>CM031878.1:30914377-31023378 GCA_018697195.1 Certhia americana | reverse complement strand
GGCGGAGGCGGGGCGGCGGGGCGTAGCGGGCGGCGGGCGGAGCGGGGCGGCGGGGCGGAGCGGGCGGCGGGGCTGAGCGGGGCGGGCGGGGCGGAGCGGGGGCGGCGGGGCGGAGCGGGGCGGCGGGGCGGAGCGGGGCGGCTGGTGCCGCGTGATCGGGGTAGCGACTGCGGAGCTTCTCCTTCCAAACGAGGAAGTCCGGACATCTTTCACTAGGGAGAAAACAATTCACGAAACAAAACAAAAACCCACCACCCCAAACATAATTTCTCAGTTAATTGAGAAAAGCACCTCGTCCAGTGTTGTAGAGCGGTACAAACGCTTTCGCACAGAATCAGAGAATCCAGGTTGGAAAAGACCTGGAAGATCGAATCCAGCCTAAGATCGAACTTTGAACTGATCGAACTAAGATCATCTAGACTGCCAAAACTACCTGCCAGATCCAGCCTTTCCTTCACCACCGCTGGGGACAGTGACTCCGCCACCTCCTTGGGTAGCCCACCCCAATGCCCAATCAGCCTTTCTTTCTGTGAAGAATTTCTTTCTAATGTCCAACCTAGATCTCCTCTGGCACAGTTTAAGACTGTCCTCTCCTTCTGCCACTTGTTATCTGTGGGAAAAGACCAATCCCCATCTGGCTACAAGCTCCTTAATATGCTTATTCTTCTCCCAAAGTGAAAACTTAATGCATTGGTACAGTAAACAAGGCTAATGAGATACATAACCTTTTACCTGACTAACACATCGCATACCAACACTTTAAAAGGTCCAACCATCTGGGAATTCCCCATTGGAGTAGTGTGACAAAGCTGACATGAGCACAACCTGTTAAGGAAGACAACAATTCAGGATTGCCCTAACCTGATATACCTGATGTACATACCCATTGAACCACAGCCTTTGCACTTGCTTTGAGACAGAACATTAATGGAATCAGAGAATCAAAGTATAGTTTGAGTTCAAAGGGACCTTAAAGATCATCTAGTTACAGCCCTCATTGCTGTGGACAGCAATACCTTCTAATAGAACAGGTTGCTCAAAACCCTGTCCTGCCTGGTCTTGGACAGTGCTGGGGAAGGGGCATCCACAACTTTTCTGGACATTCTGCTCCAGTGCCTAGTCCTCACAGTAAAGAATTTCATCCTAACATCTAATCTAAACTTGCCTTCTTTCAATTTAAAACCATTGCCTCCTGTCTTGTCACTATCTGCCTTTCTAAAACTCTTTCCTTTGTATAAGTCCCCTTGAGGTACTTTAAGGCCATAGCAAAGTCTCCTTGAAGCCTTCTCTTCTCCATGCTGAACAACTCCAGCTATCTCAGCTATTCCTCTTACTTATCTAACTAGAAAAATAATGCTGGGAAAGGACACATATTACCAGATGGTGTTAAAGTAAGGGGTGAAGATAAGACCTGAAAAAGTTCATGGAAGGAAGACTAGGGTTTTGCATGCTGTATGGAATGGGCAGAACGCTGAGATGAGATTATGAGATTTGCCTGTTAGTTTCCCAAAGCAAAGTAATTCAGGGGGAGTTAAGAATGTAAGAAAGCCTAGCCAGAGCATATTTTGCTTTACTTAGCAATAACAATGTGGCCTAAAGCCCTTATACTTCCCCCAGTTATATTTAGACTCACACTGCATTTCAGTTCTGAATTCTTTTATTAGCTCTCATTAACCTCTGCCTCTTAATTGTAGTTATTATTTCTCATTATGAAAATTTTGCTAAGCTTCATTTTTCCTGTAAGTATGGACAATCTCTGTTTCCTTACTCAGTTACACCCTCTGCTTTCTTAATCCATCACCTTTGTTCTTAATGACACTCCTGAGCTCTGGAAGAAGCTCTTGATGAAGGGCTGTTGCCCTCACTTCCTGTTGTATCCTCCCTGAAACCTATGAGTTGTCCCATGAGGAATCTCATTCCAATTTCCAAGGCCGTGCCTGCCTTGTTATGGGTTTGTTGTTATTGCCTATGCTTTGTTTATTTTATGAACATACCTTTTCCCTTTGTGCACTTGCAACATTACCTGAAATTCGAAAACACCCATACTTATCTGATGTACTCACATCCAGGGTGGAAGTGACAGGGCTGTACTGATCTAAGCGCAGCATTGACATAAACAGGTGGGAGGATTTTCAGCCAAGAGTTGCAGGATTAAACCCTATTCTTCTAGAAATCTATCAGGCATCTTTAGTGTTCATAGAAAAGAAATAAGATACTTGTTTCAAAAACCTTCCTGGGAAATCCAGACGCTGTAGAAATCAGTGGGCACAGGGTTTTTTTGTAAGACCATGTGACAATGACATCACAAAATTCCCCAGCACAAGAGCAGTCACTGCCAACCACAGCGCTGTCACAGAGGGGACTGAGGTTTGGAAGGAGACAGAGGCTGCTGAGCAGTAATTATTCATGCTTTTTGGAATAATCCCGTGGGCTTTTCAGTTAGATATATGAATTTGCCTCACTGCCTCTCTCCCTTCACCTCATGGTGGGTTTGATTTTGGAGTTTTTCTGCATTCATTAAAAATATCCAAACCTGTAAAGTACACAGACCTCAAGCAGGAAGACTGAATAAGAAGCTCGAGGAAAAGCTAAATTGAAAAGCTGGTAATTTGTAACCATAAATGGATAATACGTTTTCTGTTTTGTTTCCAAACTTCAATACTAAGTAATCATATACTTAAAAAGCCACTCCACTCAGTCCAAATCCTCTTAAGAACAAAGAGAGCTGTTTATTTTTATAGCTTGGAATTAATCTGCCCTTTATATATTAGACATAAGGCACATGGGCTTTTCAAGGTTTCCGAGAAGCATTTACTTTTCTCTGCTGGAAAAACTTTAATAATTCAGTAATAAAGCAATGAAGGATGTATGAACAACTCAAGGAGTGTACACTTTGCAGGTATTAGGCTGAACTCTTTAATTAGTGCTGCAATCCAAAGAGCATTGAAAGTACGCTGAGTTAGAGAAGTGAAAATAGTACAAAAGACAGGTGGAAAACAAACTAATAAAAGTAATATACTTGCAAGAGGAATCAAGAAAGATTGTAACTAATGTGCTCCTCAAGTAATCAGGTAGCCTGTGTTTTGTAGTACTGTGGTATTGTGTGAGCCTTAAAGAAAGCCCCTAATTTTCAGAACTTCCATGTTCACAATTACAGCTACAGTCAGTAAATGCTGTGGATTTATATGGATGGATATATAACAACTTTGAAAAACCAGACCTGAATGGTCCATTGAATCTAAGGTAAAGACTACACCCCTGAGTTCCAGGCTAGTCTTTTAACACAAGAAACACCCTTCATTCCTTTCTTGATTCACACAACTCCAGAAACACATACATTTTGTGAAGCTAATCGCATTCAATGACAGTATTGAATAGTTTTTGAACTTCCTTTAACAGACATAGCCTTAATATGACATGAGAATGCTTATTAAAGGATAGTCTTGTGGCTTAATCATAAATTAATTAAATAAATCAAATTTTATGCTAGTCTCAGACCTGTCTCATATCACTGAATTTACTGGGCTTCCATTCCAACCCAGAAAAATCACAATGATCATCACTTAAGCTCTAGCAGGAGTATCATGACTAACAAACTTAGTGTTTGTAGGTAGTCCAAAAAACTCTTTGGCAAACTGGTGATGAACATTATGTAGTGTTTTAGAATTAGCTTCATCCTTGTTTGTTACACTAAGATTCAGCTCTGTGTTACCATTGTACCTTGGCAGACAAGGAGCACTGTCACTGTTTTTTAAGCATTGATTGTGTCAGCACAGCAATTACAGAACTATAATTTTGGGCTATAATTTGGGGAGATGAGCTTTCAGCAGTTGTCAGTTTTTTGTTTGTCATTCACTCTACTGCTGGCCTTTGATCTGAGGATGCTGCTGACTTCTGGGCAGCAGCATCCAAAAAACTGATCAAACCCAGTTGAAAGTACTCCCCGAACCCTTCTGAGCAAGGATTTTTTAACTTGGCCTATGCTAAGCTGTAATGTTTATAGTATAATCTCACACAGTGTTGCACCAGGACAGTTGTTCCCTGGGAAGGCCTAGAAACATCTGTCCTGTCATTGCTTCCAAAATTCCTGTGACAATGAAGAGTGGTTTTAGTAGTTTAACAATAAAAATAAAAACAAGGGACAAAACATATCTTTCATTGCTTTAACAATAAATACAATGAAATGTTAATGTATGGTAATACATCATAATGGCTCTACATGGATCTCTGTTTAAACATTTAAAACTGCAGGCAAATTGAAAGCTGTGTAACTAAACTATAGTTCTGCCCAGAGACAGATGTTTAATTCACTTTTGGTTCAGTTCACATTTAGTTCAGATGACTTTTGCATCTCTTTTCAAAAGTGAGAGCACTTCCCAAGGGTATCATGATGATTTGCCAGATATGTAGTATATTGTTTTGCTCTCACTCAAGATGAACAGAAACAAATAAAAAAAAACCCAAACCAAATGAAAACAAAAAAGGAAGGAAACATATGTGATTGGTAATTTCAGGACTTTTTCATGTCTGAATATTGTTCTTACATAACTTAATTGAAAATAAAATGAACACAGAATGCTTTCATTTCATGAATTTTGAGTAGTCATAATGATTTCCCTCAAGGATTTTCATCTATCTCTAATGCTTGTTCTTGCCTACCATTAAAACAAATGAAAGCTGAAGAAGAAAAGCTTAAGAGATAGATGATGATAGGGATGCATATAATTCAAACCAGTTCAAACAGGGGTTTAGTTTTTAGAGGTTGCTGAACCATATCATTCTGACAGCTGAATGGACTAATCCAAGAGTTCAGCCAATAGAGACAATTAATTTTAAGACTTGTAATATGTAGGCTACATTAAGTACTTGATCCACTTTGGTGAGATCTCTTTTCAAGATTCACACTAGTCTTTATCATATACATTTTTCTTCCAGGAAATTTCTGCCAAAATTTTCCCATCAGCAAAGGTTTAGGTCTTCTTTCCAGAAAATTTGATCTGAATCTCAATGACAGTCAACAAGAGTTCACTTTCTGAGGCCAAACTACTGGTTTATGGCATAGGAATCTTTAGTGAGTCTATCTAAGTTACATATCTAGAAAAAGATGAGGAAAACGTTTTCTAGTTAAGTTTTGCATACCAGTTTACCTAAGAAGATGAAGTAGTAGAGATTTGCAGGGATAGGTTGCACTACAACAAAATCACTTAGCCTTTTTCCAGTGCCAGCTACCAGTGTGCTTGTACAAGACCCAAGGAACTATAAACTTCTTCCAGGTACTTTTTCCTTCTAGTTGAAGTATTTCCTAGTCAAAGCATGCAAAGATTTTATGCATGGTATTATTTTAAGCAGGACTATAGCTGAGCTTCTGCAAGATGTCTTACCTGATCCGCCTTCACACTTTGGCTGAAGACTCAGTAACAATCTTTCATTTGCACAATGTGTAACTGTCCACTCCAGTTCTGAACTTTCCTTTGAAGACTGCTCACACAAATCTATAATTAATTGCTGGAGTATTTAATTTCTGTTTTATTGGTTTGGAGGTTTGATTACAGCAGTACTCAATGCTTTGCTGGGAAAAAGAAGTTTATCTTTCAAAAAAAAGCAAGATGCATTTGTTATAAGTGCAAATTTGATTGTCTTGGAAATACAGAAGACTTTATCCATCTAAAAAAGTACCATGTTTTGAACTGTTAGTTTAGTAGTGAAACCTAAAGAAATGAGCTAATTTCAACTAACTTGCCTTGAAATTTTTGTTGCCTAGAGACTTAATAGATAATACCTTTCTGTCTTTGACTTCAGAAAGGTATTCCAATATGCCAGGTGAGAAATTTCTATGTTTATTTTATGGTATAGTAATTAATCCATACACTTTGACATAATTAAAAAGAATGAAAGGAAGAAAAGGAAAGACTGTTCTGAATAGAGACTGACTTGAAAAATCTCCAAATAAGTGTTTGGAATGTTGGCAAACTTTTAAAGTAAGAAGAGGATGAACTAACAGATATATTCTCTCCAGTCCAAAAGCATTGTTAAATCATAAATTTTGTTATTCTTTTATGGTTAAGGTGTCCACTCAAAGAGATGGATGTAGTCTATAGACTATATTACAGTTATTGTTTTTCCGACTTTCAAATTTAAAAATAGAACTCTCTGTTGGTCTTTAGAATATTTTCTTCATCTGATTAGGGAACAAACTATTATTTAATATCTTTTTTTTTTTTTCATAATTACCTTTTTCTCCCCCAAGAGCCTTAGACATGCATAAGGACCCCATTTTGTCCAGAACACAGAACAAATAGAGAAAAGAGGACAGGACTATAGTGCATGTTTATTGAGGAGACAGCTACAACACAGTGTTCTGCCCACAGTGCCAGCAGTCATGTCCTACTGAAGAGTTCCTCCATATTCCAACTCTATTCAAGTGTGATGATGATTGTTCTTGATGGCACCTGAGGGTCTTGTCCCCATCTTACCCTGTGTACCATCTCCATGCATTACCCCTAGCAAAAATTTTTGTGCAATTTAAAGGGCTTTCTATTACACCAAGGGATGATACAACCTCCTTGTTGAAAATTGGCTGTTGCCTTTTCTTGAGAAAAGTAGAAATGAATGTTCAGTTTTGCCAGGAAGAGTGCCAGAGTCTATCCATGTACCTTTGTTCTTCTCCCACCCAGAGTCAGTGAAGAGAGTACATTCTGTATAGTGTTTTGGTCTCAAGTGTCTGCATCTGGCAAAGATTGTGTGTGAATTTTTCAGTTTGCTTTGCAGGAGGCCACTTTTGTTTCTTGCTTTGAGCCTGATACTCACGGTGAAGTTGTTTGGAAGTGGATCAATGCTATGTTTTCTCCTCTTTTGTGTTAACCATTGAGGCATCCTGAGTGGGACGAGATAAAGTAACACACCATTGTTTAGATAACAAAGCTGACTGGAAGAATTTTGCTTCAAGCAGTTCAGGTAAGAGCACCTGTTGTGTATGGTTACAGTTTTGCTTAGTGAACTTCACTGAAGCTTTCAGCCTACCTGGTTAGGCCAGTGAGAGGCTTTCTAGCTATCAACACAGGGGCGAGCCAGTTGGCCTGTACAAAGATGTATTCCCTTAGGTCCTGAAGGGACATCCCTAGAAAGGTGTTTTGAGCCTCTCAGGCTGTTTCTTCTGCTGCACTAGTCATGGGTTTTGTCCCTTGTGTTCATCTATAAGGATTTATTAAGGTTTATTAATCCTTATATCCAGAAAAGAAAATCTGATTTGTCTTAAGCAGCTGAATAGATGTGATGGAGTGTTCCACTTTATATAGCATTTCAAACTCTAAATAGAGACAAGTTGCCAATAAACAGTGCTGTCCACAAGAAATCTGCTTACTATCTCACCCATAAAGAGTGTATGAAATCAGAGGGCTTGGGGAAAGAATCACTTGTCTTCTGAAAAGTCAGAGCTAACATGGATTGTAATGCTAGCAATAGCCAAATAACATTCTACAGTGTACTAGCTCTTCCTTTGGCACAAAAAGTAACCCTAAAATTGTGAGTTTTTTTAAAAAACTTTTTGATTGAAGATGACTGCTGCAAAGAGTGAAATGTTGACGGGGCAAGAAGAACACAAATCCTCATCACAGTATGTTCTGCTGAGAGCTTATGACTTCTGATCCTGAGTCTTTTCTATATTTTAGTATCCAGACAATCACAGGCAGAAAAATCTAACCTCTGTGTGGTGATTCCAAAGGGATCTACAGTCCTGTAAGTTTTCGTGTCATTGAATGGAACTGAAAGTATGTGTTTTTCCATGCCTATCGATTTTTTTTTTCCCCATAAACTGGTTAAAAAAGCCCCACTGAGTGATTTTTACACCTTGTGGTTAAAGAATATACTGACTTGGGCTGAGGTGGAGTCACAGTGGCTAGTATGGAGCCATGTTTTGGATTTGTGCCAGAAACAGTGTTGAGATGTTTTTGTTAATACTGAGAGCCAAGGCCTTTTCCCCTTTTCATACTCCTCTGCTAGTGAGAAGACTGGATGCCTGGGAAGGTGGGAGGAAACACAGTCAGGACAGCTGACCACAGCTAGCTGGCTAAGCAGATACTCCTGACGATACTGTATCGTGCTCAGTATATAAAGTGAGGCGAAGAAGCAGGAAGTGGGAGGATGTTTGGAGTGGTGGTGTTTTTCTTCCCAGGTAACCAAAATGCACGATGGAGCCCTGCTTTCCGGAGGATTACTGAACATGAGAAGGGGTGAATGAATTTCTTGTTTTGCTTTGTTTTCATGTGCAGTTTATGCTTTGCCTATTAAGCTGTTTTTATCGTAACACATGAATTTTCTATCTTTTACCATTCTGATTCTCCTCCCAATCCTGCTGGTGGGGGAATGAGCAAGAGGCTTTGTGGTGCTCAGTTGCCAGCTGGGGTTAAACCACAAGCATAAAAGTGAGTTTTGAAGCACTCTGTGATTTTGACATATGTCACTCTACAATACAAAATAAACATACACTTTCACTGCAACTTTGCAAGGAAAGGAGAAAAAGAGAAAGCTTATTGTGTAACTTCATATATGTATATATATTATGCCAAAGGTGATAAGCGAACTCTACTACTAGAATGCAAAACATCAGAAGATGTTTCAAAGATCAGGGTGGCAGACCTGCTTGCAATGTGTTTTGTTTCATCTGTGGCTTTCTCTAGAATTCTGTGTTAAGTTCATCATGCCAATCATCCTCTTCGTATCTTGTTCAAGTTACTAGAGAGATTGTCTCACTTCTCCTTATGGTATGACATGAAAGCTACATCCCACTTTACTATTAAAAATACCAGCTGTGTGAGGCAGATAGACTGTTCATGCTGCCAAGCAAATTAATTTCCCCTTCTAGAGCAGTATAAAAGCAAACCTTGGTGTCTTCTGAACTAAATATATGGTAACCTCCTTCAACACAGGCTTCCCACTCCATTGCCAACAAAATAATTTCCAATCTACTAAATAAAGCCCAGTTGTTAGTGACATGACTGGCAATAATCACACAGATTTTTCATTGTGCAGGCATAATTCAGGGAGGTACATTGCAATCAGAAACTGGAAGCTATTCCTCTAAACAAATCTGTTGAAAGCCAGTGATGATAATTATTAGTGATTACTCACCAATTGCAAATGTGTTCTAGATTTAGATGTTCTAAAATAGGGACAGCATTGCAATTTTTCTCATAGATATGAAGGTTATTTTTTTTATTTTTTATTTTAACTTCTGACAATGACTCTTTGTTAAGAAAAAAAGTAGTTGACATCTGGACTGCCTAAGTTTAATACTGTTTTATATTTACTTCAAAGGCACATAGTATTTCAAGTTGAAAAAAAAAACCTGAACTCTAGGAGGCAAAGAAGGAAGTGTTGCCTAAAGCCTGTTAAAATGAAGAATGTCAGATGAAAAATGAGATCATCTTTCTAGTACAAGATATTTAGACTAGGCCAAAGGAAAAAAGGGAAGTTGTTATAATTCATTTTTACCCTGGAAGCTCTGCTGCATGACATTTTGGGAAGAAATCAGATCTTTTGTGAGACCAGATGGCACAGCTGGAACCTGAAATGGCAGTCCATGTGAATCATTTGAAAACTGTTTTTAATTCCTGTGGGTTTTGTTGCTGTTATTGTTGTATTCTTTTCATCTGGAACATGGAGTTCATCTTACTGTGTGATCAGAGCAGTGCTATTGTCAATGAAAGAGAGACAAGAAGAATGCATGAGAAGGAGGAATGTAGTTTTCAATCACTGTTAGGCCTCAAGGGAGGCCTAATTAGGCAAAGAATCCAAGAAGAGCATTCTCTGTGCCCCCCTTTCCACTGATCATGCAGGTAAGCTTTGTAAATGCTACAGAAAATTTTGAACATTAAATAGTGTGTTGAAAAATTGCTTCAATTTCTTACCAATGGTAATTTGGAGACTTATGCAGTGCTTCAATTAATAAGATTTTCTACAACTAATAAAATGTAATAACTATCTCTTATTGTTATGCTAATAAATCTGCATTCTGTTAAATGGACAATTTCAACTGATTTAATTCTTGGAGAGTTACTGTATATAACTAGACACATACATAAGCAGTATGAACAGGAGCAAGGCTGCGTATGGTTTGTGCCCTCAAAGGATGACTCTCATTGAGTCCTCAAAATGCTCTTCTCCCTGGCTGCTTTTGTACTGCTGCTTCTGTGGTTCCCAGGACGTCTGTGGTCCATATTCCCTGAGGCAGTGTGCCCTCTGGACAGCAGCTGGCTGAGCTTGGCTCTCTGTTATATGGGACTTCTTAACTGATGGTGCTCTCCACATCCCTCTCTGAGGATCCATCCTCAAGGACCAACCCAGCAATGCAAAGGAAAGGAACAAATAAACCACCACTGTTTGAACAACTGCTTCTCTGCACTCTCCTGTGTTTCCCACTATGGAAAAAAACAACTTTGTGCTGCAGAAACCTCACATGATGGCCTCTTACTTTTGTAGCCAGTACAAGTGAATGAATTGGTGCCATCTCAGCTGTCCTAGGTATTTATGGTATCCCCATATCAGAAACATAAACCACACATTTTAATATGAATTTAAGTTAAACTTAAACGCAAGTTTAAGTGCTGCTGCTGCTACCAAGGAGACATTTGGCTATTACTAGCTAGTAAGGCTGCAGTTATGGTTTGACTGACCCAGGGAAAAACTGACAGCAGGACAAGAGTCTCTGTGGTCTCCTCACCTCCCACAGCTCCCAGTGAGAGGAATATGTAGTTATTAGCCAAGACTAATCTGGAGATAAGCCCATTGACCTTTGGAGGTCGTCCTATCTGTACACTAACCTATTATAGGCAGGTAGTGTATATATATTCTAGGTAATTATATGGTCTTATGGGGTTATGCAAATGCCTGTGACAGTATCAAACCTAATGACACCCTGCTTATGCAAGTTAGTCTTGTTATCTCATGTTGTAGTACAGTGGCAGGAAAGCCTGGGCAGCCAGCACAAGGTTGTCCAGTCAGTATGTACCTGGACAGGCAGTAGAACTAGTTACTCAAGCTTCATACTAGTTCTCTACCTTCTCTCCTGTCCTTTCTATTCATCTGCCTTTTTATGTGGCTGCATCACACTGCTCTACCTTGTTTTCCATTGTTATTTTCCAAACCTTGCATACCTGCTCAAGCAGACATAAAATCTTGTGAATACTTGAGACATACCATTGTATTTCCTACTCCATCTTTACAAGAAAATTTCAAAATTGAAATCAGCAGGCCTTATCTGCAGTCAATATTTATAAAAAAATATTAATAGAGACGCCATTCTTAAGCTTCAACTTTCTGGATCTATAATTTATTTTAATTCAAAACTGTCTAATCAAAAAGAGTTTATTTTAAGGCCTACAAATATATGCCCTTCTGCTGAGTAATCAATGCAGCAGTGGAGAATAAAAAGCTTGCAAATATATGCTTGGCTTCTCAGCATGACCTAGTGTAGTTCATAGCCATCTGTGTTTACTAAGACATCGCCCACATGCATTAGTCTGTAAACAGTACCAAACTCCAAAGTTTTTCTCTTTTTCTCTTTCATTCTCCATATATACCTTTCATATATATATATTCTCCATATATACTGTGTCTCCATATATGTTTAAGTGTCTGCAAAAATACCTTTTTTTAAAAAAGTCTAAGCAATCTAACACTTCTCTGAGCTAGTACTTCAAAGATGCCTTTACAATATTAGTAAATGAAAGAATTGCTAGTTGGTTGTTGTTAGTACTAGGGGAGCACTTATTATCTGCCTAAAACCCTCCTGGTCCTTTAGCAGGATTTCATATTCAGACACCCAGCAGATATTTAAGACCTAGTCAAAACTGAGTTTCTCAAGTGTGTGAGGGTTGTTGGGGACACCTCCATTTGGCATTTGGGAACTCTTTATTTCTCCAAGTCAGTTGACTTCAGACTGTCAGCAAACTGCCTTTCAAATCAGTGCCAGGTGCCAGGAACCGCCACAAAATCTATTCTTCAACTCTGTTATGTTTCTGCTAGCCTACATATATATTTGCGAATGTTATTATGCAAAAGGCTTAAAACACAAGTTTTCCCATAGATGTCATTGGCAAGGAATGGAATTCAGATCAAGTTAGGACTAATATTTTTTATAAGGTGTTAAGGGTACACCCACATTTCAGGTACCATACAGGAATATATTTGTGGAAAATGTAAAGCACAGCTGTTCTTACCATTTTATGACCTCCAGGACAAGGAAATACTCTTGGGTTTATCCCTATTCATAAAAGACACATTGCCCACATCTAACAAAAGTAAATTGACTCAACAGGGAAGTTTATTCCATGGTTGTTGAAAAGATGAAGAAATTCCAACATATTCTTACACATAGAATTAATGACCATGTGTAGATCCTGAAACAGTCTTGGGATTGTCCTGCATTCCTATTCACTGCACAACCACTCCTGCTGCCAGAGGGTGAATTGCTGCTGCCATGGAAGAAGACAAGGCATTTAGTAAGAGGGAATCTGAACGAAAAACATCTCTGTGACAAGTGTTTGTAAATGCATATTATGCATGGTCGCATGGGGAGCAACTCACTGATTGCCGTCACCCAACTTTCCCCTTTTTTAATTAAGTCCTTTTAGACTTCCAGGCATTGACTGATCTGATTTGAAAGGTCAAGGTTTTGGACAGAACTGCAGTCTGTTGCCTGCTTACCACATGCTTCATTTTTGACTTCCTTGAACTGATAAGAATAATGTAACTGCTCTGATTAAGCCTTAACTATTTCTTGTCCCCCAAGTGTATTGAGAATAATGCATTATGAATCTAATTAAATATGGGAACTACTTAGAAATTACCTTAAATGCTTGGTTAAATAAAGCAAATATGCCAAAAATCTTGAGCAGATACAAGGGCATATGATAGATACACAGACAGACAGGATAGACGCAAACCTGTCAGCCTGATCTCTGTACCTGGCAAGGTTATGGAGAAGATCATCTTGAGAGTGATCACATGGAACATACAGGGCAACCAAGGGATCAGACCCAGCCAGAATGGGTTTAAAAAAGGCAGGTCCAGCCTTACCAATCTGATCTCCTTTTATGACCAGGTGACCTGCCTGGTAGATGAGGGGGAGGCTCTGTCTACCTGCACTTCAGCAAAGCCTTTGACACCATCTCCCACAGCACTCTCCTGGAAAAGCTGGCAGCCCAGGGCTTGGACAGGGGCACCCTTTGCTGGGTTAAGAACTGTCTGGATGGCCGGGCCCAGAGAATGGTGAATGGTGCTGCATCCAGCTGGGGGCTGCTCTCTAGTGGGGTCCCTCAGGGGTCTGTGCTGGGCCCAGTCCTGCTTAATACGGGTACTGATGATTTGGATGGGGAGACTGAATCTACCATGAGCAAATTTGCAGATGATACCAAATTGGGTTGAAGTATTGATCTGCTGTAGGGTGGGAAGGCTCTGCAGAGGGAGCTGGAATGGTTGGAGAGATGGGCCAAGACCAGTACCATGACATTCAACAGGGCCAAGTGCTGGGTCCTGCCCTGTGGCCACAACAACCCCAGAAGGTGCCACAGGCTGGGGGCAGAGTGACTGCACAGTGGCCAGGCAGAAGAGGACGTGGGGGTGCTGGTGACATTGGCTGGACATGAACCAGCAGTGCCCAGGTGGCCAAGAAGGCCAATGGCATCCTGGCCTGGGGTCAGCAATAGTGTGGGCAGCAGGACCAGGGCAGGGATTGTCCCTCTGTGCTTGGCACTGATAAGGCCACACCTCCAATCCTGTGTCCATTGTTGGGCCTCTCAATTCAGGAAGGATGTTGAGGTGCTGGAGTATGTCCAGAGAATGGCAACAAGGCTGGTGAAGGTTCTAGAACAGCAGTCCTGTGAGCAGTGCCTGAGGGAGCTGGGGGTGTTTAGCCTGAAGAGGAGGAGGCTCAGGGGTGACCTTATCACTCTCTATGACTGCCTGAAAGGAGGGTGTAGCCAGGTGGGGGTTGGTCTCTTCTTCCAGGCAACCGGCATTAGGACAAGAGGACACAGGCTTAAGCTGTGCCAGGAGCGGTTTAAACTGGATATTAGGAAGAAATTCTTCACAAGAAGAGTGATTAGATATTGGAATAGGCTGCCCAGGGAGATGGTGAAATCACTGTCCCTGCAGCTGTTTAAGGAAAAACTGGATGTGGTACTTGGGGCCATGGTCCAGCTGACATTAAAGCAAGTATTTAATGTTAGGTTGGACCTGATGATATCAGAGGTCTTTTCCAATCTAATTGATTGTGTGATTCTGAGTGACTTCATGACAGACCAACAGTCAGCATAGAGAAAAGGACACATCAAACAAATATAAGCAAATAACAGTAAAGAAATCTATGATGATTCACAACATTTTAGGTAACAATAATTTTTGCAATGGAGAAAGTAGAAGTTGCTTATCCTACTGGCCTTCACCAGAAAATTTCCTCGTAGTTTGAACAAGTGAAAGTGTCTGGATAGATAGTCCTATAATAACTAACTCACTTTCCATTCTTATCTCACAGTATGTTGTTAGGGCACCCATATTCTGAGGATGAATTGTCACTTCATGTGCTGGAGTTGAAAAGCCCCTGGCTTTGTCAGTGATGAAGAATTATTTCTCAGAGTGAGCATCCTTAAGAAATAGCGAACTGTAAAAATACAAAAGCAAAATCAGGGCTTTTAAAAGTGGGACATGAGATTGGATCAGTATACAAAAATCTTTGAAGTATTCTAAACTTTGCCTTCTAAGTGAAATAAAAAGGGAAAATGTTTCTTCTTCTTAATAATTCTTAATAATTTGTCCTTCAGTTAAAAATTAATTTTGAAAACTTTTTTAGCTTATCAATATAAAAACTAGAAACAGGCAAAATATTCTTGTGTTACATTCTGCTGCAACACAGAAAACCAAATCTCTTCTATCCTCTTAGAAAATCTCTTTGTTCAATAAAAGTAGTTTTGTGGTTTTGAATGGAAACTGTAAATACTATGAAAAGTCTGAGCTTTCTTTGTCCAGTATGAGCCTTAATTTTTTACCAAAAAAAATGTTCTTTGCATAGTTGATAGGAATACAAATCACCTTGTTTCCCAAAGGAGCTCATATCCTGCTACAAGAACATAATATATTTTTATTGGTGAGAATAGCTCTGTGCCCAGCCAATTTATTGCTCAGATGAAATCTTCTCCTCTTATCTGTCTGTAAATCAAACATGGAACACTTAGAAAACATTCTCTTTAGAGCTTATATACAGCCTGACTACATGCTTTTCAACATTTGGTATTTTGCTGATGCATGAACAGAAAACTTGTTGAGTTTTGACTTGTTGATGTTTTGATGTTTCCTGAACCTGTGCCACACAAGCTGAGGACATTAATCAAGCCAGAATTAATTGAGAGATTTTATCTTCATTGCAGAAAGGATCACCCATATAAATTTCATCCATCCAAGAGAATTTCTAATGGTTTCATGGTTTTTAAAATCAAAGAAAATGCATACCCCTAATACACAGATTTCCCTGTTAGGGTCTGCATGTGGCCTCTAGAGAGCATATTTTCACAAAGAGCATAGATACAGGAGAGATTTGTACAAGATGTATTAGCTCATTTGTCTTGAGAGCCCAAAATTAGCTACAAAAATACTAAATTCACCAGATGCTTGCTTTTTCTGCACAGTCCTCCACAAATCTACTTATCCTCAGATCTCTTTGAGAAGTATTTATCTTCATTTCTCAGTTCTTTCAGATAGCCTGCCAAATCATTGGACAAGTGAGGTCCCACAAAGTAATATGTTAACATTTTGGTACAGAATACATACTTTCAAGCCTAATGGAGGAACAGTGGAAAACTGCTGCACACCAGAGTGGCATGGAAGCATATTAGTTTAGGCACAGCATCATCCTAGCGTGACTATTGGGCTGTTGATTAGAGCCAGATCAGATACAAGTAACATAAAATGTGGACAAGGCAGGCTTGGATTCATCTCTAACTCTTCATACTCTAACTCTATCAATAAATTCTAACTAATAAAGTAAATAAAACATTTTAAAGAAATTTGTTACACAAGTCTTGCATTTTTAGGACTTCTAAAATAACAGGTGGTTTGAGTGAGTTAAATCATGAATGCAGTTAAAATTCAAAGTAAACTTAAGAAACAAAATACTTTGAACCTACAGTACTTGTATGCCAGTTACTAATGGATACTGTTCACTCTAATAAATATTAGTAAGAAAATACACCAACTCACATTATTCTTAATATGTGTCTCTCTCTCCATTGGCTAATGTAGAATTTTGAAGCCAGAACAGTTATATTTAACTTTCAAGAGCTATTACTAATATACTAGCCAAATGCTGTGATATACATAACAAGGTTTATGTTCTCAGATGAGACACCTCAGGCTTTTCTCAGCTAAATGTATGCATTTGGCTGCAAACCACAGAGACAGTTTCTAGCCAATCTGCAGCAAAATCTCTTCACTGAAGAGGGACAAGACCTAGCATTACAGCAGGAGCTTCTGAACATGGCAGCCTACATGATGAGAGGAAGGAATCATGTCTGTTTTGTAGGTCTGTGTTTTGTAGAAAAAGCACCTATAACACGGATAATCCATCAATTAACAATTAATAAAATACAAGTCTGCAAGTAAATAAATCAATAAATGTACTTTCCAACAGTGAAGGGAAGGCCTTTGAATACAATTTAGCAACATTTTCTCTGAGTGAGGATTCTTTTTCTTTGTAGGAAGAAGAACGTTGATTTGTATATGTGGCATTTTGGATTTTGTCTCAGTGACTTTATCTTGGTGGGGGGAAGGAAGGGGTTGCTCTCAGGCATTTTCATTCCCTGATGACTTGGACACATAGCAACCATCTGTTCAGCTGGTTCAATCCCGAACATGTTGTCTTCAGAGCAATGAAAGAACAACAAAATGAATAGACAAAGGATGTGACATATTTTCTGGCAAGCATATCTTTGAAAACTTTTGTTATTAAGGCAAAGAACATTTCTAAGGTGCAGTTAAAGCTTTTTCCATTGCTTTTCAAATAGTGCAGAATGTGATGAAAAAACTCATGGAAAGGACTCAGCTACATAAATAATATAATTTCAAACATGTCATTGTCTCCAGTTATTGCAGGATTTACAGGAAGGCTGCTTCATTTCTTGAAGCTAATTAAAGTATCAAATGACAAAACACAGTTCAAATTGTTAATAGAAGTAAATATATCGAAGGGAAGAAAAGAGCCAATTAAAAATTAACCTTGGTGCAGCAATGCAGGCGCATCCTTAAGGGTTTATTCAACAAGACTTTCTGCAGGAAGAAGTGTTCTACCATTTACAATATGACATTCAAACATCAAGCATCATGTTAATGTCAGGGGAAGTGATGACACATTAATATATTTTATTTTCTAAACAAGTACCATAATTTAGTGTGGCTTTTTATATCTTAAAAAAAGGACAGTTGGATGAGAACAGTCACAGAGGTCATTTATGACCTCTATTAATCTGTAATTGTGTGAAAATGAACTTTGACAGGAAACTGGGAAAAAGAACATCAAAATACTTCCATTGAGATGAAATGTGATCATGGACAGGAAGAGGCTTAGAGAAAATAGAGGGAGAACTACAGAGAATATCTTGCTGAAATAGCAGAAAACTGCTTAGGAGGAGAGGAGAGGGAAACAAGATGTGAGGGAGAGGGAGAGGAGAGGGAGAGGAGAGATTACATACCAAGATAACTTCCATCAGCTGTAGGAAAGAGTTAGTTATCTGGCCTGATGTAAGGAGTTATGGGGAAGGCCTCTTAATCTCCTGCTTGAAAATGCTTTTGGCTGGGTAAATAAGCAGAAGAGAAGATAAACAGAAAAGGAAACATACAAAAACTTAAAAAAACCAAAGGGAACTTCTGGGGGGTGGGGGGGGGGAAGGAAATGTGCTGGTATATGCTGGAATGGAATAGAATGAAATAGAATGGAATGTCAGAGAGTGGGAGTGGGGTAGAACAGGCTAAGAATGTTGAGAAGAGAGAATGTTGACCAGTAAAATTAGGAGGCATGTAGATGATGGGATGCCTACCTGTGCTTTGAAATGCAGCAAAATTAGAGGTAGATCTTTGGCTTAGTGGTCTAAAATTACAGAAAACAGAGAGACTTTTAAGGCTTCTAAAAGATAATAATGCTGTGGTGCTTTGTTTTGGGTTTCTTTTTGTTTGCAGGGGTTTTGTTTATTTGTATTTTTCATGGCTTACTGATTTCCTCACGCATCATCCTGTTAAGTCTGACCCACTACTCTGAGGTTTTGCTTGGAGGCCTGTACTTCCATGGTGTACTAGCTATTCTTAAAGTGTGTGTCTAGTGCAACCTTCTCTGACCTTCAGCTTGGCTGTACATTCAGCAGATGGTGGATCAGGTGTTCTGTGACTTACACTGTTGTGAAAAGTTATGCATTGGCTGTGGATATATCCAAATTAAGTGGTGTCATCCTAAGAACAGCTTGAATCTACTTGGAGCAGGAGAAATATATGTAAATGTTGGGGGATATTTTTTGTTTCTAAGACTAGAAAGTTTAACTAGTCTTTCTTAGTGACATCTTTCATGGTTCTCCCTCAGGAAGCTTATAAGGGCATACAGAAAATAAACCAAATATAGTCCATAAGTTAGAGATGGCACCTGTAGAAATGTTGCTAGAAACTATTATGTGAACAACGTCTGTGTAGATACATTGGTAAATGAACTAGAGGCTGCCTGAAATCTGTGTGAGTTAATTGCATTATGCTTTCACCGAGGATCACTTATAAAACCTGGCTTAGTTATACAGAAACAAGTCACATGGTAACCAAGGTAAACCTCTGTACCATGTCCAAAGTTCATTGTCCTTACCCTAGCTTTGTGGAAGAGGCAGGGCTTCCCTGAACAGAGGAGACTTTCTCATGTATCTTGTTCAAGATCCTGTTTATGCTGAAATGCCTGATCATTCTCTCCCAGTCTCGGGGTTTTGTATGTCTTTCCACCTCTGCAGTATTTGCTTCATGCTAGCATGGTGAGTGAAGGCAAATATGTCTTGTTTGACAAAAAGAAGAGGCTTTACTTCAAGATGGCCACCACTTTTAAATATGGAAACAAGATCTGGGAGTTTGAAACCATTCTGTCTCTCTAAAAGAATGTCTAGCAGAGTATGAAAGTCTAAGTATGCAAATGAAATTTCTGCATATATGTATATTTGTGAAAGAAATAACACCTAGGTTCTTCACTTCCAAATAAAATTTTTAAGAGGTCTGATAAATAGGATTTTGACGAAGCAGCTTACTGTGGGTAGAACACTTTCACTCCTATGTGAAAGTACTTTAATCTTTACTTAATGTCCATATCTGTAGTCTGCAGAATATGAGTACTCTAGACTGTAGTACTGCCTCCATGCATGCCAGGTGTTTGGGAAAGCTAACTTTCTTTCACATCTTTCATAAAAATTTTGTTGGTGTGTTGATTAATTTCCTTAGTTTAGCTCTTTTGAGATTTTGTTGGGGCCCAAGGCCTGACTATATCTTTTGAGCATACTGATTTACCTTCCTCTAATGCCTTTAATTGTTGCATTTACTTAGCTAGGTGAGCTTCATTTTTGTCTTGCTACACCCTTTATTCAGTTGGATATGGGAAAATATGTGCTGGGATTGAGAGTTCATATTCTTCCTAGAAACTTCTTGTTGCAGGATTGGGTAGTGTGTTTGTGTGTGTGTGTGTGTGTGTGTTTGTGTGTGTGTGTTTGTGTGTGTCTGTGTGTGTGTGTGTGTGTGTGTGTGCATGTGCACAGGAATTGAATTTATCTTAGAATCTACCTTAGCCTCCTCATACCACTACATACAAGCATCAATGCACTCTCGTGTTTTAATTCTAAAGGGACTACTGCTGTTGCTATAGTAATGGCTGAAATTCTGTTTGTGTCATGGACTAGCTCAGCTTGTGGAAAGAAATAATATTTTCATACTGGTTCCTATCAAGAAGAGGTGTTGCTTCACTTCAGTTGGCAAAATAAGTACTGGTTAAAAAACCCCTAATTGCCTAGAGGTTATGGCATGGCAGTTATAATCCAAAGGGAAATACACAATCAGCAACTTTTTGCTCTTGGCTGTTACATTGTGCTTTTTCTTTTTCTTTTTTTTTTTTTTTTTGTGTTATGAAATGGTATCTTTGACAAGTTGCTTCAAATATATATGTCTGTTTGCTTTTTTAATTTTTAAAACTTTTTTTTTTCGCAGCTTCTAACTCAATGCAACAGTAAGAAACCTCATTCTCTTGATCTTGAAAGATGAATGTCAAATATGATGATTCTGATTCTCTCAAAAAATATTTCACAGGGTAACTTTGTGGGTAGAGTCACATACAGTTTGTAGTGCTCAGAGTACTTACTGTTCTAAAAGGTAGTTTATGAAACACCAAAATAATTCTGGAACTAGGCTAGAGTTGGTTTCTGCCCCACTCACTTGCCCTAGCTCGATCAGGGAACCTGCTAATTGTTTAATGAGTGTTATTTACAGGTCTGCTGTTTGCTTGAGTCTAAGACAAAGTAACTGCACTGGAAAGTAGCTGTAGGACTGCTAGGGCAATTTCCTAGGCTTCTATTACAGACAGACTATTATCAAGGATTATTTTCTAGTAATGAAGAAAATTGTATCAATACCAAGTATTTATACTGAGGTGGATTTTATGCTTCTATATTATCTAACCATGAGGGGCAGAATAGGACTCTTCATCCTTGCAAGTTATGTATTCAATTGCTGAAGATCAAAAAAATAAAAAAGAAAGATATTTCTTTTTCCAAATTGTCCCATGAATCCTTATAATGAGGCAAATTCACAGTGAATGACTATACTGTGAAAGGATACACTAGAAGAGTAATCAAATATCCAAATAGTGTTAACACACAGAAGCATGCAAGTGATGGCTGTGAAAATGGGGAAAACATAGGCAGGCTTTTTCTGTGTGGGAATTCTATCCAGCTATAAGTGACAGAGGAGAACAGACTCTCAAGGTCTTGCCTCCTCTGTCAGATCACAGCAAAATCCTTTCAACACATCCACTGGAATGTTCCCTGAATGCTCTTTGAAAGATTAGTAATCAGCACATAATCTTCCTAATTCTTGCTGCAAGACACCTACAGTCAAATGGATAGAAACTAGAGCTGGCTGAGAACTGCTGCAGGCTTCTCAGAGGATTAAGACCTATTACTTCTTGTTCATATTCCTTCAGAAGTGGTGGGTTGGGTTTTGTTTATTTTTTACAAATGGAAAATGGTAAGAGGAATTTACAAAGATTTTCTTTAATGCTTACATTTCAAGTGAGAAAGGAGGAATTATTAAACTTAATTAAAGCCAGCTGGGGTGTGGCTTTGAGATGTCCTTTTTGACTGTTATTACAGTGAATTTAGTAAAAGCAAACACTCTGGAAGCTTGTAAAAGACCAAGTAAAACTCAATAATGGCTCTGCAATCCCCAGGGCTTGTATTCAGGCTTCAGTAGCAATTTTCGTGCATTAGCTATCTTGATCAGACATAATTTGATGCAGTCATCTCTTCCTCAAGTATTTTAGTACACATCTTTGTTCTGACTGGAGAAAGGCCATTGATATGGCCTAAATCTTTCCAAGGGTATAAGTGAACTAAAGAACTTGGTGGGGAAGAAAGAATACGATAATATAAATGAAACCTATCAAGAGCCAATTTTAACAAAATGGTGATGAAATAGTTCTTGATCATGAGCTTGCTGAGTTCATTAACTGAACTTCTGAGTCATGGAGGTATGTCTTTCACACATAGAGTAGCCAACCACTTAACACTGCACATTAATGGGATTTCTCCAAACTAAGAAGTGTTGGTGCTATAGTCCATTAACAGTTTCTACAAGAATTTAAGTGATCATGCTAAGTTTTTATTCTCTGTTGCTAGTGTGTAACTGCTTAGATGTGTGGCTTTACAGAATGGCATAACTAGTTCTCATCCAGACCTTATGTATTCGTTATCCTACACATATACTACATATCCCACAGTATTCTGTTCAATATTAATAGTAGTTAAAAGCTGCGTTAGAAATGGAGGTAGTATGCTGCTCTAAGCTAAAGGATACCTCAAAGGGAATGCCTTTGGAGTTGAAAAGCAGCAAGTGAATCTTGTCTTCAAAAGAGAATGATATCTTCCAAAATAATTCTTGTGAACAGCATAAAAAAAAGGTTTCAGGTGGAGCTGACATGTGGGTAGACATGACTGTGCTGTGAGTCAAATCCAAAGCATGTATGAGCCTGTCTGCTGCTTTTGCATGACTGGTATACTTCATGTGCTTCAGTTCAATCCTGGAAAAATATTAATATCACTGGACTATCTCACAAGTGGACAGTGAAGCAATTCATTCAAGTGCAACAGGAGTATGGGCAAAAAGCATGTCTGTGGTACCCTAACTGAATTTTGAAGGAAAGATGAACATATTTATGCTAGGTTCCGCTCCCCTTTTTACTTAGCTGAGCTAAAGTAAAAGTAGCTAGTAAAAGTAGCAAATATAGCAGAGCAGTCTATGTAAGACTAGTAGGGATACTTCAGTTGTCAGCCTCCATTGAAAGCCTGTACTTCTGCCTCTTCTTCCACTTAAGGACCTGGCATCTATCTAGACTGTATTCCCAAATTTTGCAAAAAGCTCTTAGACTATATCTACCTCCTGGTTAGGTGGATCTGTTCAATTCTCTTTCTCTCTTAATCTCTCATAAAAGCCAGTCAATCAAAACTATATGTATTTTTTAACAAGGGCTGTGGCAGAGAACTAACTAGTAAGAAGTGAGCATCATGCTACCTGCCTTTTATTTGGCATCGACCTCAGCTGGCAGAATACAGAAAAGTGGAAATTGGTAGATTTTGAGTAAAAAGCTTTATGATACTGTGAACTAAAGACAGGACAGGGCGAGGTGGGGGACTCTAACAGTTCTCAGAGAGCTGCTTTGTGAACTCGCCAGCATGGTGATGAATCCGTTCTTCCCCAGAGCCTGCCTACTGGGACATGAATGACGGTGAGTTCAAGGTTCTCCCGGACACCAGATACTGAATACCTGTAATGTATAATGTAGCTGACTGACGACATCGGAGTGGCAGGGTCTGCAGGCAGACCCCTTCGGACATCAGCACAGCCCGCGCTGCCCTTCCCTGCAGCAGCTGGCCGGGCGGCGCGGCAGATCCCGGCGGAGGCTGCTGGCGCCCGGCACAGACCGACAGACCTCCACCACTGGTTCAGGTGTGCTAAACCGGCCCGGGCTGCCGCTCAGGTAACCCGGGCACTGCAAGGGCATCGCGGGAACGACAGCGAGAAGCTTTGTGACACCCCGGTCAGTGAAGGCGGTTCCGGTGGGGCGAAGCCGCAGGGTGGGACTGCCGGACGGAGGAAGAACGGGAGCCTCGGCACGAGTCTGGGATGCCGCTCCGCTTGCTCCAACACGTCCAGCCGCCCTCTCTGACCGCCCCCGGGCGCGGCGGTCCCGGGACATCTCCCGCAGCCCCTGCCGAGAGGCAGCGCGGCCGCTGTGGCGGGGGCGGACCCCAAGGGCCAGCGGGGCGCGACCGGCGGGGCGGGCCCTGCCATGCAAACGAGGGGGCGCGGCCGCCGGAGCCGCGGGGCGGCCGGGGCGGGAGGAGGCGGCGAGCGCGGCCCCGGACGGACCGGGCGGGAGCAGCGGGGCCGGGCCAGACCGGGCCGGATCGAGCGGGGGCGGCCGGAAAGGGCGGGGGGCGGCACCGCTGCTGGGCTGTAAGCAGTGGACGGGGCGCGGCGGCCGCAGAGATCTTTCGCGGCGGGCAGCGGAGAGGGAACATGGCGAGCGTAGGAAACGGCACGGAGGAGAGCGGCGGCGGCGGCGAGGAGGTAAGCGGAGGGCGGCTGCCGAGGGGCTCCGGGCGTGCGGGCAGCGAGCGGCCGTCCCCGCCGGCGCGGCGGCGGCTGGGGAGATGCGGACGGGGGCTCCGCCGCACCGGCCGTCCCGGTCGCCCACCTGCTCCGCGGTGGGGGCTAATGGGCGGGCGGCCGGACAGGGTAGGGGCAGGCCTGGCCGCTGGTCTAAGGGGGAGTCCGTCGCCTGGAGTTGGGGAGAGTTGTCCCGGCAGCGGTGCCGCAGGCGGACCCTTCACGCATCCCCCCTCCTTTGCTTTTTTTTTTTTTTTTTTTCTTTTCAAATTCTCCTATTTTTATTTTTAATTTTTCTTTAACCCCCAGCTCCTGCGGTGCTCCGTGCGAGCCTGCCGCGCCGCCGCTCCGGTGTGCGTCCCTCCCGGCGGGCGAGCGCGACTCCGCGCACGGGGCCGAGGGACGGGGGTGCGGGCAGCGGCGACCACGGCTCTGCACAGCGGCCGAGGCCTCGCTGTCGGGGTGTCCGAGAGGGCCCCGTGTGCGTGGGGTCTTCCTTGGGCATGCTTTCTGTCTGGGAAATGCTGTCGGTCAGAGCTGTAGTTGATGTAAGATACTCTGTTTATAATTTCGCCGTTGTTCTATTAAAGGTCCTTCAAACAGCCCAGAAAGAAATCCCTTCAAACGATCGCTTGAAGATTTTCCGTGTTATACTGTCAGACTAGGAGAACACGGTAGCAGGATTCCCTGACAACACCTCTCGGAAACTTGTGATTGTAAAGTATCGTCCTAGATGAGCTTTTGAGAACGGTACTGCCAAACTGAGGCAGTCTGAGCTGGAGTGTGCTTTCAAAGGCAGATCGTAGTCCTGGCATGCACGTGGGGGAATATAGACTTGATTTTGACTGCACAATCTAGAATGAACGGTTTTAATGTTCCTTGCATCCAGCAGCTTCTTCAGGAATTTTGGCAAGGCAGATCTGCCCAAATTTTGCGGAAGACAATTTCTGAATGAGTACGTAATAGGTTGGGTTTTATTTGGTGCCTAGTGTTTGAGGTGTGGCAGCATTTTGTACGATGGGGCAAGTTGACTAATGTTTACGTAGGACTTGGTATGCTGTGTAGTTCAGTGGAACTAGCTTGTTCTTGGTTAGGGAATGGGAATATATGTTAGCCTGTATTTCAGAGCATGCTGTGAAAAGTTCCTAGTTCCTAAGGTTATATGTGGCAGCAGTGAAGAGGACGTGAAATGCATCAATTTCATTGTGTACCAGAGTGGATCACTGCAAAATGATAGTCATCTCTGTGAAGCGGAGATTTTTTTCCCTCTTGCTAGTTAATAACTTTTGCAGCTAGTTAATAACTTGCAGCTCTCAGTAAGCAAATAGTTGGAATTCACAGTTGTTAAAACAGGTATTGAGCAACTTTGTAGCCCAGTAGTTCCGTGTGGGTGTTAAACGTTAATGCATTTTAGAGGAAAAGGAGTGCCATTACAAAAAAAAAAAAAAAAAAAGGAGGCCAGAAAAGCTCATGAAAGAGGTGTTATTGAGAATACTTTACAAAAAGTGTAAAGTTTTTCTCAATATAAGCCGAAAAAGACCTCTATGCTCTTTGCTCTGTGCTTGATTTGCTTAGTGCTTGATTCTTTGGAGTCTGAAAAAGACCTGCAGTGGTAATGCAAAAAGTACTTCAATTTTTCCTGGTCAGATGCCAGAGTTCAGGAGGAGAGGGAAGATGATTATCTTGGGGATAGTCACTGCTTTTGTGTCAGAAGTTGTCTAGACCACTGTAAACTGTCTTTGCCTACAGGTTCAGTATTGTGTCTTTACTAATAAGCTTATTGTGCTTTCATACACACAGTAATTGTTTTTAAGTATCTTAGCTTTTTTTTGGTGTTTGCAGTGACTGTGACAGTGAGAAGCAGAGGTAGCAGAAAACCTCTATAAGCCTTTTTTTTTATGAGCTACATGCATCTAAGTAGTTTACATAGAACATGGCAGATGGGAGCTCTATTTCCTGATTGAAGTTTACATGCTTAGTACTATATGAACATAGCTTTTAGCATAGAATTTTGCTTTGCAGGGACTTGTAAATACTTCTTTGCACCTGAAGCTTTGAAGAGGACTATGTTAAGCTAAAACTTGAAGTTGTTTTCTACTTAACAGGACATAGACCAGCGAGAACCCTTCTTCTAAAGTCCAAGCATAAGGTACCAGGTGGCTGCCCCTGCTGTAGTCTGTCCCTGTATAAAATTTATGCTTTTCCTGCTGCTTCTTGCAGATCAAGGAAGTGTCAGATACCATGCGGTTTTTTGTTTGGTTAATTTTTTTTTCTTTTTGTTTGTTTGGAGTTTTTGTGGGGTTTTTTTGTGGGTTTTGTGGGTTTTTTTGTTTGGTTGTTTTTTGTTTGGTTGTTTTTTTGTTTGTTTTTGTTTTTATTGGTGATTTATGTCTCATTGTCTGGCAGCTGTGGCTTTCCAGTGGGAACAGCAAGAAAAGGGTATGAGGTGTAAATAAATCTTTGGATTTTTTTAAACCCAGTTAACACAAGTATGTTAGTCCCTTGGTATTTTTTATTTGAAGGAAAAACCCACCAAGAGGAACCAGAGACCTAAGACTTAGAGGCTGTATAAATGAGATAGTGTTATGGGTATGCCGTCTGAGAAAACAAATGGCTGTTAAACTCAGGATTTTCCTGAGTGCAGTGTTGCTTCCATGATGTTGAAGTGTGTTTGTGGTCATTCTCTACTAGGAAGCAGTCTCCTGATTACTGCATGATCAAAGTGTGGCCAGTTGTGAACTCAAACATGATGTACCATCGACACTTAAACCTCAATATGATGCTGAATTCACCCCCTAAAAGAATTCATACTGGTATTCCTTTGGAATGGGTTGGAAATCTAGAACAGGTATACTTAATGTTAAGGGCAAAGTAGCATTTCCAGCCATTGGAGAATTTTCAAGCAAAACTTTCTTTTCCTCATTCACCCTCTTCCCATCCCCCATCGCCCCCCCACTGTGTAAAGATTGCTTAAAATAGCGGGCCAGATCTGCTTCCCATTAAGTTCACTCTTTGCTGCCCTGGTTTTTCAAAGTCTTAAAGCCAGCTTAATTGGTTACTTGGGGATTCCCTATCAATTAAAAAAAATTAACCCACAAACCCAACTGAGGTCATTGTGCATCTGAGGGTTGTGGCTAAACAGAAAGATTTGTGATCAAGAAGCATCTAGTTGCCAAAATAATTCCTGAGTTGTCCAAAGGGAACTAGACTAAGGATTATTTACAGATCTGAAGATAATTTGGTGCCCTTGCTGTGGTAAACTCTAAGGCTTTGTCCTGACTTTGGCTGGGATAGAGTTAATTGGTGCAATGCTGTGTTTTGGATTTAGTAAGAGAATCCTTTGAAAAACAGTGATTTCCAGTTGTTGCTAAGTAGTGCTTACCCTAAACCCAAAACTTTCTCAGTGTCTCATGCACTGCCAGCAATCACGTGCACCAGGAGCTGTGAGGAAGCATGGCCAGGACAGTGGCCTGAACTGGCCGAAGTTATATTCCACACCCTTGAACATCATGCCCAATATATAAACTGGGGGAGTTGACTGGGAGGGGCCACTCACTGTCTGGGGACAGTCTGGGTGTCAGTCAGCAGATGGTGAGAAATTGTATTGTGCATCACTTCTTTCTCTTGGGTTTTATTTCTTTCTCTTTCCCCCTTTCTACTGTTGTTATTATTATTAATTTTGCTTTATTTCAATTATTAAACTATCTTTATCTCAGCCTATGGATTTTACCTTTTCTGCCCAGTCTTATTTCCATCTCACTGGCAAGAGGGAAGAGCAAATGAGTGGCTGTGTGATATTTGGTTGCAGACTGGTGTTAAACCAGTCTTTTTCTGATGCCCAATAGGAGGTATGATGAGTTTAGGTAATAACAAATCTGATTAGAACATGTTAGAACAAATATTTTGAAAGTATTTGTTGTATTGGTGTTGTATTAGCAGAGATGTTGCCCCCCCATTGTCAGGAGAAAATTTATGCATCCAAAGCTCAGCTGTAGTTGAAGATGGCCGGGACTGTCAGAACAATAAGAAAATTTTTTTCTTTGATTTGTCAGTAGCAAAAGGCAATGCAGAAATAACCTTGGCCAGTTACAGGATGAAGATGATCACTTCACCAACAGGGACATAGACAAGGCAGAGATGTTTAATGCTTTCTTTGCCTCTCTTGTCAACACTGAATTTGGGCTAAGCGTGTCCCAGTGCCCTGGGCTGGAGGATCATGGCTATGGGAATGAAAAACTAGCTGGATCCCCGGAAGTCTGTGAGGCCTGATGGAATTTGGCCAAAAGTAGTCAAAGGAACTGGCTGGTGTCATTCATCACAAGATCTCTTTCAATGATTTTTGAATGGTCTGGGGAATCTGGAGAGGTCCCAGTCAATGGCAATCTGGCTAGCATTTTCCCAAGGGAAGGGACTACAGAGGTGATCCTGGAAACTACAGGGCTCTCAGTCTCCCTTCAGTGACTAGTAAAAGTGCGGAGAAAATCATTCTGGGAATTATTGAAAAACACCCAAAGGACAATGCAGTTATCAGTCAGAGCCAGTATGGCTTCATGAAGGGAAAGGCTTGCTTATTATCCTCAGAGGAAGAGAGGGTCTTTAAATACATCAAGAAGGTGACAGGCTTTAACTTCAGTGATGGGTATTGCAGCTGAAACAACCCTTACAGGTATCAGTCACTCATATAAACAAGAAGAAATGGACACTGAAGTCAGCTTATAGTAAAGTAGGGTAAAGCAAAGCTATCCCAAGAGCAGGAGGAAAAGAGAGGAAGGAGACAACAGTTCAATGCCTATCCCTGAGTGTACTGTGGAATATGAGAAGAGACTGCATCCATCCTCCAGATGAGCACGTTGTTACCTGCCTGCTCTGGTGCTACAATAACAGGGCTAGTAGCCTGGAATTTTAGGGTAGGGCAGCAGCTAGGATTTCTTTCTACAGAAGGGGGTATTCTGTCAAGTGTGAAGGAGAGAAGGGAGCTGTTACATGACACTCAGGCAAGTGGGCCATCATGTCCAGTACCTGAGGCAATCAGCCATGCTGGAGATGATTTATTATGACAGAACAGTGCGAAGTTACCCACAGATCCAGGTGAAATCCAGTGCACATGACCCATGGTGGTGTCATGCCAGTGACATATGGTAATATGAGTTGATCACATCTTTCATCATTGTTGTGTGCTGGTTTATTGGTTATTGGTTGTGCTGGTTATTGGTGGTAATGAGACAAAGCTGGGTAGCTGGGGATACAAAGAGGCAATGGTGGTGGGCAAAGTGGCTTGCCAGCTCTGGCAGTACTGGTTACTTATGGCTTTGCTGTGGAAAAACTTGAGGTTGAAAAGTGTGAAAAACTGTTCTAGAAGTTCCAGCAACAATAAAAAAAAAAAAAAATAGATCCTACTCCTAATCTGTATGGCCCAGTATTTCTGCTATTAACAGTAAGTGTTCTTCTGTGCAAGAGAGAGGATGTAAAAGGTACATGGAATGGGTTGCTTGGTGTTTTTATCTGAGGGATCACAGAGCAGACATGACAAAGTGGGATTGAAAACCTACCTTCAATCCTAGAGGCACTGGTACCTGAGTTGTAGGGAAAAATGATCCCAAATGTTTTCTTTTGCCAGTAAGGTTGTTCCACCAGTCTCCAGTGGGCAGTTCACCAGAGTGAATGGTCTTATCTTACTCCTAGTTTTTTGACAAGAAATTCTAACCTTGTTTTCTTTATAGGAAGTAAGTGGAAGTCCAGTGACCAGGAGTGGAGGGTCCCTGTTCCAGCCAGTTGGAGGAAAGGGACAGCCATGTTTATTGGACTCTTGTGGATCCAGTAGCCTAGTATGTCAGACCTATGGGTGTATAAGGCTCTATCAGACACCAGTGCACAGTCAAGCTATAAAGCATCAGAACACATTTGTACTTTTGGAGTGACAAGGGTATCCCAGTAGCTGTCTGTGTTGGAGGCTGAAGTGAGCTTGACTGGGAATGAGTGGGAAAAGCACCTTACTGTGATGGCTCTAGAGGCCCTGTGCATCTTTGGCACAGGCTTCCTTGAGGAGAGTACATTTCAAGGGCCCAAAAGGGTACCGGTGGGCTTTTGGTGTCTCTGCCTAGCACCAGCAGAGACACCATGATTCTCACCCAGCAGCTGATCGGTTGACTTCTGAGCCAAGGAGTGATTGGCAGGTCCCCCTTACCCTCTGATGGCACCGTACGAGCAGTTAGCTCAGAGGGAGAGTGGAGTCTGACAGTCGACTCTTGTGGCCTGATAGAAGTCATGCCACCGCTGAGTGCTGCTCTACTGGGCATGCAGTAACATTACTCTTCTGGGGCTTCAGTAACAGCTGGAGTCAAAGGCAGCCAAGTGGTGCCACAGCTGTCATTGTTAATGTAATTTTCTCAATCCCGTTGGCAGCAGAGTGTAGGCCACAGTTCACTTTCACTTGAAGAGGTGTCAGGTACACCTGGAACTGACTGCCCCAGGGTTGAAACCACAGCCCTGCTGGGGGGATGGGGTGGGGACATGAGGTGTGATAGGGTGAGAGAACATCTGCGTGGTATTTAGTTGCTAGCTTAGTTGTAGGTACAAGCCATGACAGGCTTATATTAAGGACAGCTTGGCCAATTCAGCTAATCTGTGCTTCATCTCTAAACGAAGCTATTAAGGAAAATTTAGGTAATGAAGGTCTTATGATGCATGTTGTACTCTCTTGAACTGCCCAAGCAGGGATAAACACAGTATAGGCTGGCTTTACCAGCCTGGACAGTTTATCTTCAGAGCTAATTTCAAATGAAACCAACATAGTCTTTAATTCAAAAGCCGGTTAGTACTTCGTTTAAGTACTCAAGAGTTTCATCCACTGCTGCAGCAGCTGCTGCACTTACGATGAAAGAACTTGCTAGTAGTATGTAATATAATAATGCACTTTAGAATAAATTACAGAATGTGCAGCATTCCTTCTGAGGATTCTTCAGCAGTCTCAGTGGTGAGAGAAAATGAGAAACTGGAAGCAAGCTACCATGGTGCCTTTTTTCACCTTAAAAACTAGAATGTGTTGGAAATACGGATTTGGAAAATGTAGTGCAGATGCTTTCTCTCCTGAAGGATATTTTTTTTTTTTAATTAAACATCTTCTCATCTGACCTGTATGGTTTTGTTTCTTTGAGAGGTAGACTTTGCTCAGCTGAAGAATGTAAAACTCCTCTTGCCTGTTTCTTTTCTATTAAATAAAACTTTTCTATTAAATAAAATTAAGCGGCTGTCTCTCCTTCAAAGATTCTGAAGTTCTTCAGTTCAAATAAAACTTTGCTTTACATTTATAGGTGTACCTGTTCAGAGGTACTGTGTTTGCTTGTAACTACTATTCAAAATAAGGATGTGTAGTCCAGTTTTATACTACCTATGTTGTACTGAGATGGCTTACTTTTTTGCATTTTTCCATTTCTTATTTGTGACCTAGAGTCATACATTTGCATTACTTGGTTGACTGCAGCCAAATCTGAAAGCTGGGTAGCTAAAAATCCCCAAGTCTTTATTAATTTACTGGAGGGAGAAAGGAGTACACAGTATTCCAATTCAATTTTCTTATTTAATATTCACTATTATTAACCTGTGAGCTGTTTCTCCTCAGAGCAAGAGATAAAGGGTGCAGAAGGTATAGGAATAGGCGGGGCTGCTGTAGAAAGCACCATGTGCTTCTTAGGGAGGCAGAGCTGGAGTAAACTGGTAAAGCTATGTACCTATGAAGTGAATTTTAAAAGGAAAGTAAATTTTGCTTTTACTTTTCTGATGTCTGGTTTGGTTTTTATGCCTTTTTAAAATGTTTTTTTGGTTGGTTGTTGGGGTTCTTTGTTTGATTTTCTTGGAGGAGGGGTGTGAGGTGGTGATACTTAAATACTTACTTGTATATGAATGGAAAACAGTATAACCAAAAGGAAGAGTTAGCCTTTTTCTTAAGGTTTTGGGTATTCTTTGCATATTGAACTGCTGCTACCCTAATGTGGGAAGTAGCATTCCACATACATATCTTTTAATGTAACCTCTTCTTGGAAAAGTGGAAGTTACTGTCATTACAACTGCAAATTGTTCAATTGCCTGAGTAATTGTAGCTAAAAGCTTGCCAGCCACTGTAGAATCAGAATGTTAAGGGGTTGAAGGGACATGAAAGATCATCTAGACCCAACCCCACCACCCAGGGCAGGGACACCTCCCACTAGACCTTGAGGTTGCTCAAGGTCTTGTCCATACACCACTAGGGCTGAGCCATCTGCAACTCCAGAAAGACAATTCTGTTTCTTCCACAATCTATGTGGAAAGACATTTCTGTATCATATATATCAGCTTAAAAGGGGGATAGTCTGTTTTTTGAAGTTCCAGTCAATCTATGTAAGAGTTATGACTTTGTGGAAACATGTTTGGTTCTGCAAATGTTTGTTCTTCTTTTGCTGGCATATTGGTGCCAGTATGCTTGGATAAACCTCTGGACGTGATGAGCTTGTTGAAACTGCTAGAAGTTGATGTCCTGGCTTGGATAAAGGTTCTTGCTGGGCCCCTCTCTTGGCAAAGAGGTTGTGTGTTGAAAGAGGAAAGCAACTTAGTTGCTTCTTGACACACCATGCATTACTTAGTAGCATGGACCTGAATGACTCAAAAAAGGAGTAGGTGATAGGCATGTCTGATCTTATGCCTCCTGTCTTAAGTAAATCTATAGCTTGCCTAACCATAAGGACGTACTTGAAACTTTCCTTCTTCCTTGCTATCACAGCTAGTATGGCTTTCTTTTCCTGTGTGACACCAGCACTGGATGTGGAAATAAGATCACAGTTGTTGGTGACAGGCTGGCAGGAATACAGCCCAGCACACCATGCCCATCTTGTGGGCAGTAATTTCAACAAACGCTGTTTCTTCTGGATTAATAGAAACAGCATTATATTATAGGGACCAGAAATGATGGGTCACCACACTCGTTTTGAAAAGGGAGCAAAACTGTGCAGCTGAAGACTTGATAAGCAGTCTGAGAGTTGGATACATGCTGCTGTTGGTGTATGTTCTGATTAGAGCCTGGACATGGCTAAGACCTGTGTGCCACAGCTGGTCAAGTGTCTGCTTATGAGAAGTGTGAGAATTTGTGAAAGCTAAATCTGCTCTCTTTCTGCTTTTCTGAGCCCTCTCAGGTTAAAAAAAAGTTTGTGCTCAGTCAAAAGTAAATAAATATCATGGACTTGTGGACTTATGCCCAAACACTAAGTGCTAATGGTAAAGTTCTCTTATCAAACAAGTAAAGACTTGCTTGTCATCTTATTCTGGAGTAAAGAAGTAATGCTGTTACCACATACTAAGGCAATATAATATTAGTAGCAATGGAATTTTTTTGTTGTTGTTCAGTAAATGTATCATGTTTTTATTCCAGTTCTCTTATGCATTAACTTTGCAATAGAATGGTGTATAAACTTTTGCAAGCCAGAGTTCGGGTATGCAGCACTCCTTTGATTTCTTGTCATCCCCAGAAGTCAACCTCACACACACTCTTGCTCTCTAGAAATCCTCTTATTGGAGGGTGTATGAGGACAGTCTGTCATCCAAACAGAGAGGAGGTTAGTGGATAACCTGTTACTGAAAATAATTGTGTGTCTGGCAACTATTGACAGCATATGTTCTTCTAAAAGGTGTAGTGTTGGATAGATGAGTAGGAATACTTGTCTGTAACTAATAGTAGGCCAGATGAAAGAGAAAAATATTCCTATTAGTTTTAGTTGAGCAAAGCGAGATTGTAGTGATGATGGAGTATATTACACGAACTTTTATTTTCACCAAGAAATAATAGACTAAGGTGGAGTAGTTTTATCTGGATTCTCTCCCTTAGGACTCTTGTTACCAAATCCAGGGGGGAGTCTAGTTAAACTTACTGACTTCATGGCTATGTCATTTTGGGGCTTTTTTTTCAGTCTTTTTGTTTGTTTTGTTTGGTTTGTGTTTTGGGTTTGTTGGTTTGGTTTTTTGGTGAGTTTTTTTGTATGGTTTTTCTGGTTTTGTTTTGTTATTTGTTTAGGGTTTTTTTTTTCCTTTTCTGCAAACTTACTAAATTTCCAGGGCTGGAGGATACTAATTTTTTTTTTTTTTTTCCCTCCTAAGTATGTATAGTAATTTATGGTTAAATGGCTACTCTAAGGTCCTGTAGCAAAACCTGAGCTTTCCACTAGAAATATGGTGGAGAAGCAGAATTACCAGTTGTGGATTTAGTGAATCTATCTCTTTTTAGGTGAATATAATGGTTTAAGCCCAGGGGACAGCTCACACAGCTGCTCGCTCTCTCCCCCACCAGTGGGACTGGGGAGGGAATCAGAAGGGTAAAACGTAGAGAACTAATGGGTTGAGATAAAGGCAGTTTAATAGAGAAAGCAAAAGCTGCACACAAGCAGAGCAACACAAGGAATTAATTCACTGCTTTCCATGGGCAGGCAGGTGTTCAGCCATCTCCAGGAGAGTAGGGTCCCCTCACTAGTGACAGTGGCTTGGGAAGACAAATGCCACCACTCCATAGAATCCGCTGCTTTCTTCTTCTTCCTCCCCTCTTTGTACTGAGCATGATGCCACACAATCTGGAATATCTCTCTGGCCAGCGTGGGTCACCTGCTCCTGCTGTGTCCCCTCCCAACCTCCCATGTACCCCCAACTTCCTCCCCAGACTAGAATACAAAAAGTGGAAAAGGCCTTGTCTGTGTGTAAGCCCCTCTCAGAAATAACAAAAACATCTCTATATTATCAATTCTAGTGTTTAGCACAAATCCAAAACACAGCCAAATACCAGCCACTGTGAAGAAAATTAACACTACCCCAGCCAAAACTCGCAGAGTAAGGCATTTTACACAGATGATCAAGGTCCTTCTGGCTCAGCTGGCTAGAAGGAGCTGAAGAAACATGCAAAAACTGAAATATTCCACATTTTCAACAAAACCCTCCCACACTGATCTGGGGAAACAGTGATTTTTTAAAAATAATTTAAAAATAATTTTTAAAATAATTTTTTAAAATAATAACTTTGAGAAAAGTCATATGTAATATGGGATGTGAAACTTAAGTGCTTTTTGACTTCTTTGATAAACTGTAACATAACTGAATACTTCATGAAGTACAGCCTTTTTGGCTCTTCCCAGTAAGAAAAGTATTTTGAAAAGTAATTCTGTTATCTGCATTGAGGGAGAATGGTGGTGTTTGAGCCATTTTAATCTTAGTATTATATTATTGTTAATAGGCAATAAAGAAGTAATCTTACAATGTTAATTATTATGCCCCTTGTGAAGTGTGAAAAGCTTAGGGACTAAATTTTAGAGTCAAAGCAGTTTGCCTAAATTTCACTGTGTGGTTTGGATCAGAGGAAGAACTTTAAGGTAAGAGTGGTGGTTTAAGCATATTGCTGAAGAATATTTAAATCTGTGTCGTGTCCAGATGGAGAACTTTAGCAGGATATGCAGCTCTGGGAAATCCAGTTAAACATATCTACCTGTATAGTCCTATTTGACACCACTGAAGTAGCTGGCTCTTTTAAGGTGTGGTCTACTGAGCTTAAGCAAAATTTTCTTTAAACCTCAGGAAAGAGGCCTTTAGTAGCAGCTCAGTGTCTGTCTTTTAATGTCATTTGGATTAAAGTGCCACATATGGTTATAGCTCTGGAAAATATGGGGTAGCTCATGGCCATTCACTTCTAGAAGATGACATACGTACTTTGATGCTTTGCCAAACTGCTGTATCTTCTGCTAGATGTGAACTGTGTAATTTTAAGTCATGCTAAGTTGAAGGGTTGGCTGAAGTTGTATAGTTAAGCTTCAGTGTGAACTTATTTCTGAGCAAGTGACACCAAAGGAGACTTAAAATCCAAGTTAAAAAAACCAAACTGTGGTAAACTGTTTAAAAGTCCATTTTATTTATTTGAACAGCAGGATTTTTAGCTGCTGAATTCACTAAGTTGTGTTCGATGTGTAAGTACAAACTAAATGCAGGTTTTCCCAGCTTTGTTCTTTTTTGTGAACTGGAAACAGAAATATAGGGTCATATCAGTATCATAAATCAGGTCCCAGGTAGGAGTGTCTTCCTGAAAATCATGCTCTGTATTTATTCTCTTCTGCATTTCAGAGTTCTGCTGTGAAAGACTCCTCCTAAGACTCCTTCTTTCTCAGTGCTTGTGAATTTGTACACTCAGCACTGAAAAAGTGTTTGCAATTTTAAATAGTAATGTGTGTGAGTGAAGAGGAGGAAGTTCAGGTCTCTAAGGAAAAGTAGGCAAGACTTTACTGGATAGACTGTACAGCTCTGCTTTCCTGGTGCCTTGCATTAGGGGTTTCATGCCAAATCAGCCAGGATGTGTTCAGCTTATAGGTGTGTCATCAGAGGTAGCTGTGCATGGGCACAACTGAAGGAATAGTAAAGAAAACATTGTGGAGACTAAGACTAGAGATCACATAGTAGAATTGGTTTATGTACTTTCTCTGAATAGTTTGAGTTGCAAAATGAGAATGTAGTTTGTGGTCGTGTGTTAGCTTGTTTCTCTACAAAAAGCAGCTTGTCTTGGCCAATGGGATTTGTACAGTTGCCTTGAATTCCTGTCAGTGTTTCTGTGTGTGTGTGTTTTTCTGGTGAAGTAGAGAAAGGACGACACCTGATGTCTTTGAAAGAGCTGACATCCAATGTGCTTGATATTTTCGCTTAGTTTCTTTTTATTTTTTAAATCCACATAATGTGTTGCTTTGTATTTTATGTTTATGGAAGTCCTCTGGTGTAGGACAGGTGGAGTGCAAGAAGAGGAAGCTGAGGTTACATCTTGTCATGGCATCCAAATATACAGGGCTTGCCTTCGCAGTTGTCTCTGAAACATGCTCCTCTTGCCCTTGACTGAAAGTTTTGTGTCCGATCCTTTTTCTTTGTTTTAGGTCTGGTCTTTGCTGTAGATGAGATAAAGCAGTTTTATGCTGGGAAGGTAAACTCTATATTAGTTTTGTAGTTTGTATCTTTCTGGATCATACAATAACACTTGGTCTCTTCAGTTGATGTATATGAAGTCTGGTAGCTACTGACCTTAGATTTTAATAGTTGCAGAATCTTGCCTGAATGGCATCTTTCTAACATTAAAATATACTCACTCTTTGGTGTTTGTGTGGTCTGAAGAAGTAATTAAAAAATCCATGTGAAATTTCAGAAACTTTTGCAACAGCATCCACAAATTGATAAAAGCTTTGTATATAGTATATAGTGACTGTGTGCTCAAGTGAAAATGGGTAACAATACCAGCAATAGATAAAGATCAGCTATAACATTAGTAGTTTCCTGTCAGCCTGGAAAAAATGTCTGATACTTCCCTTTCCATAACTTAAAAGAAGTCCTCTATACCTCATGTAACATGTTTGGCTTTTTTTCTGTTCTGTGTCTGTGTGCTGGCAGAAGGAAGAAGCATGCAAGGGGAGGGTTCACTGCTTTGAATTGAACTATCATGTGGTCATGCAGGATTTCCTTTGGCAATGTGTGAGTCACAAAAGCCAGAGACACTTGCTGTGGTGTGGGCTTGCTGTAGAGGAAGCAGTGCTCTGATTGCCCATGAGTACTCAGGAGAAGGAGGGAGAGTGTGTTTGTGAACAATTGCCTAGAAGCACTGATATGCTGTACATTTAAATTTCTGGTAAAGTAGAAGGAGTGACAGGTCTGATAACAACTGTGCATTAATTCTGTCCTTGTTATTACATGCCAGCTACTTGCAAAGGTTACAAATTCCTCATGGCATCCGTAAGCTGTATGGAGGGTGTGTATGCAGGGGGGTGGAACTACAGCTGTCTGTCAGCGTCTGTCAAACGTTACAACTTCCAACTGGGAAACATATGCTGCTTTCAATGCACCTGTGTAGTCCGTTTGGTGTCTCTCTTCTGGGTCCTACAGCTGTCCTGCAATACCTGAAGAAATACCATGCTCTGCTTGGGGATGGACTGAATGAAGCATTGACGGTGGGGGAGTTGTGACAGAAGGAAAGCTATAGACTTTCATGGACACTTGACACATTACCAAAATTTAGGGGGGCATTAATAGGCTAGCTATCGTGTTATGTTAATGAAATTTTTGTGTTACTTGTAGGTTTTTCCTGTTTTATTTTTTGATTTATTGATAGAATAGAATTATTGTATCTTCAAATGTGTTCTTTTAGTGTTTGCCTGTAAGTAGCCCGGGAAGAACTAACACTTTAGCTTGCTGGCTGGTTAAGTCAAGATCTGCTTCTGCTTAGTGTAATTTAATGTGACACTTGGTCTGAATGTGACACTGTATTTCATGTGTTGCATGTTTTTCTAGCTTTTGTTTTTCTGGTGGAAAGAAGGAACTGTCTAGAATGCATGTATATATTAATAATTAGTTAATTTTATACTAGTTATGAAGTTAAATTTCCACGACCTTGAGACAGTGCTTTCCTGTTAATGAAAATATACACAGTGGTTTCCAGAAGAGATGGAAGCTGATCTTGCACAGAGAGAACAAGCTGTGCTCTGGATGAAAGTCACTGCTTTAATCTTGTATTAGAGCCACTTTTAACTCTAGATAATGTTGACTTCTAAAAGTCTCTTCTTTTACTGCAGTTAGTACTGCTAATGGATCAGAAAATATAGACACTTTGAAGTTCTAGAGTAAGAACAACTTTATGAAAAAATATGGTTATTGGAATTACCATTTCTGTAGTAAGATCTTCTTTTAAAGGAAATGAACCAGTTAAGAAAAATAAGTTAAACTGCTTTTCACTATAAAATAGAACCTTGTTGTACTAAATACGCAGCAGCAGTAGCTGCTGTCACATTCTTTACAAATGAATGACCAGCTGCATAGTTAAGAAGATACTTAACCTGAAGAAGACAGAAGTTTAAAACCTAAGATGCTCCTTTTAATGCCCCTTTCATCTTTTTTTTATTAGTGTTAGGCAAAGCTGACCTTTATTAGTTATAGGGAAACTGTTTTTAATATGAGGTAAACCTATTCTGTTCCCCAGCTTGGGTTCACCTCTAGAAAGTATTAATATCACCAGTGGCAAGGTAATGTGTCTTGAATGAGACTTAGAATTGTTTATGTTATGGTTTGATAAGAATTTTGGAACACTATCAAAATATCCCTCTAGGGAAGATTCAATTTGATTTTGTCTGGATAGTCTATATTAAGTGCATGGTGAACCATAGCTAGGGTTTTCCCAGGTAGCTTTAGACATCTGTTGGAAGCAGTAAGCATCAAGCATCTTTATATGAAATTGCTTAGTAAAGTTCAGGACAACACAATGTGCTCTTCCTCTTAGCTATTTCTATTTTAGTTTAGTGGGAGGTAGACTCCACTGTGTCTTTCTTATGTTGATTCAAGACTGTCTCTTAATTGTAATTGCAGCTTGACTTTCACTATGCTTTTGGGTTTGATCCATCCTGATATGTGTGAGTTACTGTCAGGTTCTGCCTCATCAATCACATCACAAACACTGAAGTATGGGAAGGTCGGTGGGATGGTTAGATGAGCCTGCTAAATAGAGAGACAGGAAGCATGATACTACACTGCCAAGAAGAGCTCTGTTTTCTGGTGTTTGTTAAACGGATCTTTCAAATATGTTTTTCTTTCCTCTTCAGCTAACTTTTATTTTATTTGGTAAGTTGTTTTGACTCAAGTGATGGCAAAAAGTATCTTGGGTTTTTATCTACTGATACTCTATCTCCTGAAGTGATAACACTTTCTTATCAGCAAACTGTCTAGCGATCCTTTTACTAAACTGAGCTGAAGTTTCTGTGAATGTTACCCAGTCATGGAAAATTAAACTTGATGAGAGAGAGCCAGTTCTCAACTAGAATGGATAAGTCACTGGTTGGGAATTACTAACCTTGCCAGATTGGGAAAGACCAAGTTTTTTTGGTTTGAGTTGCAGTGTGGCTTGTGACTTTCAAGTTGCTTGTGACTTTCAAGTTGCTTGTGCCTTTCAAGTTGCTTGTGCCTTGAGTTCCTAAAAGCACATTAAGAGAGTAAACATTCTGTTTCTCTTGATTTACCTTTAGTGTCTGCAAGTCTTCTCTGTTTGTGTCTCGGAAATGACATTGTATCCACCTCTTTTACCAAATGAAAAATTGTTGCAATGTATATGAATAATTAGTTCCCAGGGATGCTCCGGAGAAATTATCTGTAGATGTGTTTATTGGAATTGGTCAAGGTTGCTGAAACAGCAATAATGGTAAACTGACAAATCTTCAAGGTTGCTGAAACAACAGTTAGACTAAATCAGGAGCAGAGATGCTGAGAAACTGGTGGCAAAAAATAAAAGCATTAATAAAAAACACCTAAACTTTAACCAATCACTTTTCCAGAGACCCTCATGAGGCTTGAGTCAAAGAAACCAATCAACCAATTGAGCAATGTGTGAAAGTGTAAACAATAGTCTTAGGAATGTATAATTGGAGGTGTAATGTAAACAACAAAAAGCTTCTGCATAATCATATTAGTTCAGTGTTCAGAAGTTCCTTTCACCTTCAAAAAATAACTGAATAGTCTTATTTGAAAGCCTACAGAAGTTTACTAAAAGTTTATTGTTGAGCCATGTGGCTGAAAGTAGGTAAGTATTTATCAGATTAGTCTTTCAGCAGTGATATTCATCCATGTTTGTGTCCGGTGTCCTAGAAAATACAGCTGTACCTAGTGCTTACAAGTTATGGTGTTGGAATTATTAAGACTAGAAAGATGTAGCAGAATTCTCGCTAGCTTTATAAACATAATAAATAGCATCGTAAAATTATTTTTGATTTCAGTGGGATTTTTTTCAATTTCTGTAGAATGATGGAATGGTGGTACAAGATTTTACAGAAACTACTGAGTTTGACACAAAGTTCTTGCAATACTTAGAGGCTTGTCTGCTGCATGAAGAATTAATTTGATTGAATAATCTTTCTTATGGCTAGTAAGGACAAACTTAGTGTTATCCCTTGTGCAGGATCTGTTTTGAGAAGAATGCTTGAGTATTCTTTTTGTCTTCTCAGGCTCCTTAGTTTTCCTTGCATTCTTCTCAAATCTCTCTTCCTATAATAGCAAAAGGAACATGTATCCAGATAAGGTGGTTGTTTGTATTTGCCTTTCAGTTTAAGATTGCTTGTCAATCAGTTTTGTGTAATGAAGTTGACAAAGAATAGAGTCATATCCAATATTTGTAGAGATTTTCTGTAAGATTTTCTATTTTTCTATTTGTGCTTTAGTGAAATGTACTGAATGTTGAACTCTTGGTTGAGTACGTGGTTGGTTTGTTGTGTTGCATTTTGGTTTGTTTTTTTCTGGTTCCACTTTCAAACAAATAGAAAAACTACATGATGCTTCTTTGGTCTTGGGGACGACCAAGGAGGTTTGTGTGAGACAGGAAAAGTGATCAGCTAAGAAGATCAAAGCTTTATTGCAGTAGTGAAGTTCTATGCTACTATTCTTCTGCCTCTTAGGAATGTTTTCTGTGCAGAAACAACTGCAGGTTGATAAGCAAGAAGGTGCCACTGTAAACAGTAAGGAAAATTGTCTTGGTGTTTAGCTAGCTTTTAACTGAGACTATTCTGTTTTCTTGTGCAGCATGTTGGATATGAATCTGAACATGGATAACTGCTGACTGTGGCCATTTGTATGTCAATTAAAGTGAAGTAGTCATAGAGCTTTAGTTGGTGAGCGTGTAACTGAATCTGCTGATTTCCACTTTTTAGTCATGAGGGAGAGGTGCTGTTTGAAACAACAGTAGCTTATCCAGTTCGTAGCAGGTGAGGGTGATGTCACTTTATTAAAATGTGACTGCCTGGTGCCCCATCTTTACAAATAGGTTCAGAAAAACCTTCATCTTGGGACTGCCTCTGTTATGCAGCTTGACTGACTGACTGACAACTCTGACTGCAGTTCCTTTGGTTTGTTCTTGGTCCTGCCCTGTGTGGGTATCTAACAGTATTTAGACAGTATGGCTGTCTAAAAATTGTCTGGCTTGCATACAGCTGAAGGCAGAGTAGGAACTGTCCACTTTCTATAACATGTTGATTAGCTGCTCTTAATTATAGCAGTTTTTTTCATTGCAAATGTCCATTTTCTGTAAAAAAAATGGAGCGTAGATTTTTTTTTAAGACTTAATTTTCTTGTATCTTCTGGAAATTTTAGAGTGACCAGCAGCAGCAAAAGGCCACTGCTTTCCAGATTTTAATGGAGAAACCTTTGTTCTTGTGGTTACTGGCATCTAATTTTTGAGCTAAATTACACTGATTTTTTTTTTTTAATTTCTAATTGGTCATCAGCTCTTTAGTTAACCTAGCTTTGAGGAGAAGTGAGTTTCACCTTACCAGTTGCTTGTTTCTTCTTGGTGTGTGGGTGTGTTTCTTGTGATATTTGATTTTTTTTGTTGTTGTTGTTGTTAAAGCCTTGAGTGTGGTATATTCTATTTAGATGAGAGTGAGTAAGTAAGTCTGAATTACCAGGTCTGATCTTTTTCTTCTGACAACTAAAGTTCTTCATCTGCAGTGGAAAACACAGCTTCTCCAGAGCAACCACCATTCTCTGTCCACTCAGCTCTCTGGAAAACCACTGGTATTTTAAGCAAATAATCTTGAGAATTTTTAAAAAGCATATGAGTTATGTTTATAATTCAAACCAATAAATCTGAAATAATATGTAACCATGAAAATATGTGCATTTTTTCTTTAAGAGAAATTAATTTCACTTTTTAGTTTTCATGTGAAAATTGGTTGAACTGTGTAGAGCAGAACTTGTGCATTCTTGCTGCCTCAAGGCTATTTCTGTCCCTGGCAAGGGAAAATCATTTTCCTGTTTTGTAACAGCTTCATCCTCTCCTTCCCCTTTGAACTGAGTGTTATTTATCTGTTTCTCTTCCTAAGCTATTAATTGTTAATACTAGGATCTGGTGTCAAAGTGTCAAATAAAGCATGTGTAGGGGACAGAGATGAAGAGTTGGAGATATCTTTTCCTTCCTCTGCTCCCCCAAGTTGTTTTTCTGCCAAGACAACACTAAAATAATGTTTTTCTCCTATTTTTTTTTTTTTACAGTAAACAAAGATGTAGCTCAACTTCCATGTTATTTTCTGCTAGTTTGTAGAGTAGAATGCTCTTTTTATAAGAAATTGCTATGAAGTCCAATGAAGCAGTAGCTAAAAAGTTAGGATTTTTAAGCACCTTATAGGCAGAGTATTGTCAGCACTGCAGAAATATTAGGAAGTGAAAAGCATCTTATATTTTTGAGATGAAACCTAAATTATATTTGGCGCATCAAAATATTATTCTTTACATCAGTACTTTATGAATTAGCTGAAGATATGTGACAAATTAGCTTTTGGGTCCTTCTGTAATTCTGGGTATTTTTGTTTCTTAACATATGGCAAAATGTGCAGTCCTGAGTTCTGTTTTCTCATGCAGCTGCCTATTCCAGCAACAGTTGAATTTTGTCCTTATGTGACACTGTCATCTGATTGTTAACATGCAGGAAAGGTGTCAATAACAGATTATGTTTCATAAGTCAAGTTCTCAGAACTACTTTTCTTTTTTTAGTTCGTGCAGGTACTGTCTGCAGTTTGTAGATGTGTGTAGATGTGTTACCCTGCTTCTCTTAACTGAAGATGAATCAAACCAAATTTTTGTAGCTGGATATATTTATTTTGGACTTTACAGTTGTCTTAAAAGCTGAACTTCTGTAATTTAAGACTAGTGAGTTGCTCCATTTTTCACCTCTGTCATTCTTATGTGAAGTAGTAATTTCCGATATTTGATTTTCAGAGTGTTATCCACGAAAATGAGATTAGTTAAGGGATGTGCAACAAGCTAATAATTACAAAAGAGAGACAGTAATTATTTATTTATTTCAAAGTTGAACAAGCCTGGGTGCTCAGTGGCATTCCACAAGTCAAGCATGCCCTTCCAGACTTCCCATGTTGTTATTTACACACAGAGTTCAGTGTAAGCAGCCTCCCAAATACAGCTCCTCTATTTTGTTTAGTTAGTGATTTCCGTACAAGTTACATAATCACAAGGACATGTCTTCGCCTGAGCAAGAGCCCTTTTGACTTGTACATCTGGGAGTTTTGCTAATTGTGTTGCTGTTATTTTGTTATTTTCCAGCTTCTGTTAGCAGTTCTCAGTACCAGTCAAGTCAGCTAAGGGGACAGATAGCATGCTGTTGTTTGGTACCCTTGAGTAATACTCTAAGGAGCTTTCATAATGTTATAATGTTTGGTAAGTTTTAAATGTGCAGTGATTTTAAGTTACGACTTCTGTGGACCTGGAATGTAAAATTCTTAGCCACCAGTTTCTTTGAATCATCTTTAATGTAGTCTAGGCTAAGGGGAAACACTTATTCACAAAGTTTCATAACAGAAAAGGGGGAAGAAAAAAATGTATATATTTATATTCTGTTCCAATTGATAATTAAAGTGTGTGGTGACTGGTGGCTTAGAGAAGCTGTTTGGAAACTGACTTCCTTGCTGAAATGAAGACCATATAGAAGGTTTTTCTTCTGTAGACTCAGTTCATATTATAAGTATTGTAGGTCAGTACCTCACCCATTGTCTTCCCATGGTTGCACATTTTTTCTGTGTTCAGTATTACCAAGGGAAAAGAGGTTTAATGCATACTCCCACATGCAACATACATACTAGTGCTATTTTGGCTGAGTCTGCCAACTTTTAGCCAGGGTCAATAGGAAGTCTCTCCTATGATTTTAGAAAGCTGCTTCTGAGTTTGTCAGCTAAGTTATATTTAAAATCCTTTAAGTCCTGTGAGATGAATCCACCTACAGAATGATAATTTTAATATGAATGCAGTGAAAGGTGTGTTGTCCTTTCTTCTCAGTTGAGAAATTTTAGACCTCTCAGTGAAGCCTTTTTTTCTTCATGTAGAATCCAGTCACTGATTTCTGAACTGGTAACTGAGGTTTCCGTGGGCAGCTGCAGGCAGGGCAGCATGCCTGAGTCCAGAGACTAGGCTTCCAGTGCATCATTTTCACCTATCATCGATTTCTTTTGTGAGAGGAAGGATGGTGTGGGACTGAATTACAAAAGACAAAAGAGTAAAAAAGTAGTTTGATGTACCCGTACTTGAACAGAAGTTTTGACAAAAGCATCTTGAAGTGCGTGTGCTTGCTAAATATGCAGCTGTCTTCACAGTATCTCATGCTTTGCAATATCTTAATATGTGGGCTTCCCAAGGAGGGTGTTACTGATAAGTTTATGGTTTTTCAAGTCATCTTGAAACTATTTATTTAATACTGACAAAATAGAGCTGTGACAAGGACAAGTAATGTGGTACAGCAATGGCATTAAATTCTGTGTAAGATCCCATGATTATTTTATGTGATTTCATTTATCTGTTGAATTAATAAGGACCCTTATTCATGTTATGTTTATATTTTTGAGATAAGGCTTTTGGTGGGGCTTTTCTTCCTTTGCCCAATGAGTATGGACTCCAAATTGTAGTTGGTATGTCTAGATACTATTGGATCTAGTTTTCTGAAGTTATGTTGTTTTCAGTGGGGAGAATCTAGATGCTTCATACCCTGCCTGGTATTCATGTCTTGTCATAACTCTGAATTTTAAAGGAATAGTTTAGATTGATAAAAATGGCCTGCTTCTCTTGGAAAAGAGTGTTGTTTAAAGACTTAGGTTGATAAAACATTTTGTGAACTTAAAACAACAGTTTCGGAGTCACGGGACATAGTCTGAAATTTCCTTAGAGTTGATTTATGATGAATGTGGAAGAAAGTAGAGTTCACATTTGATGCTAGGATCTCTAAAAAGCAAGGTGAGGAGTTGTTTCTCCTTTCTTCCAGTGCATTAGTGTAGGTACTGATTGATGTCCTACATTCTTTGAAGAGCCTCCCTTACATGTTGCTTTTCTGAGGCTTGAGAGGTGGTGTGTCTGCTGTGAGTGGTTTCTGCTCTCATTGCTACAGTGCAGCAACTCTTTCTTTTTTGTGCATTAGTACACTGTGTCCATTTACGTCTCTGTCTGACTTTAACTTTCTTTGCTTCACAAAACATTAGTATCTCAAAGTTACGTACACTTAATTAGTTTTAAGCCTTTAAGCATCTTGAAATGGATACATCATAAAGATTTAAAGAAATAATGCAGTTATCAAACAAATGGAAAAAAAGACTGTGAAATTCAAGAAACATAATTTTGAGACAGCTTTATTTTGCTAAATCTTGTGCTAATGACTTTCTGAAATCTGTGGAAAAGTCTGAGTCATGCCATCTAGTGGTAGCTTTACATCTATTTGTGTGTTTCAAATGGATGGACGTATGCTCTGGAAAAAGTGCACAAAAATCTGTGGATTATAGAATTAACCACCATTGTAATGAGATCGTTGTTAAACTGTTTCTCTTAGTACTAGCTTATGTGTTCATATATTTCTGTTTCTGAGTAGAATGTCTGAAATAGGGCTTTGTTGTCCTTTTTTTGTGGATTTAACTACAGTTCATAATTCCTGGAGATATCTGCTGTATGTGTGTCCTGTGGACAGGGCACCATTACAACAAGTACATACTGGAGCAGGAACTTTGGGACCTGCAGTAGGACAACCCTGGATCAGGTGAAGGAAATTAATGAAGGACTGTGTCCACTTCATTCTCTTCAGCCATGTAAATAATGGAAATGGTGTTCTGTGTTAAAGTGTGGAAGTCATATTCAGTCTTGAAGGAACTTTCTTTGTAGGTATGTGATCACTCCTAGAATTTGGTCAGGGAGGAGCTATTCTAATTACCTCTGTTGCAGTCCTTGTCTTTACACCTTAGGATGATGTCACTTTTTGGCTTTAGTGGGCATGGAATGGAGTAGAAAATGGCTGGGCTTCTCTTCTACTGCCTCCATTTTTTTCCGAGAGTCTGTAGAATCAAACTTGTGTAAGTCTGTGGAAGTGGGATCAAGATATCAATTTGAATACTTTCTAATACCCATTTTGCATGCAGTGGAAATAGGAAGACATGGGAAATCTCAGAAAAAACCTATGGATTGGGTGTTTTGTTCTTTTTAGCATAGAAGCCACCTTCAGTGATGTTGTTTTTGGCACCTTTGAGGAGTCCCTTGAAAGGCTGTGGCTATTCCCCCTATGCCTTTGTGTTTGGGCAAAAACACTAAGGTTGTACTTCATCCTTTTAAATGTTTGGACAGCCATTTATTTGAGCAGTGTGAATGACAGGAATCAAAATTCAGAAGCCACCAGGCGAAGGAAGCATTTACCTAGACAGAATGCAAATTCTCTCAGTTTCTTCCTGTATGTAGGTATTTTTATGAAGGTTTGACAGAGCCTGCAAAAGGTTCACATCACAGATTTTTTTTCATGTGAATTTCCAGTCATTATTATTCTTTATTAAGTACCTGACAGTTAAAAGTATCTTGACTTTTGCTTTTCAAGTTTGTTCACTTAGGAGAAATGGAATTATGCTCAAAAAGCTATTAAGTGTGCTTTACTTGTTTATTCAGCAGCAATGTCTCCAGAAGTGTCTCAAGGAGGCAACAAGTCTTTAGAAAAGGAGTTTATTAGAAGACTGTGACTTCTATCAGTGTCTGGGGTGAGATATGGGTAACAGAATTTCTGTTCAGGTTGTTCCTGTTGGTTTCTATTCAGCTTTTTGAAACGCCAGTTTTCTTCAGATTAGGAGGATCATTTAATTGACTTTTTCCGCGTTCTTTTAAGTTCCCCTGTACTTGGCACTGGTGAGGTCACTCTTGAAATTCTGTGTTCTGGTTTAGGCCCCTCATTCCAAGACAGACAGTGAGGTGCTGTGGTGTGTCCAAAGAAGGACAATGGAACTGGTGAAGGGTTTGGAGTCCTGTGAGGAGGGGCTAAGGGAGCCAAGGGTGTTAAGCCTGCAGAAAAAAAGACTCTGGAGAGATGTTATGATGGAAGTGGGGATGAGTGTCCTCCAGATATCTTCCTGGGATATATCAAAAATCTGTTCCAGTTTTTCTTAAGGAAAGAGCAGAAAACGCAGTTACAAGTAGGAAATAGTTTCTGTTTCAAGAGTGACTGAGTAAGGTAGCAGTCTTTGGCCTAGAAGAGACATGAGTTGGATGATGTCACAAAAGCTTGCAAAATCTAAGTGTCAAGGAAAGAGCAACTGTGAATTGATTTATTTCTGTTTTTGAATAAATCTAGGGATTGTTAAACAAAGGTAGTTGGAGCCAATTTCGAGTAGAAATTCTTATTTTCCATAGAATGGGTTGTCAGGCCCATGAAATTCTTTATTAATGTAACTCATTAATACAACAAACTCTACATGGGATTGAGGAAATCGGACTGGTATTTGGAACAGAGACCTACTGAAAATCACAAGATGGCCAAACTGTGTTTAGGCCTGGAATTCCTGGAGGCTGGAAAGCTGAATGTAGAGAGGGATATGTGAGGGAGGGCTGTTTGCCCATTTTTCCTTGCTGCAAACTTCTAGAGCCCAGTTTTGGGAACTGGATACAGAAATAAATGATCTTTGAGCTGAGCAGTTCTGCTCATTTTCACATTTGTGCATCTCTTCCTTTATTTCAATTTGAAATTTTAACCTAGGTTGAAAGAGCTTAGGGTCTATTTGGAAAGAAACAACTTCTAGATTACTGGACTAAGCTATTCACATTGCTATTCGTATTGCTTTTAACGTGTGAGCTGGCTGTATGTGCACACTGGCTGTATGTGTATCTGCGCTGCATTCCAGACCTCTTGAATGTACTCTGGCCAACCTGCATATCATGTATATGCACAGAACAGCTTTTGTTTCGTGTGTAGATATACTGTTCAACTAGTGCAAGCTGTATACGTCACATGTGCTACACAAACTACTGAGGCATAAGCCTGTATTGCCTTCTGTGATTTACATTGTGGAAGTTTAGAATCTAAAAAGGAAAAGATCTTTGGTTTAATTTATCTGTTGTCTGATGTAGTAGGCCCATAGGAAATCTCTCTGTATAATGATTTGCAGTGAAAGCTTAGCAGTCAGTGGACTGCGACTATTCTGATAATTACTGTCGCAGATGTAAGTGCTATCTGATAATGGTAAATTTCTGCTGTGTAACAAAACATATACACATTAGATTGAAACTTTTCTTTTTCTTCTGCAGGAAAACTTTGAAGATGCCTATGAAAACATCCCTGTGTAAGTAGAAATTTTTAAGATATATGTTTGTTAAAACTCCTTATACAGAAATAGAAATGGATGTGTGCACACCATTCCAAGGAAACATAATTTTATATGCACTTACTGAATTTATATGATTGAAAAACATTCATGTTTTTCAGAACAGTTAAAGACCTCAAGAGCTGAGAAACAGAAGTGTAATTAGATTGATATATGTAATGAAATATTTGTCAAAAAATGTGGTAATTGTAAAGAATTAAAAATAGGAAATCTAGTAACTTAGTTGGATACTGACAGCTCTAGACATTTTTGTTTGGTGAAAAAATAGTCACTTAACATTATTAGGAAAACTTTGGATCATGCATTATGCAAGACCATCTAAGCAAGATTTTCAAATGGAAATTGCTATGTCTTGTAATGTACTGTTGCACAGATGTTTTCCCCTAATGAACTGAGATACAGTCACTTCTCTGGTGTAAGATCTCATGACAAAGCAACACCTTTCTTAAACTGTGATGAAAATATATTATGCTGTTTTAAAGTGGTTCTAGTTTTTCCTGTAGGATTTTTTTTGCATTTTTGTGCCATGAAGCACATGAGAAGGGGACTTCTGGTGATATCCTCAGATTGCTAAAACACTTCTAGACCCAGCAGTAGGTTTGGACTGAACTTCAGGGCTAAAATATCCATGGTCTTGGCAAATTGTATTTCACAGTTTTGCCAGACCCTCTGTTTGCATATTACCTAGAATAGTAAGGTCTGATCTGTGTAGAACTGAGAAAAATTAAACATTGTTTCCTGACATTCAGAAGGAAACAAGAACCTGGTATGTTCAAGTTGAGAACTCTTCATGTTAATGATTGCTTATTCTTCCTTTGACTGCCTAGAAGTTTGTGCATGATTGGGCAACTTATCTGCTGTTTAGCAGCCATTTTCCCCTGAGACAGGGACAAGAGTAACTTTGAAATACTGTATGAGAATATTTATCCAATATTTATTCCTTCTATGAGAAAGGAGTTTTGTTTCAATACAATACAAAAGTATTGTTGTTTTCTAATGATGTCTGAGTTGGGCATGGTTGTTTATTATTGGCATGCAGAGCTTTGATTTATTCTTCCTGAGTGTCTCTTCTGTAATTCATAGTTGTCTTAGAGATACACTTTTTATAATAGGAGTTAGGATGTCAGTTTATTCTGGCTGGTATTGATTCCATCTACAATAAGCATTATATTGAAGAGTCAGTGAAAGATGATAGAGAGAATATTAATGGGACAAAAAACTGTGTTGTTAACATCACATTGAACATAGTGAATGTGTATATACTTTTGTATTTGGGCAGGATTCTTTACTGGATTAAACTCTTCTTTCTCAAATTCTTTCCAAGATATGGCTATTTAAAAGTGTGCCTAAGGAACTGAAAAAAATATTGGGATGTTTTGGTGAAGTCTTCAATTTTCTCTTTCTTGAAATGCTTTGATTTTTGTTTTCGTGTGATGCTTGTAGTTTGCCTGAGGGAAAGTCTTTTGTAAATCTAATGCCATACTGGTTCTTCCTGACGTTTCTCTATCTCTGAATAGAGAATTAATTGTAGTTTTTTCATTACTATATTGAAATAATGAATGGCCAGAGGTTTAAGCTTCTGGGAATTTGTCTGTGTTTTTTTTGATTTTGCTGTTGATAACATTCACTTCCACCATTTTTCTTTGTCAGTGTTTCATTCTCCCTTATTTTTGATAGGAAGGTGGCATTGTTACAGCTCTAAGATGATATGCCCGACATTGGTTTGAGTGCTTTGTTGCAGTTAGTTATATACAATTGAATTTAACTAAAATGGACCATTTTTATAGGGAGTTGTGTCAACAAAGACTCATGTTTACTTTTGAAACCAGTTTTGGTTCAGATTTTGTCAGATCATCATGTTGGTTTAGAGAATTGGGAAAGAATGTGTAACAACCAGATGTTCATAGTATTTCATACACCATTTATGCAATTCTTAGTGTAAAATATGTATAGAGTAACACAGCTCTGTATTTTGCACCAGTAGGTGCTAGGAAATGGTTTTGCAAATCCAACTTGACTTTAACTGGCTTTATTCTTTAAATATTATTGCTTCTCTGCAGACACCAGATTGTGCAGGTTAGATGTTGAGTTACCTTAATATGGTAAAATCATTCCCTAAATCTCATGTACTGGCTGTCATATATGAAGACAGACCCAGGAGGAAATCAGTCTTTGCTCCAGTGGTTCAAATGTATGAGGTTCTGTCTAGATTCTTTTGTGATCTTCTGCTCATGGTAGCTACTGTAGATATAAACAGCAACTCCAAAACACGTAATGATTACAAAATACTTTCTTTGAAGAAATATGAAGAAACCTTTAAATAGAGTTATTTACTTTAAATTTTGTTCACTGGTGCTAAAGCTGAAGAAAGGCTGTTATTGTAGGTCACTGCCATTTTACTTAAATCAAGCACTAGCATTTAATATCTTCTCTACCAAGAAATGTAACTGAGTTTTCAAAGTACTGGTTTGATAGTAAAACTTGATAGATAGATCATCTTCAGTCTTCCAAAGATAATAGGTGGAATATATGTCAAAGTAAATTCTCCACAACCTGTTTATTTTAACTCAACTAGTTTGATTGGCATATTTTCTTGTCAAAGGAATTGAGTAACTGGAGACAAACTGTGATTTCTGTTGTGGAAATGTAAGCCTCTGCCAAGAAGTTTTGCAGTGGTAGGCTGCTTTTTACAATTTTTCCAGTGGAGTGTCTGCTTCCAAGTTTTGGGCTGGGCAGATGTGTTTGACACAGTTACCTAATGCCTGCCAAGCATCTACAGGTTCAAAAACATACATAGATGGAACAGATTTGTGTGTGGTTTATTCTTTTATTTAATGGTTGCTAAAAATACCTCATCAATACCTAAATTTTCGTATGTGGAAAAACTACAACTTTAATTTTAGTCCTACTGAACAAGATAATTCTCTAGCTGTTTGAATTTTTTCAATGTATTTCTGATACTTTAATTTTTACTCATGTCATTCTGAAAATCTCTTTGTAGAATGCAGATATTCATGCTTTCTGTTGCCAGAGTGTAATTTTCTAAATTATATTGTCTTTTGCTTTACAATTAGGTTGAAAGTGGTTTGAGTTCTCAACAGTTTTTAACAATCACTGTGTTATGCTTAGCATATACTGACCTTACCACTGCTATTTTGATTTCTGAATGTATTTTACCCTCTGAAGTTCTCCATTTGTTTAAAACATGTATGAAATATTAATTCTGTTGGTATTTCTGTCCATCTCATTTTACTTGCTGTTCCTTAAAATGTCATCTGTGTGTGAAAGGAATAAGTAGCCATCAAGTTGTTACGTTTGTCCCTGCAATCTTCCTTAGATTGCCATGCAGCCTTTCTCTTTCAGGTAAAGGCAAATATAGTGCCTTTATTTACTACCCCAGTATCAGGGGCTTATGGAAATGAATAGCAGCATTTAGAATAATTGTATTATGATAGCTGTGTGGGTATGTTTATAGAAGATGCTTTGTAGTTGTCTTTGATGCTTTGTAGTTGTCAGGCAGACTGCTGAAACACAGGAGTCTGCCTGACTGCTGCAAGCAGCTCAAATGCTGAGGAAGTCTTCATGTTGTGCTATTTTTGTAGAAATTTCAGACACCAGACCCTGAATTATGTCATGAGGGGAAAGATAGCGAGATCTCATTTAAACACCTTTAAAACGTGAAGTATTGAAAAAGTGTGAGCTTGCATTCTGTAAGCAAAGCAGAGAGATGATTTTTGATCAAGAATGGAACTCTTGGGATATTTTTGTCTTTATCAATTTCAGCAAAAGGAGAGATACTTCATTGATTTTCTGTTGCATTTTCTTTGCCTACACAAAGCTGTGTACTGTTAATCCTTGATCCTTCCAAAGCAGCTCTGTGTGGTATTACTGGGGTGATAGATTAAGGGCCAGAAGTGTTTAAGGAAGTTAGAGCAGGTTATCCTTGTAATCTTAGATGTGTAGTTAAGATTTCAGTTACACCTGCACATGTGAGTGTTCTGAAACTGAACAGTTAAGGAAATGACTCTAAATTCAAATTATAATTCAGGGAGCCAACAACTTTTAGGAGAAGTTCCTGTCTTCATAGGTCTAAACTCACACTCTGACATTGTCATGTGATGGTGAGAAGCAGCTGTGACAATTTAAACGATAAGTATTTTATTTTCTTATGTTTGACCCTCAAGGTTACTGGAAAAAAAATCCAGTAATGGCAGTTTTTCTGTCTAGAAGATAATATTTTTGTAGATGCAGAAACATAAAAAATATGACACACTAGCTGCTTTATATTGTGAGTTTCAAGATTTGACATAGCAGTAGTGATATCTCTCTAATCTTTCCCCTCCCCAAACAGTTCTAAGATTATAAATTTTTAAATTTGAAGAGGTTTTCACTGGGCAATAATAATAATTATTTATTTGGAATAATTATTATTCCTAACACATGTTTATTGCTACTACACCTTTTGCCTGTGCTGTAAGATTTCTTTGTGTTTATATTTCAATAGAAGACTTCAGGCCACATTGTGCTATTTTTTGTATTGGTACCTTCTGTTGACTTTGAAATGTGTATTTCTACTTGTGTTCTAGCTCCTTAGAAAGGGAGGAGAGGAGGTTGACAAAAACCCAAAGCCAAACTAAGTGTTTTAGAGACACTACATGGAAGTTCCCAAAACTCTGCATGTTTTCCACAGCATGTTATTCTTTTTGCAAGGCTTTGCTGAAAGGCTGGAGTACAGAAAGATACCACGGCATATTTTTCTGTTTTCCGACGTTCACTAAAAGAAATCTATCTTAATTGAGCCTAAATATTTCTTTGCTGTTCTGTGGCTTGTTCTTTCATTACAAATTAATTAACACTGTGGCTTTAAACTCACATCATATTTTTGGCTTGGGGCTTTCTGAAGACTTCTGGAATTTATTTAAGTATCATGTTGAAATCTTGATATTATGCTGGAATGCATGATCGTCTTGTGTGTTTTCTTTCTTTAAATATCTTTCAGGAAAGAAATATTTGTTATGTGCTTTAATAAAGACTGCATAACACTCTTTGTAGCTCTGCAGCTCAGGAATTTTCTCTCTGAATGACTTCTGAGACTTAGAAAGTGATGTAGACTTTTGGATTGGTGGTACAACAATTAAGATATTAAGTGCTTTCGATAAGAAAAATGGAAGATGAGTTTCATGAAGAAAAAGAATAAATTGCTCAGATGTTGAGAAGTAGGGCTGCTTTTAAGGAAAACTGATTGAAATGCAGATTTGCGTGTTTGTTTATTTTAAGCTATCAAACAACAATAAAAAAAAAAATCCTGGTTTCTAAAACTGTTGTTTTTGTTGTTTGATTTGGTTGTGTCACATCCACCCCTTCCCTTCCCCTTCCCTAATGATTAAGTGCTGCTGCAGAGAATTTTAGGAATCAATCTGAGTGGAAGTGAATGTGTATTAGTTCATTTTCCTTCAAATTAATCCAGGGGAAAAGTTTTGAGCATGGGCTGATATTTGCAGACAGAAAGCTTGCTTTTGTCAGCTTTGTGGAAATGGTCTGACTCACTCAGCTTTTTCTAGAGTAGAGTTTCCGAGCCATCAAATGTATACTTTCTGAAACTTATGCTGTGTTAGAAACAGAACACTGTATGTTTTGTGGGGAAATTGAGTTGACTTCAATGTGGCTGGGCAGCCTCGACTGAAACTTGCCACTCCTCATGTGTAGGCAAGGCCACAGAAATCCTGCCACTCTTACTTTCCCTGCCCCTAATACTGTTAGTGTATTAACTGACAATATATATAAGCACTGCTTCAAATGACATGGGGGAGGACTTGGATTCATATCTCTGAACTCCTTGGGCTTTAACACTAACTTTCTTGTAAAAGGTAGAATATCCTGATTTTAAGGATGCTTCTTTCCATAAATTACAGGTGTCAATCTCATCTCTTTGAAAGGTTTACAAGGTTTATCAAACCTTTTTTACCTGATTGTAGCCTTTGGTTCCCACACGTGTTGCAGGAAATACTGTACAATTCTTTCCCAGTAGGTTACAAGTAAGAATGTTTTAACAAAAGTAAGTTGTTTAAATAAATTGGTTTGAAATATTACTGCTGATACTACTTAGCACACATCTGAAATAAGTAAATGCAAACCTATGGTTTCCTGCATTTTGCTTTAAAATATTTGTTTCAGACATTTTTGTGAGTAAATCTCAGTTCATAACAGTAAATGTAGCTAGAAATAGGTACTATTAGTAATAGTTTATTACTACTACTGGTACAGCTTGAAATGATACCTTTTGAAGGTAATAGTGGAGGACAGTTTAATTTTCAGCTGCTTAGCTCCCATGTACCAAGCTTTCATCATATCTTATCTAGAGAGATTAGACCAAGGGGATGAAACTCCCTATATTGTAGTTGTTTTGGTTTTGAGTCCTGCTTTCTTCTATTGCAGCTGATATTCATGAAGAGAACTCTTTATTAGCAGTGTTAGTGATTTGTTTTGGTCATGGAACTCTAGCTAAAAATTTGTGGGGAAAAAAATGTCGAAGGGTTAATTTAAAAACAGTAATGTTTTTTTAAATTAAAAAACTGAGTACTGTCAAATTAAGGAAATCAAACATGAACTAGTTATTTTTCTTCAGTGTTGCTTGCTATTAGCTCTCATAGATTTGATCTAGTTTTCCTGCAGTTGCTTTAACATACTTTACTGCAGTTTCATTAGCATACTTTTCCTTTTCGGTCTGACTTTAATTGTGGCTTCTTTTTTTTTATACTCAGGAAATACTAAGGTGACTCCTTCTTTGTCTTTAAATATAAATTACTTTGCGTTTCTCATGTCTCCATTTTCCCCTTGCAGTTAGGAGTGATGGATTAGAATTAGGCTGCAGCAGAGATTGGGAGAATCTCCCAGCATCCTCTTCCTGCAGAGGCATCAGCTTCCAGCATTGACTCTAGCTGCTGCCACTCTCACTGACATTTCTTTTGAATTCGGCTATGGAGAGTGCTTCTGTTGCCAGCTGCTGGCATGGAAACTTTTATTCTTTTTGCTTGATAACTCATTAATGAAACTTCATGGATATTGAGAAATAAAACAGAATCACTTTTCTCTTTACGCTTTCCTCAGTCCTTTTTTTTTTTTTTTTTTTTTTTTGTGTGTGTGTGCACAGTGGAAAAAGAGTGAAAGAAGCAGCACTTATTTTTACACAAGGACTATATTTACATACCTGAAGTTAACTGAATTAATCCTGTAAGTATATTATCTCTGCCTTATAGTCCTTGAAATAATGAATGTGGTAGTAAGATATATGGGATTTTTTCTGCGCAAATTTGCTTTGGAATGTATGTCAAACTACAACATTGTTTTTTTAATATAGATTTCCTTGAAGATAAAGGAAAAATGATATATTCACAATGGGATTATGAAATAGTTGTTTCTCCTCTGCACTTTGCAGTGGTGAACAATGATTTTAGAGAGCAGAAGCTTCTCTGCTGATGTCAGTGCTTAATCAGCTCAGATACTGTAGGTTGTAGAACACTGCAAGGTGTGTATTTTGGGATGCCATTCTTTAAAGTGTGGTAATTTAAGGACAGTATCAGACTTACAGCTACTTTTTCCATTTATAGTTCGTCTTCTGCTCCTGGTAGCTGTGCTGATTTAACCATTTGAGGTTATATAATTTTTTACTTAAACATAAATAATTTATTTCATGGGATGCAGTGCAGTGCTTTCAAAACATTAAATGTTAAGTATAATGCAGTGTGCTTTTAGAGATTTCAGATATTTCAGAATACCTCCAGCATAGGCTGTAAGTTCACTATGTAATAGATTCAAGTAAATTGCTTTGAAGTTTAGGAAGAGTGTCTTGCTAGGATCATGGTGTCCTAATTGTCTCCTTGGATCTGGGCCAGTTTTTGTGTGACGCAGTGTTAGTCCCATAAACATCTGGCCTGATCTGGTGTCCTACTTGCAGCATGATTTATTTTTTCTTTTTTTTTCCATAGCAAGATAAGTAAATATTTTATTCATTTCATGTAAAACTGCCAGTGAGCTGTCATTATTATTCATATATGCTAGCTCTTCAAGGAGGTTCTTTCTCAACCTATTTTCCTTTCAGCATGCCTTATTTAGACCTACTTTCTAGCAGAAATGTTGAACAGATCAAAAGTATGTCTTTTTTACGGTGAACATCTGTCTGTATTTACATGCTGTATATTAAGTTTTGGCAGTATCACTCTCTGCCCTATTCAGGTGATGATTTTTGTATACTGTATTGCATGCATTGACCTCAGCTTGATTATTTGATATAATCTATTAGTCTGATTAGGAGTATTCAAACACAGTAAAGTGTCAGTTTACCTGCAAAGATCTCATGTTAAAACTTACATCTAAAAATACTGTCTAAGCACTGAGTTCCATTAAATAAATCTGAAGACCTTTTATACTGCTGTGTATTTCCATTAGTGTTGAACAGAATAGTATAAATCAGATTTTTCTTTAACCTGCACACTGGCACTTGGTTTTTCTGCCTTCTCAGTCAGATTGTGGTTAATTCTAAATGCCTCTGATCTGATTGTTTTGCTGGCAGTTTTTAAGCTTACATATATTTTGTGTCAAATTCATGCTGAAGTGGCTTGATATGCTTAAACAGGATTATTTTGTAATTTTAGTAATCAGATGAACTGTGTATGCCTATTCAGATGGGTAAATAGTAACCCAAGGAGTTGGCACGTCTTGATTTCACAATATGGCTGAGTCCTTCTGGGAAATTTGGGTCTCACTTTCTGTCCATGTGCAGTGCAATCTGCTGTTGAACTTAAGAGCATGGTGTCAGATAAAGCTGCTGATGTTTTTCAGATGATAAAAACACCTGAATTGAAATAAATTGATTATTGGCTTACTGAATCTGATTAATGATCAGTCAAAATGTGAAACATTTGTCTATGCTCATGTTTCTTTTTAAAAATACAAATGAGATAGTAAAATGGCTAGAAATGTAGCCTGTGTTATTTTCAGAGTATTAGACTCTGTTGGCAATGGTGGACTGATGGTGAGCCAGCAAGATGAACTTCATCTTGGCACTATGTCCTGTGGCACCTGAGATGCAAGCAGATGGTCAACTTCATCTATGTTTTCTTCCCTTGTGCTTATTCTGTTGCTTTGTTGCATCTGTGGAGTAATATGTGAGGATACACCAGTCAGTATTTTCTTGTGGTGTTCAGATGCTGTATTGATAATAGATACATAAATAAGCAAAATCCATGTTTTAAATAGGACAGACCACTAGGAAAGTTTCTTATCTCATCACCCCTCCCTCAGTCATTGAAATATTTGGAAGCTAAACGTCTGGATCACTTTCTTGTAGTCAGTTATTAGATTCTCATGAGGTAGCACTGTGGGTGCTGGGCTGGTTTCTGACTAGAAGGCAATCCAGTGCATACCCTCTTAAGTTGGAGACAAACAAAACTTACATGCAAAGCAAATGTAAAGACATAATGTAAAAACATTATTTGTCTCCTGACATGTGGTGATCTGACATTTAAATTTCAAGATCAGATGAGACTTCTAAGAAGGAATCCTTGTTTGTATAGAAAGCTTTTGTTTATTTGATGGTCTTTTAATGCATGCCATTTCTAAGACAGCATTTCAAATATTTCTACTGCTGTGAGCAGTAATAACTCCTAAAATAGAACATTGTCACCTGTCAGTAAATCTGTTTCATTTAGAAGAGCGAAGACTGGAATTCTAGTTCTGAAAAGAAAGAGGGCAACACCTTACCTAAAATACCAGCAGCTTCCCCTGCCCCCAGCTTCTGGTCTGTAAGACAAAGCTGTGCCTGCCATCCTTGCCCATGCCTTGTTGTTACATTACATGAAACATTATACCTGTTAATGTATAGCAATAGATCAATTACAATCCTCTCTTAGGGAAATTCTGGTAGTCTGTGAAAAGTTATCAGCTTGACCTTTATTTGACAATGCTAAGGTATAGATAAAAACTGTAAAGTCATTCTCAGCTCATTTTGGTGCATATTATTTTAATAATTGTTGGTTTTCAATAAGAGCAGCTACCACCTTTTTTCTTCCTCAGTTACCTCTTCCCTTCTTACTGTTTTTCTGACAGCTCCAACTCCTTTTCCACAGCTGCTCCTTTTGAAAAATAATTTTCAGTGCTTTCTCTTTGTTTATACAAATATGTAATATGAGCTAGCTACTTTTGCTTTTTGCTCTTCATGATCTTTTCTGCAACAGCTGTAAGGTGAGGGAGAAGAAATAATTTAAAAAATCCTAACTCAACAATAAACGTGACCCATAAGAATGAAACAGAACCCCCAGGTCTATTAAAGAAAAGGAAAATGCCCTAGTGGTGAGTTCACTCTATCATTCAAAGGATTGTATAGGCAGATCCATTGGTATTGCGGCAATAATCCAGAAATTCACTGATAGAGATTTACAACTAGCTGGCTAAACGCTGCTGTCTCATAGTCATGTAGTGTTGAGGAGAGAGGTGCAACAACGATGATCTGAATTGCTTTCTACCATGGTGTTTGCATCAGGTGCTATTACCAGCTCGGTGGGTGGATAAGCATCTCCAAAAATTCAAATGGAAACTTGTGCCAAGGAAAGGCTTGAACAATGCTGTTTGACTCTCTCTGCTATAGAATAAGATTTCAAATACAGTATAAGGAAATTGTAAGGGAAGAAGTGAAATAAGTGAAAGTAAGTGTGTTACCCTGATGGTTTTGCCTAAATATCAAACTATGTAACCTAATGTAATTTAAATTAAATCCCCTTTTAGGGGGTGTTCATCAGTTGTGCATTTTCTGGTGGGTTTTATTATTTTTGTTTGTTTCTTTATTTTCTAAAATTGCCTGATGTTGAATGCATTTTTTTATAGTGAGCTTTTGAAGTAATTTCTGCTTGCTTGCAAATTTGGCTAGCACAGCACTGCATATAGCTTTGCTGCCAGTTGTTTTTTTTAAAATGAATGTTTAGTATACAGAATATTGCATGCATTGGTGAAGTCCTGAAACAGTGAAGACTGTGAGCCTTCAAGGGCTGCCTTGCATTGGCAAGAAAATTTTCTTCAGTGCTTACCATAAATATTTTATTTACCTAAAATTCATGCTTCTCATAAAAAGGGGTGTGTGCATCATAAATGCAGAATTTGGTGTGGAGTTATGACTAGTGGATTTAATGCATAGGTAAAATAAGGTACTGTTTACTTATCAGTTGGCTGAAGTTTTCAGACTTTCTGTATTAATGGGAATAGGCTAGGATAGGAAATGCTTTACGTAACTTGCAAATAGTTTCAAGTGCCTAGGGGTATGCCTTAAGGTGTTTTTCTTACGGCATTTAGCCATTTTTCTGGTGTTGAAGGCCGAGTTTTAGATTAAATGGTAAAAGAGTTTGCAACAATTTTTCTGTTTTCATGAAAGAGAAAACAACACATGATCTTATATTTCTCCAGGATTACTTTAAACTAACACAAAAGGTTTAAGAATACTTCCTGTTCATAAACAGGATGTGATTGGCCACTTAAAAATACTGTGATCCCTTTAATTTCAAGGACGTGATATGCTTTATCTTAGCATCAAGAAATGTTCAACTGTGGGACAGGTTACTCAGTTTGATTCTGCATATTCTCTGTGTGATAGCATGCCTATAGGTGAAAGAATAAAATCCAGCTTTATGAGGCTTGCCTGACGGCTCTTCAGAGGCTGAGTCTTGGATCTGTCCAACAAGAGACTGAAAGATATGTGCTGACTCTAGCATAGTATTGGATTGAGGTGTGTGTGCAGTTCCTTGCGTATGTCAGTAGTCCCTCAGAGTAATGCACGTTCATGAGAATTCCTTCGTTTCAGACTTGATATAGGAATTGTTCTTGAAGATCCTGCAGTTCCATTCTTGTTTAAAACCAAATCATACAGAAGTCTCTCGCTTGTGAGATTTAACAATAATCCCTTGTATTAAAAAAAAAATCGTAACTAAAAAGCTATTTCCATTTGCTTTTCTGAACATTTCCTGTATGTGTCAGTGGATTGTATTACCTTCTGCCATCCTTCGCTAAACTATTTAGAACATAAAATGTTGATTTAACAGAATATCTCAGTAGGATTTTGCAACACATTATTTTTCTTCATTTCATGATGCTCCTAGTGGGCATTTGCCGTGAGAACTAGCGCAACCCACTGCTCTGTGGCAGGTAGGGAGTACTCCTACAAATATCTTACCTTCTGTTTGATTACTTGTGTTGCAACTTTGTCTGTGCAAATAACTTATAAAAGTGATAGTAGATAATACTGTCACTTAAGAAGAAATCAAAACTAAATTTTGGCACAGCACTAGACAGAAAACCGGAGCATTACTGTTGGCTCATATATGAGTAATGGATGAGAGGGGTAAGATGTAAAAGCCATTTTTTCTTTTCAAATTGCAAACTTAGTGGTGAGGAGTCCAGTGCTTTCAAAGCATGAAGAAAGTTATTTAAATAAATATTTCCAGATAGCAGAAGTAATATCTGAATTTTCTGTATGTTTGCTCAGATACAATGAATACACCTGGATGTATGCTAGTCTTAGTGTGAAAGTAGTTCTTGTTGGACACTTCAAATCTTTGCATTTGCTAGCTGTACATATAAAAACATCAAATGCAACCTTAAAATAGATATTCCAAGGACAAAACATCAAAAAGGTGTTCATGAGGAGATAAGCAATCCTGCAAGCTTTTCAAACATAGGTGGCTGTCCTCTGTCTGGAGGAATAGTAAATAGGTACTAAGAACCATTCTTCACTGGTGTTTCCTTGAAGAAACATGGTAGAGATATTTCCTGTTACCTACAGACAGAGACACAGTTTGCATTTTCTGCTTAAAGTTTATTGAAAGAATATGACACCTTTCAGAGGCAAAGAATTGACACATATTGGTTAAAGATAAAACAGTCAAAGAAAATAAGAAATGTGGGGTTTGTACTTGTGTTTTACAGAGCCAGGCAGAAAGTATCTCTGCCATAGTAAAGGATGACTTTCCTTTTCACTGAGACTGAAGTAACAGTAGACTGTGACAGAACTTCCAGTGTTTGAATGTTTGAGGACTTACAGAAGTCGACAACAAAGAACCTTTTCCTTTACAGTACCTTTTTCTTAATGTATGGTTTTTAAATGTTGCAGACTTAAGGATGTTAGTATTCTTGTCCTAGTGACATGCTGCTAATCTGAAGCATAGTTTAAAATTAAAACACTAATAGAAAGATGATCGGAACACTTTTGTTACAGTAATAAAAGTTGTCTGGGTCACTTGAGTCTAAAAAATGATTAGTAATATGGTGGTGTCAGTGTTTCAAATGCTTTGGATCTTTGCTATGTGGTAAAACCAGACCATCAAGTCTATATCAAGTATAGTAAACTAGAGGATATCAAGTGCATTTTGGCAATGTAAAGCTATGCAGGACATGAGCATGAAGTGATGAATTAATAACATGTCCATGACCTGTAAACTGTGACCTTTGATTCTGTAGTTTTACAACAGCTTTTGATGTTGTCTGTGAGAAAGTCTTCCAAGGAGACAGTGGGTTCCAGCCCTCAGAGGGCTGGATTCAAGTTTACTTTATGCTAAGCATGCATGGAAGTACGCAGCTCAGGGCTATGTGTGGAAGAAACAAAGTGTGGTCTGCACATAGTCCCCTTGATACGTGGAGGGGAGGGAAAGAGGGATCCTATCAAGTAAAAAAGCTTTAAAACAACCACTGTTCTTGGACATTGCAAGGGATCAGTAGAGTTGAAGTAGAGCAGTGTACAAAAATACCCAGAGCCTTCTAGCCAAGAAAATGGAACTATAGAACAGATTCTACTGAGGATCAACTGTTATTTGCCATTAAGAAGTTATGTAGTGGCTGTTTAAGACTGACAAGAAGATAGTTACTCTTTTGAATATGGTAGAACATAAACAGTTCAATATTGAGTTTTCTTGAACCAATTCATTGCTGCAAAGAGAAAGATCTACTTCAGAAAGTATATAAACATTTTGTATAGTGACAGTATCAGATTTTGACAGCATATTATGACTATTTGACTTAACAATCTTCTTCCAGAAGACAAGAACCAACTGAGAGCAGTACATTTTAAAACTGTCTTGTCATCATTAGTTTGGCAGTAAATACCCTAGCAGATGCTTGCATAAATGTTGCTCAAGAAGAGTACTGCAGATGGTAGCTTCTTGCTGCCATACCTGTTGACGCTGTAGCTCACACACAGGAGGTGCTTTTTAAGTTTATGGAAGTAAATGCTTCTAAAATACTTTTCGTATGATTAAGATTCTGTAAATGTTAAGTGTCATTTGTTTGTTCTACTATTTATGTTCTGGGAAAATGTTCTCTTAATTGTAATGCATCTTTTTCTTGTTACTTATACTCAAAATAGCATTCTCACCGTATCCCCTTCATTTTTTACAGGACCTTATTCCTACTCCTTTAGTTTGTGTCAGAGTCAGATTTGCATATGATTATCTTAAAACTGTTATTGCTAGTTTCACTTTTTTGTGGTCTTTATTACTTAAAAGTTTGCTTTTTCCCACTATAATACAAATATTTTCACTAACTGTAGTGAGACTTCCATTGATAAGAACAGTTGAACAGAACAAATTTGTTGGCAATTCAATGTTTATCAGATAAAGCTGATTATTTTCGTTGTGTTGTAAAAAGAGCCAACAAAATATTTTAGAAGTTTTAAAACTAAATTCTTCAATGCCTATTCATGCTAAGTGTTGCTCAAATCTTAACATTTGAGTCTAGCTGATGTTAATGAAGTGATGTGGGACTCAGTCCTGAAGATGTAATATAAAAGGTGGAAAGCATTGGTGGATTACAGGTAATTTTTTTTCTGCAGTTCTCCCATTTCTAGCTCCTGAATCCCCTTCCAAGAGAAGAGTTGGTAAATCACTACACCTGGGGTGATTGTTAAAAGCTTACTAAATCTTCTGCAAGTACCAAGACAGCCACGTATACCAAGTTAATGTTTAACTTCAGCTATATAATGGCTTTTTAGGAGTAGTCTTTACACTGAGCCGTGGTCTAGAGATGTCATTGCCTAGCTCATTACTCATTTTTACATAACTATTAAATACTAATACAGTAACTTTTGCTTTGTTTTAGGTTAGTAGTTAGGCCCCCGCTTTTATATTATTCTGTAGAGGTGGAAAAAAGGAAAGGAAATTAAGCTGTAAACTCTTTTGACAATTTAAATTAATAATATTCTTGTTCTGTGAACATTTTGGGAATCATCATCCTTATAAGTGAGTATTCCAATATATCTGGTGGTTTTCAGGTTGTATTCTTTTGCTTTGTTTCTGTTGTGATTCAAGTAGTTTGTTAGAAGAACATACTTGAAGTTGCTAATAATTAACTTACTTATCAACAGTATATCCCCACTGAATTGGAATAATTTCATAAGTAGTTTAGCACTAAGCTCAAAGTACACAAACTATTGCTGTAATTCACAACATTTCCTCTTTTTCCCTAAAAGAAGTTTGAAATAGGAAAGTTTGAAAGAAGCTAGAGAGGAAAACTTAAAAAATGCTATGTGTTGGGGAAAAAGTATTCTTAAAATATCAGGACTGTAACACAGTATTTTATTCTCCATGTAATGTGACGTTATCTTCGTGTAACATTCAGTGTAACACATTTTTCTGTTCCTTCTTTGTTTTTAAGTGAATGAGTGTTCTGGTTTTGGCTGGAGTAGCTTCACAGTGACTGGTATGGGGCTGTGTTTTGGATTTGTGCTGAACACGTGGTCAATAAAACAGATGTTTTGTAACTGGTGACTTACACACAGGAAAGGCCTTTTCTCCCTTCTGTAATGCCACAGTCGTGAGGAAGCTGGGACTGCACAGGAGGTTGGGAGGGCAGACAATAGGGACAGCCAGCATGGATTTCAGAGGTGCGGGTCCAGCCTTACCAATCTGATCTCCTTTTATGACCAGGTGACCTGCCTGGTAGATGAGGGGGAGGCTCTGTCTACCTGCACTTCAGCAAAGCCTTTGACACCATCTCCCACAGCACTCTCCTGGAAAAGCTGGCAGCCCAGGGCTTGGACAGGGGCACCCTTTGCTGGGTTAAGAACTGTCTGAATGGCCGGGCCCAGAGAGTGGTGAATGGTGCTGCATCCAGCTGGGGGCTGCTCTCTAGTGGGGTCCCTCAGGGGTCTGTGCTGGGCCCAGTCCTGCTTAATACGGGTACTGATGATTTGGATGGGGAGACTGAATCTACCATGAGCAAATTTGCAGATGATACCAAATTGGGTGCAAGTATCAATCTGCTTGAAGTAGGAGAGCTCTGCAGAGGGATGTGCACAGGATGGATCAGTGGGCCGAGTGCAACAAAATCAGGTTTAAGAAGGCCAGTGGCATCTTGGCCTCTTGGTATCAGCAATTGTATAGTCAGCAGGGCCAGGGCAGGGTTTGTCTCCCTGTACTGATGAGGCCACACCTTGAGTTATGTGTCCACTGCTGGGCCCCTCAGTTTAGGAAGGATGTTGAGATGCTGGAGCATGTTAAGAAAAGGGCAGTGGAGTTGATGAAAGGTCTGGAGTGCAATTGCTATGAGGCATCACTGAGGGAGCTGGGGTTGTTTAGCCTGGAGAAGGCTCAGGGATGACCTTATTATCACTCTCTACATCTCCCTGAAAGGAGGCTGTAGCCAGGTGGGGATCAGTCTCTTTTCACAGGCAACTCAGTGACATGACAAGAGGATATAGACTTAAGCTGCACCAGGGGAGGTCCAGGTTGGACATTAGGAAGAATTTCTTCATAGAAAGAGTAACTCGGCATCAGAGTGGACTGCCCAGGAAGGTGGTGGAGTCACCATCCCTGGAAATGTTTAAGAATCAAGACTGAGTGTGGCACTCAGTGCCATGGTCTAGCTGACGTGGTGGTGTTTGGTCATTGGACTTGATGATCTCAAAGGCATTTTCCAACCTAGTTAATTCTGTGTGATTGGGCAGTTCAGGTGAGCCAAAGTGACCAAAGGGACCATACGATATCACACTCAGTATATAAAGTAGGGAGAAGAAGGAAGAGGATATCCAGAGTGATAGCATTTGTCTTTCCACATCCCCATTATGTGTGAGGGGATCTCACACTTATCTGCCTGCCCTTGGAAAGCAGTGAGTTGATTACTTGTTTTGCTTTGCTTTCCTGTATAGCTTTTGTTTTCCCAATTAAATTGCATTTATCTCAAGCCACAAATTTTCTAGCTTTTATCCTTCCAATTCCCTCCCTGATCCCACCAGAGTGAGAGTGAGTGAGTGGCTGCATTGGGCTTGGCTGTCGGCTGGGATTAAACCACAAGCGTTTGGCACAAAGGGTTGAGATCAGACTGACTTGAGTGTGTTAAAATAAAATTATTATAAACATTCAATGTGTTGGTACAATAGTTGCTGGTTATAATGTGGATTTATTTGTGGTAGTTTGTCTGTATTGTAGCAATTTCTTACTTGCAGTACATGTTCTATGTGGTGTATTTTATGAGATGGGCTATCACCTGATAATGTTGCTGGTCACCAATCTGGTGTGTCTGTATTCAGTATTACAGGCATCATTGTGCTTTGGGAGTCACCTACTGTGAACAATTAATCATCACATCTTTGTTTTTTTGTTCCTCAGAGGAACAGCCCATGGGGGAGACACCTTCCTACATATTTTTCTTCTCCTTTTTTTCCTTCCTTGTCTTCTGATTACAGTAGTCAAGATTTTAAAGATTTTTGAATATCCTTTGTCCACCCTTGAAACCAGCCTGGGTGGTTTTGCTAGGAGCCAGCATGTTGTTGCATATGGCTCAGGTCTTGTTTAAGGTCTGACAGATAACGTTACTCAGAGATCTGCCCAAAAGCTGGATAACTCAGAATGGCAGGGTGTTTGGGGCTGTATGGATCAGTACCTAGGGCAGTAAGTACCTTCAGTGTGCTTGCACCTTACTCCTGAACAAGTGCAGAATCCAGAAAAACTAGTAAAATATTGGAAAAAGTTGTTCTGTCATGATGTTCAACGCTTCTTAGTTCCCGCAGGTGGAAAGGAAGGTCTCTAAACATGACAGTGAGCAAACATCAGGCCATGCAGCTGCTCCAGCCACCTGAAAGACACTGTGACTGCTCCACTCCCATCGACTGTGGCACTGCCACTGAAACCACTGAAGCAGAGAATCAGCATCGGATGGTGTCAGTGGCCCCTGCACAGAAGCAGAAGGACGTACATGAAAATCACCCAGTCAAAATGCTTTAGCAAAAACAGTTAAGGACAAGGAGAGAGAAGATGACAAAGCAGAACCATCACAAGGATGATTTTTCAGAGCTGTTATCAAGGCCATCACAGGAACCAGAAGAGACTGAAGAGATATGACTTGATCCCTGTCCCTGAGTGAGCTCTGGACAACAAGAAAAGGTTTCAGCAGTCATCCATGAGTATATTACTGCCTGGCTAGTTTTCTGGTGGGACAGTGGAGCCAACAGTGTGGAATGAGAGGGTAAGGAAGCCAGGCTGGGTTCATGTGCTAAGGATCCAGATGTTGACAAAGCACTGGGGAAAATGACACAAATCTTTAGTCTCTGGAGGTGATTTTTTTCAAGTGTGAGGGGGAAAGGTAAATTCTGTAAAGAATTTCATTCTGTAAAGATGAAATTCCATTTAACTTAGACAGATGGACTGCAATAAAGTAACTCAATAGCTAAGGGAATTAGCAGTTCAAGAAATGATGAATCTTAATGTGGACAATGCCCAGGTCCTCACAGATCCAAACCACATTTTATGTCAATTACCCATGTGGCAGAAATTTCTACAGAGTTCAGCATGGGCACATGAAACCCCTTAACAACAGTAATTTGGAAAGATGATGCACCACCAACAGCAGTTGATGCCATTTGGCAACTCAGGTAATATGAAGACAATATTCCTTCCTTCATCATTGCATCTGTGGAGAAGGTAACTGATGAACTGACTCAGGGGCTCCAACAATTCAGAAGGAATATGTCATACTCCGCATGTGTGTGGCCCTGTATTTCAATAACTGACAGCAGGTATCTTCTTCCTCAAGGGAAAAGATATACAAGATAAACACCATGGGGTACCCTACGGTTTTACCTCCTAGACTATGGAGTTGATACAAGGAAGTGGGGTGGGTGGGAATACCTCGATTCTAGATGCACTGGCATGGGAATTTCAGGGAAAAGCAACCATAACTGGAAGTTTTTCTAGGAAAGTTGCTCCAGTCTCCAGTGAACAGTTTTTCAGGCAGATTGAAAGGTCCAATCGTACTAGTGACTTTATGGAGAGAAGTATTTGTCCATTTTTGCAAGATATTGGTGGGGAATGTTGTGACGAATATTAGAGGGGCCCTGCCTCCCCCTGGGAGGAGGAGAGAAATAACCAGGTTTATTGGACTGTGCTGCCTGGCACAGCAGCTCCACAGGAGTACAAGGCTTTAGTAGACATCGGTGCACAATGTTACCCTAATGTCAGCAAGCTATGTAGGGATGGAATCCGTTTGGATTTCTGGGGTTACAGAGACATCCAGACAGCTGACTGTATTGGAGGATGAAACTAGCCTGACTGGCATGAGTGGAAGAAGTACCCTGTGTTGATGGGAGCAGAGGTTTCAGTCTTGGCATAGACTATCAGGAGAGGATATCTCAAGGATTCAAAAGGCTGTTGGTGGGTTTCCAATATACCTGCTCCATAGATGGAGGAAATTTCTGATGTCCCTTTTGTTCTGGGGCTGAAGAACAGCAGGTGCCCATTGCCATCACAACAGGGCACCAGCAGCACCACAATCTAGACTCTGTAATTCCCATTTGTAAAATAATTTGTCACCTTGAGAGCCAAGGAGTGATCGGCAAGACTTGCTTGCACTTTAACAGCCCCTTATGGCCAGTATGGAAGTCCAGTGGAGAGTGGAGGCTGACAGTAAATTATTGTGGCCTGAGTCTTACCACGTCTGAGTCCTGGTGTACTGGACATACAGGAACTTTCATATGAACTGGAGTCAAAGGCAGCCATGTGGTGCCACAATTGATACTGCTATTGTGTTTTTATCAATCCCTCTAGCAGTAGAATGCAGGTCACTGTTTGCTTTTATTTGGAGCTCTGTCTATTGCACCTGGAATTGACTGCCAGTGGGAAGGAGGCATCTGTATCATCTGCCACAGACTGATGAAGACTGGAACAAGGTGAAACTCTGGAACACCTGCAGTATGTTAGTGATACCATTTTGTGAGAAAATACTGCAGAAGAAGTTTTTGAGAAAAGGCAGTAAATAATCAAATCCTTTTAAAAGCTGGTTTTGCCGTAAGACAGAATAAGGTAAAGGGATCTACACAGAGATCCAGCTTTTAGGAATGAAATGTCAGGATGGACACTGCTGGATCTCAATGGTTGTTATTAAGGTAACAGTGATGTCTCCACCAACTAACAAGAAAAAGACACAAGATTTTTTTGGTTGTGGGATTTTAGAGAATGAACATTCCAATTTGCAGTCTGATTGTAAGCTCTATCAAGTGACCTGGAAGAGGAATGGAATGATTTCAAATAGCCCCTGAGCAGCAACAAACCATTGAACAAATGAAGTAGGAAATAGTTCATGCTATTGAACTATTATATATATAGCCCTCAGGCCAGTCTGAAAAGAGCGAGATGTAAAAAATGTGGTTTTTATTGCAGCTGAAGAGAATGAACCTACCTGGAGTCTCTGTCAGAAATCACCAGGGAGTCTTGAGGCTGATTTCTGGGTTTTTAGAGCTGAGCATACAGAGGATCTGAAGCCCACTATACTCTTAACTGAAAAGGAGATACTGGCAGCTTTCAAAGTGTCTGGGTCACTTCAGAGATGATTGGTACTGAAACACAACTTCTGACACCACAGTTACCTGCGTTAAGTTGGATGCTCAAAGGGTAGGGTCTCCTCTATGCATCATGCAACAGATGCTGCATGGAGTAAAGGGGTTGCACTGATCACGTAGTTTGGATTTGGATTCCTTGTTGTCCAGGAAACTTAGAATTAATCACAGATGGAAAAGATTTTTGGAATCTCACTGGGCTTGAGCTGAAGAGGGTCTGCTATATAACAAATTCCCAGAAACTGAGAAGAAATATGCCTTGTTTATTGATGAATCCTTCTGTCTTGTGGGAAAGCAGCTGTATTGAGTCCCCTATGACAAGTCACAGAAATTGCTGGAGGAGAACATGAATTGAGTTCATATGCAGAGATGAAAGCCATCTAGTTGGCCTTAGACATTGCTGAAGGACAAAAATGGCCAATTTTTTTTTTTTTTTTTTTAACCTCTGTACTGATTCATGGGTGGTGGCCCTGTGGGGATGGTGTCAGCAATGGAAGCGGGATAACTCACAACCTAGGAGTAAACCAATCTGGGCTGCTAAGTTGTGGCAAGACATCACTGCCTGGTTGGAAGGACTATTACCAAGGGTGAAGGCCAAAGTCATGGACTGCATGGATTCAACAAGCATTTTTTTGTGGACATTTTATGAATGTTTGAAGAGGTAATCCACTGACTAGGGGAATGATATCTATATAATGCCTATATATCTATCGAAACAGGTAAGTAGGGAAGGTGATGGGATATTGGGAAGTGTAAAATGTGGTGTGACATAAAGAGCATGGAATAAGGGGGGTGAATAAGTGTTAGCTTTGGCTAGGGTAGAGTTAACCACCTTCAGAGTGGCTGATACCGGGCTGTGTTTTGGATTTGTGCTGAACATAGGGTTGATAATATGGAGATGTTTTTGGTTTTGCTGATCAGTGCTTACACACAGACAAGGTCTTTTCTGCTTTTCATGTAGCAACACTGTGTGTGTGGTAAGACATGGCAAGGGAAGGTGACCCAGGCTGGGCCCAAAAAGCATGTTCCAGACCATTTGACATCATGTTTAATGTATAAAGTTCTGGGAAGAAGGAGGAAGGGTGGGCATTTGTAGTGATGGTGTTTGTCTTCTCAAGTCACTGTTAGCTGTGATAGGGGCCCCTGCTATCCTGGAGACTGAACCTACCTGCCCATGGAAAACAATGAATTAGTTCCTTGCTTCACTCTGCTTGTGTGGGCAGCTTTTGCTTTCCCTATTAAATTGTCTTTATCTCAACCCATGAGTTTTCTGGCTTTTAACCTTCTAGTTCTCTCCCTGATCCCACTGGTGGGGGAATGAGTGAGTGGCTGTGTGGGGCTTAACTGTCAGCTGGGGTTAAACAATGACACCAAGCATAATAAAATCCATAGTAATATCACTAGATGTAAAATCCATTATAATATCACTGAAGTAGTGTTAATTTAATCTGCTCTGGTGTAAATTAAAGAATAAGCTCATCTAATGTGCTAGAATGTGTAAAGTCCTATCTGTTTCAGGAAAACTATGTGGAGGTAGGGAAAATATAAGGTAGAAAGAAAACAACACGAGTCAGAAAGGGAGTGTGAGTCAGCATTACTGCCTGAAGTGTTCGTCAGTCTGGTAACTTGCTGTAGAAATTGGTTTCTGATGTTTTGGGAGTAGAAAAGGAAATGTGCTTTTTTTAATCCTCTGCATAGAAATGCCAGCAAAGATAGCCAAGTTGCTTCTGAGTCAGTGTGCTCCTTTCTTCTGACTATTCTGGTATCAAGTTATGAATCTGAGTTGAAATGAATGCTTCTGATTGAGTTCCTCTGCTGCAGGATGTAGGAAAACAGTAGAAAATATACTTGAGGAATGAGGAATTCTCTGGTAGAGAATACGATTCACTTACCAGAAATAACAGTTTGAGAAAACTAGTTTCCCAAGTTTTATGTCTGAAGCGGCAGAGTAACTTCCTAAGTGTGCCTGATGCACAGAACAGTAAATACATGAACTTAAGGAATACTGTTTGCATTATCTGCACCCTTTGGTCACGTATAGGCGGCATCAGGGAAGTAGTCTGTAATAAAGGGAAAAAAAACAGTGATAGCCAGGTGCTGGAGCAATCTGCTGCTTACCCATATAACTGGGAAAACATAGTTTTTCTTGATTCCAGGTTGTTTAAAGACCCTTGTTTATGGGATCATTTTGCAAGAACTGGTATGTACTGTGGTGATGCTTGAACTGGTGGTATGATGGGATTTGGGAACCTGATGGCAAACTGTCCACAAATACTCTCATGTTCATGGGTGTACTAAATGAACTATAGATTAGATTTTCCATCCAGGGGAAGTTCCAGCAGCTTCTGATTGCAGGGGAGGAAGTGTGCAGATTTACAACATACAAGTACAAAAAAGGTATTTCTGTTCACTAAGATGAAGCTTAGTAAAGCAGTTGGAAACAAAACATTGTACTTACACCTTGATCCTTGTCTTTGGAAAACTGCTACAGTGGTGGAGTACTGTAATACTATTTCTCTGCTATTGCTTCTCACATGAGAAGCATACTCTTTTAAGGCTGAACACAAATACTTCAAAACCAAGTGTATAAAGCAGTCATGAGTCTTTAAACTGTAGCTACATCTGCCTTCCCTCAGGTTGTTTTGTGAACTATGTGTTTATACATGTCTTGCTTGCCATTCTCTTCCCTCTCTTGAGCCCAGATGACTGTTCATATTTTCTGTACTCTTTGTAGCAGAATGTTGCCCCGCGTGGGGTTTTTCTGTTCTCATAGTTGACAGAGCTCTTGGTCCCCCACCAAGTTAGTACCCATGCCTACAGGGGGGAGAGGATCAAAAGAGCCATTTGTCCTCTGTGATTTTGAAGATTATACTCACCTTAGTATAGACCTTGGCATTTGTATTGGAAGAGACTTGGAACAGGCTGCTGCTTCAGTGCTAGCCACAAAATAATTGTAGTGTACAAGTATGAAAAAATAAAAATTCATTCTTATTCTCTAGTAGATCTGAACTTCAGTTTCTGATGTGGTGGTGGTGTTTTTTTATTTTGCCACTAGAGAATCAGTGTCAATTTGATATTTAAAGGAAAGAAAATTTCTCTCTCCCACTTTCTGTTTTTTTTTACTGTCTTGAAAAGCTTTGGAAAACAATTAACCCATTCTTCCTAGCAAGGAGGGCAGAGGAAATGAAATGAGTAAGCTTACTAGGCATAGACCAAGTGAAAGAGTTTTGTTCAACACAAATGTGAAAAGAAAATATAGAAGCATGGGAACACACAGGGCGTAAGGTTGATGTCTTATTAAGGGACTAACTCAGGTCCTTGCTTGTGTACAAGGAAAAAAAACCAGCCTTTAAATCTAGCTAAAAAATACTTACTTGTCATTTTTTTGCTAGCAGATGCTATTCCTGGAATTAGCTAATAAAATTGAGTGGTTTAAAAAAATTTTGGTCTTTGTAAGCAAGTCTTTTTTATTTTTTAACACTGTTCTTTGGAGGGTAAAAAAGCCCCTGTCCAGTCATATTTTCCACCTCTCTCTGTGTTTGTTTTGTTGTGTTTTACTCTTAGATTTAGAGCAGCTACTCTCTGCTGTTGTTCTCTTCTTAAATTCCTTCTTTAGAGTTCTTCTCTTCTGGCCAGTACTTAAATATTTATCTCATTGACATGATCTGTTGCTTACCACTGCTTAACCTTACTTGGAGAAAGCCCATTATCTAGTTTAAACCTGTTGTTTTAAAGCTGTAGAGAGATTATCTTTTCCAGACCCAGCTGTGCACATTGATGGCTGTGTAGCTTCTAGCTGTACTTTACTACCATGATTGTCAGTTTGTCCCCAGTTTGGTACAAGGAATAATATGTGAGTGTTCATGAGTATTTCAGGCAGAACTGACTAAAGAATGGGTTTGTTGAGATGGCTTCTGCTTAAGCAAGTGCAAGTGCTTTTATTTGAAGTGAATTTAGATGAACAAAAGCTATTGGCATATCTATTGGTTTCTGACACGACTGTTTATAGTATACCTGTTTGCTGAATGACTGTCTGTTTATGAGCGCTTTTTTTGAAGAAAATATTATCTTGTGACCTCTTTTGAGATTCTGATATGAATACAGAGTCTGGAACAGCATTTGTACTGATGGGAAAGACTGAGAGGTTGGACACAGTGATTAGTTTTGAGAATTTTTCTGGTAAGAATTGGAGTTGAAAACTATAAACATTCCTTAAATAAAGCAGAGGGTGCACCTGTGTAACATAGATTAAGTGTTAAGCATATGATTTGGTTTTGAAAAGCTAAATTTTGAAAACAAAATCAAGCAAAATCATTACAAGAGACCTTCTGTATTGCATAAGGAAAATAAATTTTTTTTAGTTTGTTTCTATTTATAGTTTGAATAAACTAAGAATCTGTTTTTTAGGGCATCCAAGATGGATCTCAAGTGTGCTCTGGAAGAATGTTCAATGGCACTGAACTTATTTCTAAACAATAAGTTCTCTGAAGCACTGGAACTACTTCGTCCATGGTGAGATTCTGTTATTTCCTGATGTTTTGGTAAACAGTCACTATCTAGTACCTGAAGATTAATTTAAATTCTCTGAACTCTGAAGATAGTAATTTTAATTTAATTCTCTTTTGTCCAAAAGCATTTCTCCATATTTGGGAGGTTTTAATTTTTTTTTTTTTGGTCATTTAAAAATCTCAAGAACTGTTGATGAAGCACTGAACTGTTACATTAGAGTTTATCATTCAGGTTGTCTTTCCTCATCCAGAGGGGAAAAGCTGTGGAGCAAGACCTTACTCAATGCATCTTTAATCAAATAATTTGTACAGTGAAACTTTTGACAGTATAGAAAAGCTGTCTTTTCTCCAGAATACTTTTTGATTTGTTTTGTATAATGTTTGAGTTTAGTGTTTATCTTTAAGCTCATCTTTCAATCTTCTGACTAATTCTCCTTGTTCCCTTGTTGCCTTTCCCCCACTGAGAAGAAAAACACATCAGTGCAGATGTAGGGAATTAAAGAATATGGAGAGGTACCCAGATGAAACCTGTCTTATCTGTGATGTTGTGGGGAAGCAGTCTGGGTGGCTGATCTGGGTTCTGAATCCCATCCACTGTTCTTCTCCTGTCTGTGTCTGAAAGGAGATGTGGTATTGAGGGATTTGTTGGCAAGAGGGATACGTAGCCCGTGTTAATAGAGTGGAATTATGTTCTTGCTCTCCAGATTGCTGCTAGTAAGAATGGATTTAGAGTGATGTGTTAGTGTTATATGAACAAGTTCAAGGACAGCTTTAAATGAAATATCAGGATGACACAACTATGAAGTGTTTCCTTTTAATGCTGTGGAGAGCTCAAGTGAGGAAGGCAATAGGCCAGGGATATTAGCGCTTAAAATTAGCTATAGTTAAACTCAAGCTCATTGGAAGATGTTATTGCAGGGTTATATTCTCAGGTCTGTTACTTTCCTGCTTAGTTCTTCTGTCTTCATAAATTAATACAAATGCCTCTGCATTTAATTTTATATTGCAATGTAAAGTGCTGCTTAAATCAACATGATTTGTATTCTCTCTAGGTCCAAAGATAGTATGTACCATGCACTTGGATACAGCACTATTTTAGTTATGCAAGCTGCAATGACCTTTGAACAGCAGGATATACAAATGGGAATTTCTACAATGAAGGATGCTTTGCAAACCTGCCAAAGGTAAGCCCAAGCAAGCCCAACTGTTACGAGATACTAAATCCAATAAGCATTCTTTGTGAAATACCCCAGTTCTCTCTATGCTAAAGCAGACTCATGTCTGTATGATAGTGGTCTAAATTTGTAAAGGTGGATTAAGTCCCAGTACACAATTATTACTGGTGAAGATATTTTTCTACATAGTATTTTGCAAAGAGCAGACTTGTCCTGTCTGGGTATTAATAACCACTGAAGTTAGTTAAATGGTTAGTTCACTGTGTAGACCTACACATAAGCTGACATTACATGATTGAACTGTCTGAGCTATTGACAAATGTGACTTTTTGTTTTCCAACAGTTTAAAGGTCTATATTTTGAATTTTCCCTCTCAACATGAAAACAGTCTTTTAAAAAAAGTTATTTCCAAAGGTTGAACAAATAGTCTAATGCAATTAAGATTTTACTACAGTTTCTTCTAAAAACCAAATAAGTTTTTTTTTTAATTATTGTTACTAATGTGTTTAGCTTACTTTTAAATTAAAGAGCTGTTATTCACCTCAGAAATTATCTGAACTGAACATTTTGCTTCTGGTCTTTCTTTGAACAACAAAAAAAAAAACCGTAGAAAATGGGTTGTGAAGTTAAAGTTTTAATAAACCTGTGACAAAAAATAGAAATGATTTCTGCTTTGCTGGTTCTTCATCATATTGGTTAGGCCATATTTTATCACAATGATCTCCCAAGAAATGACTGCCAAATATTAGTTTAGCCATTTAACATCATCATTTTAGCCATGGCAAAAAAGAAAAGAAATGAGAAACTGTTATCAGATGCCATCTGAAGAAGAGAAGGGGTCAGCACTTTCTGCATCTTTTTCAGGTGTGCTATCAATTTGCTGTTTCATCTGAACTATGTTGTTTAGTGTGTCTGAAGATTAGATGTCCCTCTAGTCTAGACAGCTGCAGTACAGGATTTCATCTCTGCAGGATATAAACTTTAATTCATGGGTACTCTGGTCTAGTCTATCAAAACTAATAAAAATGTAAGACAAAGGCAATTAAATATTCAAAGGTGAAGAATTACCATAACTACGTGTACCTTAATTATCTCTTTTCTTGTATGCATTATGTTAATGTGTAGTGTCATAATCTTGTTGTCAGGATCCCACAATTGTCTATGTGAAGAGTACTGTAAACAAATGATAAGCTAATGCTGAGTATTTATAATCAGTGACTCTCTGTCTTACAGATTGCATTCATTTTCTGAATGTAAAATTGTTTCTCTAGCTTCTTCATAAAGCTGAGTTGTTTGTAATTTTTTGTCAAAAAATTATTTTTTATAATTAATTTTTAATTAAATTAAATTATTAAAATATGTACAGTTGAGATCTCTTGGAAGTAAAGTATGTGATTGTTTTGGCATTTTATCTGGCATAAACCAGCATAGTATACTGAACCATTTATGTTGAAAACAGCTCCTGTTAACTTTTTTCATTCTGAGTACAAGTTTAAGAAACAGAAAAAAGCAATTCATAATACTTTGAAGTCCAGTTTAAGTGTCTTGCCTACCATCAGAGACATCTCTATGGCTGGTGGGTGGCAGTGGGGCCGAAGCTGTCATACGTTTAAAGTAGATGAATTGAAGTTGAAAGCACACATTTAATGTTGGATAGGCTTTTTTTAGCCTAGAGGCATACAAGTCTTTAGAATTGAAACAGTTGACAAATGATCATTTGAAGAGTGAAGAATCTCTGTAAATTTTGGTTGGAAATTATTAAGAATTCCAATAATTAAATTTGGGTTTGTGTTGAAATGTATGGCTTTCTTTTCTTCCATGCACAACTTATTTAGATTCAGGAAAAGAAGCACAGTGGTGGAATCCTTGTCCAATCTAGTTTCTAAACAGACAGTGGATCAGTTGAGTGAAGGTAAGTGTTTAAATAATACAGTTAAAACAAAAAAGTGAGAAAAGCTCAGAACTACCCCTACCAATGTGTAAAAATATGCTTAACTCTGACTTGACTAGTGTCTTACAGTAATAAACATAAAAAACACGTATATAATATTTTTTTTTCCTAATTTGAATGCAAAGCTTCAGTGGAGAATTCAGCCTCATTTTTTTTGTCTCTGAGCATGCATGAATTAAGAGACAAATGCCTTTCACAACACATTGTAGGACTGACTGAAGAGAGATTTCCTTTTTGCGATTTAAGATAGCTCCCAAAAGTTTAAGAATCATTGATGCGGAGGAGTACATCCTAGTCATTAGTTGCATTGGAATCTGAATATATTAACAAGTTTTGTGCTTGTCTGTTTTGCCTTAAGGTGTTATGGGAAATGGTATCAGTACATTGTTCATGGCTCTGAAAATGCTGATCTCCTATTTCTGATTCAGGCAGAATCAAGTATGCATTTTTTTCTAACCTGGCACAAGAATCCTCTTTAATACTTGGACACATCAAACTCACCACGTATGCACTGTACATACAGCAGCCTTGTGCATGTGGCTGGTCTTGCAGCATGGGTGCAGAGCAACGTTTGTCATGTGTGTTAAATCAAATGTACTTTAGTGCTGCATGTAGACAGAAAGTCTGCCTGGGGCTTTCAGTTTGTTAAGCATGATTTGATGAAAACTTGTTCATAATGTCTTAGTGGATGTAGGAAACGCCTGAACCCCTGTGAGGGTTACCATTCATCTACAGAAATTTTAAGACATGGAAGGAGGGCTGAAAGACTGAATTGCTGTGGGCTATTGAGCTTAGGATCAATGAAAAGTACAGGAGACCATTTACCAGAATGTCAAGTAGCTTTTCCATAGACTGAGGTCAGCTGTCACAGTGTCTTGTCTAAGAAGGGAAATAGAATTCTGTTGGGATTTGCGCGTTAGAGCTATTAGCAGTTATTGAAATGGCAACAGCAGAATTTTGCTACCTTTTTTTTTTTCCTCCTTGTCTTGGCAGCATTTTGTTTGTTCCATTGACCCTAAGAAGACAATATTGACAATGAATTTGCTGATAGTAAATAACTTTTCTTTCTTATATAGAGGAAATGCATGCTGAAATCTGCTATGCTGAATGCTTATTACAGAAAGCAGCTCTCACCTTCGTACAGGTACAGTCAATTTTTGATTTTGTGAGATTGTGCAATGGAGAGTGATTAGTACTTGTAAAACATCATTCCAACAGTAGATGTGATAATTAAAACCAAATTTTTTGCTAATGAATGTTATTTCATGGCAGTGATCAGTGATTGAAAGTATGGTAAAGCTTGTGCTGCTCAGCAAAGTTCTCTGTTTGTATATGAATAACCAAAGACAATATTCAGACACCCTAAGATATATTGCAGCGTTGTACAAGGTGGTATGTTTAAATGATTTGCATCACATTGGACAGCATCCAGTGCCTGTATAAAAACATGTTCAAGTATGAGGAAGTGTGTTGTTTGAAAGTGCAAGTCATTTTTTGCATTAATGGGTAGAATGTTTTCCAACTAACAAAACTTCATCTGATACACACGTGTAATTTCCAATTCAGTCTTGCTCTTTTATGCACGTGGTGTCAGGAATAATGGAGTAATGAATGTTTATAAAATGGGTATGCCTTAGCATTGCTGAGGTAACAATTCAGATCACAGAAAGATGTGGTATTTTATACTGTGTGATGCTATTGATTTAGGTTATGGTTCAGGGACTTCATGCTACAGAGTTTTCACTTTCAATTTGAAATTTGATTCCTGAAAACAGGAGTTCTTAGTCACACCTTTTTAACGTATACGAGCATTTAACAAGTATTTATTAAATACATTCTAGATAGGCTCTTCTAGTATAAATTATGAGGAAGAAGTGAGGCACATAGATACCAAGGTCAGATTAAATTTGTTTGGCAAATACTTACCAAATAGTTCATCCAGTATTTGGACAGAAGTGTAAGGAAATAGGAAAATGGAATGCTAGTCTTTCTTTTTACTGGCTAGCTCCTTTACTAACCATGTGGAAGCAACCCTCTTTATTTTTGTTGGATGGGTGGGGTCTGTTTTAACCATGAAAGGAATTTTGAAACAGTTGTTGAAGGAGGTGAATTAGAACTATATATACCTTAGAAGTATATTTTCTCTAAAACACATCTGTATTGCTTTTGACTGTAGTACCCCTCTTTGCTGATTGCTGTGCTGTTCCATATTTTTCATCTTTGGCTGACCACGATTCATGTTAGGATGGTGATAATAATAAAAATGTAACCACTCAGAGGGAATAGAGTTCTTGTACTGAAACACTTGCATTGATCCTTTTATGGAAGCCAGTTTCCTTTGGTTTATTGTTATGAGGCATTTTTTTGGTGCTTTTTCATTTTCCACGTTCTATATACTGTCCATAAGTACGTAAATGTGCATTTCTGAAATGCCAGCACATATTCCACTTTTGTGTGAGTTCCAGGAGAAAAAATTTCATCCTGCTGAATTGAAAATGTCTTGCTTTTCAGGAATTTAGTTTTGGCGACAAGTATGTTGTGGCTTTCTTTTTGTTTTTTCTAGAGCTTAGTAAGCTCATAAATTGAGTAATACATGTAGTTACTTTTGATCAGCAATGGAATTTCATCTGTTCAGAGCATTCTTCAGTTTGTCTTCTGCCTTCTGCAGTTTCTGTTGGCTTCCTCGTGTATGTCAGTATCGCCCTTTCCAAATAATCGAAACAGTTCCTACAGCACCATCTGGTGGAGAGCTTTCTTGGTTCATTTATATACATTGCAAATTCTGCTAAAAGTAACACTTCAACTCTTTTTTCACCTCTCTTTTCAGTTAATTTGATTTCAATTAAAATTTGTAATGTGCACCAAAGAAATGTTTCCCTGACAACTTAGAGCAAGTGTTAACATCAGTCTCAGAGACACATCTAGTAACTGAAAAACGTTTTCACTGTTTTCTATGACTAATTTCCTATTAACTTGTAAATAAATGTAAATGTAGCTGGGGGATTTTTATGTATGTGTTATGTGTAATATGAAAGCAAAATATTTTATAGTTAAATCTTTTTCTTCCAGGATGAAAATATGATCAACTTTATCAAAGGTGGCCTCAAAATTAGGACAAGTTACCAAATATACAAGTAAGCTATTAGAAAACACTTGACTTCAAATTAATATAAGCAGTTGGAGTGGCATTAATGCCCCCAAAGTAGATAGGAATATTTTCATATCAGTCATAGTCATCAATATAATTTCTATGTCATGTTTCCCTTTCCCTCTATTTCTATTTATTTATTTATTTGTTTGTTTGTTTGTTTGTTTTATCACAAGGGAATGTCATCAGGTGTTACAGATGACTCAGGGGAACAAAAGCAAAAATGAAACGTACTACCAGTTTGAAGGAGGAGTAAAACTTGGAATTGGAGCATTCAACTTGGTATGACTTCTTCCACTACAGACAGGCCATTGGGATAATTCTCTCTTTCTTTGTATATACAGTACTATTACTGATTTAACATTTACACATTTGTAAAATAGAGATACAGGTTTTGGAGGTTTTATGCAGTATGAAACCAGCACCAACTTCTTGCATGCATGCTTTCTGGGTTGTTTCTGCTAGTTTATTCTCTGTTTATTCTTTGAACTGTTTCATTCTCTGGGAATAACTAATGTATGTATTTCTGAAGTAAAAAAGCAGCTGCATCTACCTGTGTGTAGCAGGATTTTTGAAGATGCTTATGCTGTGGTTACAGAGTACCTGGAGTGACTGTTTAACTCTCCCACGTACCCTGTTCTTTTGCTTCAATGACATACTCTAGATTCACAGAGATAATTACAGTTAGAAGAATAAACAGTAGTTTACTGAGCTTGTACAAAAGAAAATGGCATTATCTTTACAATTTGCTACAGTTATCTTTTCAGATCTGTCATGGCAATGGTGAAAATTGATTTCTGCCAGTATATTAATTTCTGTATCATTCTAGATTGGAGATGGCTAATTTTGAGTATGGTCAGAAGAACTCTATCTGCACCAGACTTTAAAATTCAAGCAGCTGTGTTCTGACCTCTCCTATTCTTCATGGAGTCTTCTCAGTAGGAGGCTTAACAGAAAAGGTGTCTGATGGGCAGAATGTATTAGGGTGAATTGAGCTTTCTAAAAACTGACCTTCAAGTAGACCTGCTTCTTAATGCTCATTGAAAAGGCAGTTGTGGTGTTTTACATTTTCTGTTGTGTAGGATGTGGAGGATGCAGTTACAGAGGGAACAAAAATGCCTATAATAGAGGACTAAAGGATGATAGCAACAGCTAGTATTTCTAAAACCATTATGCTTGCTGATCTGCTGATTCAGTGCTCCTACAGGAGGAACAAGTAGAGCTTCTGTGAGACTTCCTCTAAAATGGAATAATGATAAAGGAAGATGACAGTTGTAGGTTTTAAGTAATACTAAAATAGATAAGACTCTCATTTCAAAAGACCCACAATTTTTGAGCAATTCTGACCAGCTGAAGATAGAAACATCTGTCATTATCTAAAGAAGCACAGCTGGACTCTATTTTCATGCTGGATGATCATCAGCATTCTGAGCATGCATGTTTACTTTCAAGTTCTTTTGTGTTTTACTATTTTACTAATGTGTAACAGCATTTAACATAGTAGCTGGCCTTTTTGGTTCGTGTTTATATCAATTTAACATTTTTTTTTTAATTGTGCAGGTTTTTAATTATCCTTTTATTTTTTAATGTATTTTAGATGCTGTCACTTCTACCAGGAAGGATCCTCCGACTTTTAGAATTTATTGGATTTTCTGGCAATAGGGTATTTGATTTGATACTTGCTTTTTAAAATTAATTTTTTTTCAGCTAAAAGACTGGATGGATTTAATGTCATATATTCCACACTAGAAGTATAATCTTGATTGGTTTTCAGTATTTTAGTGGTGTTTAAAAGATAAATGGGTTAGATGATACAGCCATATGAAAGCACATATGGTGATACCCTGCTCTTTAACAACCATGGGAAATGACCAGTTTACTTAAGAGGAGATTTTGCCAATGCAATTTCCTTTCCTTTTGCTGATCCTTAAGTAAAGGATATCAGCTTTCTTTTCTAGTTGATGTAGTCAGAAATTGACATTCCTCATCAGTAACTGAGAGAAGAATGATAGTTTTAGATTTTTCCACCCGAAATCCCAGCCCATTTCTTTGGAAGAAAAAAATTTAAACATTCTGAATATCATGTGTCACCCTGGAAACTAGGTACATCTTCCTCTCATGGGTGAGAAAAACATTTTTAACTTTTTTTGTAAGTGTTTTACAGTGTTCTTTGAAACTCTTTTTGATACCCCTAAGAAATTAAAAAACCCAAACAAAGCTCAAGCAAAAAACCTTAATAAAATAACCCACAGAACTGTACACAACTGAACATCAATTTATTAATGCTACAGTCACCATATGGTCTTATTGCTGTTAGATTGTCCACAATATGGTTCTCCTGTTATAAAATTAGACTTCAGTAGAAGTCTTTAGTAGAGATCTTTCATCGTGTTTCTTCCTCTGAAAAACCTGGTTCATGCTGAAGCTCTTCCAATATATATATTTTTCCCTGACTAAAAATGCAATAAAGGTTGAAAGGAAAGGAACGATTTTGAAATATCATAACAAATTTTTTGTGTGGTGCTTGAATTCTTCTGTGATTCATCGAGTTGCTATGCAGTAAGATTGATACGTTAATATTTGTTTTGAGACAAAATGTTTCTGAGGAATCACTGCTTTTGATCAGGGAAGCTCTGAGCTCATCTCAACATCCCACCCCGCCAAACAGTCAAGCTGATAGGTAATGGGTCATAGGTAAAAAGGAACATAAGGGAAGTCTCACATGTATGTAAGGCTCTTTGTAGAAGAGATTGTAGAATGTACATCAATGTAGAAATTGATGTATCAGCGGAGTTAATATTTTGGTCAGAACCTCAAAGTAGTGGCTGACTTGATGGGAGAGAATTGAGGATAACCAGGGTTTTCTGTGAAGGAAGACTCACACCAAGAAATAGCACTGGAACAGCTGGGAGTTTCCCACTGAACATAGGTTGAAGGATGTTATTCTGAAAGGCTCATAGTCAGGACATAATGGGGAAGGGTTGTAGACCTGTGTGTCTGCATGGTTCATGTGGTGTTCCCATTTCACCAGAGCACTGAAATGCGTGATTTTATTAAGAGTTAAATTATTCTTCCTGAGTGCTATTAGCTGTGACAGAAATATTTTGGTAGGGGGTTGTGTTGGATTTGAGATAAGTACTGCATTATTAAATACTTACATTGAAAGGAAAACTGAATTTTGGTTAGCCATAAAAAAATTAATAGTAACTCTGTATACTCATAGTTAATTCTGCATGTGTTTGTGATATTTCTTAGGAGTTGGGCCTCTGCCAACTACGGGAAGGCGCATCTGGCAGCAGTTTGAGGGCCATTCTGTGTACTTTCACCCTGTTGGTTTATCATACTTACGTCTCCTTAATCCTTGGTGAGACCCACTGTGTAGCTTTTCAGTCATGCTACACCTGATGATAGATATTGTGATTTATTTTTATAACTGAATTTCAAAATTGTGGCCAAATAGGAGTTTGCTATGTACTTAATTATGATCTAATATTAATTTTAGATCATAACTGCAGAAACAGTGAGGGTAGATAACATTATACCAACATCTTGCTCCACTTGCAGGGCTGTCTCAACAGCAAAATACTGCAAAACATTATTAAGTTCAGAAAAGTCATTATCCATAAATTAACATCAGATGTTGTGGAAATTATCTCCAGAAAAAAGCCTACGCACAGAGAATTAATTACTTTTACCATTTAGAGCTAAAAGTCATAATTCTACATACTTCTTTGCCATATATTTTCACATTCTTTAATATTTAAGTATTTTAGTACTTGTCCCTCAGGCTCATCAGGAAATTAAGGAGAACTTCATTTCTTCCAGTATCACTTGTATTTCATTACTGAGTTCAAAATTTGGAAAAGAGGCAGCCGAGGAATGTTTTCCTAACTTGCTAAAACAATTAAAGGGATTTAAAAATATAACTAGGATCCGTAATGGAATAGTTAAAAATATTTCTATAATTCTAGTCTGTTTCTACTTACAGACATTTTGTATTTTTAAAGCACTTAGTATCTTTGGGACAAGAATTTAGTTTTATAGAAACACAATATGATGAAATAATTCTGCTTTCACATAAAGCAATCATCTGTTGATCCATCAAACATGATTTGAAAATGAAATCTTAGTCTATGAAACTTGGATTTTTTGAGTTCATTGAGGTTGGTTTGTTATGTTTTCTAGGTACAGGGGAAGCCAACCTTCAGGAAGCAGACACTCTCCTTGAACCCTACCTCCAGAAATTTCCAAATGTGCGTGTCTTTAATGAATTTTATAACAGAAATGTACTTCCCTAAGCTCAAACTCCTAACTGTTTACTTTTATCATCTCTTTTCAAGGGTTCCATTATTCTGTTTTATGCTGCCAGAATAGATATACTGAAAGGAAATTTTGAAAAGGTAAATAACTTTCTCTTTGTAAGGGTTTTGTTTGGTGTTTAGCCTTAATAGGAAAACTAATTCATCTACTTGTCAGTTGGTCTGATAAGTATGCTGTTATCCCTGTTCGCATTCACTGTCAATGTTGACTCCAGCTCTCTCTCTGAGACTGAAAGGGAAATTTATCTCATTTTACTTGCCAGGTGTTCTCCATCGGTGCTAGGTAAGAATTTGCTCTGTAATTAGAAATTGCTCTCACATGGAGCTGTAATTGAGCCAGTTTTCATTATTCTTCCTTAACTACTTATAGGCACAATTGAGATTCCAAGAGTGCATAGCAGCCCAGCAAGAGTGGAAGCAGATTCATCATCTCTGTTACTGGGAACTGATGTGGTGCTACACCTTCCAGCAGGACTGGCTTCAAGCATATCGGTATGCAGACCTGCTCAGCAAAGAGAGCAGGTGGTCTAAGGTAAATGGGCAGGTGGACATTGTTGTGATATACTAGTGATCTCAACAGTTTAAGTTACTTGTCATTTTGCACAATAAGTGTAATGTTTGCCTGCCTGAGAAACTCATAAGCAAAGACACAGTGGTACCAAAATGTTTTAATTGGATGGATAATGTGGGGTTTCTGTTTCATGTTTTGAAGCAGCAGAACCATAAGAAACAGTGCTTTGGCCCCTCCAAAAATGGAGGCACTTACCTGGGTTGGGAGAAAGAAGAGGGATAGGAGAACTGTACACTTGTCTCTCAAGCCAAGTTCTAACACTCACTAGTAAAATTAAGCTGAAGAAACTGTGTTTGGTGTTTATCAACAGACACACCTACTCATCAGATGCTTTGTGTCAAAATTGGAAAAGCTGCTGGGGACAGGATTTCACAAGAAAAGCTGGGCTGTCAGATAACGTTTTCCTTGTAAAAATGTTACTCAGAGTATGAACCAAGCACAATGTGTCAATAAATTTTTATGCATTATTATTATGTGTTTTTCTATAAATTACTGTTTTACTATCTTAATGAAAAAAGGGTATACATGTAATTTTTGGCAAAAGAGGAAGAGGCTAGTATATTCAACATGAAGTGCAAATGTCTTCAGTAGAATTCTGGGGTTTTTTTTTCTGCAAAACCCTGGTATTAAACTTTCCTTGGATCACTACCCTGGTATTTCCTTCTGTTTTTTTCAAGCATGTCTCAACATATAATAGATCTTATAATAACTGTTCTGAAGTCCATTACTGTTAAGTCATTTAACCTGATCTCTTTGACCGTGGTTTGGATAGTAAATTCTCCTGCTCTTTGCAGGAGATACCTTTAACTTTGACTAAAATAAAATATTAATAAATTAATAAGTAAAATTACAGCATAAAATATGTGACAAAGGGAATGCTAAGCTTTTATAGTTCTACCTGTCTGAGAATTACAGAAACACATTGCTGCAGCAGTTGGGGTGAGAGATTTGAGTCTTTAATGTATTAATTAAACACAGAAACTTAGATGTGGTAATCTGTTGCTGTTTTTTTGAAATAGGCAATATATGTATTCCAGAAGGCAGCAATTTTGTGTATGCTTCCAGAGGATGATTTGGAGAGGACTGGTGAGGACATAGTGTCTTTATTCAGGTAAACTTTTATAAAGCAGCTGAATGTGCACTCTTTCTCCTTTCATGTCTTTATCTTGTCTGACTTACTTCTTGCTTATAACCATAAACTTTTAATTTTTTCTCTTTGCTTTTAGCATTAGAATTGCTTTTATCAGCAAAGATGTATCCTTCAGCTCTGGTCTCCGTGGTGTCAAACAATTTTAAGACGTTATATTTCAGAGGAAAACCATAAATCTTTCTAAATGAAATGAGATTAAAAAAAAATACCAATAAACAACTTCCATTTTCCCTTCTTGTAGACAAGTGGATGGTCTAAAACAGAGAATTGCAGGAAAATCTATTCCAACTGAGAAGTTTGCAGTAAGGAAAGCTCGACGCTATGCATGCCCTCAACCAGTGAAGCTGATATTACCTGCTTTGGTATTTGTTCTTGCTTTGTTTTCATCCTTTACAAAAAGAAAAGAAATCAATATACTTCTTTATACAGGGAAGGAATAATATTGTCAGGTATTATGTGTCTGCATTTTAAATTTTTTAAGTTACTGCATTCCCGCAATGCAATTTTTGTGAAAACTATTGGGGACTAGATCATGCTACCAACTAAGCAGCAGTCTGAAACAAGCACCAGACTTTTCATGTGAAAAGTTCAGCATACAGAAAACTGCATTCATGTTCTTTAGATTGGCATGATTTTAGTCCTTGTCTTCTATACTCATTAGGAAGTTAAGGAGTGCTTCGGTACTTTCTGTTTTTCTGGGGAAAATGAAGAGTGGTGGTTGGTTTTTGTTATAGGTTTTGGGGGTTTTTCCTTGTATTGAGTATAATTAAAACATGCAGAAGTTAAAGATACTTTATAAATGCTATTCTAATTTCCCATATTGTAACTTTAGAGTCATTAGTATTGCACAGTCTGTTTATATGTGCACAGCAGAGATGCTTTTCGTATGCATATGCTAAAATCTTCATACATGCGTAATTTACCAACAAGTGTACATGAAAAAACTAATTTGAGAAGGAATTCCTTATGTTGAAGCTCATTAATATAGAAAGAGAAGTCCAAAGAAAATTAATCCACTGGTTCTAAAATTCATTCTATAGTAAATTGCATGTAGAGGGCTAAGTAAAAGTTGTCTTGGGCTTGTGCAGCAGAGTGCTTGTAAGTTCTGAGTGTATATATTTGGTCTTGCTGTCAAATCCAGTATCTTTTAATTTAGGCATTTTTTCATCATGGGTTAGGCATAACCAAACATAGTGTGCAGTTTATTTCAGTAAGTATAAGTTAGACAGGACTGCAGAATAGAAACAAATCCAGCATGTTGATGATGATGATGATAATAACACTGTTTCAGACTTTGATAGAGACTTTTTTTCAGGCAGATTTTTCTCTGTCTGAAAACCTGCATATTTACAGTACAAATACAAGTAGAAATATTTCATTAATGTATTGTATAAGCTTCAGAATGACATTAGGCTTCATATTTCAGATGTGTAATTTCAATTACAGTAGAATAAATGATACTCTAGTTTGTGATGGCTGAGTAAAGATTTTGGCAAAATTCCTTGCTGGTTGCCTTAACCCTCATTCTTCTTAAGTTTTATAGCATGATAACATATTAAAACAAGCTTATTGCTTCCTGTTGAAATGGGGCATCTGGGAAGATTTGTTTCTGGGATGTGCCTTGGTTTTTTTCCAACAATATTTTCTAGAAATTATAGTAAAATCATATGTTGGATGTGCCTCCTGGAATCACTTTTTTATTCAGAAAGTTTTATCTACTTCCAGTTTTGTTCTCTATGGAAGGTAATGGTCTATAGATTAGAGCATCTATTAGAACATCTTACATGTATATATAAACACAAGAGTGTGTGTTTTGGGGTGCTTACTTACATGAATATACTGTATATACAAGCACACACTCAAATGCACTCCTATCATCTTTTAGAAAGCAACTACTTTTAGGTCTTTCTTTAGTTCACATGGCAGAGGCCACAAGTTGAACCTAAAGCTTCCAGTTTTGCTGATGTGTTATATGGGTGATGGAAAACTGTCCTGATAAAACCTATTTGGTTTTTGAAGATCTGTGAAAATAAATGATAGTAGAATTCATTAAAAAGGCATCAGAATGTTCAAAACTTAAAAATCCAGGTTAGCTTTGTCAACACAAGTTCAACATAATTTTTCCCTTTTGTATTCATAGATGTTTTGTACCAAAACAAGCTTTGGTAGTATTTTTATATACTCAAAAATGTTCCACAACAGCTTTTTCAGGGGCTCTCTTTAGTTAAATATTTATGCAATTCCATGAGTTTTTCTTACCATTTTTGTTTGTTTGGCTGATTGGTTGGTTTTTGTGTGTTTTGTTCTTTTTTTTTTAATCAGGAAATGATGTATGTCTGGAATGGATTTGCAATTGTGGGCAAAAGAGCAGACCTCACTGAAAATTTACTGATAACAATTGAAAAAGAAGAAACTGCTCTACAAAATGAAACTAGTAAGTGATCAATTAAGGTGGAATTAATAATATTATAAGAAATGCTGACATTTTTCCATGCCTCCATCCTCTGCTATTCTGTGAAGTGGGTGTTGACTTTCACAATGTGCTGATTAAGTCCAAGTATGGAAGTTTTGGTGCCATGCAAAAGTTTGGAGGGGTTTCTTCAGTATGTTCTTTACACAGCTGAATGGATGCTGCAGACGAATACAGAAAACTCAAGGACATGAGGTTGTTGGTTATTAGTTACAGGACATGACTGGTCTAGCTTAGTTTTTCTTGTCTTTGAGAGTGTTCTTGCACCATAATCTAACGTCTTAAATATCTGAAAAATACTTTTTCTAGACCAATTTATATTACACTTTATTGCAGAGGACCCATGCTGCATGGACTATGACAAAGTATAAAGACAAAGTATAAAAGATAGGATAAACTGCTATGCATGAATGAGTTTGGTTTTGGTTTTTTTTACTTTCTAATAAAAGTAAAAATAAAAATAAAACATGTTTGCTAGTTGTAAAATGAAGCATACTTAACAAATAAACTTTGACCATGATTTTGCATCTTGGGGTAATGCTTAGAGAATCAGCCCATAACTTAACTCCTAAAAGAATTTAAATTTAATTATTGCAGCTGGTTTACTGTACAAGTACTTGATTTTATCAGATTTTGTAAGGGTGGTTCTGTCACCTGTCACGTGAACTTTTTGGTAGAATTCTCTTTTTAAGTTTTTCTAGAATAAATATAACCATTTTGTGTGTGAAAGTTTTTAAATGATAATTCACTAAAATAATTTCTATTGAACCCAGATTCTAGTCGCACTTATGAACGGTTTAGCAACATAGTTTTATCAGCAGTTAAAACAGAAATTCTGAAACGTAAGATATATTGAGGTATGATTTACAGTGTAAATTGAGACGATGCATAAGAAATTATAGAGGGATGTGCAAGAAATATATAGTGGTCAAATCTGGATGGTATAATAAACAAAATGAGAGTAACCTGCATGGCAATGTTTGAATTGGATTCCTTTATTTTTTGTGTTGCTCTTAACTTTTCTGCAGAATCAGTAGTGTGCATCTTAAATCACAACTGTTTTCCTTTTTTGTTACTGTGATATTAAAACAAAAGTGTAGTGATATGCAAAATACTTGCAAATAAAGTAATTCACAAGTAATCGTGCCGACGTTTGTACTAGAAGTGCTCATCAGTAGTAACAGTGAAATTTCCTGTTGAATCCTTAAGTAGAGGGGTACAAGATACCCAAATAAAAGCAATGGAAGTAGAACCACTGTGTTTTTCTAATGGAAATTCACTGTTTGCAAATAGGATATACTGGAAGTGTATATTTTTTTAGTAATATTTTAAAGTAATTTTTTAGTAATAATTTCAGTCAGATACAATTTTATTCTGGACTTCACATAGGTGATCTTGATCTGCTTTTAAAGATACAGAACCGATGAAAATGAAGACTGATTACCAGAGTTTCTGCTGAATCCCCCCCCCCAAAAATGATAAAGGCTGCTAGCAGAGTACGACAAAGTTACAATATAATTTTAAGAGTCAGTTTTTAGTAGTAGTAATATCAAAGGATTGCTAAGGTGCTGTGAAAAAAGAGTGTTGATTATACACAAAGGTCACTTAGGGATTGAGAGTTCTTAGAGCTGTTTTTACTTCATTTGCTTCACATGAACAGGCACAGCATGGAGTCTCTCAAGGACTGAAAGTAATCTTATGTTGTATAGAGCTGAAAATAGACATGGTAGAAGGAACAGAAGGAACAAATGAACGACATTAGAGATGTTTGGGGTTTTTCCCCCACAGGTTTTCTGGGAATCTTTTTTTTTTTTTTTTTTTTTTTTTTAATTTCCAAAATAGAAAAAAAAGATGTAGCTTCAAGCAAAAAGTAATTTTTTGCTTGTTTTTTTGTTCTGGTAATAATACTTCCTTTGGTGCAGAGCACTGCAACTGCAAATATGGTTCTCCCACATTTATTGCAGGGTTGACTGTGTTAAATTGGCCTGTGCATTAAGTGTCACTTAGTGTTAATGTTTTGGCATAATAGCTTTTATTCTTTTGGGAAATAAGACTACTAGTTGAAGTTGTTTGTTGCTTCAGCTTTGCATGTTTTCTTTCTAGCTTTCTGATGTTTTTGAATTCTTGGAGTCAGTTCTCACTCATATTTGTGTAAACAACAATTGTTTACATTCTTTTCTAAAGGAAGTCAGAATTGATGGACTTTTAGATTGACCAGTGTGGTCTGAGAGGAGGCCACCTCTTAAACCAATTAAGGAACAATATTTGTAACCTATATAAATAGGAGTTTTATAATAAATTTCCTCTATTCTTCTGCTTTGCTCAAGGAAAGGTGTCGTGCGTGTGGTTTGTTTCATGTCGTATCGCGACAGTTGTTAAAGACTGGCAAGCCCTTACTGACATCAGTGCATGCCCCCTCTTAATTTCAATGAATGAGTCCTTCAGGAGACAGTCACAGAATCCAATACCTTAGCCTAGCAAAACGGGCGAGGGAGAATGCAAAGTACTCAAGCACTGCATTTTTGCTTTCACTAAAAGCGCAGTCTGTCAGTTACAATCTATCAAGACTTTCTGGGTTTAAACACAGACAGAAATAAGGCTGAGCATGGTGGCAGAGCACTTTGTGGAAATCTAAAATGCATTAGTCTTGCGTGTTTCAGAACTGTTTACATAGGATTTCTTTGGCAGACTATTAAGGAAAAAATTAATGTGACCTTAGAGAGCTGGTAATTAGTTGTAAACAACATGATCTGAAGGGAGAGTGTTTTGCTTCCTGAATTGTTAATGTATGCAGTACCATCTGTCTATCCATATGTGTTTTCTTTCCTTTCTTTTCCTTCCTTGTACCCAGCAAATGCTACAAACTAAGAGAACGAAAAAGGATCAGACTTGTTAAGTAAATTTTGAATTGATTCAAATACCCTCTTTCATTTGGTATTTTTAGTCCTATTGAACATCAAACTTTATTGAATTTTTCAAATATTATTCACTACTACTGAGGCTTCTCAAACATTACAGGTGGTAAAAATACTAGTAAATGTTTTCTTGAATTTGTACTTCAAAATTATGCTTTTGAGGAGTTCTGTAAGACAGACTCATGGTGTGGTATTACAGACTTTTTTATGTTACTGGTGCTATTGGAGGTCCACCAGTGCTCTTATAATAATAAGGTATTAAGATAATATGATGGTTTTTGTCTCACTGTAGTTTTAGCTATTGCAAGTAAGAAATCTTTAATTAATGTCTGTTTAAATAATGTATTTAATTAATGATTGCTTAGTCTTCAGTTAATGAAGTTTATGCCTGTTTGTTGGATTTTTCAATTTCCTCTTATTTCTTCTTTGCCTGTTTTTTAAGATAATGATATGGATGTCATGGACACAGCTTCTTTAGTAGACAGTATTTTAAATCATGCCTGAAAGTTATGAACATTTTGAGGTATAGAACATGACAAACATGAGTCTGAATACATATTCCCTACTGAAAATTTAATTTTCCTTTTCATGATGTCTTCAAATTGTTTGATAAATCTCACTTTTACTATTAGATCACAATGAATACTATGTGGATGATGTGTGCATGTTGCAGCTACTGAAAGGCCTCTGCCTGAAACACTTGGGAAGACTCATGCAAGCTGAATTATGTTTCAGTAAAGTAATTCAAAGGTAAAAAAATAACAGATTTTCTAGCTTTTGGTGGCATTTCTGATATATCTTGTTACAGTTGTCATGTTAGAATTTTGAATAATTAAACATTGTGTTAAGGAGCTGAAATAAAAATACCTCAAAGTAGTTAGAGAACCAGAAAACTTAGCTTACATTTTTCTGTAAAAATTTTACACTTAGAGTATCTTTATATATGTGGTGTTTGAGGCTAAATAAATCAAACTGTCAGGTAACATACCCAAATACATTTGGAATTTTATTTACAGAGCTACCTGTAAGTAAGGACAATTTATATAGGTTTCCTTGTTTCTTTCCTTCTTTTTTTTTTTTTTAATCTGTATTTACTACTTAAGTAGTTAATGCCTCCCCATGTAGATGAGATGTTGTTGTTACATGTTTTCATTAAATGTTACAGATTTTCAGGTGTCAGGTCCATACCAGCTTTTCTATATAAGACATGAGTCAGGTACTGGTTGTAGTTGAAAACTTCTTAAAAGTTTTTAGGTACTTGGGCTGAAGAAGCATATTTTCATGTGTGATGTTTCCAACGAGTGATTTAGAAAAATTAATAATTAATAATGGAATTTCTTATTGAGAATTATATATTTTAATTCTCTTGCCATCTTGTTTTCTCTTACTGTTTCTAAGATCCCATGTGAGTTTAGTAAAGCATATTGCAAGTTACAGGGCACAGGGGTTTGATTAATTGCAAGTTAAAGGAACACCATTTCTGAAATATCTTTCTCCAAAGGTAGTTGGCAACAGGCTTTTATAGCTGAGATATTTTAAAAAATCTAAAGACAAAAGTTTTCATAAAATGTATGTTTTGCATGGGTGAGGGGGAAAGTTTTCTGGTGAATTGAGTACTTACATTTTGTTCAGCCTTATTTTCTACATGTTTAGGGCTGCTAGTGCTTTAAGATTGTTTATCACTATATACAGAATTATCCATTAAAAAAGGCTTCAGAGTATTTTTCTGGCTATGTTCTATTACACGCAGTGATTGCTTTTAAAAGTTGACTGGTCACTTGAGACAGGGTTGTAAGTAATTATTTTTGCATTTTTCTGATTTTCTAGTGAGAAGCAAATAAAATATGACAGTTACTTGGTGCCATTCACCCTGTATGAATTGGGCCTTCTGTACAAACAACAGGATGAGAGAGAAAAAGCAATAAGATACATAGAAACTGCAAAGTAAGTGGAATTTTTTCTAATTACCTTGTAAGTTAGGAATAACTGTGTTTTTTCTTCCTGACAGCTCCCTTGCAAAATACACATAATTATAAATCTGTGTTCTTGATCTGCAGAACTTGTTTAACTTTAGTTAAATTTTGCACTTTCATGAAACTGTCCTTCAGACAGTGAAGTAGACAGATTAAGTAAGATACAGTATGAAGGGAAAAATGTTTCCTTCTCATGTGGGCTTCAGAGATTCTGAGGGTCCGCTGCATGCATGGGATGAAGCTAGGGAGTCCAGGGAAGGGATATGTACCCTTCTGTCTCAGAGGGCAGATGTGGGAATTAAATTAAATTAGCTCCACTAAAGATGTAAGAGTAAGTTAAAAGCCAGCACACCAGTCTTACTATATCCCTTTTTTCCTTGACACAGTGTCACGGAAGACCCAGCTGAGAGTTTAATATATGGCAGAGCAGCATGTTTGCATCATCTGTAGATTGTAGTATGAGATAGAATGTCCTTTGTGTTTACAGAGGAGTAGCCCCATCTTGTAATTACGTCCCCTCATGGGTATTTCTTGGGTTTGTTCGTTTTAGGGGGATGGGATTTACAGAATATGATTTATGTAAATAAGATGTTTATTACTCTGGCTGAATTGTGTTCTGAGTTGGAACATACATTTTCTACTAACACCCTTTTATTTTGTAGTATTTTGGCTTGTCTCTTCACAGAAAATTTAAGTAATTGGGAGGGCTATTAAAAGGATCAAAATAAATGAAAGAGATCCTAAGACACAGGTTCAGTTTATCAGGACATTTAATTTTAGGACTGGTCTAAGTCTTCTTAGCTCAATTTATGGATGTAGCTTTAAATGTCTCTCACTCATCCGTGTGTCAATCTCCATTTCCTATTGAAGGAATAAAGTCTGTTAACTTACAGACATACGAAGTAGAAACAGTCCAGTCCAAACACCTTTTTCTTAAAATAAGTTATCTATTTTGCAGAAACAACTACAAGGAGTACTCTATGGAATCCAGGTTGCACTTCAGAATTCATGCAGCACTTGACAGCCTGAAGGTGTCACCTGCTTCAACACCTTGAATAATGAGGAGAGATGGTTTTCATGCATACAATGAATAGCCTACACAATCTTTTTGCAATCTTTTTTTTAATGATAGAGAAGAACATAATGATTGTTTTCTGTCTGATTTGTTTTATTCTGATTTGATGTATGTCATTCCTTTAGAATTTTTCTGTATAGCGCCTATATTGTATCTGTGTGCTGTTTTAAAGAAGACCTTATATTTTGTTTGATAAAAATAATGTAATATTTGACTTGAATGGGGGATATTTTTAAGAAGAGGTGATGGTGCAATAAAATTTTTTGAAAATACTTTATTTTTTTTATATAAGAACAGATGCAGGTTATGTGGAACTGGTGATAATTTCTGCATTTTTTGAAAGTTTGATTTTCTGCAGTATACTTTAGACTTTTTTTCCCTCTGGAACAAAGATGTGATGTCTGCAGATAATCTTACCCACATTTTTTGGCATGCCATACTCTGAAATTTGTGTTCCAGAGGAAAGAACTAGTTAGCTTTGACTTAATTTCATTTTGGGAACAAAATGAACCTGTCTGAAGTGCAATATTTTTACTCTGTCAGATGAAGCTAAGCAGGGCTTCAGATGAAGGTAAGCAGGGCTGCAGTTATAATGTCTTTGCAGGTCTGTTTCATGCAAAAGAAGTGCTTACAGGGGATATTTTTCACTTGTAGAAAAGCAGAGCTACAAAGAACATTATGTTCTTTTCCTAAAGTAGAATCAGCAGTGCTAAGTTGATCCTGACAGATTTATGTCACCTGCTTAACCAAAAAAAAAAAAAAAAAAAAAAAGGCACTGCGAATAATAATTTTGGAACTTACACAGGGTGTCTTTCCAGTGAGAAAAGACTGGGAAATTTTGCCTGACGTCTACCCTAAGTAATTCTTGCCACAACTGAAACTGATAGTTTCCTATCTTCCCTGTCATGGATCTTGAGAAAGGATTGCTCTTTTCCTTTTTGAAGCAGTTGTTTAATACTTGTAGACTAGCACCCTAATTGATATTCTGTTCTTGGATCCCAACCAAAGTAAATAAAAAAATTGGTGGATTTATGCACTTTTCTAATAATGGGTTATAATTCATATTAATGGAAGTTGATTGTGCATCAAACAGTGATTCCACTTTTAAACTTGCAGTTAAAAAAAGTGCTTATTCTAGTCTAATTTCTACCAAAAATGTGCAGTAAAATTGAGATACTTGTAAGTGTATGTATTTTTCTTTTCAAGCTTATATGCAAACAGCAATATCAAATTGAATTTCCCATTTATTTAGATACACAGATTCTAGCTGTCTGTTCTTAAAAATGAAAATATATTTGATTTTTATTTAAGCATACACCAAATAACTCTTCTTTCATTAGCTATTGCAAAACTTGCCATTTCTGTATTTTATCCATGTCCAGTATGTTTATTTAGGCACAGTAAATTCATAGTACTTATGCTCATGTATATGATTCCCTGCCCTTGATAACCACCCAAGCAAAATCAGGCCAAAAGAAATAGATGAAAAATGTGTCCTCAGTAAATGAGTAACTTCAGTTTCTAACTGAACAGTCAATGAATGCTATAGCAATTCTTCTCAGGTTACTAAGAACACAGCTTTCTTCTAGGACTTAAAAATAATGGGGCCATTTAATTGCTTATAATTCTGTAATGCACAGTGATATATTTACAGGAGAAGCAAGAGTTTAAAAATATTAGGTAAATAAACATAACGGGTCTTTCAAAATGGAAACCTGATCCAAAGTCTTTTTTTGTTGGTTTGGATTTGTGCCTATGTGTAACTAAGTTATTGTGCAAAATTATATAATGTAAGTTTGAAGCTTACATACCCGAGACACTGAATTACTGATAAAATAAGCATGCCTATTTTCAAATATATTCAGTTGACTGTAGCTGAACTTCAACAGAGATTAGCATATGCTGTCAACTGACATTCCTAAAGATTTGCCCATTTATATATATCTGATTTTAAATTGTAGTGAGCATAAACTCATGTATTTTCAGAAAGTACTTTTAATGCATCTGTGGGCATTATATATTCAGTTTAGGTTTAGATTATTTTGGTTTAACCTGATTATTGGTTTGGGGGCTGCTTCTTTTTTCTGTGGAAGGTGATGGGAATAATTGCCAGTAAAACTTCTGTAATTTGTGTTCCAAATAGTACTTCATTCTAGAAGAGTTGTAACTATGACTACAGACTCTCAGGGCAGAGCATGATGTAGTCTCTGATCTCTTGTTTTTTGTGGGAAGTGTCTTACAGATAATATTTTATGGGTGATATGAGATAGAAATCAAAATTAACAAAAAATGAACAATGATATTCCTTAGAAACTGGTGTTTTCAAAGTTCAGTACAAAGCTTCAAGAAGCAGTACTTTTTTCCATGGGTGATGTTACTGACTGAAGAAAGAGTAAAAAGAACTATTTTCTTCAGTTCAGACTTCCAAATGTAATATTAGTTCCCTGTGATTCTTACACTGTGTTTCTTTTGGGATCAGGCTTTTTGCACTCCTGCAGAGAACAGGCTCATCAACACAAATTTGTAGTACCCTCTAGTGTTTTGAGAACCCAATATTAAAGTGCTGTTTAGAGCTTGTCTCTGTTCTATGCTGCTGTTCCAAACTTTGCTAGAAAGATTGAGAGATCAGGATTCTTAGCTTTAAGCTTTGTTCTGCACATTTTTTTTTTCCAAGTTATTAACAGTGGAAGTGGAAATATGTGAGACCCTTCAGTCAAAGTAGGTCTCCACAGAGCTGCAAGAGATGCTTTGTTTTTCAAATATTGCAGAAAAGTGCATGTCTTCTTGACACAATGCATCAGTGACGCAGCATTATTTAGGACATTATGTCTGAGTTGATTTCTGTCTAAGAGTTCAGACAAAGGGTCTGTGGCTTTTTAAATTTTTTTAAAAAAATGTGCTGTATTCTGTACTGGGCCTTAAATACCGCTCTGGTTTAGAATTAACTGCTGTTTATCATATTCATCATACATGCTTATCCTCCATGGGAATTTTGAATATTGTGCTGAGACTTAACTAAGCAAAGTTGATCATTTACCTATGATGTTACAGCGTCTCTTGATAATAGTAGGAATTAAAATATATACAAAAGCAAATTTAATTTGTTAGTTTAAGCAAGCAAGGCTAAGCTTACAGTTACATTATGACAAAAGGTCATTTAGTTCTTTCTAATAATAGATGTATTTTTTTATGGTAAGCAATAATAAATTTGCCTAATTATAGGACAAAGCTTCTCTTTGATTAAGAATTGCCTAATTAGAAACTATTACAAAAAACTTCTTGTCTGTGCATATCAATCAAATATTTAATCTGTTGAAAGGTCATTGTACTTTGGTTTGTAAGTCTATTCATCAGTTTTTAACAGAAAACAGAAACTGAAATCAAATATATTTTAAAAGAAAGCTGATGTAAAATTGTTATGTATCTATTCTAATACACATGTGGGGTAGCAGCTGTATGTAGCACTTTATGGCCAGAGAAATGTACAATAATCAGATCTTGTTATGTTTCTAAAACACCTTGCACAGTAATGTGTAAAATGAGTAGTTTCTTGTAAAAAATTCAACTTAGACTTTGCCGTTATTTTATTACTAATCTTAATTTTTCATGTCTTCTGTTTCTGTATATTCTTACACTGCCTAGTTCAAGAAAGAATGATTATATTTGCCCTGGTGCTGCAGTCTTTTTGCTTCTAATCTGAGATTTGCACATGTTCTTATCTGGTACTTGATGAGTAAACAGTGATGACAGAAAAACAGAATATAAAGCATGAATTATGTTCTGGTTTAAAGAAGATATAGAAATGTTCATTTTGATGCACTGGAATGGATTTTCACTTCTGAGTAATAAATCACATATGCTTGTGCTATAAATCACATATGGTTGTGCTACTGAGTGCTGAATTTGGCACTGTATTCTAGTTGTACATCAAGAACCTTCAGCTGAGATTTACCAAAGCATTATCATCAAAAAAGGCCTGATCTCTAGTTTAAAAATACTACCTTAGGTGTACTGCTCTTACACAACCTGTCCAGACTAAGAGATTGTACAAGGCTGTCAAGACCTATTGAGTGAATAAAGGGTCTTTTGAATGTAGATAGCAAATATAAAATAAGCTTTGGGGTTTTTTGTTTGGGGGGAAGGGGTGTTTGTTGTGCTGCTGGTGTTTTGGGATTTTTTTTTTTAAATTGTGTTTTAGGTTTTGATTTGTTGGTTTGGGTTTTTTTTTCCATAATCTGGTAATAAATGCTATAGGACAGCTTCATAAAGAAGCAGTGTGTCTCTTAACTTTACAACTGGTAGAAGATTACCTTTTGGAAAAGTAAGTCAAGAGTCCATGGTTAGCACAACAAATTTAATGCTTAATGATTGCTAAGTAGTAGTAAACATTACTTCCAGTCTGTAGAGAAGCGCATGTCAGCTAGTTATCCCAGGTAGGAACACCTTCCTAGATTTAGTAATTTATCTTAAGAGAGAACTTCTTCAAACACATAAGCAGTAAGAGAGGTTTCAGCTTTCTGTGTCAGGTCTTTTGTTCCATGAAAATTACAATGGACCAGAGTCAATATCTGTGCCATTGAAGCATGGAGAATACTCAATGTTCATATCATGTGACTGTGGGAAAAGCTAAGGTTTTACTAAAATCCTGCCTGAGAGGTTAATGGTGTTACCTGCTTGAGCATGTAAATGTGGACCTTCTTTTACGGTCAGGGTGGAGGGTTATGTAAAATTAGGTTAATGCTATTTACATAGCTTATGTTAGGCTTAACTTATTCTAGAGAATTAGGTAATCTTCAGAATTAAAATTAGTGGTAGAAAAGTTGGCAGTATGAATTTAAGTATGATTTTATTTTTATTAAAGATTTGCTCAGGTGGATAGAACTTATATCCAGGAAAACCACAATGCCTAAATATAGTTATATCACGTATAGATATAAAACTTGCATTTCTAACACCCAGCCCACCTTGATTAGATTGTTTCTCTCTCTTTTAAGAGAGGTTCTGTATTGCATGCATTGATGAACTTACTTCACAGTAGTCTACAAAGGGATCTAGCTTAGATTTCATATGGTGTAAAATATGCATGCTCAAGCTTTACTTGAAAAAGATGCATGGCTTAAATCTCTAAATTCTAGTCATATCAGTAAAGTTGCATCAAATCCATCTGTATTAATTTTTTTTTTTACATAGGAACATTGAAAACTTCTTGTTGACAATGAGAGAATATCAGATGTTCCTTCACCTACTATGAATTGGTTTTACCCTTCGAAGGAAGTTTAAACTTCTTTTTTCCATAATATGCATAAAATTCAAGATCAGTTTCTTTTCATGACCCAAATGGAATGTACTCCTTATATAATTTACATTAATTTTATTAACCTGTTCATATGCTGTGGAAGCAACTTGCTTCATTTATTGCAATCAGTAATACTAATAATACTATAATCATTGTGTCTACTTCATAATAAATCTTTGAAGTGGAAGCTGCTCTAATCAGATTTTTGTGAATTGAAAGAAAAGGAAAAATGTGAAAGTAAAATGTGTTGTGGGGAGTTCAGAGTGGCTATAGAAGATGAACAGTTACATCAGAAGGTTATTTTATATGTAGTGTACTCTGGAGGCCTATGACAATTCATCTAGTGAATTATCAGCTTACACACTGTTTTTTGACAACCTAAGATTTTAATAGTTTAGACAGAAAAAAAAAAAAAAAGCCTTGCCTGAAAAATAAAATCTGCAACCCAAAATACTGTATTGTGTTGAGTAATAACATTTCTTACTGAACAATTCAAGGAAATCTGTGAAAGAGATGGTAATAAGGTAACTGAAGATGTTGGGTATGTGCTGTATGTGAAAATTTACTTGTAGAATGTTACATGTTGGAAGGGACCTTAAAGATCATCTGGTCCCAACCCCACCCCCCACAATGCACAGGGGTACCTCACCCTAAACCAGGTTGCTCAAGGCTTTGTCCAACCAGGCCTCCAGCACTACCAGGGATGGGGCATCCACAGCTTCTCTGGACAGCCTGTGCCAGTGCCTCACCACCCTCACAGTAAAAAATTTCTCCCTACTCTCTAACCTAAACTTCCCCTCCCTCAATTTGTACTCATTCCTCCTTGTTCTGCCACTACAGGTCCTGAATCCCCCCCCTCGCCCTTCTGGCTAGGCAGCTTTTTTTGATGCAGCCCAGGGGTGGCTGGTTTTCTGGGCTACAAGTACATGTTGCCAGTTCATAGTGAGTTTTTCGTCAACCATCCCCTCACGTCTTTCTCCCTAGGAGATATCTTCCTCCATTGATACCTTTGGGAGTTTGAAGTCAAGCAATCTGTTTAAAATCAAGTTTTATGTTTTCTTGTCTAAACACTTCTGGTTTTCAGTGCTACTTGGTAAATTGGTGGGCCTTACATTACAAATCTTCTATTTTCTCTCTTTCCTTTTTGTTGTTAATTTTTATTAAAACTTCTGTGTTTATTTGATGTTACCCAGAGAATATGTTGTGATAGAGATACCAGTTTTGGTGCTGGGTTCGCTGTAAAATCGACGTTGGCAGGACAAAAGATGGAACTCTGGTTTCTGAAACAAGCAAGTTTCCTTAACTTCAGCTATCTTACCTATGCACCTAAATGAGATTAGGTCTACCAATCTGAATATCTTCTAGTGTGTCATCAGGAAATTTTGTCTTGATGGACTTTGGAAACTGTTGCAAGCCCACTGTTTCTGCTGTATGAAACCCCACTACAATAGTGAGAATTTGTCATCATCTGTTTTCCTTCTGGAGAATTCTGCAGCTGAAAAAAGGAAAAAATTAATTTGCTTTAATATTTTTTCCTTGTACTGCTTTCCTAGTACAGCAAAGTTGGACTCTATTCTCACCTCTGTGCTAGGCTGTCTGAAATTGCTAGGAATCTTAAAAGAAAAATCTTTTATTTTTCATGACTGTCTAGCTCCATGCTTCCCTGGAATAATGTGCAGCTGAGATACCTGCTTGTCTTTGCTGACTGTGGCAGTTGCCTCCATTCAGATGGGAAAGAGGGTATTACACAATTTCAGAAATAGCTCTTCTATTTGGAAGTTCTTAAGTTACAGTGTTGTTTTGTAGCATGGCTCTGACAGCACTGTCAATAGGTGAAAATTTATAGCAATCAGAGTCCATTGTATTGTTAACTATTACAGTCAAAAGCATTGCTTGTCAGAAAAAAGGTCAGTGTAGTGTAGGCTCTGTCTCCCAGCTATTTCTTAGGGAACATTTAATGAACGCTTAAACTGTCCTAAGTAAATATTAACACCATCTACCCAAATTACATGGTAGTAGCATATGTCAATAGCCCTGCTGGATCTCACTGCAGAAAAGACTGCATTGCAACTCCTAGTCTATGTGTGACAAACAATCTACCATTATCTACCCAGTGTGTCTGTATGGATTCCAGTGTGCTTGGTGCAGCCTGACTATCTGATCCTGTTAACTGGTCTCCTGTGACCAGCTCTACTGTATCACTGGAAAACTCATGTATGGTTTTGGTTACTGAAGAGGCCTTGAAAGTATCTTTCAATGTCTTGTGAAGAAACTAGGAGCTTCCATTGCAGCAATGGCATCGTGTGGAGTTCCAGAGTACCCTGCTGTGCCATTTAGCAATTTCTTAGTGTAGGGCTTTTTTCTCCTCCCCTCGTACCCTGGCTGTCAGGCCCTAGGAAACAATATAGCATCAGCAAAAGCTTGCTTATATTGGATTAAGTCCCACGGTGAAAACTGTTTTTTGTGGAAACAGCTGTTTATTAACAATCATGATTCTGTGTCTGAGCCTTTTAGGGGCCAAATTAGGACTGTTTTAAGGACTAAATTCTAGTCTCAGCTATATGGATTTCATTTTCCTTCAAAACCACTAAAATTGTCTCTCACAGATGCAAGAAAGGCATGTATGTTCTAAGAAATGGAAATAATGTTCATTGCTTCTTATTTATTTACAAAGTGAACATATCTTAGTGGTAGGTGACCATGAGCACATGCTACATAAAATCCCTTCTTTTTGAGACCTGAGGAAGGAGTATGAGCACTATGCAATTTGATCCAACCAGAATGCACAGACGATAGAAGTTTTTGACAGGAGTATAATTGTTATAGAAAAAAATTTTATTTTCTCAGTCTTATTTTGTAGGCATCTTGTCCAACTTCTGTGGCGGACAACAGGCCCTTCCTCACTCATAGATTTCACCCTCTTGTGAATGGTACCTTCTATGGACCTTTCATGGTTCTGATCTGGAAAAGAGAAGCTGGGAGGGGTGGTGGTCTTGCTCAAAGAAAATTTCCTGCTCTCCTGTTGCACAGTCATTACCCATCCTTAGCAAGACCAGTTTATCTTCTCTCTGTTCTCCCAACTCCATGAAACCTACATCAGCTGGTTTCTGCCTAGGTCTCCATCTTTGCCAGGTAAATGTGGGGAGCAGACAAGAGTGGCACAGTCCAGCAACTGGCAGAGCAGGGAAATGACACTCTGTGAGAAATGACACTGAAGACAGCTGCACCAGGGGCACCTTGTACAGCCAGGGGAGCAGGCCATGTCCTGGGCACATGGCTTTGCCTGCTAGTGGCTCACATTCCCTCTGGCTTGGCTGTGTGTGAAAGTTACCCTGGTTAATGACAGCCATATGTGGTGAATATGAGCAGGAACAAGTGAGAAGACAGAGGATGACAAATTCTGCAAGGTGTTCTCATTAAAGAAAAGAAACAGCAAACAAGACCCCTATGTTCTGCATCACAGGTCTGTTTTTGGCAGCAACACATGTGCAGCTCACCAGGCCTTGGTCTGATCTGTCAGGGTGGTTGCTGCACACCTTAGTATGGAGTGAACCTTCTAGCAGCTGGGGGATCACAGTCACCTCTGTTGGCCAGGAAGTGTACACTGAGAACTGGGCTAAGTGGTTTCTATGGTTTCCTGTAAGCAGTCTAGCAGTCTCTCAAGGCGTGAACTGCTGCTTTGGCACCTGCCTGGACACGAGGTGTATCACATAAGCCATTTCTTGTATTCAGAGCATTTAAAATCACACTGCAGTAGCAAAAAATGATACTGAGTTTGCTCAGCTGCAGAGCATAAGATACAGAATGGCCAGAACCATAGGTCAGCAGAGAAAACCTGCTTTTCTGCTGAATGTGAGACAAGCCACCATCGGTGAGTTACCTAGTCACAGTCCTCCTCTGTGTCCAGAACAGCGTGATAAAGCAGCAGAGCCTGGGATGTCTCAGTTTCAAAGTGTCCTCAAGGAAAAAATGTTCCTCCCTGCTGATCCCTGCTCACAATTTTCTGGTTGTAATCAGCATATTTAGTGATTTACTTTCATGTGAAAGTAATAAGCACATTCATGTGTGTAAAAACAGAGCCATGAGATTCAGACGTTCCAGACCTCATAACATGCGTCTCAGTACGAGTACAGCAGAAACTACAGGCTTACTGTGCTGCCCCACACTTGCAGTGACTGGGCAGGGTCCCTGGAACACCACCTATCATGGGATCTTGTAATGTCTTGATTTTTTTCTTGCTCTCTACTATCTTTATCTTGTTTCAAGAAAATAAATGACCAGAGCAGCACTTCTTGGAAGGGAAAGGCTCTGTTCCTCAGGAAGGGTATCGGCTGCCAGAAGCTAACTTTACACTTGACAAAACAAGCAATAAAGGATTCTAAAATTACATGAAAACAAAGGTGTTGCTCTTTACAGGAGCTAGTTGAAATTGGGAATACAAAATGCTGTAGGAGTTATTTTCCAGGACAGGAAAGAAATAGCTGTAGCCATAATAAGATTAGCAAAAGCTGAGAAATGTGTGCAATGTTGCAGAGGACTATCTTCTAATTGCTGAAGAATCAGTTGGAGAACTGAATACAGAAATAGGATGTAGGGTCAGGTTACTCACAGAGGAAATAGTAGTCTCAAATGCAGAAAGCAAAATTTGGAGACTAAAAAAGTGATGCTGGTATCATCAAGGTAAAACTTCCTTAAAAACTGGTGTCATGGGTTTGTGGTTCCAGAAACTGGTAAGTTGGTCATTGCCTTTATGGCTGCATTGTCTGCAGGTGCATGAGTACGTGACAGCCAAAATACCAGCTGTGAGGACACTTTGGTATGGAGGTCTGTAGGTACAGGACATGACAGGTTCAAAGCATGGAGCTGCTATGGAGGGCTGGACAGTCTTCTTTGGGCATTAATGGGGGGAAGGGTAAAGAAATATCTGAAATGACATCAAGAGGGGGTGGTTGAGACAGATGGATGTTAATAGTTTTCAGACCTCTCTCAGTCTTGTGCATTGCCCATTTAGATCTCAGGGAATTCACAGTTGGAGTCTGTTCCCATTTTGGAGAAAAGTAGGAGCACAACTGGGGTGGACAGATAGAGACTTAGCCTGGTGCTGTTAGTGGACTTAAGGTTCCTGATGCACTGATGTCTTGCTCCACCCGCAGAAGTAAGGGCAGGCATTGGAAAATTTCAAATCTTCAGTTTTCCTGCTAAGGGACTGCAGATAGATGTTGAAAATGAGAAAGGAATGTAAAACAGGGGCTACTGAGGAAAAAGCTGTGCATGATGTGAGCATGGAGGGCAGCAAAGCAGTAACCAGAGAGGTAGTATCTCCTACTGACAGCTCCTTGCTGCTCTTGCTGTGAGAACCAAAACAGTTAGCTGAAGTGTGTGGCTTGGAAGAAATAAAGAAGACCTGCAAGAAATATTAGCTCATAAAGCACCAGAACCAGATGGGGGCGAGTAGCTGATTTTATGAGACATTCTGTGGCAAATTACTTCCAATTGTACATAAAGATTTTAATGCACTTAAACCCCAAAACATTCTCCCCTAACTTAATTAGCCCACTAGAAAGAAACCCATAGAAGTGTAGCATGTGCAAATCTATATCATAATCTTGCACTGACTACAATAATTTTAAAATTAATTACTTTGGTATTAGAGGCAACCTAAAATATTATTATTGTAATAATAATACTAATAATAATACTAATAATACTATTGTAATAATAATGGTAATAATAACATATAAGAAAAATATTGTAAGATTTTCTTAGAGCAAATTTTCCAGAAGCCACTGCTCTCTTCATCATTGCATGAACTGAGTATGTCAGCTTTGCTCTGGCATTACAATTTGATTGACTAGGAACATCTCAGCAGGGAAGTTTGCCTCCTGGAAAAGTAAGCCATTCACTAAACCAGTCACTTTCTCAACCTACATGCTGGAAGGCCAGCAATTACCCTTTTCCACTGGTGCCGTGGGAAGCAGAGCACTCTTGCCTTGCAGTGTCAGTGTCAAGGCTCTGTGCAGCCCTGATGAGTGTCCTGATGAGTGGGGCTCTGAAAGTGCTGACACAGAAGTTCCCAGCAGTGGAACCAGCTCAGTGTGTAGTGAATTAAGCCTTTGTGTGGGGCTAGAAGCACACTGAGTGCGCAGTAATTGGTAGAATTGCATATAACGTTCCTGGAGCCTCACAGTAGTAACTTTAAATGTAATTTTTTTTTTGTCAAGGAGCATTTCTTAGTTTTAGGTTGTACCAGACAAACAGAGGTTTTCTACCTGTGTAGGATGAAATATATCTCCATACTTATCCATGTGGATATTATTCTGCAGAACCATTTCTGTCTGAAGTGAAGACTTTGAATTACATTACCCATTTACCAGAACCTGTGACTTTGTTTGGTATCTTTGTTGTATTGTACCTGTATGTCATGTACATCTCTGTTAAAATGTATTTTTTTGACATTGGTAACTTTGGTGTATATATACACATACATTCTTGCAGATACAGACATACATGTGAAAATGCATGCATTTAAAAAGGGGTATTTAAACATGAATTTAAAATTAATTGATAACTATTCCACTTAGGCATAATTTCATATAGCAGTGTCGACCTTAGGATTAGGAATTTCTGCTTGTTTGGAGAACACTTCTCCTGTGTTAATGCTTGCTCTGCAGCTGCAGCACAGGCTCTAGCACAGAGAGGTTTATTGCAGGAGGTGAGCCCAGCTGACTCACTCCATTCAGAGGGCAGTGGGGTCACTGTCACATGCTCACTGTTTGCCACAGATGAGGTGCGATTGCTTCCGGTGAAGGATGACCTTGGCAGCTCTGATTTCCACTTTCAAACAGGTGCCCACTTGGGGCAGAATACTTCACCGAAGTTTATTGGTGAGTTGTTGACAAAGCTGACAAAACTTATCTGCTTGGTCTGGAATTGGGTCAGAAGATACAAACAATGCAAAACTATTTGTGGTAAGCTACTGGAGGTGTCTGTAATTTTTGGTGTTAGATATCCTAAAAGCCCTACTTGGCTTACCATCTTCAAACACGTGTCTGTCCCATTGAAGTCAAATACGACTGATAAGATGCTAAACTGACCTGAAGGCGTGTGACAGGTAGCAAATTCTTTATGCTATAAAGTCCAGCATACTTCATTTACCTAGATCCTTCCATGTGAAGTATATGGAGTTTCTCCCATGGCTTGGGATGCCTCTTCATGACTGCTTCCTAGGGATTGATATAAAGAAGTATTCCACAAAAAGAACTGTAGTGAGATATAACAGAACTTCTACTTAAAGTTTCTTTTGCTAGCTTTAATATATAATTGCTTTAATATAGTGCATTTTTCCATTCTATGGCATACATGACTAGTTTTTTTAGCCTTTAGTAAATTTTTTACTCTAAATTTTTTACTCTAAATTATTCTGATACAGATAATCTGTCTGTTAATTTCTCTTAATAAATAGCTGATCTTTTATAAATGTATCTGATTTGACATCTTTAAAACTTGTGGGACACAGTTATGCAAAAAAACTGTTGCTAGTCTGAGGCTACAATGAGATTCAAATGTCCCAAGACTCCTCTCTCTGAGGAGGAATTTAGAAAGCAAGGGGATTTTCCTGGCACCTTGGGACTCAGTGGCAGGGCTTCTTTAATAAACTTTGTCTGAAGCTCCCACTCCACCTACAACACCCGCCTGTGAGCAGCCAGGGATGATGATTTTTGCTCCAATAGGAGGCAGATGAAACCTGCTGTGGAGCTGTTGCTCTCTGCCGTGCCAAGCAGCAAACTCATCTGTTAGTGGGGAGGTAATATTTTGATAAGGCTTCATTTGTACCCTCATGACAAGGATAACCAAGATGGACTCTGAGTCTCCTGCACCTTTTAGGTTCTGATTTTTTTTTCTCCATCAAAGTTATTAATAGCATTTTTGTGTTTATATGTATTTTAGCTAAGGGAATGTGAAATGAAAGGGAACCTGTCATGCTCAGTGATGTCTCCACATCCTGTATGAGCACCCTCTGCCCTGCTCCATGGCCATGTTATATTCTATGCACTTCACATTAAAGCGTGCTGAGCAATCTTTCCAAACAGATCTTTCTGAACTTTAACAGGTAGTATTTCTCCCGCTGTTATTTTTTTTAGTTAACAGTACTTTTAATGGGCCTGTGATGTAAATAGAAATTACCAATATAATTCTAGAAATGGCTACAACAGGATTTTTTTATTACTTAGCAGTTTGTGACTTAGGGCATCTCAATGCCTCAGATCTCTGAGAAATTATGTTCCATGTTGAAGCTGGGAGTAATTTTTTTCAGTCACTTCTAGGTTTGCAAAGCCAAATCTAGGACTGATTCAGGGTAAAATACTGCCCTAAAGGCTTTACATATCAAGAAGGAGGAGAAGTATTTCTGTTGTTTGTTTGGTCCTTTGGAAGCTGTACAGAGGTATCCAGAAGCCTTTATGAACAGTAAAACAGATATATATATCTTTTATA
>CM031878.1:30833139-30913977 GCA_018697195.1 Certhia americana | reverse complement strand
TTTTTTTTTTTTTTTTTTGCAGGCCTTTAACCTCACATAAAATAACATGTGCTGGGAAAGCTTTGCTTGGACCTCATCCAAATAATATTTGCCTTCTTTCATTTGCCAGAAAGGAGCCATTATTGCACCTAATTCAAACATTTTATTTTCTGAACTGATTGCGAAAAAGCGTATAACTGCTGCAATGGAGTATTTACTCTCTGTGTGTGCTGCTCTTTGTGATTAGCGAATAAGCAACCCTTTTTACTATTTAAAAAGAAAAAACAATGTATCCATGAAACACAGGCCTGGTTTGTTGATATGATAGATCAAGCATTAGTTAAAATAAGAAAAAAACACTGCCTTTTTTTTTTTTTTTTTTTTAATAATAAGTATCCTCTGGTGCTACCATTTTTTTGGTGTCATTAAGTGTGAGTGAGCACATGACATTTTTCATATTTAGAAACAAGGATCAGCCTCAAGAAACTTAAGAGGTCTCTCTGGCATATAGCAAAAATTACTCCTCTGTTTCGGTAACTGGAATCCAATTCAAGCAGTGACACAGAGTAAGCAGGCCAGTGAAATAGCAGGATATGCCTTGGGACGGACCAGTGACATTTCTGTTAACCACCCATGGGCTTTGCAGAGGATCTTATGTCTCAGGAACATTTGGAAGGAAAAAAAGTGAATCTGATGCACAGGGGCACTAAGAAAAGAGCTGAAAGCATAAGGGGCTGTGACCTGGATCTTTTCAAAAGCTCTGCATATACCTGTGATTACATTCACAGTATAAGACTTTGTGCATGTAATGTGATTATATTTTCTGTGAACATATTTTCTGTGGTGTTTCTTTCCTAGGAAGAGGCAGTGAAGAAACCTATTGAAAGAAACAAGAAGCAAGAGAGAGATTTTAACAAAGATTTGAAAAGAACCAGGGAGGTTCAGTTCCTGGGATGACTGTTTGGTTGAAACTGTTGTTGCAGCTGTTCAGCGTCTTTTTAACGACATTGAATTTAGACAAAGAACAAAGGCCCTCTATTCCACTGCAAGCAAGTCCTCTGTGGGAATGTTTCTGGGACTGTGAAAAGAGATTGCTTCCTCATTAGCAAGAATGAAGTGCTTTGGGGGGGAAACTGAAACCAGTCAGATTGGAAAGGAACTGTGGTCTGAACTGGAATTTATTCATCTGAGTGGTAATGGTGACAAGCCATCCATCCAGTGGCAGATGATTTCATTACTCTGTGCCTGTTTATTTGCATTTCCAGCCATGAGATCCTGAAACAATGATGGGAGTTGTTTTAAAACTTAACATCTGCTTTATGAACTGGAGGACCCAAACCTACAGGATCCATTTAAACGGAGGAAAGCATATTAGCTTTCTGTGGGAGAACTCTGTTTATAGTTTTCTCATCCTTGGATCAAGTCCTTACTCTCCTTTGCAGCCCTCGCCTGCCCCCTCCTTCTCCCCTGCCATGAATTTCTTCATCCTTTAACCAGCAGGCTCAGTAAATCTATTAACATAATCACCTGGTGTGATCACATTCACAATACAATGCCCCGTTTTCTGTCTCCTCATTTGTGCTCTTTCCATACGCTGCATATTCCCCATATAACTGGCTGATCCTGTCTGAATTAGTGTTCATCTTTATCATGTTATACCCCAACATTTAAGGTGAGATTTTCCCACCACAATTGTTTCCTCCTCTTTTCCCCCGTGTACTTTCGGCATGCAACAAACTTGTCATTTTTTCATTTATGCCCTCAGTTTAGGATGTGGCAGTTATATGTCCTGGTGGAAAACCAGTCCCTAGCAAAGCAAAGAAAAAGAGTAGGAGCTCATAGTCTTCCTGAGGAGACACAAGAATCTTTACACCAGCTCTGCTGGGGCTGAAATGGAAGACTAAGATGCATTCCAGTAAGGAATAAAAAGTATTGTATGTGAAATACAAGTGCAGCCTACTACTGTGAGAAAAATATTCCTCTCCTAAACGGAGAAAGGTTTTGCAGTCGTGGTCCTTAAGGTCTGCCTCTGACTGTTGTTACAAGAAGAATAAGAAAGCTTCAACTTTATAACTCATCACCTGGGGGAAAGGTGGAAAGTAGAGAGGATGCCTGGATACCCAGGTTTGACATGTTCATAAGCTTCTGGGACACCAAGGCACAAGGGAAACTGTGTCCTTTCAGGGCAATCCCTTGCAGCCAGCTCTAGAAGAAGAAAGTAGGACCATCTGGCTCAGACTTAGCTCATGCAGTCAGTTTGTCAGGCAAGACAAAGCAAACACTTAGAGGCATGAGGAAAATGGACATCAAAGCCAAAGAACTGCAAAAATATTTGGGGTAAATTTCGGGAAATGGTCAAAGAAGTTTGAAGTACAGGTGTCAAACTGAACACTGAGAAAGATGATGGTGAAGAGGCACATAAATTGTAGAGGTCATGCTGAAGAGAATCATGTCCTGTGGGCAGCCCAGCTGTGAGTGTCTTGAGAAATATGACTTAGAGGGTGGAAGGAAATGGTGGGGACACAAAACATTTTCCTAAGGATTTAGGTGAAGTGTACTCACCTGCCCATTGATATCCAACCAAAAGTAATTGGTTTCTTCCCCTCTCTCATCCCTTCAGGCACAGCTCAAGGTCCCTCAGAGGGTTGGGCTGAGGGCTGTGCTGACCAGAGGTTTACCCAAGCTCAGCCACCATCCCCACACGTGCCTAGGCTGAGCAGCACACACACCAGCTGTGGGCAGTGGTGAGAGCGAGAGGAAGTGCACAGTGCCAAGGCTGCAGCCCCAACTCCTCAAGGCATAGTCCTGTGGCTACAGGAGCTATCAGCCTGCCCAGACTGTGCCAGGGTCCAAGTCCCATGTTCCCTGCCGCGAGAAGATGTATCAGGCTTTAAGGGTCTAGGTATGTCTCCTGTCACCCTGACCATGATCTGCTCTGCTGGTCAAGACAACCAGAGCCTCACAAAGTGCTGGCTTGACTGGGCCTCTCTTTACTGTGGCACAGGCTTTGGGCTGATTTTCACAGCTGACATCAACAGCATGGTTCCCGCCCATGCAATCTGTGCCTGTTGATGGAAGAAATTGAAGCAATATACCCTGCTCTCACAGGCCAGGATCTCCGTTCCCTCTGCACTGTCCTGGTGAAGCCAATGTGTTTACTGAAGGAAAGAACTTTGAAAAATGCTGATGGGTGTTTCCTGATGTCCTGTGCAATCCAAAGGGCCCATGCTGGAGAAAGAGAATGCTTAACCCTGGCTCCATGAGGCTTGAACACAGAAGATGTAACTAGCAGCACAGTGAGGACTTTTTCTGCCTTATTGTGGCCATGACGTTTGCAGTGTGTAATGGCACACACAGTTGAATGTATGTTGACTTTGATGCAAATAGTCTTTTCATGTATGTCTCAGTGGTATCCCAGGTATTTAAGTCTTCTTTTCTGCTCTGTGTGTTACTGCATTAGAGAAACAGTGGCAATTAATATGCTCATATACCTGTGACTGCATTTTATCATCTGTGGTGTTTGTTTAAATATATTTCAAAGTAATATTCTTAATTTAGATGACTTTAAGAAGTTCTGATATATTTTGTGTGGCTTATTGAGTTTGCTGTTATTTGTTTGTTTGTTTTTAATAGATAAACCTCATTCTTCAGTTTACCTATTAGCTGTGCAGTCTCTGCAAATTCCAAGTAGCAAGTAACTGGCTGCCAATTTTCCCTGTGAATATCAAACATGCCTCCTGTCCTTTGCTGTGGCATTCCTGGGATTTCATGATCCTATTTCCTGTCCCTCTTGGATATCTGATCTGGCTATGTTGTTGGAATTTAAAGCACGAAAGCACGATTGTAAGTAACTTATTGCCAGTCTGGTTGTAATTTCTCTTGTGACTTGTAGTTATTATTCATGGCTCAATTGACTGCTCTTCACCCATTAGTAATAGAGATGCATCATTCAAATAATGAAACTATTCACAAGGCACCTGGCCGGTCATTTATAAGACAGAAGGCTTGCAAGCAACAGTTTTAGCTGCCTGTGGGGTTTCATTATTTCATTCTCTCAGAAAAAGTCACATTGCAGAAAATCTGTAGAGAAATTAGGAATTATATATAAATTCAGAAACAACATCTGACATAAACAACAACAACAACATGAAATATCTTCCCATGAATACCAGTAATTTCTCCACTGGGAAGAGGTATTCTAGCAACTGTTTTTAATTTCTCTGGAATGGCTTTGTTCAGCACACAACCTGTAAAAAGCTGCAGTTTTCACTGTGTTGCACTCTTTGCTGTGTAACCTTTGTGCCAATTCTCTACATCAGTTCTTGTGACCCTTCCTAGGATTATTTGAATTATTTGAAAAAAAACTTAATGATTATTAATTACCCAAATTAGTAATTATTCAAAATAGACGCATGTTTTAATGAAAGGACTTGGGGAATAGAGTCAGTATTACACTTATAATTAGAGGTTTATTAGGGAAGTATATTAGGGATCGCTACTCAAAAGGCAGACTTATACAGGTGCTTTTCAGGGACAAAATGTTTAACTAAACTAAAATGTTAGTGTGTTGTAATATTCATTTGATTCACCTAGCTGCACTTTCAGTTTGGGAAGTTATTGCAAGAAATAATTTCATAAACATGGTTTCACAAATTAACACTCAATATATGAACACTTTTTAGGAGTTTTTAACCTGCCCACCTTGGTGAGATAAAATATTTCAGTGTAAATAATCTTTCTGATTTTGACCAGTATATTTTACTTGAAATATGTGATGAAGAAAAAACACACACAGTTTGCCTTAGTAACTTGCAGGATAGAGACTTTGTAAGGTTTGACTGCTTATGGTTTTCTGATTTCCTCCCACTGTGTATGCCTCAACGTTTCATGGGATCTTATATGAAGACAAAATTTATAGCCAACATCTCTTGTGTTTAGCCAGAGTTCAACTTCTTCACCCATAGCTCTAGCTCCTTTTAATCAGAATTCCATTTTCTGTTAAGCAGTCAAGCTCAATCATCCAGGAAGACTGGCAATGTAATTTTGCAGCTTTTACTCCCTTGGTTCCCACTGTCTGGCGGTCTTGCTGATTAGCTAATAAAGTGCTTTCTGGTCTGCAGGGTGGAGGAGAAGGAAGCCTTGTTGGCACTGTTCTTCCATTACAACCCAGAGATGTTATTTTCTCTCACACGTTTTCCCAATTCCAGTGTAAGGTGGGAATCACTGCCCTCACTGTAGGAGTTCTCACTTTGTTAATTGTGTGCCTCTAGGAAGTGCTGCAACTGCACTGTAGTTTTGTTTGGATTTGTCCATCAGTTGATGAAATCTGTGCTATATAGTGATCTTAGACCTCCAATAAGGTGCTTTCACAGAAGTTGTTATGTGGCCTACCAAAACTTATGGTATCAAGTAAAACACATTCATTCCAATGTCTGCCACAGATGGTCGCTTTTTTTTTATGACAGGTGTTCCCCTGTCCACTGTGCAAATCCATATTTGCACAGTACCTGTTTTTCAGAACCTGACATATGATACCCATCTGGAAAAGCTCAGAAATACTTAAGGCAAAAACATTGAATCTTATTATATACATCTGGGTTGTTTGAATCATTACAGTAAAAATATTACCCTTATCTAGTACTGGAATCTAGTTACCACTGAGTCTGGCTGTGTCCACAAAACAGAGACCAAGAGTTGGGTGGGGTTGAGATTCCAAGAATTTTCTCTTGCATTTGCTTCCTGCATCCTTCATGTTCAGGAGCAGTTTTAGTCAAATGTTGCCATCTCTGGCAAATGTACATGTCCTCACAGTGGTCAAATAATGGTGAGAGACAAGAAATGATATTCAGGGTGGCTTGCAAAAGTGTATCTTTCTGTACTTCCATTTTAGCGATTTTCAGTCAGCTTGATTTTGCTTGTGATTACCCTCAATAGATATTTTTAGCAACTAAATAGGGCTTGGAGAATGAAGGCAAGTAGATTAAAAAGTAATTGAGAAAAAAAAAATTGGTTTTTTCTACAAGAATCTTGAAAATAGGCATAATCAGTTAAACACTGCCAAGAGCAGAGTTTTAAATAACACAGTTGCAATTTACTTGAGCTGTGGGGTTTTTTTGACGGTGTTGGCTTTTTCAGTTTTTTGTTTGTTTTGTTAGTTTGCTCTTTTGTTTTTTTGGTGTGGTTTTTTTTTGTTTATTTGTTTCATTTGTTTGTTTGTTTTAAATATTTCTGTTTCAGAGAGTAAAAAAGGTCCTAAGTTCTGTATTGGATAATTACTGCAACTGCACAGTGTTTATGTGACTTTGCAGCTACATCTCCAGATGTAAAATATCCCTATAAAAATGAAAAGACTTATTCAGGAAAGACACAATCTTAAGTTCCTCTTCCTACAACAGAACAAATACTGACCTTAATAAAAAAGGAACTGAGTTACTGTTATTAATGTCATTATTGGGAGCTATTTTTATTCTCATTGTTATCTTAAAAGTGTATTTTCCAAAAGATTGCAAAAGCATAATCAATGTGCATTGGATCTGTGAAGGGTTTCTATCCTCAGCTGCAATTCCCACAGCCCCAAAAGCAGATGCTGAGGAAAAAAATGGTAGAAAAGAGAGATAATAATACATTTCAGCCTTTTTTGTTCCTCTTCCTGCCCTCTGTTCTGTCACGGCTTTCCATGGACAATTGACAACTGCAAATTCTGTCTTATGTTTAGCACCTCCCAGAGGCAGTGTGGCCATATGCTTTTTCTAAACAGACAATCATTTTATACCTGGGTTCACCAGGTTGTGAAGGTGTGGAAACCCACCACAGGGATAGAGGGTTTTTTTCTGACAACCCTACGACTCTTGGAAGAAGTTCTCCCCCGGTGGAATGCATGGCCCACTGCAATAACATCTTATTTCTATTATCTGTAATTTCAGTTTCCAGATCCAGTAAGAATTTTTGGTGTTGTTTTAGCTCTTGCCAGGTAAGATACTGCTCTTGCCTCCCTTTGCCCTTCACCAAATGTAGCTGCTTGAGGTTTAATATTCCCTTCTCTTGATGCTTTTTCAAAACTTTTTTTTTTCTTTTTATGTGAAAGCCATATGTTCCTTGTCACACAGAAGAACATTAACCAAGCCAAACCTTTTGCCAAGTGCCCTGGAGCCTGTGAGGTACTGTGTCTCTGGAAATGCTTTCCTTTTTCATCTTTTCAGTGTCTCTCTCTGCCTTTTGCAGGGATCTGGCTGTAATTTACAGCTGGTTTAACTAAGAGAATGTAACACAGCTGGAATTTCATCTTCAGCTGCTCTAGGAATAAATCATATCCTAGGCTCCCTTATCAGCCATGAATGCTGCTATTGACACAGAACAAATTGCTTTACCACTGCACCAGACAAGTTATGGGCAGAGATATGAACCTGATATGCTCTTGTACAGTCTATGCTTGAAATATCTCATGTATGCATGTAGATTCACATGAAAGGGGGGTGAAAAGACAACTCCCTAAGACAATTTACTACTATTAAGTTTGGTTCCCCCTGGTATTCCTAAGGAGTGTTTTTAATTATAAATGTGAGCAAAAGATAATCAAATGCATCAGTTCACAGGATTTATTTAGTGGCCTTAAGAATCATTAAACATAGAATGTGTCAGAGTGCTTACTCAGGATTTTTTGTTATTAATGAGAAGCCTGTGTCAACTTTTTTTTTTTTTTAGGAGTGATGCATTAGAATGAATAGTATCATCCATTGAAGAAGAAAGTAATTTTGGATCAGAATGAACTGGACTACTAAAACTGGCAACATTCCATATAATTTCTTTAAAGAAAAGTTGAATTTCCGTACAAGCATAAACTCTGTAAGAAATCCATATAGTACTACGTAAAATACTTCAATAGGAGACAATGAAGACACTGAGATTCCACAAGAGCAAAGTAGCTTAGCAGCTTTTGATGGCAGAATATAGCCCTTTTGCTTGCCCCTGTGAGCTGATCTCCTCAGAGCAGGAACATATCAGTTACTTATAAACACAGCTCAGGTACTGGTGTAGCTACATTTTAAAAGTACATTTCCCAGTGATGAGGTCTCTGTTGTATTCCTTTCCTCCCTTTTAAGCCTTAATGTTCTAAAAATGTCATGAATGGAGGTAAATAGCGAATCTTTGCATGTGAATAGATTGCTCTGTTGGAGTGGAAAGCAACTGACTCTTCTGGAACTGATATGAAGCTCCCAAGGACAGAAGAGCAGACAACTACTTCCCTGTTCAGTTGCCTTTCTGAACTTCTGCCCTGTAATTCAAAGACTGCTGGAGTCCTCAGGAACTTTGCATTTCTTCAGGATCTTTGCATTTCTCCAAGACCAGACTCAGATCCAAACTCCATGACTTGGACCTGCCATTTCCAGTAGCATCTGCCATTGCCATGGAAGCAAAGTCCTAAGAACTCAACAATAATCCTACATACTAAAATTCCAATGTTTCAGAAAGAAAACAGCAATGATTTTGTAGAACACCTACCAGCTGTGTGCCATACTCGTGTTTAACCACAAGAGAGGTTTTGGAAGAGAGAGAATTGGTCATGTAGGATAATAAAGTCTAAGGATCCTCTTGCTGAGCAAGTCTAAGCACTGATAAGACCACACCATGTATTGAAGAGTACTTGTATTGGCAGCTTCTGGCAACTTAAATATTGCAGTTTTATCACAGAGTTACCTGTGGATTACTTTTAATACACAATTGTTTACACAGGTATGTGTTCTGTATTAGCATACATATGTCCCTAATTGTCTTCTGTAAGTCTGCCAAACATTAATTTGTAATTATTTTATTCACTGTAATTATTTTATTATTTTTCTTTCTTTCAGAAATTTGTGGTAGTCCAATTTGCTGGGATAAATAAAAAAAGCTGAGCCCAAATTCTCTGCACCAAGGAGTGGACCTAGGACCCTGAAGAGCAGGGGCAGACACTGAAACCTTAGACTTATAAGGTCAAGCCCCTGCCCCATAGCTGCAATTGTATATCTGCCCCCCAGGTAAACCCTTATCTGGCCAAGCTAGCCACGTCCCCAGGTCTTTGGATGCTGCAGCTCTCGGACCATGTGCTCTCCGGGAACAGCTCCAGGCCATGCAGCCTGTGAGTGCTGCCCAGAGAGCACATGGTCACTGAAATGGATTAAAGAACAGCTCGGAGCCTCGTCCATCCTACCTGTCCTGTTCTTTAAGCCACCCTCCCCGGCCAAACTGGGTTTGATGTAACAGGAGGAAGAAACCCCTCATCAAACTGCAACACTGTTACACAACATGTCACTTTATCAGCCTATATTCTTTTTGCACCAAAACAAGCATCTTTCAGTCAAGTGAATTTTTGTGTGTTTAAGCACAAAATGCATTGAAATGAGTCTGTACAGTGAAACCTAGCTAGTAAATATTTAATTGTTTTGAACAGGAAACAAAAGATTTGATACTACAATTATATTATTTTGTGGTGGATCAAAATACAATCCATAGAAGAGCTTTTAAATTACTTTTTTAACTTTCCAGGCTGTTAGAAAGACCTGACCTTTTCTATTCAACCTTTAAATCTCTGATTTTAAGAAGAGTCACTTGGCTTGCTTTCTTTCCTGTTAAGCATTAGAAATAGCTGCTCTGCTCAGTGCTGGTTCAGTTGAAGGATCTCCTGACACAGAAGACAGCTCACATACGTGTTTTTTTCTGCATGTATTCTTTGACTGACAGGAAGAAATTTCAAAGTGTTAGCCAAACCATTACTAAAATCAGGATAAAAAGCTGTGAACAAAAGCTTAAGAAAAACCCAACTGTAGAAGTTCCACAGCCTCTTTTTACTACATCTTTTGCCTGGGTTTTCCATTTCTTGACTCCTGTGAGAAAACAATTTCCCCATTTCCCCAGACCCCTATATCTTAAATTTGAAGTGGTCAAGATTTAATGTTCTGACCTAAGTAGAAAACTGAGTTTCTGCTGCAATAGACTTAGACTTTTATCTCTCTTGTACACTTACATCTTTGCAGTATTAGTTAAAGGACATCCAAAAACTCCAATTTTTTTTTTTTTTTTAACTTCCTATGTTTTTCCCTACGTTCCCCTAAAGGAAATTTGAGCAAAGAGATGAGAAAAAAAGAGGGAAAATAAGGTTGCAAGCTAGCAGGCAAAAAACTATTTGGCTTTTCCTACAAAAATATTCTGGATGGGCCCCTGACCCCTGAGCTCCCTCTGCTCATGGCAAAAATTATGGGAAACACTTTTCTCATGAGGAAGGAGCAAACTTCTTCCAAAGTATGCAAATTTTTCAGCAATGTAACCAGCAGGAGGTTATAAATCAGCAATAGCAAAGAAATGTGTTTGCAGTGAGTAGTGCTTTATTTAATTACCTAAACAAAATGTTACTTTTGCTGTTAAACTGATGCAACAGGTGTCAACTATATTGACTCTTGCCATTTTTAGCAGTCTGTTATTTTTGGGAACATTCCTGTCCAGCTCTTCCCACCTCCCATCTTGCAGAAATACACTTTTTATTATCCTAGTATCCTTTTTTAGCAGGGCTGAGAATGTCATGCTAAGTAGTCATATGGATGTAACACAGGCCTCCTGATTTTAAGAATATTTGATAGAGGTAGTGAAGAGAGATGGTTCTCATTACAGAATCAAATTATGTAGTGCAATGCCAGTATGAATAGTAACTCTGGCATTTACTTTGTTTATGAAGCGTGATATACTTGCTCCATATCCTGTTGTCTCCAGTATTTGGCAGTGTGCTTAGCAAGAACTGGCTTGACTTATACAGAAGAACACAAACTTGGGGCCCCTTGGACTGTGAATATTTAAGAAGTCATGGTCTTGGTTTCAGAGACGAATGCTGAAATAGAGATAGTCCCTTTAAATACATTTAAAGACATTTCTTATATGCAATTTACCTCTGTTTACATGAGATGTTATCTAGTGGGTGCTAAGAATTTAAACATCATTCTTCCTTTGTGCTTACTGGGAAAAGCTGATTGTAACCATCTGTTGTAAAACAGACTCAGAAAGGGATGACCCTTCCAGTTTCAAGTTCTTGCCTGCCACAGCTCAGCCTAGCAAAATGGGAGAGCAGTGAATACACTGTTGCATTGCTGGGACCTAGTTAAGTGCTAGGTAGGATGGAAGAGATCCCCCAACACTCTGTGAAAATGAAAGTAAACATTTCTCTTTGACAATGTTGTGTGGGTGCATCCAATTTTTAAAAGCAATTAACAATCCATTTGGCAAGGTTTTTGGCACTGGCAGGATTTCTGCTTTGTTTGCTCATAGCACTTCTACTGAATTGCTGATATGGTCAGTTTTGGATCCCTGATAAACTCTGAATAGGGAGAACAAGATTTATTTCAGTGACGCTCCGTGGGAGCACAAAGATCCACCTAGAAAATGATAATTCATTGCAGGATTGCAGGCTGGACACTTGGCCTGCAGGGTAAACAGCTCTTTGACTAGAGTTTGAAATAAAGATAATTGAAGTTATCTAGTTTTGAAGGACTTTGATAGAATATGGTTTGAAATTAATATACTGTTAAAATACTACATCTGATCTTACTGTCAGGCCTCTGATGATGTGATGTTGTCACCTGAAATCCTTAACACCTGGCACTAGCAAGCAAGGGATACCAGATGCTCAGCACCTCTGCAAATCAGTATCTTGCAGGAGGATATCTAAACACAGTGCTGCCAATTGCCATATATATGGGAAATTCCTGGCCTTGTCTGGTACTGACACAATTGAGTGGGATTCACTGTGACAGACTCTTACAAAGAGGAAGATGTTAAAAATTGTCAGAACACAGGGTCAGGATTGAGAGGAATGAGGCTCCAGAGGGTTTTATCTATGACTTGAATGAAGATTGTGAAGGAGAAAACATGGGCTGAACACATTAATACAAAAGAGACAAGTCATCAGTTTGGATTTAGAATTTTAAATTCTTTTAAATTATAACTTCAGTAAGACCTTCCCCTTCTCTTTTTGGTTTGAAACACAGTAACTTTCTGTTATTGGTACAACATGTTTGGGCTACTCAAATAAATAATTTAAAAATAGAGGTCTAAAATTTGGTTTGGCTGAGACTGTTGGCTTATATAGAGGCTTATAGAACATTGGTTAAGGTTGAAAGGTTTTTCTTCTATTTGTATCCTTGTCCTCTCTATGCTCAGTAAAAATCTGTGGATCCTAAGGAGTAAAACCTGTTCCTAAAGGTAAAAATCACTCATATAATCGTCACAGGTCTTACTGATTTCAGCAGAAATGGTCTTCCATTTTAAAGCTGACAAGAATTCTGTGGTTTTTTAGTTTTCCTACACCCCTGTTTATAACACTCCTGATAAGGTCAGCTGTGGGAATAAAAGCACACTGTTAGGGACAAAACAATGTTTTCTCAGACAGATGATTTCTTTTGTCAGTTGTTTTGTCAGGTCAGTATCCTGCATAGTGCTGGAGAAAAAAGGGGAAGGTAGGAAAAAGGGGAAAGCATGTGGGGGAAGTGAGGGCCAACACTAGCTTACTTTGAATGCTGTCGTCAGTATATAGTTTACATTAAACACTGAGGTCTGGTAAAGAACTTACCCTTAAACTTCAGACATTGTTTATAAATGTAATTTGCTATCTTTCCCTGATGGCTAGAAAAGCTTGACTAAGCAACTCCCTGCTTCTGCTAGTCCCTCTTTTGGAAGTAAGTAAACTATATTAGGAAGATGCAGTAGAGAGAGATCAAAGATGTAAAAATATGGAAACCCTTCAAAATTTGCTAATGTATAGTTTAATTGCTAGTTTATCAGTGTATTCAGTCGTACTAATGACCGTCCTCTCCATCCAGTAGTTTTGGGTTTTGGTTCTAAATACCATGCTAAATAGTGTTGTACACTATTTTTTTCTGACCATAGCACAAGCTAGTTGACAGCATATGTAAGTCATTGCCTTCTTTGGCCACAAGAAAAACATAATTTCATGGCTTGAACATCTGAGCTAAGTGTTTGTCAGATGAGGCTTTGCTGACACCTCAATTTTCTGTGAAAGCGCCATGGCAGTGTTGTGAATGGAGGGTGTAGGCTAGGTGAAAGGAAAGAAATGTTAGTTGTTAGTTACTGTTAGTTGTTTCCTAATACTTCACTCTCATTCCAGTTAGACCTGCCAGTTAACAACAGAAGGGTTTCCTGTCATACTGGGCAGACAGACTAGCCCAAGCTGTACCAGAGAAAGGAATGCTGTTTGCAGTTATTCACAGGAGCTAGGTTTGCCACAGCTGGGATTTCTGCAAGCATCATGCTCCTCCAGGAGCTCCCCCAGATCCTACCCAGCTGACACCATGTCCCTGTTTAACACCAGGCTTCAGCTTGTCTGTGTCCAAGCTGGTGAACACAAGCTGAGGCCGTGAGTTTCCCACTTTGGTCTGAAGCCAACATAGTACATATGGGGAGGATAGTTCTGTCTGAATTCTTTGAAGTGGTGCCCAACCAGCCATGTTCTGGACTTTCCCAGGGTATAAGCAGTGTCTTCCAACGTTGGGACCCAACAGTGCTACTTCCTTCTGAAGTCAGTGTTGGATGATACACGCTATGGATTCCCACACGTGGTCTAAACAGTCAGTAAGAGAAGGATCCTTGAACAGTGTTTGCTTGGCTTTTCCTGTAAACTTTATGGCCGTGCAAGCGACTTCAGCTGAGGAATCCTCTCTACTTATGAACATACTTCCTCTCCCCTCAACATAGCAGCCAGGCTCAAACTTCTCATGTTGCATGGATGGAAAGAGAGATAAGAGGTTGTTTGTTTGTTTGTTTTAAAAACAGGGCAAGTAAGAAGTTTTCCAAACTTCCCAAACTAACTTATGTTATATTTTCAAACTCTTTTATATCAGTAAGTCTTTTAGAAACCATTCTTTCTAACTTAGGATGAAAGAGCAATGAGCAAAAAAACAATAGCCTCAACATAGTAAAATTGATTATATTATGAAGACCACGAGTCAAAATTGTATCTGTCATTACATATAAGAGCTCTTTGATACTGCCTGTATAATTTTCTTCTTTGTGATTACAGATGTGATCTGACTATATGGCTTAAAAGGATCAAGCTACAGGTTTTGGCTAGATTCTTAATAGGGCTTTTGTTGATGTCTGCATTGGCTTGTTTTAATAAAGCTATTTGCTGCAAGACTAAACAGCTCAGTAAGTGCCACTGGTGAATCTTTTGGCTTTTCCTCGTTCAAACTTTGAACGTTAGTGAAGAGGAGTTTGGCACACTTTATAATGGTGACCCTATGATGCGCATTTAAGTATGTCTGTTTACAATTTAAAATCATCTGTTCACAGATAACTTTAAGTGCAGTCTATCCGTTTGTGACCTTAAAACTATTTTTTTTAACCGAGGTGTATTTTAAAAAATGTCTTTTAAGTATTGAAGTATTTAGCTATTGTCTTTCAGCTATTGAAGTCTCCTTAAATATTCAATAACATTGCTGCAGGTAGTGATGGGCTAAACTGCTAGGAAGTACGTCCTGTCAGTTCTTACATCTGCAGAGAAAAGGATTATTTCCCCTCAAAACTATAAAATATTCAGTTCAGAAATTCCATCTCACTGGAAAATGAACCAAGATTACCAAGATTCACCCACTGAAAAACTATATCTACTCATAATACTACTTTTTTTTTTTTTTTTTTTTTTTTTTTTTTTGTTAGCGGTTAAATCAGAATCAGAACAAAACCCTGTTTTTGTAGATTCAAGTAAAGTTACCTGCATTGAATTGAAGCTTAATTCATGTAATTTTACAGCTCTAAACCCTCAGCTGTTTCGGCTGATGGCTAAAAACATCTTGGTGGCTATCTCAGTTCTTGTGCTGAAGTTGCTGAGGAGCTCTGAGGCCACCTCCTCCGCTGACCCTGGTTCAGGGCCAGTGAGCTCTGGACAAAGATAATTACAATCTACTGGAGCTGGGGTCAGACAGATGCCCCTGAAGCTCTCCTGAGTGTTAATGTAGTGCCTTAACTCAGTAGAGCTATATCCTCGAGGACAAAGGTCCATGTTGACATGGCTACACATCAGTGACTGTAAAGTGAACCCCTTCCACACCGGCCAGGCAGTGCTTTCTCAGGATGGTGGTGTCCCTCAGGATAAGCTTCCTTTGGCCTTGCAGTCACACGTCTCCAAAGAGCTTAGCATTCTTGAATTTAAGATAGATTACTTTTTTCAGAACACTCAATGTGACATTGAATTCAGTCTGGAAAATGTCATTTTCCACAGCTGTGAGCAACTAAGACACACAATCCAAATTTAGGTGCATGCATCCCTTATTTTACTAATTACAGCCATGTACACTGTAACACTGTTAAGGCTGAACAGGTCTCTAATCACTCTGCCCATGCACTCTTTGGTTTTTTCTTCTGTCTGCACTAATAAAATAATTGTATATTTCAGTATAACAATACTTGAGATGTGCCCCAATCCATCCTATGGAATGAGGTTTAATGAGACTTTGAGCAACCTCATATTGTAAAAGACACTTCTGTCCTTGGCAGAGGAGTTGGGAGAGATGATCCTTAAGGTCCCTTCCAAACCAGAACACTCTGTCACTACTACTAATATGCTCTTTTTTCAAGCATCTGTTTTTCTGGACAACACCCTACACTCCTCAAGAGACTCTGCTTTTCCCTTCAGACTTAGGCTGGCTAATTTAAAATTGTGTTTGGGCAAACTGCCAAGAGAAAGGACACTTCACATTATCATTCACTGTTACTCCATAAAGAACCTCATCTGGAAAGAGGTTTGAAATGGAGTATATTATTTACTTCCTTTAATTTTTTTTTTTTCTGGGCTCATTGTCTGTCCAGTGCAAGGAGAATGGTTCAAGTAGGAAACAGACACTGTGAATAAAAACTAGGCACTTCCAGGTGAAACTAAAATGGAGATACATCTGGTCATTCAAAGGCTTAGAAAAAACACAGATTGCAAAAAATAGTGAAAATAGTGAAATAGTGAAAATATAGTGAAATAATGAAAATAAGAAAGACACTGTGAATAAAAATTAGGCACTTCCTAGTTTTAAGTTTCCAGGTGAAACATAAGTGGAGTTACATCTGGTCATTTGAAGGCTTAAAAAAGAATGACTGCAAAAAATAGTGAAAATTGTTAAAGAGGGAGAGAAGGAAGAATGACATTTTTTTCTAAGGATAAATCCACCAACTACAGTGATGAGGTGCTGAACTTTTAGAAAGTCTCTGGTCTTCATAGCACGAACAGGTGTTTTGTGATGTGTCTTGTGCCATTTCACTTTTCATATATGGAAGCTCATGAAGTTAGTACAAATCAGAACACTTATTCAGGATTATTTCTCAGATATTTAGAGGTTCTTTTTTAAGAATTTTCTCCTTCTCTTTTCTCCTCTCCTTCTCTACTGTAATCCTAAGCATGATTCTCTAAAAGGAAAATATGATTCCTTGCTTCCAATGACCAAACTTAATTGTATTACCTGCGTAACTTCTGATAAAATTCTTGCTGAGTTGTATCTGTTTGTACACATAAAGATAGAGATCTGTGTCAGGCTGGGGAAGCATTTCTTTGGTGTTGACACATCATGACTTAACAGTAATGTGGTGTTCAATGAAAATATTGAGACAAAGGTGTGCCTTGGGCTATGTGAGATGAAGCTGTTGGCCATAGCTAGCGTCTGTGTTTCAGGCTCTCCTTTCCAAGCCAGTCTTTGTTCTGCTCTTCTCTTCTTTTCTTTTTGGCTTTATCTGTGAAACCTCTCACGTTACCCATTCTGTTCTACTTGCTTAGGTCTGCATCTGCCCAGATAGCAGTGGGTAGGTACTGCTTATGCCACAGCCTGGCTTTGATATTAAAGTAGAAAGATGGCAGATATACCCACATATAGAGTGTGGATATTCTGGGGAAGACTTTATTTTTCCAGTTGCTATATTTCATTCATTATGAGCAAGAATCAGATCTGGTGCTGTTAGAATGAAAATAACACCTCGTCCTAGAATTCTGTAAGCTGTCTTCAGCAGGTACAAACTAATGTGGCTTTTTCCTCCTTTTGTCTCAGAAGGCTCTTTCAATTTTCTTTAATTAACCCCTCATCTTAATAATACCTCAGCTGAATGCCAAGATATGAAAATTCTTCAGAAGTAATCTTTTTAGAGGATTATAGCAGATTAAAGCACTATTCTGTGGTTAAAGACTTCTGCATACCTTCTGAACAGTTAGGGATTGCAATGGTTTTGGGAATATGTTGTCACAATTAAATCACTGCTGTAGGTAAAAATGTAGACTTCAGAGGCAAGGGAGGGTCATCATAAGGAACAGCATTCCTGGTTTCAGTCTGTGAGCTCTATATAGCAAGTACAAGTATAAGCATAGGGTGATTTCATTATTCAAAAAAATATGGGGGTTCTGGAACTATGGCTCAACGTCAGGATCAATATCTGCTATGTGTTAGACCTGCCATATTATGCTTCTGAGAAGTATTCTTCCTTTGCAGAATTTACACCTTTATGTAGAAGACAAAAACATAATCTGTGACATTGCTTGGAAAACTTTTTTTCATAGTCAGTGTCTGAATTAGCTAAATAAGTAAAGTCAGTGAAACTTCAGAAACAGTAACTGGCATGAAAATCCAATTGTACCAGCTGTGGTCTAAATCTATATGTGGTCTAAAGCCAAAATATAGGTCCTGACCCACAAAAGGCCCCATTTTCAAAGACTTTGGATAAAAATCTCCAGAGTCTCATTAAATTCACTTTGATTGATCTTAATTAAAACAACTAAGGAACCTTTCCTGAGTGCAAATTACTTTAATGGCAATAAGGTAATATTCCTAAAGGTCTTTCAGTTTGAAGTAAATTGGATAGCAGTTTAATTGTGAGAACAATTCCCTCTTTGCATTTGTGAGGACACGGGGTCTGTGTGTTTTGGTGGAATTATTGGACATGGAACAACAGATTTTAAAGAAAGAGACGGAAAACATTGGCATTTTGAACATGCATTTTGAAGCCCAGTTGTGAGCACTGTTACAACAAGAGTGCTGACTGCCAGTATGACACAATCCTTCATTTTTTTGGGACTATTTTTAGCCTTTTTTAGCCTACATTTTGAACACATAGTGTTTACCTTTTCTCTCCTATGCTTCTTGATGTGTGAAAAATTGCTTTTTGTATGTACCTTTGTTAGGCACATTAAAGGGCAGGCCAGCTCTTTGCAAGTGGGAATATAATTATTTCCTCTACCACAGGGACATTGCCATTGCTCCAAGGTCTTTGTTAAGTGCTGCTCTCCAGTGGTGCCAAATAGATGATTTTCCTGCTGCTCAACCTGTCTAGGATCTCTGTGACCAGGAAGAGGTAGGAAAGGGTTCATCCTGACCATGGCCAGACCCTAGCCACTCTCAAAACCAGAAATGTTGACAGTCATTCAGCTGCTGCCACCCACTTCATACCATATTGCCTGAAGATTTGAAAAGCTTAACCTTTATCTTTTTACTTCAGATGAGAAGGGTATGGAAGCAGCTTTGAAGACAAATAATCAATACCTTTATATGTGCTGGGAATGCAAGTGAAAATACCCATGATTTCTCTACTTAAAATTCTGTTACAAAGCTTACACACACAAACATGTCTTTTAATGCTGCAGAAAGTGTCCTGCAGAAAGGTGGTAGCTTGATTTCTCTTCCTACAGGTTTCTTTCTACTGTCCTGGTACAGTGAGGGACAAACCTGGACAACCCCAGTGGCCATGCATGCTGCAGTGAGGCTGCCCTGGAGGCCATGGAGGGAAGTCTTCGTGGCTTTGTATCCAGCAATGCCTAGTCCCTCTCGCTTCTCTGGAAAGAACTCCATGGACATGAAGAGGTATTTTTATTATTAACAGCATGTATGCTAATCCCTACAGAAGTATAATTTGAAGGAACCTTACTAAGGGTGCTATGCTCCAGATATATTCAGGCAAAGGACTGCAGGGATTCCCAAAGTCTTTTTGAAGATGTCCCTCTGTCCTCTTCAACATCTGAGAGTCTAGCCCAAGATACAAAGTCTTCTGGGAAAATATCAAAGTCTTTAAAATCTGAGATAACAGAACTAAGTACGGATTTCTCAAAGAAGCTACCCATTTTACTGGAAATGCCACTTGCATTTGTCTAAAACATTCAGACAATATTCTAATCTTTTGATCTGCTTGACACAAACCAAATATTTTTGTGCTACCTTGTTGTGCCTTCCCATAATGCCATTCTCTATGTCTAATGCCCCTTCTGCAGTCAAAAATTTGAATAATTTGTCTTTGGTCAAGATCTTTGCCATTATAGATTCTTCACATGTATTTGCCAGTGAAGCAGCTGGCAATGAACTAGTGAATTTGACCTTCTGACAGATGTGATCCATGTAAGATATTGATGCATTACAATATTTCCTTTAAAAGTTGTATGAAGAGTGGACTGCTGCTACCAGGTATTGCCACTCACACAATAAAATTTATGTCATGTAGTAAATAACTGGAAAATAATTGTTTCTTTTTCCCCTCACAATGCAGCAGATCTTCCTCTTGAACAGCCTCCAGGTTAGGACAGGGACAAATCTTTTGTTCCTTTGAGAACCTCATCCACCTTACGGGAGTGTTGACTGAATGTACAGATATCAGACAATGTGGGTTTAGGCCATTGCTTATTAATGTAAGTCAAAATGAAAGAGGAGAGACGAGGCTGCTTGTTAGGTGTCTCTGTTTGTGCGTGTGTGTGTGTGTGTGTGTGTGTGTGTGTGTATTCTTGCCTGCTGTGCCTCAAGTATGGTCTTTTTTTTCTTCTTTTTCAAATAAAAGCCTGTAAAGAAAGGGGATAATTTTGACAGTGTCTTGTTAACACAAGGTTACAGAAAACTTTTAATTTACTACTGCCATATCAGCAGTCTGGACTGCATGATTTTACTAAGAATTGATAAAAAGTATGTACTCTGCTTATGTTTCATCTCTGGGAAACAGAACTAGTCTCTTTCCTGTGTGGGCAAACATTAATTTGGAAAGATTGAGTGTTGTACAAAAGACTTGTCTTCTCTTCAGTGTTCTGGCATTTTTCAAGAAAAGCTTGTGTAATTTTGCTCTATCCTTTAGATAATGTGACCTTGATAGAATGCAAAAATTAATTGCAGTTAAGGAGTAAAATAAGAAATGATATGCTAAGTTCATTGCTGCAGTAATAAAACCAGTTTGAAGACATCTTCTATCACAATATTATTGATTAATGTGTCACAGACTTTAAAATAAGCTGCCACTATTTTAATCAGCCTGTAAGGACAGTTATGCTGATGCTCCTAATCAGACCACTGTGCAATACAGACAGGCCACTCTTCACAGTGAATTAGAAGCTACATTTCAGTAAGCAAACCCATAAACACACAGGCTAACCCATGGCCATCTACACAACTAAGAGGAGACAAATATTTATTGCAAGCTTTTCTGAAACCTGATAAAAATGTGTGGACTGAAATCCAGGTCAGTATACCACTCTAATACGAGTAATGTACCTCAAGGAAATGTTTTTGCATGCTGTTTTTTTCTTAGGGAAATATAGGCCAGATTGTATCATATTACCTATTGTGTAGCTTTGAGTTAATTTTAATTTTCTTCATCTGTACATAAGTCATGCCACAAGAACATCAGCTGGTTCTTTTCTTTCTTCCTATTGAATTCAGTTTTCTATTTTTATATTGTGGTTTTGTTCCCATATGAGGGTCAAAGTCAGCTTGCTGATTCAAAGAAGAGCAAGAGGAGACCATGTTATAGCACTATAGCTGTGCTGAATTTGACTCCTGTTTACACAAGCAACCTGGAAGTCAGTAGCTCTTCCCCATGCTGTTCCTCTTGTCCTTGTCACAATGCCCTGTGGCTAGGTTGAAAACTTTTTGCCCCATATACTTAAAAAACTCTTTTGATTCCTGTGCTGAGCTGGACATAGGGTAGTCTGTCCCTGTATTGTGACTTTCCAATACAGTCTCTGTGCTCTGAAAATTAGAGCTGTCAGGATTTCTCCTCGGGGTGCATCCATGAGCAAATTTTACTTAGAATCTCATCAGCTGGTTAAATCTGATGTGAATCTCATGGCAGAAGGCTGGAGAGATACCTTGAATCCTATGAGATATTTAACAATTGGTAGGATTTTGCTTATACTCTTTGTCTTCCTTACTGTTCTGAATGGGAAAAAAGAAAATTAAAATTTGAATACTATTGTGGTGGTGTGTATGTGTGTGCTTTTGTGCACATTGTGGACAAAAAAAAAAAAAAAAAAAAAAGAGCAAACCTTAATAAGAGCAGCTTAGTTTTTGGTCCAAACAGACTTAACTAGCAGACGGGAAAAGATCTGGGGCTGGCTAGCAAGAGAAGCATTGCTGAGTGTAAACAAGGCATCTCTGAGTGTTTTCTTATATGGATCCTGAAAGAATTTGTAATTTGTGACTCTGCAGTCAGGAGCAGTCATGCAAGCAAAGAGTGTTTATTGTGGATTTTCAGTACTGAGAAAACTACTGCCAAGCTGACCAGAAAGACAGGAATTTCTTCTATCTCTCCCCCCTCCCCCTCTCTGCTTTCTCTCTGTCGCTCACTCATTGGATTTCTTTCTCTGCCAGCCTTTTAAAACAGAAATTACTGGGTCAGTGTCACACATTTTTCCTCTTTTTCTACTATGATCTCATGTTCAGCCTCCGGCAGAAACACTGCTACCTGTAAGTATCTTATTCAAGTTTGTTGTACACACTGAATGCTGTTGTGTTTGTGGTCTTCATAGTGCTTAACATGCAGAGTTCAGTTTGTTGCTGAATGTTGCAGCAGAGCAGCCAGACAGTAATTTTTGAGCTTGAGATGGATGAAAGCTCAGTTCTAACTTCGAGGAAAGCAGGCACTGTTTTTTGCCACTGATTTAGTAGAAGTTAACTTGAAAGTTTGGATTCAAAACAACTTACTTTTCCCTAATATTCAAGTTGATAGAAATTTCTCAACTATGCTGGCTTTTTTCCACCAGATCTAATAAAACTTTGTGGTTTTAAAAGCTTGGAAGAGCTAAACAAGATTTCTTTGCTTAGAATTGTCTCATTAATGAGACACACTAGAAGGAATGTGATAAAAAGCACTGAAACATACGCTAAAAATTTTTGATTCTAGTAAGTCATTGAAAAGGAAATATTTATTTTGTTTGGATAGCTTGTTTTTTAAATGCATGTTTCAAAATTGTACACTTATTTTGCAGAAGGGATCTGTCAGCATTTTTATATTTTCATGTTCATTCAGACAGCTGATTCAGTTCACCTAAATAAGACAGATGTTTATTAGTCATATGCATGCATAAAAGTTTATGTGTGTTCCTTAACACACATGTGCTTACAAATGTTTTACATTTCCTGATGATTTCTCTGTATTTATCTGGAGCCATCACCTATTAGAAATAAATTGCTTTCACTGTTTTGCTGAGACATTCCAATGAATTCTGCAGATAATTATACTCTATTTCTTCTAATGGTTATTAAAAGGGGATTTCTGTGTGTGTTCTAGTTAGAGAATTCTACTAGTCATTCTAGTTAGAGAAGTCTACTAGTCAATCTCAGCTAACTCAGGATTGCACTTTACCTTAGGCAAAATGCATCTCTGCTGTTGACTTGTGTCCAAGGTGTAACTACTTACAGGGTGTTATCTGCCATTCCTTAACTCAGCAAATACCTTGCCAAATACTTACCTCGGTGACCTGTATTCCTTGTTTGCAGTGCTTGGAACAAAACCATTAAACAACAAACAGTCCCAAGGTGCATGTGTTAAGGGCATATTCTGACGTGACAACACCCTAATTTCATAGCTCATGATCCTTTCATTGCCCTGAGCTAGATTTTAATTGCTATAATAATATTCCTAGAAATGTTCCTAGAAATCATGGAAAGCTCTTATTTGTTTGCTTTAAACCCATCCTCAAAAGAGTTTGTATGTTCTTTCTGTTTCTTGCAAACTTTTTCTGGTATTCATTAAATAATATAAATAAATAAAACAAATCAATCCAACTTTCAACCCACAGAAATCGTTCTCCATTATCCCCTTGCAGCTTTGCAAAAGAATAGGGCAAACTTGATCCATCTGCTTAGGGAAATATCTCAGGGAACCAGATATTTTGTTACATACAGAGAAACGCTTGAAGTTTCATCCAAATCCCAATGAAGGTTTTGAGTGTAATTGGGACTTTGTTCAAGGTCATTTGTGATTACAGGTATTTTAGTCAAGTTTTAGGTATTAAAGATGAGATGTACTGGTGCTGTTTCAGATTTTACTTTCAGTTGTTTTGTGTTGGTAGATAGCTATCTAAATAATTTGGATTAAGCTTTGACTTACATGAATGTAGTTCTGCTCAGAATCAGACTCACTACTTTAGCCATTGTATCATTTCTCACATTTGCACCAGCAGCGCTGAGGGAAAACCAGTTCTGGCACTTGGAGGAAATTTTTAAGAGAAACCCTCCTCTACGTTTGGAGTTTGTTACATCCAAAACATACAGTTTGGTATGCCCCTCTGTCAGCTCTACAGAATTTTATTCACTGCCTCTTCAGGGGCCCCTCCTTCCTCTGCTTTCCTCCCAGGCTCATCTGCTGAGTGGGTAGGAGTTGCCAGCAGAAGTAAGGAGTGTTGCTTATTAGAGTTTTTGCCAAGTGTCCCTCATTTGATGTTTTGGGCATGTTTTCAGGACTTATCTTCCAGGCTTCCAAATCTCAGAGCCAGCTTGGCCAATCTGCCTCTAAGTATGGGAAAGAAGGTCTCTTTGCTTATTGTCACACTTTTTATACCAGTATGGGTTTATATTGAATCTCAAGGGAATTACTGGGCAGGTGGCAGGTACAACTCTGTGTTTTGCAAAAATACACCAGGTAATTAATTTATATCCTAGCAGTCAGATGGCTCTGTCTTTTCAGCTTAGAGTCAGCACATGATCTAGGGTGAAAAGAACCTCTGCAAGTAACTGTGCCTGCCTCTTTCTCCAAGAAAAGCCACTTTTATGGCAAATCTGGCTTCAAAGTTACATCAAGCAACTCAGGCCTTGATCAGTTGTTTTTTGAATAAACCTTGCTAGTTTGGTGGTTTTGTATGTCTCTTCCTTGTGCTCCAGGCACTCTTCTGTTAGAAGACCAATAATAAGCAGAAAGGCCTCTCTTCTTCAGGCTGAACAAATCCAGCTGTGTCAGCCTCTCCTCGTAAATCATGTGCTCCACCCCCCACTGAGGGATAACAACTAGCATATGATATATTACCAAACTGACATGACTCTTTTACTTCTGGGACCAAAGCTGGTAGCTTTGTGTGAGCTTGGACTCACACAGTGCACCTGGAGTTGTTCAGTTGTTTCAGTTGTTTTGGCATATAGTCAGACTCATAGAAATTTGATGAGAAAACAGCTTAATTTTACAACACTGATTGTTCTTCTGTGTTGTTCATGAATGCTATTATTTCATTAGGCCACTAAGTATATCTGAAATATTGTGGTGTATTTGGAATTAAACAGTCCCTTAGATGCATGTCCTTTCTGGATACACAGGCGACATGGCAAAGAATAGCAGAGGTGAATCAGGTTCAGCTGTGATATTAAGGGCAGAGAAGTAAGGAGATTGTAAGGAAGTCCAAAGCAGCCACAAATGTGACAGTGGCATCATCAGCAGTTGCATATCTGCTGAAGAGCAGAACACTGTCAACCAGTGTAAGCATTATATAGCACACACATGACTTAATTGAAGCAATGACCTTCTTCACAGATAGGGAGGATGTTAATATCTTGGCACTCACCCCAATGACTTCTCATTTTTATTGTCATTATGTGCTAAAAGAATCTCTTGCTACTTCATCTTGCTATGACTGTGTAATTAATTGGGAAAGTGAAGTTATACTTCCCATGATTTTCACTCAGCCAGTCCTACAGTATCCAAGTAGAGGCCAGTGGCTGGAATATCTGGGGCAAACATGTACTTATACAGGAGCTGTGTCTGCAAGCTAAAGTAGTCAAAGCAAGACTGTAATACACAGTGACAAGACCAAATTTGTAGCAAAGAATGTCTCATACATCCACCGTGAAATTGATCCAAAATATCCTGATTTCTCTTATACACTTTCTTTTCTGTTTTGATGCAGGGTAAGAAAGGGCAGTATAGAATCCACTACCTGTACCTGAGGCCTACAGCTGTTCTCTGTGCTGGGATTTATTGGGCAGGCACCAGAAACAGATGAACTTGGGCTGTAGCAGAGTAAAGATGCAGGCATCTCTGCATGAGTCCTATTTTCAAGCTGTTGATGAAGCTATCTCTCAACTATAACATAATTTTATCATAGCTATCCATGTTGAAGTAGAGAAAGTCAAAATTATCCAGGCTTTAATTTTATAATTTCTGATGAGGTGCCATGTAAGAAAATGCCTGTGAATAAAGCTTTTTTGTACCATAAGTCTATGCCTTAGGCGGCTATTATGGGGCAGAGATGCTCATAATGTCATGAGATGTAAACCACCAGGTCTATGTGTCAGAATCATTAACTGCATCTTGGCACTTTGCCAGGTCTTAGTCTGACTGTAAAATTTCCAATTATTTTCTTATCTGAATTTTCTACCATTTCTACTGAATTTTCTATTTCATTCTTTTTCCACTGGCTAGAATTCTACATTTTTTGTCCCAGAATTTCCCCAGACCGGTATGGTTCCAATATTTTAAACCAAAATGGAAAGATGTTCAGATAAATACCTAGAAAGCTAGAGCTAAAATTTATGTTCCAGACTCCATAGTTAACATACATCTAACTTTACATGTAGGTGAGTCTCAATGTGTTCAATCTTAAAATGTGATGAAGCGACTGTATCTGTCTTGTTTAACTTTAGGAAGTGAGCAATTTTACAGAATTTCTGAACTGCCACTTGTTTTCCAGTGAAATTTAAACCGGGGTGGTTAAAAATTCAGTTACAGGCTGCTCAGAAGGTCATTCTGCTTGAAGCAGTGGAGTGAATACTTACCTGTTAACAACAACAAAAAAAATAAAGACATACAAGAATTTGTTTTTTAATTCACTTTCAGGAAACTTCATTGTAGGTCATAAGGTTGTGGCAAATAAGTAGTCAGGGTGTTAAAAATTTACAAAAACTAAAGGAATGTTGACACTTTACTGTCCTGGAATTCTTATGAATTCTTATTTCTTCTCAAATATAATGAAATCAATATCACTTCCTGTTCTTTAGGCTGTAGCATCAGTTACTTTGGATTATCATAGAAATTAGGCTTTTAAAAGGATTTCAATAGTGCTTTTTTAATGTTGGAAAAAAAAAACTTTTCTTATGAGGTTATAAACATGAAAGATGAAGATTAACTGTAACTAGGGGCATGAGAAAATCGTGTAATTTATTTTCCATATATCTTGTCTTCTTTATTTCCGTTGAAATTTTCTCAGTTTTTGGGGTTTTCTGCTATTTTCTGAGCATGTGCACTGAATGTTATTCAAAGGTGAAGTCAATCTGCTGCTTAAAACGAACTGCAATTTTCAGAAATGGTGGAAGTATTTTATACATGTTTGTTGTTTTGGTTTTATCCCTATAGTTGCTTGATGCCTTATATCAATTTTCTTTCTCTTGTTCTTTTTTCAGGATTAACAAACCTTGAAAGGACTCTGAGAACACATTCATCATTTTTTCAGGCTTGAAAGATAAATGGTATAAAAACCTAAGGGTATTGTGAAAATATCTGCCCAATAACTGCCCAAATTTCAGTCAAGGAGAGCTTACTAATATAAAATGTGTTAGACATTTTTGTCTGTGACTAATAATGCCTTCATTAAGCGCTGAAAGTCTGCTGGTGGAGGAAGAAGATTCCTTTTGTTAAAAAATTTTTTCACGGGTGAAAAAGCTAGCACCTCCTTATAATATGAAGCCTTTTGAGAAAAGCTGGTTGTTTCTACTCCTGCCTGCTGTGTTAAGAGTCGTGTGCTCCTCCTTTATTAGTGTGAACCTTGGGGTGAAAGTGATGAAGGGACAGTCTGTCTTCCTATCAGAAGAAGACCTCAAGTTTTCTATCCCCAGACAGAAGGATGTCTGCAAAGTAGAAGTTGTAATCAATGAACCAATAACACAGAGGGTTGGAAAGCTTACTCCACAGGTATTTGGTCTCTGTTTTGCTGCTTTGAGTGTTTGTGTGTGCAGGTCTGGGAGAAACTAAAAAAGAGCTGCTTTATTGATTTTTATTCTTCTTTTGAGTAGTGATTAAAAAGGTGTGAAGCTGAATGGTATGTGAGATTCAGCCTTTTGCTTAAGTAGACAGCTGGCAGAGAGCTGCAACCCTGAAATCCAAAAGCTGAGCTCAGTGGCATGAGTGCACAGAAATGAGTCTGGTCAGAGTCTCCTTTCACAAGCGAAAAATGGGTATTTCAAAACTTCCAGTAAGGAGGTATCCTCCAGTCTCTCAGCTGCTTATTTTGCTCTCATGTGGGTAACCTGTGCCCCTTGAGTACTGCATAGCCTGCTACAGCATTTGAATTTTAGTCACGGAGCCACTACTTAAGAAGCAATTAAGAAAAAAAAAAATATACAATAAGCATATTGTGTACAGCATTGTTTGTTCTGCTCTGCAACAGCCAAATCGTTAGCAGATGGCAAATACATTAAAACTCCCCCATTTTCTGTTCAAATATCAAGCTTGTAGGAATAATGAAATATGTTTCACATATTATCATTCTGCTACTCATCTGCTTGGCAAATTGCCCCACCTGAGTTATATCAGGAAGGAGCTGAAAGTAGTAGTTGTCATGAAGATGTAATTATAGACAGAAAATAAATGGGTTTAATGATTCATAACCAAGAAGATTTTAGCTTTTAAAAAATTCTGGTTTGTGCCACAGCATACATTTTTGTGTGTTTGTATATGAATATAGTTTTGAACCTCCTTTCCATGGTTTTTGGTGGCTTTTGTGAAAATAGGTGAAGGAGAACCAGTCTCAATATATGTTTCAAAAGTTCTGTCTCGGTCATCAGTGTCATTTTTGCAAACCACTGGCAAGTATTTCAGCTGTATCAGCACTCTTAAGGAGCAGAGGTATACCAGGGAAAACAGGAGGTAAGGGCCAGGACAATGTGTCATCTTCTCTAGAGACTGGCCTCAGGTAGTGTAGTGCATCTGCTGAAACTGCACAGGGCTTGTTTTCTGCCAGCACAGGGACACTGAGAGCACCCCACCTCTTCTTCCCCAGTATTGATTGGTCCTTGACTCATACAAACAGAGAATCATTAAGGCTGGAAAGACCTCAAAGAACATTCAATCTAACCATTAACCCAGCACTGCCAGGTGTACTACTGAACCATGTCCCTAAGTCCTACCTATATACAGTTTTTGAATGTTTCCAAGCATGGTGATTCCGCCACTTCCTTGGGGCATCTGTTTTAATGCCTCACCAACATTTCAGTAAAGAAATTTTTCATAATAATCAATCTAAAGGAGAGGAGGAAAAGAGGGACATACATCTGAAACTTACGGCAAACCTCTTCTGTAGGCAATCTGTCTAGCTGAGGAGTAACTTTGCTTTCAATTTCTGCCTCAGCATTTATGTGCAGTAGGATCCAGGTATTTTGAAGTCCTGTGTAGCCCAACATGTTTCAAGCACAGGTAGAGGCCCTTTTCAAGAGATCCCAGGAGATGTGCATTTGCTGCATCTTATTTTGCCAAAACCTTCCCCACTCCCAGCCCCACTGTTAAGCACCTATTCTTTTATGGCCCTGAATATGTGCCCAGGCAGTTGAATGTGGAAGCTGCAGGCACTCATGTGGTGGGAAAAGGCCATGGGGCACCTGGCTAGAGAGAGACTGTGTCTGCTAGTGGTGTCTGAGATTTTACCATTCCTGAAAAGAGGTGCCAGAGTCCAGATCTCCTTGTGCCACTCATGTTCTTTCTGCAGGAAATTCTGCATCCAGAAAATGTCTCTGGTATGATCTGGTTTATTACCACTGAAGTGAGTTCTAGGAATGTATGACAATTTAATTTCAAATAGTAATTGAAAAGCAGTTGAAGTGGAAAAAACCAAATCTCAACAGTAATTAGGAAAATATTTAGATTTCCTTTGTCTTACTCAGTGAATTTATAGACAATTAGAGTTGCCTGTTCATACAAAAGGAAAACATATCAGGAAACATAAACCAGATGTTTCTTTTTGCAAATCAGATTGTGTCTCACTCAGTACACATATAAACTGACTGTCACTCAGTGGTAACAAACTTTTGTGGAAAGGTTCTAAGTTTTCCAATCCCTTGTGACCAATTAAAATGAGGAATAAACAATGTCTTAAAAATAGGACATAAATTCTTAGATATGATTTGTCTCAGTGAGATGCATCCCAGGGTCCTTATGGAACTGGTTAGTATGGTTGCAAAGCCACATTCCACGATATTTGAAAAGTCATGGCAGCCAGGTGAAATCCCAATTTCCAGACTGGAACAAGGGACATACATTACCCATCCTTAAAAAGGGTAGATCTTTCCTGGGAATTATTGACCTGTCAGCCTCTGCTCTGTGCCTGGGAAAATCATGGAACAGGTCCTCCTAGGAGCTGTGCTAAGGCACATGGAGCACAAGGAGTTGATTTGAAACATCACGGCTTCACCAAGGGCAGGTCCTCCCATTGGTGAGTGACTCCGTCAGTGGGCAAGAGAAGGGTTCAGATGCCTTTCATCTGGATTTCTGTAATCCTTTTGGCCTTGTCCCCCAGCACCCTTTTGTAACCAAAATCCTATTGACTTTGAGGGGTCTACACTGATTTATGTCAGTGAAGAATCTTATTTTCAGTGTACAACATCAAGCTTCTGAAACTACAACATGAGTGACTTTGGTATATATACTTATTTATTTCTTTAATATAACATACCACATAGCTACTTCTTAATTTTATTTTCCATTTTTGTTGAATATCAATAAAAAGATCCAATTGATTATTTAAAAAACACATTCCTTTATGTTAGTTTGTACTAAGAAAGGAAGGACATTAAGTAAGAAAAAGACATACTTGTGGGTTTTGTTTGAAAAAAGCAAAGCACATATTTCTATGACATTTGAAAATAATACACAACAGAACAGCCAGAACATAGTCAAAACTTTCATCACATGAGAGCAATTTTGTTTTCCACAAATTGTTCTTGTCCTTCCTTTCTAAGCAGTCCCAGCAAATAAAAACCAAGCATACTTTCCATAACACCACAGATTATTCCAAGAGGTTAATCCATGTATATGTATCTGAAAATCAACTAACTCATCACTTAAAAAAAACTCCAAACAAACAAGCAAAAAAAGGGAAAGACTTTGTACAATGCACAATGCACTTCTTAATGAAAGTTAAAAGCAGGCAATAAATTTTAAAATTGCTAGGAATATAGAAAAATTATCACATTGTTTGTGCATCTGAGAATAACTTCAGTGGAAGCATACCCTTTCACTTAATAATGAAAGCTGAGGAACTCTAACTATTCTTCCATTATAGAAAGATGTAAATTCTATTCTGTGTAATGTCTAGAAAGAAACAAATGTCAATAATTCTTATATCCTTTAGCATAAATCCACAAAGTAGTCATGAAATGCTTCAGTTAACTATGCATTAACAATTAATTTAGAATTAAATTATTACATAAATTTTACTCTGCAAGTCAAAGCATCCAAAGGTTTTGTCTATGAACTACACTTTCAGTCAACATTTTAGAACCTCACTAAGTCCCTCAGCCATTTCACCATCATGTAAAGCAGTTAGGGAAACAAGGACAATTCAAGCAAGGCACTTCATTTTAATGATTCTTTTGTCAAATTTTAAAAAGCAACTGTCACTAAGAAATTACTTCTATTTAAAAAAAAAAAAAAAAAAGCTAGTCAGCCATACACATACATTAATTGCTATTAGTTATGGCCTCAAGTCTGTCAGTGAATGTTGAACAGATTTCACTTTAATCTGTAGAAGTCCGTATAACTATTTGTGAATACTGCCCTGAAAAAATGCAATGAAAACTACATTTAGAGTCATAGTGAAATGCTGAAGAAGTGATTTTGGTTTCCTACTGGCTAGAATATGCCTTTTCTCTCTGTAGATATGAAACATGAACATCTTCCACCCTCCATGTACTGTACAGGGATTCCCTGTTATCACAAGGATAACATAAACATAGTCTTCTCAATCCTAGGAGCTATCAGCTGGTGTTTCAGTAAAGAAACAATATGGCATGGGAATTATGAATTTCCAGTCCTACAAATTGCAGTTTTTGAGAACATGAAAATTTTACGTCCCAGAATCCAAATCCCTTTTCCAAAGAATGGCTGTGCCAGAGTTCTACAAAAAAATATCTTTTTCTATTTGTGTCAGGCATGTTTCTTCATGCCTTGCTTCCACAAGTCAACCAACCATTAAATAAATCAATCTGCCTTAAAGTAGTGTCTGCCTTAGATGGTTAAAGAGATGGAGACACAAATTTTGCCTGTACTAGGTGTGTTGTAAGAATTAGTCTATTTTAAATTAGCTGCTAGGGAAATACAGATATCTGCTGGCTTTTGTGCTGTGGATTACACTGATTTTGGAGCTGATATTTGCATGGCACCTCTGATCTAGAAAAGAGCTATTGGAACAAAGTCAATATCACAAAAACAGGGAACAACACTGAGTTAGCAAAATTTTTAACAGAAAAATTTCAGTGGGTTGTATTTTTGTGGTACAGTTGCAGTGGCCATAAAACGATATTTATGACATAATCAAGCTATTGTCATGAGCAACTTTAAAAATCAATAAATCTCAAATTATAATGCTGGAACTGTTAGCTTTTCTGCACCACTGCAGCTGTATGCACTGCTGGATCTATCTACACCCTTAATTCCACAGGTTACAGTGGTAAAGAAGTTGAGGCCAAACTATTTGTTGTACTGGGGAGGGACTTGGCATCCTGAAACAATCACATACCACCTTTGCCCTTCTAATTGTGGAGTACTGGCAGCCCATATTAAGTGGTTGATCTGGCTCTCATTGGGAAATTACAGTACAGGTGAATATCTATCCATATAAATGAACTAAACATTAAAAATTTTCTCAGTCAGATGTATTCCAGGCACTCAGAGAAGTGGATAGATGCTGTGAAGTTAATGTCTTTGTTAGTGTGGTGCCAGTCTATTCTTTCTCCTTCATAGGTTTTTGACTGTCACTTCCTTCCTAATGAAGTCAAATACACCCACAATGGATGTCCAATTTTAGATGAAGACATGGTCATGCTTAGGCTGTACAGGTAAGCAGCTGCAGCAGTTTATGCTTCACTGTTACCAGGAGCCCAGCTGACCTTAGGAAGGGCAAGCAGTCAATCTTTACAGTTAAAGCATGTTCTGCTGTACATGTTGTGACTAGTCAGATCCAGCAGCTGCATCATTAGCCAACAAGTGACCAACATTTCCCATGTATTGCAGATATGCTCATTTAATCTGTATTATGCAGCACTGGCTTATTAAACGAAACTAGTGATTTTTATTATGCTATGGAAAGTTACAATAGTACTTTCAAAGTACTGCATGTTCTCTCTGCTGTCCTGCTGATAAAGACAGACACGCTCATGTATACACAGCAAGTAACCCCTTCCTTCACACAGACACCCTGCTTGTAAATAGGGGGATTTGGGCAGCAGGGTCTGGATCATGTTGTTTCAAGGCTTGAGCAGAAAAGAGAGAAAGGGGTTCAAGTAATTCATCAAATAAAGATGAAGACAATGCCCAAAGCACAAAACAAGAGAAGATGGGGTGAAGCATAGCTAATTGCTTCTTTCACTTGCAGGTTTACAGAAACGGAAACTTTTGTAGAAACATTCACCCTTCATGTGCAGTTACTTGAGCCAGATTGTAACATCATAAAAATGCGCTCCCATGCTTTGGAGGTCCCTGATTACTACGGTCTGTCTAGGGTGATTGACAAGAACATCCTCACCTTTGATTATGACAGGAAGATAAACCTGGACTGCACTATTTCCATAATCTCTTCAGAAAGTCATCTGCCTGCTCATGGCCAGCTTATTACCAGGAAAGTGCAGCAGAAGCAGTTTCGTGGAGATCAGCTATGGAACTTCTTCCCTGGCACCAGTATGACGCGATTTTGTTGTTTGCATTAGCATGTTTAAAGAGCTGCAGCAGATTAAGGCTGCAGCAGTGGGTTGTTTTGGATGTGCTGTGTAATAGTGGGTCATGTGAAGTTAATGAACAGCTTGAGCTATCATGGGCATAAAAGGGACATGAAGTTTTTGTGAGGCACCATGCAGATCACAGATCTGGGTCAATAATTCTTTTACTGAATTCTGTTTCTGGCTCCTAGACATGTGGACCAATGTGACTGCTCTGTGAGTGCCAAGACTCAGTAGAAACAGCACAGGTAGCTGCTGGAGGCAGAAGCTAACCAAGACACCAAGTGAGGATGGAGCTGGAAGATGTCAGTTGAAAACAAAATCATGTAGGAGAAATTAAGTCAGGAAAGGAGCCCTACTTCTCATCACTCTGTCTCTCTCAGGATTACTTTAGGGCAGGTTCCCCGTGTTGGTTTATGCTCTGGTAACTGTTTCACTCTTGCTGTTGGGTTACAGAGCACAGCCTGGGCCAACAGTGCAGAAATGGGAGCTGTACACTGGGACTAGGAGTTATTAACAACAGAAAGATGAGCTGTGAAGAATTTCTGAGGATGGGCATTCAGTATCGACACCTTGACCCCCACTCACCTGACACTGATTATATTCCTGTGAGGTTGGATCTCTCAGACAGCAGAAGCAAAACTCTGCACAAGGTAGATTTTTATGCAAGTTTATAATGTCTGATTGTCATCCTGTGTTTTTTGTTGTTGTTGTTGTTTCTTTTTAATGAAAATTTTGCTCCTTGTCACATTTGAAGAGAGATAGGGAGCTTTTAAATTTTTTCAGTTGTTAGAACTTTGCCAGCTAAACTAATGAAAGGCATTATCTCCATGCCTCTATGATTAGACCATTATGGCAACAGAGAAACACCTCTGGTTGATTTCTGTCAGACATAAGTAGTTTGAGAGAAAAATTAATTCTGGCATGATTCCACAACTTTCATACAGCATGAGCTGCACTGACTTCAGCATATACAGTAATTAATAACTTAAGAGCTCTGTGAACATATTCAGTTAATAATAATTAATAGCTTGTGCATGTTTTTGTCAGATAAAGTTATTCATTAAACTCACATCAAACTAAGTAAGTTGTTTCAGCCCCAAATTAAGGACACAAATAAGATTAGTGAACCTGAAAGTCATATTCACGATGTCTCAATATTTACTCTAAGCATTTTCTACTTAAAATATTTCATTTTTTCTTTTCAAAATAATTATTGCTTTAACATGTACCTTGATTTGCTATGTGAAAAGAAATTGAATTTATTTTTTAACTTTAATTTGCATTTTCAGTTGTCTCAATTTTTCCTGTTGTAGACGGAGTATGCATGGCTCCCTGTTCAGATTAGAGGTGCTGTTCCCAACCAAATACCCAAAGCTGCCCCAATGGCAAAGTTCATCCTGGAAGTAAATCAATTTATTTTAACTCCTATTACAACCACAACCATTGATGCTGAAGACAATGAAACTCCGAAGTCCCTGCTTATATTCAACATTACCAAGCCACCTCCACAGGGCTTTATCACTCACCTCTCTGACCACACAAAACCTGTTTGCTCCTTCACATGGAAGGATCTCAGTGACATGCTCATTGCTTATCAGCCTCCAAATAACAGCCACACAGAGAGAAGGAATTATGAGGTAACAGTGGGACGCGGGAAAAATTGCTGTTTTTCACCTCCTTAAGATCAAGTAAAATGGAAATAAATGTAATCATATGTAATAGATATTTTTCAGGCAAAAGAAGTTTTTATAACTATATGCAATACAGGAGCAGAGGCAAAATCTTTTACCACTTTTTCCTATGACACATCATCTTAACTAACACAAAATAGATGTTTATTGCCATCTACGTAATAATTTCTTTGTACTGAAAACCCTCTGTCCCCCTGACTGAGAAATATCTGTACTGGATTTGTTTTTATTAAGAGGATTAGTGAAATAACAGTGCTTGTACATCTGCCCAAGAGCCTTTGGAAAAAATCAGTGGTGCCTTTTCTACAGAGCTTTCATCCCTGCATGACGTTACTGATCCCTGTGACCTGTGCAGAGGTGATATAGCCAAAGTCATGAAAGATGAACCAGTTAAAGGCCAGGGTTGTTATTTGGCCTTACAACCTACCTGCTGTGATAATGGTGGGTTTTGGGATAACAAAAAGGGCCTTCCAACAGTTCCTGCTGGGAGTAGTAAAAGCATGTCACTAACACAGATAGCATGATGCAAATGATGAATGAGATCTGGCTTCTGTCTGGAGGTTCTTGAGTAAGCTATGAAATAGCTGTCTGATAAGGAATTATCCAATCAGAGCAAAATGGTTGGTACGAAAGTAATAAAACTGAAGAAACAGAAAAAGAGCAAGGTAAGCTGAGGAAAGGGTTTCCTGGAAAGCGGAGCAATGCCAACAGTAACTGGCAGTTAAGGCTGATGATACTTGTCTCACTCTTTTTTTCTTGGCTGTCATAGGAACCTTTCCCTGTTTCTCTAATGTGAGGACCAGACATCCTACCAAAACATCTACTTCTTAAAGAGCCTCATCTCTGTTCTGCTTTCACTATTGTTTGATTGCAGGTTCAAGAATTGGACAGTTCTGGAGTATGACAACTCAAGAGTTTGATTTTTAAAAAAATTTTATTTGTTCTGTACTGGTGCATGTTTTTTCTGTCATATCTATTTTTGGCTCTACACCCCTTAAAAGAGCAGGAAATGTCTCCTCCACTTTTTATTACTAGTAGTTAAAAAAAGCTCTCTATTAATTGATGATTTAACTGTACCCCAAATAAAATGAAAATTACACACTCTACAAACTAAGTTACACAGAATTAACTGCAAAGAGCAAAGAAGACAGATACTCAGTTTTGTGCAGAACTTCCATAGTTATTTTTAGAAGCTAAATCAAGTTTTATTTAAATAGTATCAGATGCCTGTAAGATCTCTTGGGAGAGAATGCACTTCACGTGTTTTGAAGTACATTTGGTTTCCAGTTTTCAATGTGTGCTTTATCTGTTTTCATAACAGGTGGAGTTTGAGGTGCATGACTTCTACTTTGAAAGGAGTTTACCAATCACTGTGCACCTTTCTATCAGAACAACAGATACAAATGCCCCTCGGGTTTCATGGAATACAGGTGAGATCTCTTATGCTAAGTTCATTTTGCATCAGAATTTTGACACACATATTTGATGAAGCTCTAAAATTCAGATTATACATCTGGAGTCTTAAGATAATTAGACTGAAGGAGCATAAATCTATTTTCCCGTATATTCATTTTGGAGGGAACATGTTACAACAACTTGAAAAAGATCTAATGTCTTAAATGGAATGAAAAATAAAGAAAAAAAGGTTTACAGGAAAACCAGGATTTATTTATGCAGCACTTTCTTGAAGGATGTACTGTATTTTAAAAAGTATGAATATTAAGGGAAAATATATGATGCAATAGGAACAGTGAGGCAGCATTCGGGAAAGACCAAGGCTTATTGGTGTTTAAAGTGGAAGTGTGCTAAAATGAACAATTAGGAAAAAGGACATCATATACCACCAGCTATTTAAAGCCTGGAAACCTTATAGGGTTAAATCTAATTCAAACAGATTTATAATTCCTGCACTGGAAAGGGAACAGTCTCTCATCTAGAGTGCATTGGTATTTAATCATCAAAAGGAAAATTTATAACATCAAACATATCTAGAAGTTAACACCAAGGAAAGCTCAGTTTTCCTACAGTAGAAATGTAAAGAAGCTGAGAAGTAGGTGCCTCATGTCTTCCAGATAAACCTCAACTGAAATGACTTAAGTAAGAGGAACGCTGTTTGTCAGGAAGATCAACATATGTTTTTAAGTGCAGACTCACTAAAGAATCTAAATGCCCAGTTTCAGACATTGTGAAATTTCAAGTGCAATACTCCTGTCGATGCACATGTCCAGAAATGTGCCTCATTAGACATTAGATAATTGGAAACCAGGTGGCAAGGAAATTCTCTGACCTCTCAGATGCACTTCTCTGTGAGTCACATTTGTACCACCCAAGACTTTCACTGCTGGGAATGAAGCCATTCACAGCAGGTGACTCCAGTGACCTGATGGATGTCCTGCTTGACTTCCTACATACATGTGACTCACCGCACATACACAAACAGAAAACTTTTTGTTAGTGGCTCAGTCTGGGTTTCCCATATCAGAATCCTAGCTGTCTGTTTCCTTTATGTAATTTAACTGTAGTGCTGCAACACAGAATTGGCTCAAAATGGGTGTCTCCAGGGAGCAACCCTGAACAAAGGAATCCCTGATTTTATGCCCCCACAATCTGTGTGTACTTGTCCCAGCTGTGATATTTGTTCTCATTCCTCAAAGGGTCCTGCAGTCTCTGGGTGACAGACACACCCCATTCCATTTTTTAGGCAAAGGATCCATGCCCATTCATGGTTTTTTGCCTGGGGCTCCAGATATTTCCCCCCATCCAGGGCACAATATTCAACTTGCACATGAAGCTACCTGCACTAGATGCTTTCTGCAACATCAGAATTAGTTATTCCTCTGAAAAAGTGTCCTTAAAGACAATGAACAAATTCAAGTATATCAGAAGCTGCTATCATACTTTTAGGTGCCCTTAGCATCATAACATTATAGAAGTATTAAGGTTGAAAAGAACCCTCCAAAATTATCTTCATCTGAATGCCACCATGCCCACTAAACTATATCATGAAGTACCATATCTACTTGTTTTTTGAACACTTCTAGGGGTGGTAACTCCATGACTGCCCTGGGGAGCTTGCTACAAAACTAGATTACTCTTACACTATAGAAATTTTTCCTAATATCTAATCTAAATCTCCACTGGAATTCCTTTCACATGTAGATGTTTAGATAGAATTAAATGTTCTGCTTTTTTTCCTGGTTGGAAACACCTTTAAAAGCATTAGATGCTGACAGTGACGAAGCTCTCTGCTATTTGCAGGTCTCAATCTCCTAGAGGGGCAATCCCGACCCATCACATGGCAACATTTCCAAATTGTAGACAATGATGACATCCAAAATGTTCGCTTGGTCACTGTTGACGGCTTACAGCATGGACAGCTGTCAGTGAGAGGTAGGTAATTTCAACTCCAGAGACTGGAAAAATCTCCTCTGTGATAAAACAACAGGTCTGCTCCCTCTGCTGACTGCTTTCCCCTGCAACAACTGTGCTAGGCATGGTATTAAAACAGGAATGTTCAAAAATTCAGTATTTAAATCTTTACTTTCCTAATGTACGTTTACACTCCAAAGGTGAAATTTTAAAGAAATCACTATGCTTTCATTAAGAAACATGATTTAGGAGAAACACAGTTAATACATTTTCAGTTCTTACTTTTATTTGCTTGCAGATGTTAAGGAATGCCAAGTGATTTTGATTTGCTGATGAAAACAGATAATATTTGGATATAGTTGTTACTCGCAGCTTTAAGGTTTATTTCAAAAAGTGGAAATTAAATTAGACTTCTAGCTCATTAGCCTTCTGCATTATCAATTTTACTAGTTTTGCTCTGCAGCACATGAGTCATCACAGTACTTGGGAAAAAGGTTATGTAATGGAAATCACTCTTTTGGCAGGGTGGGAACATGCTGCCATTATCAATGCTGAGTTTTTTGACAGTTGAATTTGTTCATGTAAAATGCATAACCTAAAGACACAAAGAAACTATTTAAAGAAAAGGAAAGGTGGTGTTTTGAATATAGCAAGCATAGAAAATATTCAGAAATAAACTTAAATTCAGGAAACTCCTGGAAAGTAGTCTGGTCCAGTGTCTACAAGACCATCCTCCTGCAAAGCTACAGACAGGAAATGTGTGGTGTCAGCAGTGGTAGGTAGGTTCAGCCCTAGAGACAGTGCAAGGGAGACTGTGCAGCCAGTCAGGGCCCGTCTCCTGGTGGCAGTCCCGCCCTTGCATACTGAGCTTGAGGGTTTCTCAGACAGCTGCGCACCAACCAGAGATGGATATTTTATCTCCAGTGACTGGAGATATGTCTGGCAGTGTAGATACATGCCAAGAAAAACATCACCACAATTTTTGGCAATTTTTTTTTTCTTTTTTTTTGTAACCTTAGAGGAATGGTTGGCTTCTTTTCTTGGTGACCTTGGGAAGATTACAACTTTCAGCACCAGCTTGCAGTGCTATAACTTGCCTGAATATTTATCTGTATGCATAATATTTTTAGTGAAGCAGAGGTATAAAACTGTCTTTTTAAAGACAATAACCTCAATACACCAAAATCCCCACATCATATTTTACTTGAAATGAAATCCTGATCTTTAATTGTAAATACTATATTTGTTGATGCTTAAAATGCATGTAAAATGCTCTGATAAGAAAGTAGAGGTTGAACTCAAAGTGGAAACATCTCAGTTAAAACCCCTTGAAATCTCCAGTTACTGTTAGTGACCTTTGGAAGATTTTCTCTGCTGTCATAGTTGCAAATTTTGCATTCTTATTAGCTCCAACTCCTACAAACTTGTTTTTGGAGGTGAAATTACATTTGATTTTTCTTGTTAGCAATCTCATTCATCTCTCTCCCTCAATAGTCTTCATATTAGGGGAAAGATACTTTTCTGGGCTGAACATTTTTGATGTGTTTTCTTCTGCTGTTTTGACAGGAGGGAAAGGATTCATGTTCACTGTCTCTGACATTCAGGCTGGAGTTGTTCACTACCATCATGATGACAGTGATTCTACTAAAGACTTTGTGGTATTTAGAATTTTTGATGGCTCCCACAGTATTCGTCATAAATTTCCAATAAATATCCTCCCTAAGGATGATAGTCCTCCATTTCTGATCAGCAATGTGGTCATTGAAGTTCACGAGGGACAGACGATCCTGATTCAGGGCTCCATGCTTCATGCTTCAGACATGGATTCCAGTGATGACTACATACTATTCAATATCACCAAGCCATCACAGGCTGGAGAAATCATGAAGAAACCAGGGCCAAACTTGATAGGTAACAAAGCACATCCATAAAAGCACACTTTTCTTCATCCCCTCCTTTTAAAAATGTAGTACTTGTCACAGTCAGACACCTTATTTTGGCTCAGGACAAATAATGGCAGATTTGGACATCTTTCATTGTAGTGTAAAATCCCATCACTAATTAATGATGCCTAGGATAACTGTCCCTGTGTATACAATTTGTCCTGTAATACTTTCTGAGTCCATTTTCTTACAGTACTTTTCTCTGGAAAAATACTGGGCTAGTCTGGAGTTAGTTTACATGCAAAGATCTATGACAAATGATCAAATGACAAATTCAGAGCTAAGACATGATCCTAATTATGCTAAATGATGAAAAAACTCTCCTTCCAGGTAACAACCCAGAAATTCCTATGCTAGGCTGTAGAGGATTCTAGTCCTCCAAATTCTCTTCTCACTTTTGAACAGGGCATTTGACCTATTTGCTGTGTTGCTTTAGTTTTTGAATGATCTTTAAATGACACAGAAAAGAAGTTGTTGGTAATCTTCAGAGAATGTGGAAGACAATGAGAGAACATTTCAAAGGATTTGCTCCAGTTAGAGCGTAAAAGAGGACATTATGCTTCCCCAGTTGTACAGCCTGGACAACTTGCATAGCTAATGTATAACTTTAATGTAATATTAAAATCATGGAATGTTCAATAGAAGATGTATTCTTCATTTCAACAGGATATCCTATCAACAGTTTTCTTCAGAGGGATCTATTTAATGGAATGATTCATTATCATCATTTGGGAGGAGAAGTATTTGAAGATTCCTTTGAGTTTGTGCTATGTGATAGCCATGACCCTCCAAATCTCTCAGAGCCACAGGTATGAACGGAAGCATCTTTGCGGTCTCCTGAATTTTTTCTTCAAATGGCTGATATCTTACATGTTCTGACAAGCTTTCAAATACAACTGGTATAGATTTTTTGTGATGACAGTTGTCACCACAAACAGTGTTCTTCAGGGCTATTTCTTGCTCTTTCTTTCAATGTGGTAATTCTCTCCCTCACTGAATAGAGACAAGTTCATCAAAAAGACTTCTTCCTATGCTATAAAATTAAATGTTGAGAAAAATTATATTTGGAGACAGTAAAAACAAATTAAACAGCCCTCCTGAAGTCAACTGAAAATAGACTATTTTTTCATTCAAGAGTCCGACATACTGAATTTAACTTTGCATTTAATTAATTTTGCATTTTAATTAATAAAGGAAACCTCTAAGATTCAAAAGCTTTGCCTTTAACTGTTATACACCTCCATTACTCATGTGTTGATGGTATGGCATGACAGCCACATCCTATATCTCACAGTCCCGTCATCCACTTCTGTGTGCATGCTGGTAAACAGTTACTTGGGACGCTCTCTTACTGTGAGGAATGGCTGATGATTCTACTGTCTCCCCAATTCCAGGTGATGATGGTTCACATTATCCCTGTGGATGATCAGCTACCCAGAGAAGCTCCAGGAGTGACTCGTCACCTGGTTGTTAAGGAGACTGAGATTTCTCACCTAACTAAGAAGCATCTCCACTTCATAGATGTGGAAGAGCAAGACAGGGAGCTCACATACACCATAACCACTTCCCCATTTTTCTCTTGCACCCATGGGTAGGTGCAGACTGACATACTGCTGCATGACAGGGGGATAACTCATGTAAGAGGAGCAGCCTCAGTGGCAGCAACATACTCATGCCTCAAGTTCTTCATCTGTTTGTTGAAAGTGCAGGTGGCAATATCAGGCCTATTGCTCTCCTATTGATGATTAAGGGTCAATTAGAGCCTGAAGCAACAGAGTAATACACAGAGTGATAAAAAAATAGGCAATGCATAGTTAAACAGGAAATAAGAAGCAGTAAATCTTGTGAAATATTTTCTTTCCTTTTGTTTGATATACATTTTACATTGACCTGTGAGATCCCATACAGCCTCAAGCACAAGTCACAACATCTGTCCTAACTGTTAGAATGGGGCTGACCTGTGCCTGCCCCAGACTGAGAAGAGGAGCTGCTGCAGCTTTTTTAAGAATAGTATCAGGCACTGCTGATTGTGGACTAGGAAGATGTGGAGCAGAAAACAGGCAGAACCCACTGTGGGAGCAAGGGAGGTATGGAATGAATGGGTGTAGTAGCTGTTTACATCACTGGTGTTGTATTGTCATTAGAGCGTTAGCAACAATTTGCTAAATGAAAAGTTTTAAATCCAGACATTGTACGCTTTAAGCTGAAGATCAACACTTTCAATTTTGCCCTCAAGCATCAAAGGATCATTATGCAACTAGGGGAGAAGGCTGTTCCCTTAATCAGTCAAATAGGCACATGGTGATCAGTTTGCCAGTTACTGCTGTTGGAAAGCTGAGCTGCTGGGAATTGCTTAATTTCAGAGTTTATACGATGTATAAAACTAGAAATAATTAATTTTTCTACTTAAAGATAAATGCAGGTGTGCAATAATAATGTGATGGACTAGACTTGCAGGGGTGTAAACGTTATCTGGGGTGTGTAGAAACACACTTGCAGTAATTTCAGAGCTTGCTTGTAAGTTATGAGATGATTTTTTGTGATCATCCTGAAAAATACGTCTTTTGGTTAGATTTCTGTGTAATGTTTAAATGGATAACAAGGATGGAAGAAAGGGAAATGTTTTTCCTTTCAATCCAATTGGAAGTGCGAAGTTAATTTGAAATGCAAGATTGAGCTACATAGCTATATTTTTCTTGTTCTTTAATGTTGTTAGCCAAGATGTGACACTCATATTTTTGTGTAGCTACTCAGACGCTGGGAAGCTGTTTATGGTGGACACCATCCCCAAACTGGTCAAGGATCCTGCTGCTCTCGCACTGCGGTCATTTACTCAGGTTTGTTATGTAACCTGATACCATAATGAGTTCTGAGCAATTTTCAAAAGTTACAAGTGTACAGCTTTTATTTGACAGGAAAACAGGAGGTGAAAACTGAGGAGCAGTATTATCACAAACTCTGATTAAGAAGCTCAAAACTCTGCTATTCCAATACCAGATTTTAAAACAAATTCCTGTCATGCTTCAGTTTTGCAATATGTAAATACAAATGTTCTAAACCAGCAGGGACAACAGTTGCTTGGGTAGGCTGAATTTGGCTTCACATGATGAAAGAGGAATGAAAAAGTACCTAAAATATGGAAATGAGACCTTGAACAGTTTCCTCTTTTATCTCAGTGTCTCCACCAGTAGAGACACTACAGGATGTACTACATGTACTACATGTACTACAGGATGCAACAGGCTGGAACAGACTTTTTTTCAGTATTTTGTAGTTCAGTTTTCATACTTTTATAGGTTGACAAATAAATATTACTGAAACATCCTGTTTTATATCCTGCTGTATGGTTAAAGTTGCATAATGATTATCATAGTACCATACTGAGAGCTCTGACCCCACAGATCTTAAACTGGGTGCCTAATTGGGTATCTGCATGTGAGATTTTGATGTTCCTATCACTGCCCTGTCTTCACCATGAAACACAGGACATGCAGTTGCTGTTCACACTGATGAGGGCAAATTGAGCTGCTAGGAAGATGTTAGCTTTCATGAATTGCTTATTTTAAATTCACAGTTAGAAAAGGTCCTTGAACCAACATTTTTACAGAGATCTATAGAAGTACAGGTCATCACCTCTGCTATCACTTCTAAACTGTATCTGTATTTTTTACTCAGGTTTGAGTACTTGAACCTGTATTCACTTAATTTGTACTTAAAGATGCATTTAATCAAGGTATGGCTAGTAGTTAAACATGCAAAATTTCTGAAATTCATTTTGATGGCTGGATAATACCTAAACAGGGGATGATAAAGGTCCCGAATGTCATGGATTATGGATACTCCCATTATCTCCTCTTACATGCAACCCTCTTCTCTTTTTGTAGCATGCTGTGAACTATATGAAAGTTGCTTACATGCCACCTCTGCAGGACATTGGACCTGAACCTCAGCAAGTCCAGTTTATTTTTTCTGTCAGCAATCAGCATGGAGGCACTTTGTATGGGATCTGCTTCAATATTACAATTCTTCCTGTGAACAATCAAGCCCCAGAGGTAGGGTGATGGTGAAAGTGAGAAGGAAGGACTTGGAAATTGTTTAGAAACAGAAATGCAGAAAAATGTTCTGATTTTACTGCGATAAAATATGAATTTTCCATGGCATCAGGGTTTCAGTTTTGCACACAGCTTGGCATAGAAGTACAAGGTAATGTCTGGTGAGTGTGCAATGTGATTTTTTTTGCCAAGCTAAGGACTACTTTTAGCATCTATGTACCTGTACAAAAACATGTATGTTGCATCTTGGTTAGCAAAACTGCATCCCTATATTTTGTATTGCTTCTTGCCTGTGGAAGTCAGAAACCTCCAGGAATGGGATGAGAACTAGGATGCAGATATTATAGCCCATTGTTGGTAATTTCCTTATCTTTTTCTAACACAGCAGAAAAGATTATATCCTTTGGCATTTTTTTTTTAAGATGTCACAAATCCTTATAGCAGAGCAAACGGGAATAACCCTGTTTGATATACGCTTACGGGTGCAGCATTTCTCATCTGTGTAGACAGCTCAGCATTTCTCCTCCCTCCAGGTTTTTACAACCCATTTGAGAGTGGAAGAGGGCGGCATGACCCCTATTACAGAGGGACACATTCTCATCTCTGACGCAGACACGAAGCAAGAGCATCTCTTCCTGCTCCTGCAGAGGCAGCCGCAGCATGGGGTAGTGGAGCTGAATGACATTCCTATGAATGGAGGTGACAGGATTTCCTGTGAGGACCTGCATACCCTGGCAGTCAGGTTAGAAGAGGAGTGGCTGTCTTCTGTTGTGGCCAAGGGTCTTAGCTGAATGAGCTAAAGCCTGAAGTGGTACAGGATGCAGAGGCTAGCAATGTTCACCATAGCTCTGGCAGAGCTGCTCCAGGACAAGATTGCTGGCTGAGCCTTGGGATTGCAACATCACCATGAAGTGAGCTGTTGTGTGGCCAGGAAATGGGAGCCAGTATGCCTGCTATAGAGCAGGCATATATAACCTATAGATAGGTTTCTCTATAAAGCACTGCCCCAGGCAGGCAAGGACACAAATTGTGTATTCAGCCATGCAGTTCCAGTGAAGAAGGAACTGGCTGTCAACTTTTTTCTGTTAAGGAAGTTGTGTGTTTATTAAGCTTGGTTGGTTTACAAGAAAACTTTTCTTAACATTGATTAATGTAGAGATCAAAGTTTTGCTTCTTTATTTGTGGTAAGATCAAGACATGACCCATGCATCCAGAGTTAGAGCTCCCTGGCTCTATTTCCATCTGTTAGAAAATAGGCACTTACCACGGGGAGAGGTAAACACCTCACAAGCAGCCAGGACGTATATGACAAAGCCTTAGGGAAACCTTTTTCCGGACTGAAAAATGTTTTACTTTGGAGGTTTTCTTCTTGTAGGAGACCCTAAAAGCCCTTTGGAGAAACTCTGATTCAGAATCAGCAGTGTTAGGTGGACACCCTTACACAGGGAGCAGCTTTTTATAGTGGGAGGGATACACATTGTAGGGCTTGAGCAGAAAGCATGGAGTCTTTTTCTCTGTGAAAAATGTGTGTAGCTCTATAATCTTTTTTCACAGATATCATCATGACGGCTCGGAGACTCTCACTGATGATGTTTTCTTTGCAATCACAGATGGGATCCATTTTGTAGAGTTCATCCTGCAGGTCAAGGTCAGCGTGTTGCATGTTTATGAGAGGAATTGTCTGTATGGAGGCAAATGGTACAAAGCTTGACTTATGAAAGTCCTTGCATTACCTTGGAAACTGGAAGACAATGGATACATTAGGCTTCCATTTCAACCCTAAATTTCAAGTTCATGTGGCAAATTTGAGAGGGGCTTTGACTTGCACTTCGTACTTAAACTATAATTATCTAGTTTGGTTTACTCAGATGGTTTCTTTTTTCTCATAGAGAAAACTCAATGTACTCTGACACTGTCATCTAGTGTTAGTTTGAGCTGCAAAGCAGTGTACTGAAACAACTGGCTTCCTCTGAAGTGAACAATAAGGAAATCTTAAATTATTTTTCTGATTAGGTGTTGCCTGTGAATGATGAGCTACCTGTTATGCAAACAGGCCTTGTTCCTGTGCTCCACTGCCTGGAGGGTGAAGAAGTGGTCCTCTCCTCAGAGTACATTTATGCCACAGATGCAGACAGTGATGACACGAAACTGATGTTCATGCTGGTTCGCCAGCCCTGCCACGGGGTAGTGAGGAAAGCTGGCATTGCTGTGGATCGTTTCTCCCAAGCCGATGTCATTGCTGGTTTAGTCACATACAAGCACACTAGTAAGTGAGCCAAGGAATTAGAATGAAAGAATCAGAATTAGACTGAAAGGTGGTCAAAGTATTAGTAAAAAAAATCTTAACCTGAATCCATGCCTTTGCAGAATTCCAGAACTTCTTAGAAACCACGTGTTGTGACTAGGGGAAAAAAAAAGCAACCTAACTTTAAAAGAGAGGGTTGATGATAGACAACTATCAAATGTTTTAATATGTTCTCCAAATCCCTGCTTGAACTGAAAATTACGTTTGACCAAGTACATGAAAGCTTCATAATCCTGGAGGAACTCTTTCACTGTTGCTAACAAAATATCTTGGGCTTTTTTGACAAAATTACTGTAAAGTACAAACTAGAGGCTTTTGATGTGTCTCATGACAGTAAAAAAACCCTTTTGTACTTGCTTGCCTCTCCAGTCTAGGAGAACATCTACTTTGGACAGTCCATAGTCTTTCCATACAACAAGGTAAAGGAAGTTCTGACTCTCTTCATGAGAAACACAACATTAAAAAGACACTACCTTATGGTTTTATTTTTAGTACCTTTAAAATAAAAAAAAAAGTTACTGGCAGAAATCAAGGGCTGGTTAACATGCTTTCTTACTTAAATGTATCCTTTCATTTGGATTAAAGAGGTTCTCTTTCTACATCTCTGAATGACAGCTTTAGTCTTTTTTTTTTCCCAAAAATTTTTTGTTTAATTATTCTGTAATTTTGTGTTAGCATGTAGAATAGATGTAATATTTTCAAACTTGGCACTGTCTAAAATGAACAGCTGGTATTTTAAAAGGAAGTACTTAATTGTGGCCACCAACAGCAAACTTTTCTTCTGCATTCTAAAAATATCACAAACTGTATTTCAGTGACAATATTTTGCAGAGGCAATGAAGTTTCACCTTCAAGAGTGTAGTGCTTTAATTTCCAAATTTTTAGCATTAAATGTGCTGTCTAGGTACCACAAGAGAAGTCCGGGAACCTGCCTTTCCTTTGCAGGCTGCTTATTAATAATATCTTGCAGCAATGCAAGACACAGGCTGCCAGGAATGCTGACAGCTGGAATACTCCGAGCCACAGATGCTTCTTGCAAGGGGTGGCAGTTCCCAGTTGTGTATCAGACCACATTTTAAATGAGATTGCATATAGGCATAACAGTAGTAATAAAGTACAGCAATAAAGCACAGCCCTTGTTATAGCCCATTTTGAAAGGATAAGAAGCACATAGGAATACATGCTTTACTAGCTATATTAAAATTTTTCTTTTGGAAGAGTATGTTCCTCTACAACCATTTATTGTAGAGAAACATATATAAAAGAAATATTTTCCTACATTCCTTGAGAAGGAGTGCAGAAAATACACTTTTTCTACACAATATGCATTTTGTACATACATTAGTGCACAAAGAACAAAATCTTGAGGACTATTAGCCATTTTAGTACAATTTAATATAACATCATAATATTACAATTATAACATTATAATTATTATAAAAATACCAAGACTCTTTCCTCTACCCTTATATTATATCATGGAAATGCACAGGTTAAAATGAATTACAAACAACAAACCAAATCTCTAACCAAACAGCACCCTCACCAGACAGAATTAAGAATTCCAATAACTTTGCTGCTGCTTTCTTTTTCTTCTGACTTGATACTGAAGACTGTCCTTGCAGGATGTGAAGTTTTGGTGTATCATTTCCTCAGAATCGTAATATTTTTTCCCTAGGTGGTGAGATTGGCCTGACTCCTTCCATGGACATCTTAACCTTGATTGTCTCTGATGGTGAGGCTGGCCTAGATGTGAAAGACTGCTGTTATGATGGACCTCCTTCTCCTCCAGTTTCACGGGATGATACGTTTCCTGTCTATGACCTCAACATCACTGTCCTTCCAGTGGACAACCAGCCTCCATCAATTGCAACCGGTGAGAGCTTCCTCTCACTATAGCAGAACAAAGTAGGCTACACAGTACTGTAATGCTAATGACTCTGGGTGCCTTTTTTTGTTGTTTGATTTTTAGCATTAGAAATAGTTGAGATCAGCATACAAAAGTTTTGGATCAGAATTCCACCAGTTTTATTTTCCTTTGCTTGTACAGTGCAAACACCCAATCCAGCTGCAAGTGCAATTGTGAGCTTGTTGCTCTTCAGCTGCATGTTTCAAGCATGTGGTTAGAGATGTGGTGAGTGCTCAGATCTGCTCCTCACCACAAGTTAATTGCTGCATGTCTAAGCTATGCCTAGGTAAAAGGGATAAACTGAACTTATGGCCCAACAGGAGTTAGATTTATACAGGGCAAAAACATAAACATAAATAGAAATATTTATTTACCTTTGTATGTAGAGTATAAAACAGAAATTTGGGCCTTACGTGGAAGGACAGAATCACTGCTACTTGTATTTAATTCTTTTAGCAAATAAAGACAAAAGCTATCCAGTAATAGATGTGAAGCCACATTTTCACAAGTACTCTTCAGAATCTAAGAAACTCAGTAAAAATGGAAATAGAGTCAATAATGTACATCTAGTCAAACTGCAGCCCATTGTGTGAAATTTCCATTCATTTCCTGGGCTTTTTATTGTAGTCTGTAGTATACATACTAAAAGTATGTTTTCCATATGCTTGTGTCTTTCAATGTCATTTGTTTGTAAGTATCAGGTAAATGTCATGTATCTCAGAGAATATTTAAGCATATGTATGAGTAGTTTCTTAATTTGCAGGCGCTCACCCAAGTAATGTTCTGGAAATGAAGCATTGTCCCAGCAGGGAAATTAAGCAGTGATGCATGAAAAATTGCTCATTATGAGCAATTCTTGACAGCTCTCATGTAATTAATGCTCTGACAAACAGAGGTAACAACTGGTTTTGAGCGGTATATAAACCTTACCTAATAACCAGTAAAATAATTTCATGATCCCCTTCTGTGTGATGGCAGAAGCTGACATGTTGGTGAAAGCAGAGAAGAAAACATTAAAACAAAACCCCTCAGTAATTCAGTAGTTGCTGTATTTCCCTCCTTACTTATTATTTCCTTCTTATAAACAAAAACAACAGTAAAATGAGCTCATGACCAATAATGCTTAACATGTTTTTTGTGCACAGGTGCAAGCTTTGTGGTGGAGGAGGGTTCCTCAGCAGCCCTTACTACCACTCATTTGTTTGCCACTGACCCTGACACCACTGCAGATGACTTAGAGTTTGTGTTGGTTTCTCATCCCCAGTTTGGTTACATTGAAAATATACTGCCTTCTCCTGGGTTTGAGAAGAGCAACATCGGAATAAGCATAGGTAAGTCTTAACAACTGGTGATAATCAAGCAGGTTAAATCTGGAGGGCTTGTGGAAGACTCTGCAGTGGGCTCTGGTGGTGCAGCTGCAGGTGTGAGCATTAATATGGGCTTATTGAGGAATGAAGGTGCTGGCAAACGAACAGCAGTTGGGCTTTGCAGGAGGACTTCAAAGGTAAACTGAAATCCTGCAAATGTGAAGAATTGGCCCTTGAAGTAAACAAGGCAATCCTTGTTTTATGCATCCAGCTGAGATCTATTAGACGTCATGATATGAAACGTTAATCTGCTCTCCCTGCCTTCCTCTTCAGTCCCCCACAAAAGACTCCAGCTTTACCTGAAATCTTCACCTGCACATAAGCAATGTTACAAAAGTGATAGCGATGATGGTTGACTTAGATGGTGACTTCCCTTGTCCACTTTCAAACTGTGTAAGGCAGTTTCACCCTCAGCAGAACAGACTGTGACAGGCTTTGTAATGCTACCAGCTTTTACCAGCATCTTCAGCTGGAAACCTGTAATCACTGAGTCTGTAAGTTCTCATTTTTGTGGTCTGTCAGTCAAATAAAGTGTAATTAGAATAATATAATCATGGAATCATCTAGCTTGGAAAGAAACATCAAGTCCAGCGATTAACCAAGCACTACCAAGGAATCTTGGACCTCAGATATTTTCATACTGTTATTTGAGTTGGTTTTGTGTGGGCTAAATTTTGCAGTCTGTACTGAGAAGTGAGAGCTTCAGAGTCCCACCTGAAGCAGAATGATGAATTTTTTTGGGGGGAAAGGGCTTGTGTCTTGCAGTAACATGTGCAATATAACCCCTACAGTAAAAAAATGACAGAGAACTTAAAAAATCAGGTTATTTATTCTTTGAAAAAAGACATAGTTTCAATTTTTTAAATTATGGATAAGACTAGAAGGTATGAAAATATTATGATTTTCTCTTTAAAATCTGTAGGTTCATTTCAGCTGAAGCACCTGAAAGCAAAGAATATAAACTATGTTCAAGCCAGGCACTTGAGAATGGAGCCAACAGAAGACAAGTTTGTACTTTATGTCACTGATGGGTTGCATCGCTCAGCAGAGACTCCATTTTTTGTGCGAATCAGCCCAACCAATGATGAAGTTCCAGAATTCATAGTCAGGAATATTACCGTAAGGAAATAAGCAAAATGTTTGTCATAGAACTCCTTTAACCAGAAGCATCTCTTTTATGTAAATGAGAATGTTTTCCTGATACCTGTTCCTTTGCATATTTCCCTCAATTTGTGTAGTTCAGCCTACATCAGGAAACAACCCAGTGAAATCCCTTGTAAAACTATAAGACAGACCTTCAGTGGAATATGAGCAGTGCATAGCTCTTGGAAATTTGCAGTTAAGTAAAAAGAAGGGCTCAAATCTTTAAACAAATAAGCCATCTAGAAAACAGAAAGATCTTTAGGCTTCTTCTGCATTCTCAAGAGCATTCACATTTTTTAATAGAATTTTTTTTTATTTCTGGCATAGCTTTTCCTCTCTGTATATTGTTTTTAATATAAAACAAAAAAAATATATAAGAAAGTGAGCACAGACTGAAAACTTAATGTAAAGTAAAAAGTGAATGATAAATTTATATGCATCCATATTTTTAGATACCGTTATGAATTTAAAGGCTTTCTCCTCTGTGCATTTCTGAGCACTGAGATTTGTTATTGACTTAATGTATTTTCTATCAATTTGGGCAAATATGAACTCTTTATCCCAACTTCTCTCTTCATCACTGTAACCATTTACTTTTTCTATGTCTCTTAAACTGGTTGAAATCAGTAGCTGGTCAAAAAGGTAATGGGTGGATGAATCAAGAGATACACTTGTACACAAAAACACCCTACTCATGAAACCATTCTAGAATGCTCTTATTTCTTTTTATTTAAAAGAATTGGATGTTTTTTCTTTCATGTTCAGGTTCAAGAAGGGGAAATGAAAGAGCTGGATCTGTCTGTTATCAGTGTGGTTGATCTGGACGTGCCACAAGACCCTCTGGTATTTGGGGTTGTGCAGAGGCCCTCCTATGGGTTCCTTATTAATGGTGTTCACGGCAATAATGTTCTACATTATAAAGAGTTAATTAACCATGATCACCACAGCCATGGGTTGCTTGTTCATGACTTTTCTATGGAGCTACTGAGGAATGGTAAGTGCAGTATTCTTCTGACAATGGTCTTTCATTCCTTTAACGAGGCAAGTGGCACACTAAAGTAATAGTCATCATTTATTTATTCTCTTGCCTTATGTTTATTTTCAAGAGAATATTTAAGAATGGGTGTTGCCCTGTTTAATGCTATTCTTGTCTATTGATTTTAGGAATTGTAAATAAAATCATCCTGAGAGACCTCTGTACCAAAAAGGGTAGTAATGTGAACAGAAAAATCATCTGTCCTGAAAAAAAAAAACCTTAAGGGAATAATGTAACATCATCAAAAAGATTTGTAAACATTTTACAGCATCTAGAATAGAGAGACAACAAGAGTGATTTAAAAACACATTAACTGATCATGAGGTTAAGTATTTCTTCAGATGTTCACAGAATTGTAGAACATTTTGGGTTGCAAGGGACCTTTAGGGGTCAATTAAAGTTGTGCTATGGGCAGGCACAACTTGCACTGGACCAAGTTGCCTAAAGCCCCATTTTACCTGACCTTGAACACTTCCAGCATTCCACAACCACTCTGGAGAAATTGTTCCAGTGTCTCACCATTCTTACTGTACAAGGTTTTTCCCTTATGTCCAACCTAAACCTACTGCAGTCCCTTGTTAAGTCACTACAGGCATTGGCAAAAAGTCTCTCTGTCTTTCCTATAAACCTTCTTTAAACATCAAATGGCTGCAATATACCATATGTCTAGCTATAAACATACAAATTGGGACTCCACAGGTTAGCATGATCAGTCAGCCTACTTTAAAGCAGCAAATCTATTTCAAGTACATATAATGAAGAAGTTTATTTAAGTGCAAGGAATACGGTGGATTCCTCTTGACTGTGGCTATATAGTGAATCATGGAATCTATCTCTATAAAGAGGGGCATGAATTCAAAACTGTCACTCAAATTTCAGTTCAACCCTCAAAACCTGAGGAAAGATTTTTTGTCTCTCTGTCTTTCTAATCTCCAGAATTATCAATTATCTGGAGAATTTCTAATTTCCAGAAATATCAGGTGTTCACCCCACATTCTCCTGCCTTCCCAAATCTTGGTTTTGACTTTCTTTCTTGGCTTTTCTCCTTTTGTTATCCACAATGGTGAATGAGCCACCTTCAGCCTAGAACTTCTGATTGTCCATGATCATAGACACAAGGCCAGCTCTCCTTCCAAAGGCTTCTTCAAAGTTCCCTGAAGATTATTTAAAGTACAGGAAAGTATTGTCTGGCAGACTTATCCTCTCTATGGTTCCTATCAAAGTGTTTTGGAACACGGAGAAGAGAAAAACAGTAGCTTTTTCAGATAGAAAAAGACACCTTTTTTGGAGCATCACTTCTTACTTAGGTCAGGGTGGTCACCTTGAGTCAACAGTATGCTGTTAGATCATTGAAGAGCAGTGGCTCATCAAACTCATCTTCTGATAGCTAAGGCAAGTTTCTTGTTACCCTAGCATATAGGGGAGGGGAGACGGAAGAAAGGTGACTGAAGTAGAGTGAAATGATGAGAGGGATTTCGCAAGAGTCAGATTAATTTATTCTTTCCATTTCTCTCACCCATTCTCCCTCTCCCTCTCTTTCTCTCTAATCTTTCTCCTCCTTCCTGCCTCACATAGGAATGAAGCTGATGTACATGCATGACAACTCTGAAAATCTCACTGACAGCTTTAAAATTCAGCTATCAGATGGAAAACATAAAGTCCTCAGAACCATTTCAGTGAAGGTCATTCCAGTTAATGATGAGAAACCAGTGCTGAGCAAGTAAGTCATGTGTTCCTGTTTCTGACAGTGGGATGTGTTCAGACAAAATGGTGGAAAAGTGAACAAAACACCAAATCATATAATCATACCATTGTTAGGGTTAGAAACGGCCTTTAAGATGTCAAGTCCAACCATCAGCCTAGCATCCCACCATGCCCACCATTAATCCATGTCCTTGGTGTCTGATGCAAAGAGCAGGCCATAACTAGTAACAGACTAATGTCAGTAAAAATGTTTCTATGTAGGTCTCTACCAGCCTGTTTAACAAAAAAAAAAATTACTGAAAGGAGAGAATTCTTAGTGTTGCTCTATATTAAGCAAATAGAAGCAAAATAAAAGTGTGTGGGGAAACATGTTTGTTTTTTCTTTCATAAGATGTTTCAAGGTGTTTGCCAGGTGTTGTACCTCGGCTGAACACTGACCACCATGGTACTGTTTTTCCCTTCCCTGAGACAAACACCTGCCTGAAACTTCTCTCTGAAAGTACTTCTGGATTTTGACATGAGAGGATCCACAAGGCTGAAGCAGGGAAAGGGCTTTCAGGTTATAATTCTTTTCTTTTATATTCTAAAACTCATTTTCTCTGCCATAATTCAACTGCTGCAAAGGCACACAACCTCATGCTTCAAAGCTAGGAGTCGTAAACGAACTAGACAGGATCAGAAATTGCCTGGCAGAGCATTTATAGAAAGGCAGCTGGCTGCAAGAGAGCCAAACCTCCTGGACATTTTAAAAAGGAGCTCATCCCTTGGGATCTCCAACTGATGTCTTGTCACAGAGCATCAGGACATCCATGCTTGTGACTGTTTTCCAGCCCCAGACAGGCAGATGGAAAGCTAGGAGTCCAAAGGTTTTGTGGGTGTAGTTCTGAACCGCTAAAGTTTGCATTTCAGACTCACAACCTGTTAATCAGACTTCCACTAAGGTAATTTCTGAACCCTCAGGGTATTTGGCTTACTTTCAGATCAGAGTTACATTTCCAATTGCAAAGAATTTCTTATGTTATTTTTTTACCAGATAGAGCTTCCTGCAATAACAAATGTTAGTTTCTTAGTTAAAAGCTTTTCAATAACCACATAATGCTAACATGAGAGAATGTCAATTTTCAGTTAGAATAAAGTGTATAATTTATGTATGCATATATTATGTACAGATAATTACTGATAATTGCCTATTTGTTCCTCACATGTTATAGCTTGAGCTGCCATTTTCTACCCTCTCGCTCTGAAAGAAGATGATTAAATGCAAGTAGTCAAGGTTTTTAGCTTTGCCCAGCTAGATCCAAAAACTGTTGCTTCCTTGTCTGGCAATGTTAGGTCTCACCACGTGCCATTCTTGTGGTGAACAACAGCATAGATTGAGACATCTACTCCCAAAACAGCTATTCCTTTATAAGAAGTTACTGCCTCTTGCCTGTTATTCTTCCACTGAGATGAAATATGCTGCTGGTATTCAAGCAGTAGAGTTTTAAGAAAGTGCTCAGTTTGGCACTGAGGTGATTTAGCTGACACATTGAGTCACTACATCTTCACTGTAGGGTACAAAGTTCCTTATGTTAGTGCAGTGTTTTACAGGTGAATATTGGGCAGAGCTTTTCTTAACCTTTTGATCTTGGGGCACTTTCCACCCCAGGGATTTTGAGCTCTCACCTCCATTTGTTATGGTCAACAGGCTGAAGAACCTGTGATGGGATGTTTTTGGCTGGCACACAGTGCCTCTTATTCACAGTGAGTGCCAGAACCTCAATCTGTCACCTCTTGGATTGAATCCTGTAGCAGAGAGTGCCCTTGGGGAATGTAAAGCCTTCACACATTCCTCATGAGAGCTTCTTCCCAAAATGAGATGTGGGTGCTAGAAGGAGCACAGAGAAGAAGTCAGTTAGATATGGTTTTGTCTCTTACATATAAAGGAGAACCTTGAAGACCAGTTGTTTGAAAGACATTAATTTCCTAAATAAACAATCAATTCATTAGAGCCAGTATTGCTGTGCTCCATATTAGCTGTAATAATGCAGTCTATTTGTTCACACTGTCTTCTTCCTATAATTGTATGAAAGGTATATTTTATAGTGTCCAGGGGAATAAGAAAGATGTGTTAAATCAATTTGTTTTAGGTATCCTTGTTGTTCCTCACCATTGCAAGGAGAAGCTTGTCTGCACTGTTAGCTTTTTTTTTTTTTCCCTCTTTTGAACTGAAATAGTCACCCTTCCTCTATTCTCTCTGCAATTGTCATTTCTGTCAGCATTTGGTTAATCCATATTTCTGGCAAAGAAATTACATTTTGAAAAGGTTCCTTTTATTGCACCAATACATGACTTTTAATTTTTTCAGGAAAAATGATATAGAGGTCAACATAGGTGAAACTCAAATAATTTCTAGTGCTGTTCTGTCAGCAGAAGATAAAGATACCTCCAGGGAGAGAATTTACTACTTATTTGAAAGACTTCCAGAAAACGGTCAGCTTCAGCTCAAGGTTAGTCTTTGTATACTTCAACAAAAAGCAGACATGCAAAGAACACTCTCTTTTTAGGGCAAAATGAAGTTCATTTTCCTTTTCTCCCAAAAGCCTGTCATATTTTGAAGTAGACAGCTTGGCCAGTTTGATTGTTGAAGGAGTGTTTGAGTCAAACAATGATGCTGTCCCAGAGGCTTTGGCACTAAAACCCAGATCCTGAACAAGAGGAGATGGAAGGTAAAAAACATGGCAGATCACCTGAGGTGAAAATTGAGAGAGATGCTGGGATAATCATCCCACAAAGGGAGAAAATCAAGCTGGGGGTTAATGGGAAAAGTCCTTGGTTAAAAACAAACAAACAAACAAACTTTTACTTCAGTTATTTTGGGGTTCAGAAAGCATGGAAAGAGTTGCATGTGAAAGAGTAAGTAAGACCTCATCATCTAGATGAAAAGCACAGGGGGAAGGAAGAGGAATGGAAAAAATAAGATTAGAAAAGGAAGCTGAGGTGATAAGCTGCTGACCTAAAATAAGAAAAAGGAACAAAGTAAAAAAATGCCTCTTTTAAATAGTGTGCATATGTGATAGAAAAAAATTCTGTTTTTAAAACTTGGAAAGCATTTTGATGCTGGATCTCAACATCAATCCTTGGATCACATGAGACTTATCTCACATGTGAGTTAAGTCTGAGGCAAGAGACATTTGCAGACTGGAGTCTGTCAGTTTGAACATATAGGGTACATACATATATCTTAGCCCTCTAGCCTTGATAACTTTTACCCTAAATCTAGTGATGTTGTTACCGCCGTTACTTCGTGGATCAGCCCAATTTAGGGTACTAGGTTATCTTTAGAAAAGCAAGAAATTTTATGGTGTAATTCAATTGTTTAGGGGATTTTTTGCAACTGAAGACCTCTGGGGCTTTAAATTTCTGTGCTTCTCTGAAGTTGTTTCTGATACTGTTTTAGGTATGATTTCACATAGAACCAAGAACAGATTTGTGAAATTAAGAAATAGAAAACATAAGCTGGATCAGGAACTATTTAATTTTCATTTTGGTGTCTGATTAAGAAGTGTGCAGAAATTTGTTTCATAGAGTAAAAGTGGCTAAATGCCATATTACTCTATTTAATTAATGATCATTGTATCTTCTCCAGCCTCATATCTGCTGGAAAAACCCTCCAATTATTTGCTGCCCTTTAAAATATAGTATGAGGAAAGAAGCTATGGAAGGAAAGCCAGGTAGCTGCCACTAACAGTCTATATAACTTCAAAGAAATACAATTAACTGGGAAGGCTGCGTGGGTGATTATCAGTTAATGAAAGATGCTTATGCTTTCCAGGTAGGACAAGAGTGGGTGACTCTCCGAACTGGAATGAAATGCACTCAGGAAGAGCTGGATATGAACCTTGTGAGATATGTCCACACAGGAACTGTAGGGTCTAAGAAAAAAGACAGCTTCACATTTTATCTCTGGGATGGGTACAACAGATCCCCAGCTGTGGACTTCTACATAAATATCAAGGACTTGGAAAAGGGTAAAGATTCACTAACCTTGATGTTTTATAGTGCCTGTTTCTGAAACCAAGATATTTAAGTACATGTCCTAATCCTTTCCTCAGCACTACATAGGCTCTGGCAAGTGTCCCTGCAGTTTCTGTAAGTTTAACTGCTTGGATTTCACTGTTGGCCAGGTCCTGGGATTTGAAAAGGCTCTGCCAAATGCAATGTGTTGCACCTTGCCTCCCAGGGCTCCCAGCCACTTTACAAAAAGAGCTAAAAACATCTTTCTTATGTCTAAGTAAATCAGCACAGAAAAATGGCAAGAATATAAAAAGGTAGGCAAAAGACTGTTCAGAAACAGCTCTGTCTTCCAGGTTATTCTACAGTCTTACAGTCTCTTTTTATTACATCTCTACTAAAAACATAAATGTTTACCTTACACTGCTTAGATTGAAAGATGTGTCAAAAGAGGCTGTGGTCCCTTCATCCTTAACCACAACAGGACAATAATTTTCATGTTCCAACAGAATAAAGCCCCAAGCAATGTGGCTATGGCTGATCTCATGGCTGATCCTGCTCTGAGCAGAGGGTCAGAATAAATATATCCTGAATAAATATATCCTATGCTGAATTTCTCTACTATCTTAAAGTCTTATGTTTTTTCTACAAGTGATGGCTTTTCTGTGAATAAACAACACACAAGAGATCATCCAGTTCAATATGACTATTTTAGTGTTGTTTTGTCTCTTCTGCAGGAGACATTGCTGTTTTTATGAATGTTCTTAGAGCGCCAAAAGGAGTTTGCAGCTACGTTACAATGGATGTCCTTCTTGCACTTGACGGTACTGACAAGCCAGAGGAGCTCCTTTATGTGATAACCTCCCCACCCCAGCATGGACAAATAGAGTATGTCAGCAATCCTGGCATCCCCATCACGAGCTTCAGTCAAATGGATATAGCACGACAGATTATCTGCTACGTTCACAAAGCCAAGGCGATTGTTGGTGAAGATACATTCAGGTAAGGTGTAGTACCCCAATCCCCCAAGCTCTTTCCCTTGTGTTTTTGAGCTATTTAAAAAACCTGCCCTACACAATACAAAACACCTCCAAAGAAATTATTAAAAAGAGCTGGAGGCTCTGTGTGAATGCCAATGTTTATATAGAATATCTATTTCTACCACAATAAATATGGTTGGGAATGCTTGGTAATAAATGCATTTTCTCATTGATACTGAAAACATAACTAGAGACACTTTTACTCAACGACACTAGCTTCAACATTATTATAGCATACACAGCTGTTAAGATTTAAGTGAGAGAGAAGGACTGAGAACATACTTAGTGGAATTTTCTTTTGCTTTCTTGCTACAGCTGGATGTGGTAAAGCTGATCCATTCAGGTATTAAATAATAGCTTTCTTGTCTGCTACAATTTATCATATTAATTTGATTTTGGATTTTTTGAAATCATAAGTATTCTGGAATATAATGAAAACCAGTCCACTTAGTCTATTTTGACACTACCATAGCTCAGAAATTCATTTAGACACTTGAAATTTTGGGTAAATCCATAGGTTTATCTACAAGCCCAGTTCAGTAGCCTAATGATCATTATTTTTACCTGTTTCTGAATTTTTCCACTTAAAACAGTCTATACTAGGTGCATTCATTTTGTTCTTAAATGAATCTCCCTTGGTTATAAAGTAGAATGATGCAATGAATTATCATCAGATAGAGAGCAGCTGTACCGGTCAAAGTCTTGTGGACAGTTTTGTAAAAAAAGAACAAAATGAGGGAAAAGAAAATGGCCAAAAATAAAGAAACATTTTTAAAGGAAGAATGCTTACTTTTTGCTAATATTGGCAATTTTTTCTGAAAACAGCTTTTGACAGAAGATTGACTTATTGTAAAATTCAAAATTAAGAGCTTATTATTTTTCATTTGTGACTTAGAAAAATTAAAGATTTGGCTCCTAAGAGCTGCAATTCAGAAAAGACCCCTTTTTACACTCTCCTAGACTAGATTCCTGATGTGAATAGCTTTTTCCGTGTGGAATGATGAAGTTCAAGAAAATTTTGCATCATCCAGTTTGAGAACTTTTTTGCAGACAAGTCAAACAAGTGGGACATGGAGACATCAAATAAATCTCCCTATGATATTGGGTCAGGTAGCATTGTCCAGAGTTAACCCAAAAGTAATTCTGAAACTTTCCTCAGACAAAACATTTTTAACAATCCGTTCCACTGCATTCCAAGTAGTGGAAATTATAGTTAGATTTGTCTGATTCACTTGTACTCACTACAAGAAGAGAACAAATATTCCCTGGTTTTATGTTTCTGAATTATAAGAATAATCCTATTCTTACAAGAATAATAACTTATAATAATACATGTGACACACTTTCACCAAAACTAGGATTAGATTATAGAAGTAAGGTTGCAGTCATGCCAGCCCTAGTTTGGGCAGCGTAGTATAGTGGCTTGTGTCAGTATGACTTCCATATCACACGAATGAAAGCAGATAAAAAAATTCTAGTCAAATTGCAGATGTGGATGTAGCCCATGGCTAAACAGAAAATCAAACTGACCAAACTAGAAAGTAAAGTTATGATGCTTTAATAAATATTAATATATGATAACTATTTTAATTCAAATAATTGTGTTCCTTGATGTTATCATTTGGAAAATTGATTTTGTGAAGACATACAGATATTCTGGAAGCATAGTATTATTATTTCAACAAGGAATTAATTATATGGGTAATTGTGGGAGGAGGAGGAGGAATTAACTCACCAGATTTTTACTTCCCACCAAAGTACTTCCTTCAGACATAAATTTACCTGTATTGTTTGGTGCTGTTGGCCTGGAAGAAAGATTTGGCACTGCTTGTTTGGACAGATGACTTCAAGTGATTAGCAACCTGACATCAGATGTTGGCAGCAGGATGCTAAAAGAACATGCTAATGTCCTCCATTTTGACATGCTGGCTTGATTTTGTAATGAGTTGGCACTATTTATGATTCCATTTTTATCCTTTAAATGCCATGACAGATGGTAGGTCCTATAGCCAACTCCATTGTCATCAAACTGCAGAAAGCATGAAATGTTGGTAGTTGTGAAATCAAACCATGCAACATGTCCTCCAAACTTTGCCTGGGAATTGTACTCTAAATTTAATCAGAGAGAATATTGGCTGCTCTCCACTCCTGAGGAAATTACAAAGCAGACATAAACCAGATATAAACAAAGAACCAAAATCTCCCAAAGTGCAGAGGAAGGACATTCTTGGACATAGGCAGTTTCATCACTAGTGAAACTGAGCAGTGAATGAAATTCATGGTAAATTTCAGTCTGATATATACATGCAGGAGCTTTGTTCCTATCTGGTATTCTGGAGAAGGCTGGATGAATCTTCTGTTTTATGAACTAAATTGTCTATGCCTCTCAATAAATATTGTTTGAGACATCACCCAAACGTTTTTACAGCAATCAAAAGAATGAGAGAAAATTCACTTCTGCTGCAATTCTCCAGGCATTTTGAGAGAAGGTTAAGATCTTGACTGAAGGTGCTTTACCCTTTTTCCTCCTAACACAGTATTTATCATCATTATTCTAGTTTTGTAGTTGGTTTCAGATAGCTTACAAATAGCACAACCCTTTTACCATTGGCACAATAGCATTAGGTCAGTGTAGACAGATGTCTCTAGGATCCCAGCTGGGAATACCATCCTCAGTAAACATATTTCTAACTGCTACATAGTCCCTGGTCTGCCTATGCTCATTCCCATCTGTTTCATGGCATAGTGCCAGTTTACAAGTGATCAAGCTCTAATCATCCAGTGTTGGTGAAGGCAATGAGGAGTTTTAGATGGACAGTCTGTGTGACACAGTAAGCTGCTCCACGACCTACTGAAAGTCATTCACAGTCAAGTCATGCAGCAATACACTAGGTGTTGACCCTGTGATTTTAAAAATACTTCTTCAAGGTCTGCCATCAAGAGACTGAGGGGAAACACATAATCCACTAAATGTCAGCTGGTTCCCATTTCACTTAAGTATGGTAGAAGAGCGTTAGGTGGAAAGCAGCCAGCTAGGCTGGCCCTCATACTGTTAAAAACAATTGTCCCGCTCTAGTAGAGAAAAATTTCTTTGCACACTAGACTCTGTTCTGAGTCAGGCAGAACATACCTGTGTGAAAATGTTTTTGCACATACTGTGCAGAATAATCACTGAAATTTATGTAGAAAGATAGGTAACTCATACATGCTATAAGTTGATGGGACATGAAGGATCATAAGACATTTTCAGAGCAGTTTTTAGTTTCATATACCCTCAAAAGTTTTTGTTACAGGCATGAAAATGTTCCATGTATTTATTTTCAGAAGAAAATGCATAAATAAAGATCTTGCCAATAAAATCTAAGATGAATTCTAAAGGCTAAAAAATTGGTTTTCTCCTTATTTTCCTCCACAACTAAATTTAATGATAAATACCTGCAGACCATGCTGTTACTCGTATGGCAAAAGCCCATACCCAGCTGGTGGGCTTCTGCCATGGTTTAACTGCAGCTGGCAACTAAGCACCAGGCAGCTGCCTGCTCCCTTCCCACCTGTTAGGACTGGAGAGAGAATTGGAAAGGTAAAAGTGAGAAAACTCATGGGTTGAGATAGGTAAATAGCCTAATAGGTAAAGTGAAAACAGAGCACACAAGCAAAGCAAAACAAAGAATTAATTCACTGCTTCTTGTGGGCAGGCAGGTGTTCAGCCGTCCCCAGGAAAGCAGATTTCCATCATGCAAAACAGTGACTTGGGAAGACAAATGCCACCACTCCAAATGTCTCCCCCTCCGTCCTTCTTTTCTCCCCACCTCTATAAACTGAGCATGCCACCAGATGGTCTGGGATATCCTTTGGGTCAGCTGGGGTCAGCTGTCCTGCCTCCTCAACTCCTTATGCACTCCCAGCCCAATCACTGGTGCTGCAGTGTGAGAGGCAGAAAAAGCCTTGATGTTGTGTAAGCATTGCTCAGCAGTAACAAAACCAAAACATCCTTATGTTATCACTATTATATTAACACTATATTACACAAAATAAAACCACAGCCCCATACAAGTGACTGTGAAGAAAATTAACCCCAGTCAACAAAGTAGAGCTTCCAACAGATTTTCTCGACCCTTGTTTCCTTTGGGTACCTTTCTCTTAGTTTTGAAAGGAAAACTATCTGCAGTGAATAATCAAATCTTTAGTGTATATAATGAAACATCACTATTTGAGAGACAACTACAAGAAACAATGTGGCTATTAACAGTAATTCCCAGCATCAAAGAAGAACTGTGCAGATATGACCATTTGATAAATTTATGCTATGGATACCTAAGTTTTTAACATTTCCTTATACAATTTGTACAGTTCTGCCCAATACCATAGTATTTCAGTGAAACTTTACCTGACTTTTGTAAAGAAACATAAATCAGTTCCTCTGAATAGATGAAAATTTAAAGATAACATTGATGCCTAAATAAACTCATAAAGTGAAATAAGGCTGAATCTTTCTCTAGTTTAGGGGAATTTGGTAGAAAAGATATGTAACAGCAAACAGAAAGAAATCCAAACCAAACCAAACCAGTCAGGTTGTGCACTTCACATACCTCTTTCTGTAAGTTTTAGGTGCTACTGCCAGGTAACCAAGTGAAATAAATTTTAAGGATGTGTAAAATATGTATGCCAGAAGCTACGATAAGCCCTCCAGGCAGCCTTTCCTTTTAGATCTGCTACACCTCTATCTCAGCTAGAAGACTAGATCAGCTCCATTATGACTGTTGATCTTCAAGGCCTTTCATCTGGCATCTGCTCAATCCCTGCTGGGCTGGTGCATTATAACTCCTGTCATATACTTCGCTGTCTGCTTCCATGTTTTTAAGTTTTACTCCACTCAGTGTCTGGGTTTATGCTCCACCCAGCTCTTCTGCTTTTGCAGTATCAACACAGGCATGTCCTGTAGTAAAGGTCTGCATTATCATTTCATTTCAGTACATGGTGAATCAAGAACAGATGCTGAAGACTGCCTTGCCTCTCTTTGCCAGATTCACCATCAGCAATGGAGTGAGAACTAAGAATGGGACATTCAAGATTGTCTTGGAGGCAGCTGACCAGGCTTTGCCCACTCTATCTAGGAACATGGGGATAAGATTAACAGAAGGAGCTATGGCACTTCTTACTCCTGATGTACTGCAGCTTTCAGACCCAGATACTGCGAAAGAAAACCTTACCTTCCTCTTGGCTCAGCTCCCCCAGTATGGTCATCTCTATTATCATGGGGCTGTACTACTGCAGTACAATTTCACACAGCAAGATGTGGACAACAGGGATGTTGCATACAAGCATGGAGGTGGGAATTCCCAGATTGACAGATTTACATTTGTTGCCACAGATAGGACTAACCAAGGCTTCATCGTGAATGGGAGGGTGCAGAGCGAGCCAGTGGCATTCACCATTCAGGCAAGTGTGACCACAGGCTACTTAAGAGAGATACATAGTATGATAAGCTAAAAAATGTAGCAGTTTTGATGACAGCTGGTACTTCCTGCAGTCTCTGATTTAACTATACAGCTAAAATGTTTGCTTTCTGTGTTCCATGAATTATTAACCTGGGAAATGGACTACTTGCCAAAATGCATAAAGATAAGCAAGTAAATACTTATATACTTAATACTTGTATGCTAAATATTTTACATAGGAATCTCAGCTATTGGAAGGATAGAGCTTTCTCCTACTCTGTTTTCCCACTTGGTGCCTAACCCTGTGATTTGCACAAGTGGGGGTGTGAGTATGACTGCTGCTCTTCATGTCATGGGAATCTTGAATTACAGCCACTTTTCTTCCCCACCTAGACATCCTGTCTTCTCTCTGAGAGTCTCTGTAAGACGCCTGCTCTGATTCTTCTTTCTTTGCTAGAATTTTTCTGTTCACTTTTCATTTCCCCATAAATTTTCAAGTCCTTCATACTTCATAGGCTCAGATATATTTGCTGTGATTTTTTGTGTGTATCTGTGTGGCATGTGTTTCCATACACAAAAGTATGGACAGTTGTACTGGTTGCACTGCATGTCAAAATTCTGTGTTTCAAAGCCCTAATACTAATGGTGAGACTGTTATTATTTCCTGATGACAAAATTTCAAGTTATACCATGAGTGAGGAATACTGTTTCAGCAGAGAGTGAGATATGGGAACAGTAACAATTATTGCGGAATGCTAGAAGATTCATCAGAATCTGTGAAATCCGGCATTGTTATATAACAGAGCTGACAAACCTTTGCTGCAGTTATCTTTTGCTGTGAAGAAAATTACACAAAAAATGAGGACTGTGGGGAATGTGGGACATGAGGGCAGAGGTACATAGAATTTGTGTTACACTCCTCAGGGTGTACTCTACCTTGCTGCATGTGACAAGTGATAGGCAATCTGGGCCTGGAAACTTCTCAAGTGAAGCAGAACTTGACTGAAACTCAGGGGTCTGCAGCAGACTGTGAGCCAAAGTAGCTTTTGTCATCCTGATCTGGCTGCTGCTCTTTTAGCAAAAGCAGGACAGAGAATATCCTGAGGTTGTAAAATGAATGTCTAACTTTGATTTAGGTTGATCATTTGGACAAAATGGCACCAAAAATTATTCATCTTCGTTGCTTTTCTGATGTGGAACTGCTGAAGAATGGCAATTATGGGATTTATATTACTGCAAGGTCCCTGAGGGCATCTGACCCCAATACAGAAGATGACAAAATAATTTTTAAGATTTTGCAAGGTCCTCATTATGGCTACCTGGAAAATACAACAACAGGTGATTTCTTTTATAATCTCTATTTTGGGCCATACCAGACCAGATTGCAAACCCTACCCTGTTAATGTTGGCTTGATAGAGAGAATCAAAATTTCTTATCAAACTTTGGGCAAAGTTTGAGTGTAGTAACAAAACTTTTATAATGAAACCTGAGCCTTAAATTTGTTATGAATCCTCAAAGAGTTTGAGATAATTTTTAATAGCTGCTGTTGAGAAACTTTTTATTTCTATCAAGAAAAAAGAAGATTGATATTGAACTTCGTCTTTTGATAAACAGGTTATACATGGAGAAATTGTCAGGGACTCATAATGAACATAATGTTTAGCTATAAACATACATTTCTCTAAGTTCAGATTCTCAACAAAAAGAAAAGTTGAAAAGAGCTTATGAGCAATGTTGTTCTTATTAGCAGGCTTTTGGTTGATCTGTGTATTACTCATCTTTCCTAGGTGGGTTCATTCAGGAAGGATTTAGCCAAAAGGATTTAAACAGCAAAATCATACTTTATGTCATCAACCAATCGCAAGAAGTGAATTCGGACAACTTGGAGTTTCGAGTGACAGATGCCAGTGGAAACTCTGCAGCACCCCAAAGGTAGATCCCCTCCTTAATGATGTGGGCTGTGCTGCACTGTGCTCACCATCCCATGGGGCAAATGAACAGCTGCTGGGCTTGAAGCCATGCATACAGGGTCATAGCTACAACTGAACTTGCCATTGCTTCTGTTAGAGTAGAGAAGAATTCTTCCCCTCAAGAAGGTGAAATACAAGGGGTGAGCTCCAGGTTGGACTGTGTCACAGTTCTCAAGGGCCTTCAGAGGCTCACCAGGAAGCACAATGCATTTAGTGTAAGTTGGGCATTTGGAGATCTGAGATGCTGTGTGCTGAAGGATGGGACTGCTGCTTCATGAACATGGTCCTGAAGCCACAGGTCACCCTTGCCCTTAGCTAATGGCAATGCATTTTTCACAAGTTTGAGATTACAATGGAGGGGATGCTCTCAAATGACAAATCTATGAGCACCATATTTCTGCAAAAGAGCACTGAAAGAAGGTGGAGAGCACACAGCATCTTCTTTGTCATCCACTGCATTTGTTAGGCATACATATCCAATGTCTCCTTGCGCCATATAATAAGCCTCATGTAGAAAAATTAGAATATCATTCAAACTGTGCTTTGATGATAAAACCAGAAGTGCAAGTAGCTCTTCAGCAGAGTCAATGCTTCTCTTTATTTCTGAAAACAGGGCTAAATGTTCAACCAACTTATTTAATCAGAAGAAATCAAGAAAAAAAACCCAAACCAAATACGGGTTTTCTGGGCTAAACTGGCTACTCAAAAATCAGGACTCATGGTGAAGAAAAAGGAGCAGAGAGTTGGACCTAGGGGTAGAGCACTTCACTGCATGCTGGAGAGAGGACAGGGACTGAGTTGAGCTGGAGGCAGCATTTAGGCAGTTATGTGCTGTGCCAAAAGATGTCCCCATACACAAGCACATCTGAGCGTGGACAGCCCAGCTGCTCTGTGCTGGCTTGTAGATGTACCAATAATAAAACCACTATTATGTGATGCCACTTCTCAAGGAAAACCACAGCTTTTTGTAAATGAATGGCAATGCATAGCACAGCTTTAGGATAACAGCAAAGAAAAAGCTCTGTTTTTTTGCATAAACTAAGTACTAGATAGAAGTTGTCTGCTAGCAGACTAAAGGGGAATTTTAGGGAAAAATAGTATTCTAATATTGGAGTTAAAAGCTTGTGAGATATTTTTTTCAATTTAAAGTATTTATTACTTAATGATCAACAGTTCAAAATACACAATTTATGGTTCATGTCCCAGTTTTTATTTGAATGCTGCTGGACTACAACCAGCACATTCATCTTCTTTAGCAAAAATAAAGCAAATCAGCTTCTTAATGGGTTTCCCACAAAACTAGCATCAGAGGATTGAAGAGGAGAGGAAGAAACTTTCGCTTGTGATAGAGCTAGTCAGCTGTGAAAGGCGTGTTTAAGAGGTTTGTTTAAGTAAAGTTAAAATTGTATATAGCTCAGCTTATTTTCCTTCTATGCACTCATTCATCCCTCTCTGACTCTCAAAAATTTTTATCACAGCTTTTAAAAAGGAAAGATCTTTATTGATTATCCCGTGCAGCACACAGTTTTCTGAAGTTCAGACACTGCTTCCATCCTCCATAAATAGTTTAAAAAAACATGTGCATCTAAAATTCAGTGCATAAGATGCACAATGGGAAAAGGCTGGAGAGTGAAATATGCAGAGTACTAAAGTAAGGGGAGGAGAGAAGACCCTTACACATAGGCAGAAAAGTCCTAGAGCATGCTCTGTATGCTACAGGAGGAGAGTTAGAGGATAGATGAAAGCAGATGGGTGGAAAGTAGGATATTGCTGAGAAAAGACTGGAGAGTAAGAGAATAATAAAACTGCAAGGCTAAAGAGAATCAGGATAAACAGTGATAGTCTTTTCCTATTGTTACAAACTGCTCTTCTCAAAGTTGCTGCAGACTCCTGCTGGGTGCAAAACAAGGCTCAAGTGTGGCTTGATCAGGCCTGGTCTGGAAGATTTATTATCATCTCTTCCTAATCAGTTAAATCACACAAATGTGTTGGAGACAAAGATTCAGTATGTGTATTGGTTAAATCAGCAGACCGGAGAGAAGGCTCCTCACACAGCCTCTGGGCAGCAGGGGCGGGGGGTGGCTGGCCAGGTGGCTTTGCTCTACACTCACATTCCTTTCTCTCCCACAGGCTGGAGCTACGGTGGTCTCGAATTGAAATGCTACAGACTGAATATGAGGTGTGTGAAAACATTGGAGTGGTGTCTCTGAAAATCACCAGGGCAGGACACTCAGGGGAGTCTGCCTTTGTAACTGTGAAGGTAAACCCAAAAGCCAACAACCTAACTTAACAATAATAAGTGCAGCCTGTTATTTTATTCCTCAGATGTAAAGATAATTCAGTAATCATCAAAGAGCCCATGTGATTCAATCCATACTTACTGGGACATTGTCCTTGCTACTACAGATGGCTGAAACATTTATGACAAAATTACTCGAGTTCTAAGTAGAAATGCTAATTAACCAAACCCGGAATGTTTTGGAGCAGTGTTTCAGTTTTGATGAAAAAACAGAGCAGGCAGTTTCCTCTGGCACTATGCTCAGAAGCTTGCTTTCCAGGATCTGCTACTTTAAAAGCCAGGCTTTGGGCAATCTAGGGCCTTGGGACTTTTGTTTTGCATTCTCAGGCTGGTGGAGCCCAGGAGGTATGGGAGCTCAACTACACAGACATTGCAGCCTTCTTCATTTCTCCTCCTACTGCCCACAGCCTAGGAAAACCCCCTATATCTTCAATGTCTGCCTCTGTCTTATGTCAGAAAAGCTAGACTGAAAGCTGCAGGCTACAATTTTGTAAAACAGGTTTTATGCAACTTGCCATCACAAATTTTATCTTTAAATGGCAATTCCTGTATTATTTCAGCTCCCCTTGCTAGGAAATACCATTTTTCCCCCCTCACAGTTTCTCAGGATTATAGTACTAATTATAAACATAATTTTGATTTTTCTTTTACTGAAGTTAGTGGGAATTTTGCTAATGATGCCATCAGGGCCCATTCTGTCCTACCCTTCACAGACTCTGATGATTCTTCTCTAACAGTCACTTGCAGATACAGACCAGTGAAATTGATTCCAGCATCAAGAACTGGAACTCATACACAATGTGGAAACTGGTATTCTCTGGTGTCTCCTATGAAAATTCAGGGAGTTACTGGAATCTCTATGTTTATATATGTAGGGTTCACATCTATTCTAATGAGGCTTTGGGGATGACAGAAGGCTCTGTGCAAGAAAGCTTCTTTCAAGGTATCACAAAGGGCCAAATAGGAAAACATGGCCAGATGGTGCTGCTCTTCTGAGATGACAGGATGTGCTTGTCTAGGAGCCAGGTATGGCAGGGTCCCCAGGCATAGTGAGCAGCAGTGTTACCCAGTGTTGTCAAATGGCAATCTGAGAGGGGAATGAGCAAAATTATAAGATAGGGAATTTTTTTATTATTATACATTTTTTCAAGTCATGAGCTTGAAAACAGAATAACAGTTGCACATAAGAAGTTTTATTCTTCAGGTCTTTATCTTTTTTTCCAGCCTGAGTATATGTAAGGGCTGGCCTGTCTACTTGAGACACGCAAAGTACCTTCAGCATGCAGCAGGATGCAGCGGTTTGGTGAAATGGGTTGCAATATGGCATTCACTGTTTGATTTCTTCTCAGGTCAATGAAATATCTGCTAGGCTGGGAAAGGACTTCACAGTGACACCCTCTAAGCTTGTTCAGTTTGATCCAGGTATGAAACATTGCACTTAATAACTCTAAAATTAATTCACTGATTTTGGAAGAGTAAACTCTTGCTTTGGAGAGTGCCATCTATTATATACCTAGATAGTTGCTAGAGAAGTTGAATAGAATTTAAGACTTGGACTCATTTTTTGGAAGTACTGAGGGCTACTTTAGTGAATTGGTATCTTTATCATGAGATTGTTACAGTCTTTTACATCAGTTAAAATATTAAAAGTGCTGAAATTATGTCTCCTAATCTCCCAACAACTAGGCTGGATAGGACTCACCCTGAGCTGAGCTGTGGGATGCTTTAAAGGCTTCAGTCATAATAGGTAAACCGAAGGACACAGGCCAAATTTAGATAAAACTGATAACAACTTAGATTATTCAAGATGTCCAAGGCCCTTTTTCATTTACATACAAGCTTGAAGTTACCCAGTAAAGACAAGGAAACAAGGAAAAAAACTATGGTAAGGTTTGCCTAAAAGGTTCCACTTCAATCTACCACAGTTTTTGATCCATTTACAGGTATTTTAAATAACTGTTCCGTCTTTAAAGTTCAGCTTTTCAGATAAAAAACCTATGATATATTTTCTCTTGCAAATCATAGTGGAAGTCATAAATCTATATATTGCAGTGAAGTTTTGCACAGCTACAGCAGCTTTTTGTTAGTGTATGAACTTCAACTAAATCATCATTGCCCAGGAATTCAAACTTAATGTTACTTGGAAGAACAGCAGGAGTCCAGTCAGTCAGTAGGAGCACAACAGCAAACACAACCTACTCCATTCTAGCTGCAGACATGTTAATTAATCTATTTCTCTGACACCCTGATTGATTGAAATAGCACTTAAAGAGTAATTAAAATGTTTATTTCTGTTAGGAGTGTCAACCAAGATGTGGAATATAGCAATTACCTATGACGGATTAGAGGAAGATGATGAAGTCTTTGAAGTAGTTCTGAACTCCCCTGTGAATGCTGTTCTTGGCATGCGGACAAAAGCTGTAGTGAAAATTTTGGACTCAAAAGGAGGTATTCTCTTTTGATCTTTGTGACTAAGAAGGTGGAACAATCTTGGCTGAGTAGCTACCTATTTTCAACCACAGGTTGTTCTTAACACTCACCATTAGATCAAACTGCCTAATTTCTTTTCAGAGAAAACAGGCTCGACAGTTGCAGGCCCTTTATTCTCTCACACAACCATATGCATCCTCTAAGGAAACACAGCATGGAGAAAGCATTGAGTACAAAATGATAAAAGAGCCAGGAAAGAAATCCCTTTGAAACACGACTTCAGTACTCATTTATTAAGTGGGAAAAATTTGGTTTAGATCCATTAGAATTTTTTTCCAGTTATTATTTAATTGTTGTATAACCTCTAAAAGACATTTACTTTCCTCTCGGAAAAGAAATATAATAAATTAACCCACCTCTTAGCAATATATTTTCCAATGCTTAAAAACTGCAGTCCACAACTTCACAGCAAACAGTTTAGTCTCTGCATTATCATGTTTTTCAGTGATCAAATGGGGTGTGCCTAAAGTCAGACCAAAAGCAAAGCAACTGTGGAAACAGAAACAGGAAAACTGTAGAAAACCAGAAATGACTAGACAAGCAGCAGTATCTTCTGACTGCTGAAGTGTTTTGTTCTTGCAGTGTTCAGTGAAACAATATCTAAAATATCCACATTGCAATAAATTAGGCTTCATGTTGCAAAAAGCCCCTTTAAACTTTCTCGTTTGTTTTCTCCTAAGCACTTGTAGTGTAAATTAGGACTCAATTGACACAATGAGTTCATTGAAACAACAGTGTCCTGGATTTTCAAGAAGAAGCTTCTTGGACATGATGGAAGTATCATCCATGGTAATTAAAGATGCCTGCATATTCGTGGCCAAAACCCCCAGAACTTCAAAGCCCACTATAAGCATGAAAACATGTATTTTAGCAGATGTTTGGATGAAATTCTGACCTGTGGGTAGACAGATGCACCACATATAAAATCTTACTTATATAGATAGTAGTTGCAGTTATAGTCATAGATAACCCCAGAAATGAGGGTGACTGAATAAACAGCAAATCAACTACTTCAAGTGAAAGAATCATTCAACTTCTAAGGACAAGCTGTTTATGTGCCCATGTCAACATGACCAGTTATCTGCTCATGCAGTTAGAACTGACCATCTGCCATTTTTTATGCTTTCAGGTCAATGCAGCTATTCCCGTTCTGCTGGCCAAAGCAAGCAAGACTTCTGGGGGAGAGGCACGCTGTTTCCAGTTTCCTTGGGCACCTCATCACCTTCCAGGCCTGGCAATGTTTCCTTGGAAGGGAGCCCACTGCCTCCTTCCAAAGGGATGAGAGTGCATGGAGGGGACCTGCAGCAGGAGCACAGCTTGGCAAATCGGTCAAGGACCAGGCTGAGAGTAACTGGAAATGGCAGAATAGTAAGACACTTCTGTAGTTCAGTGATGGACTGATTTGTGAGTTTATTGTGATGGGATATCTTCATTTCACTGTCATTTTTGTAGCAATTCTATTTGACCACACAATAACTATAAACTACATGACTTTGCTCCCCCAGTTGAACCTGGGGGCTGTGTAAAAAAACTGTAAGGAAAAAACCAAACCAACCTGATTTTGAGGATCCATGTATGCAGGAGAGGAATAAAATCAAGACTTGGGGGAGGAAACAGGCATGAAGCAACTTCATCAGTTATGAAACTTCTAATCTTATAAAAATGATGGGTAAGTTAGAAGTTGGTGGAGCCAGGAAAATATAGAAGTATACAGTATAGAAGCTGTGCACCTGCTACTGAAGTTATGAAGCTGAAAATACTGTTAGCTTAGACTGGGAAAAGTTATTTAAACCTTGCCTACTGATTCTCCTGCTTAAGCTATATCAATTTAGCTAGGTATTTAGTAACTTTCTGCTATTGCAATCTTAAAAGTTACTGGAATCTGTTTTTATGAACACTGAAAATTACACTTGTAAATTTTGCTTTTTAATGGCTCCTTTTAGGAATTATATGTTTCTGTACTAAAAGAGAAATAACTAAACCCAAGACATGCTCTGCATGAGGTATAACCTAGTAGTATATCTTACATAACATCTTCTTGTTTCTATAATACATGAATATACCCATCTAATTCTGCTGTTCTACATTTTTTAGGTTCATCCTTCATCTGTATTTAGAAATGAAACAGATGTGGTTTTCAAAGTAAGAGCATTATGGGTATTGGTTGGACACTTCTATGATTTCTTTCTGATTCTGTTCTTTCCAGGCTTCATCGTGCTTCATACCTCGTTATGTCCAATACTTTATTTTTCTACGTATGTTTCTTTTCCTTTGGCATAATTTCCCTTGATTTAAAATAGTTTGTATAATAATTAAATTTTTTTTTATTTAGTTTTTTTAAGAGCTGCTTGTATGTACTAATCCTCTCTTTTCATCCCCTGTTCTTGTGTGTATAATACTGTAAAATGAAGTATCACGGGATTGTATCACTCAAAATAGAGGATGACACCTCCTCAGCTGAAACCAACAAGAAGGCAGAACCAGAGATAAATATCATCTCCTCTAGGAAAACAGAAATCCCGCAGGCTGATAAGGCAGAACTTGCAGCTGAACCAAGATCAAGACATAAGGTATGAAGCCTTTTTTTTCCATGGGCATTTTCACCATCTGTTTTCAGTCATGCTGTTTTCCAAAATGATTTAACACCTAGAAGAGTTTTCATGGCTTAGAATTTTAATATAAGACCTAATTAATCTGTTTCATTTCACTTGTTTTGTGTAATTATTTTCCTTCAAATGTTCAAATAACATTTTCTCTTTCCAGGACTTTTACTCTTTTCAAAAGGCTTGTACCCCAGATTTAAAGGGTCTCTTGCATTATGAAGAAAAGACACAGAAATTGTTTCAGTGTGATGGGATAACATGGAAATTCTGGAATTCCCAAAGCAAGGTAAAAATGTAGCCATGTATATATATCCATATCAGAGCATGGTGTCTATGACTGGTGATACCCTAAAGCAGAGGACCTACCTGCAACTGTTATTTACTTGAACAGGAAATCAGTGTTATGCAGATTCAGGTTTGCTTTCAGGAGAAACAAAAGTTTCTCCCTCCACTTAAGGTGTCATGCTGAATTTTGTTGCACTGCTCTCCCTGTACAGACTACAGGAGAAAGAAAATAGAGTCCAAACTAATATACAATACTTAGAGGGTTTTTGGAACTGAATCCTAATGTCACCACTAAAGGTACTAACTATAAATTGTACAATCCTCCATCAGGCATTATTTATTTAAATATTTTAAGCAATACCATAGCTTTATTTATAGACACCAAAGTTCATGTTCAGTTTAATTCTGGACTAGTGCACAGACAGCAGTCTGTTTTACCTCTGTTTTTCCTCTTTTATTTTAGGAGGTAACTATGAAGAAATGTTCCTCTGGATGGACCTATCATGACGGCAGCTGCTACTTCCTGGTAGTGAACCACCAGGTCACCTGGAACACTGCTGCTCGGGCTTGCAGAGAACAGTAAGAGACCATCATGCATTTGCTGTGCACTGATGTTGCCCTGAGCTGAACGCTGCTCTTGAGGCCAAATTTATTTGGATAAGCCCAGCTTTGGCTGTTCTGCCCAGCTTCCCCCCAAAAATTGAACAAATCCTGGGATTCAAACACAGTGGATGATAGAAATATTAGTCTCATAATGTTTCAGGTGGTGATGCTATCTTAGTCATAGTATGAATTCCCAAAGCTGTCCATCTTCAGTGAGGATACTTTCCTAATGGGAGAGTTAGTTTGGGAGTAGAGAAACTCAGAGAGAGTCAGTAGAAACTCAGAATTTCATTCTCTCTTACCCACTACTTCCTTGGCACTACTGTCTCTTGATATAGCAATGGTAAAGTATTGCCAGTTCCTGTGTGCCTCACTATATTCTTCTGAAGATGCAGCTTTGAAGATACTGTAACTATTTGAAAACTTTTACATTCAATTTAACATTTCTGACTTTTAAAGGCTATAACAACAACAATAACAATAACAACAACAAAAACAACAATAATATTATTAATAATATTACTAATAATAGTAATAATAACAATAGTAATAACAGTTGTCTCAAAGTAGAAGATAAAAAAACCTGCCTGTCTTGCTTTCTGGACACTTGCTTTGAGATTCTGGCTTTAGTGGTATTAGGTCAGTCCTGGAAAAAATGTTAGCCATGGTAACATGAAGTTGTCCGAGGAGAGGCATGCTCTGTACCTTGTCCTGAATTGTGAGCACCAGGTTGAAAACCAATTTCAAAAACAGGAAGGGGTTAAACAGACCTCTCTATTACTCCAGTCCTCTCCATTACTTCACAGGAAAATTGAAACAGGGAAGACCTGGAAATGATAGAAACAGAATATGGTACATAAGTGGTGGAAGGACATGGTGAACAGTGAATCATGGTCATCCATGCATAACAAGTATAGATTTATTCCACTCAGTTATGCCAGATTACGTTGTCTTGGTAATATGCAAAAGAAAAGTATTTTGGTACTACTACTTCCCATCTGATGGAAGATACTCTTTACTAAAATGTAAATGTTATGCACTCTTGTGAGCTCACCCCAAATATTATGTTATTACTTGGTTTACTTCTAATTTCAACTCCTGAAATTGTTACTATTGTTACTATCTGCTTTTATTATGCCACTTGTTAGCAAAAAAAAGCTATATATTATGAATATTTTTTTCTTTTCCTGAAGGCTTCAACAGTGAATTGATCTCTTGGAAACACTCTACCAGGAGGTGTTTCCTATCATCTAAGGAGTATGATGTTTGTGACTCATATTTTTTGTAGGTGGTAGCTTCTTAATGAAGGCTATAGTGTGCAATGTAGATATGAAATGGAATAAAAATAAATAAATCTAAACAACAGTAATTAAATGACAGTGTTAAAAACTACACAGAAAATCAAGGCATCGCCGAATCCACAAGGAAATTAATTCTAGGGCGGTGTTAATATCATACTAGCAAAGACTAAGGAAGATTTATCTTGGTAAATGGAGTACTCCTTGCCTCCATCTGGAACGGATTTATAAAAGTACATCTCCAGGAACATGCTAAAATGTGGTACAAGAACATAACTTATTAAATTTTATTTTTGTGCTTTTGCCCAGCTCCTCCAGCAATCATCACCACCACTAATTGCCATGTTTCAGTTATTAATACTTATTCTATTGACATTTAAATCTTTCCAATGGGGAAATAAAACTACCATAGAGGTCATTCCTCAATTTTCAATAGATCAAACAAGCTAGATATTAAATGAAGGTATTAGAATTGACTTTCAGTAAATCAGCCAATTTCCATGAAAAAAAGAATAATTTTTTCTTACTACAAAAATGGCACAATTATAAGCTCCTATTCATTTGTCTTGCTAGAATTTTTCTATTATACAGAACAGGGAAAAGAGTCCAAGCATGGTTAAAATCGACAGTCTACACATAACCAGCCTCCTATCCTTTTTGAGACAACCTTGCAATACTGAAATGATGGACTTGGGAACAGGTTATACAACAGGTATACAGAAGTAGGCAGGCTGAAAAGTGTCTGGAGAAGGGCCATAAAAATTATCAAGGACAGTAAAGCCTGCCACGTAAAGAAAGAAGGCATAAGGGAGCCCTTATCACCATATTCCAGTATTTAGAGGGTGGCTAAGAAGAAGATGGAGACTCCCTTTTACAAGAAGTCACATAGAAAAGATGAACAGCTATGGGAACAAGTTAATCCTGGGAAGATTCCAATTACACACAAGGAAATTTTTTTTTTGTCACGGTAACATCAGACATTAGAAGACTCTCCCCACGGATGAGGTGGATTCCCTAACATCAGACACTTTTAAGGTTTAATTAGACAGAGTGCTGACCCATTTTGTCTGGACTGTGCTTTTGCCAAGAAAGGTTGGAGCTGGATGATCCTTGAAGTTCCTTCCAATCTGATAGTCCTTGATTCTATTCCATCAAAGTAATGCTATCAATTTATTGTGGAAGCAGTTGTCTGGACAAAACTCCATATGCATGGGCAAATGAAGGCCTATTTGAGTTTCTGTTGACATACATTGTATCCATCTGTTACAGATGGTATATAACTGTGCAGGGGCAGAAGCCGAGAAAAATATGTGCTTGTCTTGTGCAAGTTTCTATATGTCAGTGTTAAACTGAGGATGGAGGGACAGGGAGATCTAGTTAATTGCTGTGAAAATCTTGCACTATTTCTAGCCCTTCTCCAATTCATTGGAGAGAAAGGTGGCTTAACAACTTATTTCTCTAGCTTTGTTTGTATGCATGAAGAGGTTCTTGGCAACGTGAAGAGAAGCATCTGGGGGATATTACGGCTGAGTGATCCCACAGCAGCCTGATTTAGAAGCAATTTTGATGATTTATGCCACAGCTCTTGTTTATCCAGTAGGAACATGTCCTCCCCAAGGGTCAGTACAGCAGGGCTCACTCGTATGTGAGATGGTTTCACTACTGCCACTGAAGGGATGGAAGAGCTGGATAGATAAAACCCAAAGTTGTGTCTTTTGCCTTGTTAGTCATATTATACCTTTATCTTTCTTGAAGTTGAACATTTAATTAAAGCTCGAATATGATTAGATTTCACGTCCTTTACTGCTATTTGGGTAAGGCAGGACATGTTAAAAATATTTTTTGATTGTACTGTATTAGCTACATGTGGCATCAATCCTTGGGAATCGCAAGCAGAACCACATTTAAAGTAATAGATTACATTCTCCATGATCTTTCAGTGTCCCCTAGTGCAAAGCAGGACAGCAGCCGTCTTTTTCTAGTACTGGTTCTCAAAGTGACTGGTTTAACTCAGTTATTGTGCGTGACTCCAGCGGAGGGATCCAGGTACCTAGAGTCAGGTCTTGTGTATGCTGTCTGACTTTCAGCTGCCAGTCTGGAAGTGCAGGGCTCCTGCAAGCTCTGCATCATGTCTGCCACTCTGACCTGAATGTTCTGAATGACACAAAGTGTTGTAAGCAACACTAGACACCTATTTCAAGGCATCAGGATAACTCCCTAGGTGACCAAACAAAAGACTCAGATAAGCACAGCCTTTCAGTCACCTCCCCCCCCCCCCCCCCCCTCAACATCAGTATAGGACATGGATTTCCTACAGCAGTTAAAATAAAATGTTGTGTCCCATGGAGATCTTCATACTTAGTCAAGTGTGCTTTTGCCTATGTTAAATTTACCAAAATGGTAAATGTATCAGACAATTTAATGGAAAATCAGCAAAGTCTTTGTGCTAAGTATTCTCCATATAATACTTCAAGGTCATGAGCTACCCAAAATGTTTCCTTAATTTGTGCAACTGCTCTAAGATAAAGGATGCTCTTGACTCAACAGAATTATAAAGCATGCAGGAACAATTTTAAATGATTTGTTTAGCACAGAAGAAAAGTGATGTGTGTGGGTTTGTCATCGCTGCTTTTGGTTGGTATTTGTTTTTGGTTTTGTTTGGGTTCTTTCCCTAATTAGGCATTATAACCCCTTATCTTGACTAATTTACATTAGGAAGTGTTAGATGCACACAACTCATAAATAATGTTATCTTGTAATTTCCGGTGTCTGATGCTATGCCTCGAGGTTCAGTGTAACACTATGGAAGTGCTATGTTTTTTCAGGATGGTTTTCATTTCCCTGCAATGCATAACCCCCCTAACAAGGTATAACAATTAGAACAGCTGTTCTCTCTTCAGTAATATGTTCCTCCAGCTGTACTTAGAAAACACTCCTATAGAGAAAATATTAGATTATTATAACTATTGCAGTGCTTTCCTTTCACAGTGATGAAGTCTCTTCCTGGTACATGTATTGAAGTCTGAAGCTGTTATTGCTCAGACCACACTTGTATGTCATAAATGATAGAGCAGTTACTGACACACATTGATGCTTTCTGGCTTCACATTTTCTAGGACAATCAGAAGTAAGATATGCTCACCTAAAGTAAACTATTTAGTTCCTGGGTTCTGCGTGTCCTTAAACAGAAGCCTGATAAAATGTTCTATTTTTGTTCTTGCTCACCTAGAAGTGATACCACAGAAACTGCTGCTCAAACCTCTTCTCAGGTCCATTTGGTCAGTGCAACCACAGTAACTGTGAGGAAGAATGGAATCCTGCTGTTGAAGCAGTTAGCCTGGGAGGACACCTTGAATTAACTATGCCTGCTTTCCTGGACTCTCTCTGTAGAAGAAGATGGAGTACAAAACACAGCAACGTTCCCAACAGTGTTTATCAGTGTAACAGCTTTGTTCTTAGCTCACTGGACACTCTGTGCCTGGCAGACTGGCCCAGAAGGGGCCTGTGGCCCTTGGGACATACAGGAACATCTCACAGTCATGAGAGGCACAGCTGAATCCCTGCTGACACCTTCACTGGGTGCAGTTTTGGGGGCCTCTACCACAGTGGGTGCACAATTCTGAACCCGATCAGACAGTTCTGAGGCTGTTCTGCCTCAGTTGTGCCTTTGCACCTCTAGGTGAGGAGAGTGTATACACGTGTCAGTGTAATCCTTTACATGCTGTTCTCTGGTGGCCCAGGAACTCAGAGAGCCTCTGATGGGCCTGATATTACTGTGCACTCCTTGCCCCAGGACAGCTGTGGTTGCACAGGCAAGGGCTAACACCCAGCTGTCCTGATGGCCTTGGTAGATCCACCATGCAGAGTGGAGAAGAGAACACCTCCATCCCCTGCTGCTGTGCTTGGCCTACAGGGATAATGGAGGAGGACTTGGCAGTAGGAGCATTCCCTCTCAGAAAAACAAGGAATTTATTTCATATCGTGACCCTGTGGGCCCAGATTAAGGAATGGTCGTAATTTTTTGCAGTAGGGACTATGCAGAATATTGTGGAGTACTCCTTTGAACTTCTCCTCATGTAAACTTTTCCTGGTTCCCTCTCTTGTGTGGCATCATATGGCATCTATGGAATCAGTATCTTAGAAGACATACAGGGCAATAATGGGAATGGAGCTCCAGGCATGGATCTCTAACTAGGCAGCTTAATGGGCTTTCACTCTAACATCTGTTCATGGTCTCCATAGTGAGCTCAAGTCTGCCATGCCATCCTTCAGGCCTGGTTGCTGCCCCAGCTCTTAAGACAGTCATCACTTTATCTGGAGCTTCTTCTTTCTCTGTTATCTGGCAAAAATAATGAAATTAGCAAATCCTTACAGTACCATTTACTTATTCTGGTATTAGAAAATTTTTTGCGCTCTTAAAATGCTTTTATGAGCAGTGTTGTTTGCCCTGACTCTATCAACTGTCACCCAGGATATTCTGGGAGGCTGAAGGGGTTGTCATCACTTTTAGACTGAGCAGCAGTCAGAAATACGGGACAAAAGAAATGTCAGCACCAAAATTTCAGCATCAGAGGGATGGCAACATATATGACGTGATATGTAAAAACATGATACGATATGAATGCAGAGACAAAGACGGATAAATAAAAAAGTGGAGCAACTGATAGCTGACAATTCCTGGCAAATGTGAAGAATGACGTTTGTCTCTTAATGCCTAAAGATTTAGCCTGACTGCTAAATGGTTTAAGAGTAGTCTGCTGGTGCCTGTATGTTTGATACTGGTTGGAAGGCGTGTCACTGGCAAGGCCACTCAGTGGCTAGGGTTTGGAAACCCTCCTTTGGAACTGGTATCCTATAAGTATAAACACAGAGCAGAGTTTATGCTGACTTTATTCAGAAACAGTCTGCTTAATACAAACCACAAATTCTCTCCAATCTGAACTAAATTCCACTACAGACAAACCTCTATAGAATGTGCTGCTTTTCAGAGTCTCTTCAGATACCAAATTTCCTGTGATGAACAACTGGGGGTACCCTTGGGATACCTGCATTTACTGTGTGCAGGTTCACAGGAGGAAGGAGAACCAGAATGTCTCAGCTAAAACCCAAAATTGAAAAGGATAACAATGCAAAAGAAGAAAAGGGTTGGGGTAGAGGGAGAA
>CM031878.1:30718646-30833039 GCA_018697195.1 Certhia americana | reverse complement strand
AGGGAATGATGTAACAGCCCGAGTGTTGATTTTAGAGGATGACTGTGTAACTCTGACAGGGAAGGTTTAGATTAGATATTAAGAGAAGGTTCTTTACTCAGAGATCATTGTGCACCAGAGGAGCCTCCCCAGGGAAGTGGTCACAGCACGAACCTGACAGAGTTCAAGAAGTGTTAGAACAATATTCTCAGACTCATTTTGTGATTCTTGGGGTGCAGGGCCAATAGTTAGATTTTGATGATCTTTGTGGATCTCTTCCTACTCAGGACATTCTATGATTCTGTGATTCTATAATTCTCAGAACCACACTACCACTTAAATGTATTATTCATAGCTTTAGTATTGTTAAAGCATGATTTTAAAAAGATATCTCTTGCTCTGCTACCAAATTGGTGAAGTTGTATCTTTCAGTGGTTTGGATTTCAGTGTAGGAAGTTTATTATTTTATGGAAAATAAGGTATCAATAATTATGCCAATAGTTTAAAACACAGTTTGTGAGAAAGCAGCACGCTTTTCCTGTATACTTTTCCTCCAGTTTCCCAGCTGATTTAATTTTTCTGTTAGAAAAATCAGACTAGGACTTTGATTCTTCCCCACATAATCCAGAATTTTAAGACTTCATCTTCATATAATTAATTATTCCTTCATGCCAGTAAGTTGTGGCTTTCCTGTGACTTGTTGTTTATATGCTTTACACTGGAATCAACACCCGTTGTTGGTAAGTTGATGGGAGCTGTCTGTCACTCTGTGGCATGCTAATTACTCTGTCCTCTCTCGTTGAGCCTAGATACCTGGGGAGTCTAACAAGTGTGGCTAATGAACAACACATGCAGTGGCTGTGGGACTTCAGTGGGAGGATGCCCTTTTGGATAGGCAAGTATATTGGCTGCAGGTCCTCTCTGTAGATTGCAGTTTCTGTACATGTTGAAAAGCAGAAACTGCTGCAGCAGTTCAAGCCCGGTTTGCAAACATTATATTGTCTTCAATTTCTGCTGCTGTTATTATTTCAGTGCAAGGCATAAACCAAACCCCATAATTTTTCTGGTTATTTTTATCAAAAAGAGGAGTTTATCACATCTATTGCTGGACTGTTTTTGTCTTGAAACCTTTCCCATTTTGACACAAGCTGATAAAAACACTTCTGGTGCAGCTCCTACAGTCTTGTTTATCTTATCTTTCTTTTGACTGTTACTTTATTTACCTCTAATTTAGCTTTTCCTTTTGTTTTGTTTTAAATAATTATTAATGTTACTCCTAATTTAATGGTGTTGCCTGGTGTTATGAATTAATTAGATGATAAGCTAAAGAACACTTCATATAATTTCAGATTTACCTATTTCTTATTAGGCGCTTTACATTTACATGAGAAATGGAAAGAGTTTGGATGGGTCTTCTTAGTACCTCCTTTCTGTGAATGACTGCCTTAACTCATATACTAGTGCTGCTGCTTTTTCTAACCCTTGTTTCTGCTATACTGTCCTCAGTTTTGTTCTTTTTCTCCGATTCTGAACACAATTATCAGCTCCTAGTAATTTTCTGAGATGTACCTCCTAGGTATACTATATTAACTTCAAAAAATATAGTTAGTTTTGGATCATAATTAATTGTATTGTAATTCTATTAATTTGAAAGAAATAAACTTGTTTGACAAAGACTACAATATTATTATGCAAATTTTCTTAATTTGGCCTCTCCTAAGAAGACAGGTCATGTCTGAAATTATGCCACACATATTGGTATTAGTAACTCAGAAGCTGGGGAAAAGATGTTTTCTATAGTAGTAATTAACACAAGCTAATTTTACAACTGCTGATTTAAACAGTGTAAATCAGGTCCACAAAGATCTGCAGAATTCTATATTCAGAAGAAATCTGAAGGCATCTGATGCTGCCCAAACCCCTTGCTATTTCAAGTTTCAAAAGAGAAACCTATGAGGTTTCTATGAGGTATAGACACGTAATAGATGAAAGGAGAAAAAAAAAATTTAGATACGCACTATTGCAGCAAAGTATATTTTCCTTTATTCATATGGCACTAATGCTGACTCAAGTGGGCTAATTAAACCCTAAATTGTGTTTTGTTTGTGTTCTACCAGATGTTTTCTTTTTCTCTCAGTATGCAACTGTATGCATTTTTAATGAAGAGCAACTAATAGAACAACATGACTGTCTTGGCATCTGGCTCCAGTGACAATAAACATCACTGATTTGGTCTTACTGATTTCACACAGGTTTGAATGATCAAGTCAATCCTGGACATTGGGAGTGGAGTGGAGGAGAACCTGTAACCTATATAAACTGGAGAAGAGGCTCCTACCACTTTCCAGTGAGAGGAAGAAATTGCGTATTTGTGCAGAAACGGGGAAAATGGCAAGCAACTGACTGCAAGAAAGTCAAACCAAACAGCTATATATGTTCAAGAAAGTTGTAATTGATGGAGGATGTCTCTGAAAGCATATGAACGTTCATGCTATTTCAGTATGTTAGCTGTGTTAGAAAACCACCCTAATTATCAGCAAGGCTTATTTTATATGCTGCCAGAGGTGTAGATGCACTGGCCTCCAACCAAGGCATAGAGATCAGTTGCAAAAATTAAGCCCAGGTTTAAGTTCTAAAATCTCTCCAAAGTCTTTGATCTGTCACGTAGTCATATGTATTTTTATACCAAAGAGCTGGGCCTCAAGGCTTTCATTACACTTCTGTTTAAAAGCACTTTTTCTTTTAAAGAAAGTACCATGCCAGTTGATTTGCTTTACTATTAAAGAAGGGGTTGTAAATTGAAGTTTTAATCTGCAATCACAAAAAGAGAAATACTGCTGGGGTTGGAAATGAGGGTAGACAGCTGTCTAAAGACAGATCATCTTGGGTGATGATGGGAGCGATGTCTTGTAAGGATTGGAGTCTCTTTGGTGGATGCCCCAGCACATCTTACAAAAGTACCAATGGCTGGACATTGCCTGGTGACAGAGTACCAACGGGGCAAAGACTTGTATTTCTTCTACCACCCAAGGTCAGCTTCAGAACCTAGTGGATCTGCCCCCTCAGAGTTGTATCTGTTTCACATTCCTAAGCAAATATTTTATTTTTTTTTTTCCCCGGAACTGCAGGATGGTGCTGTAATTTTTAGTGTAATTAAATAATGCGACATCTCTAAATCAAATGTTATAGCAAATGACGATTTATTAAAAAAAAAAGTAAATTTAATCCCAGGATATTATCTGGGGATATTCACTGATACATGAACATCAATAGGATTTATATGTGTGTATAAACCAATGTAATCGTGAGACATATTCGTAGTAAAGCAGCTACGGCTTTTGAAAAGTATTAATCTGAGTCCTTATTAGGGATTTGAGGATTTTAAAAATAATATTTAAAAATCCAGATTTATTTCTGAGAAAGGCTTAAAACCCAGCAATTAATAGGAAAAAACCCAGCTGGCCAGAACTTATTATTTTAGATAAATATAGTTGCACTGTAACCATTTTGTAACCTGTCAAAAGCTTGCCTTGGACATTTTTACTACCAGGCTTAAAATTACAAAAAATCCCCCACAAAAAAACAAAAAACCCCAAAAAACCCCCAAACACAAAGTGAGGACCCAAGCAAAGTCTTCCTAAAAAAAAAAAATTAAAGCTCCTCTCAACAGGAGCCAGTGTGTGACAGTTGGTTTGGAAGTGAGTAGGGTGAATTTACCCTGTACCTATGAACTCTTATCCTTCCCATCTGCCTGCCTGCTGCCAGCAGTTGATCCCCCCTTGCTCATCTATTCAGCCAGCCTCTGAATCAATTTTGCAGCAGAGCTGCAAAACCTCCTCTGGGGATCCTCATAGCAATTTCTCAGTCCTGCAAGGGACAGACAGGGCAGAATCACCTCTCTGAGCTGAAGAGCACTGTTTCAGGGGTTATATATTCCTCCTCTTTGCCTCTGTCATGCATGGGTTACTTATCCTTCCTGCTTACCTGTGACAAGTTAAATCAAAATATGAGCAGCTGAGCAGTCTTTGTATATAGGAAAGAACTTCCCAGAAAGGACTGCTGCCAATAAATATGAGTGCATCACTGAATCAGAGAAAAAATGTATTGGGGACAGAACCTCCTCACTTTTTTTCTCACTATGGACAGATGCAGACAAAAATATTACCAGGATTTCTTTTTTTTATTTTTTTTTTTTAAAGGTAATATTTATGACAAGCTTCCAGATGCTTTTGCTAAACAGAAAGTCTTTCATTTCAGGAGTTTTCTAAGCGAACATACATTTGCTACTTGTCTCCAAATCAAGTACGGCTGAATATCTGGTTTTAGACCTGATTTTATTTCTGAAAGTTTTCATTACAGAAAAAAAATGAGCATCTAAAAAAAAGCACTCTCAATATCTCTTAGTGGTGTGATCTGGAATTCCAGGGAAAATTGACTGAGACATAAACATCAACTTTTATTTCTTTAGGGTCTTTTGTAAATAAAACTTGTAGAATTTTTCGGTGCTAATTTGATAAAGCCTATTGAGATTATTCAAATACCTCTCCCAATTATTTACTACATGAATTATATCAACATAGAGCGGGGATTTTGACAAAGGTGCTTGTTAGTTGATCAGTAACTAATAAATGACTCATGCCATCTGACACAACAAACACTCAGGTTTGCTTTTGTGAGAATAGGGGAAATTTTCCCTTTTCTCTACTTCATTTGAACTACTTTAAAATGATTGCAGAGTGTGAAGATTTCACTAAACAACGGATTCTTAGTTGTGCAAACTGCATGTGTTTACTAGTTTAATTAGATCTAACACAATACACTAATGAAACTAAAATTCTTATATTGCAGAGCAAGAATATTTCTGCCCTGAAAGGCTGCTAAATTTTTTTTCCAATGCAATTAACTGTTCCAAACATTTAATTTGTAAATTTTATTTTTCCTGTCCTTAAATAAGTATTTCTACACAGATTATTACATCTTTTATTTTTATTACTAGAATACTTGATTTCAAAGAACAAAACATACTCAAATCAGGGAAAACACAAATATTTTTTGTTGTTGTTGACATAGGAAATTACTGCTTCTAAGAAGTTTAGTAATGGATGGGTCTACAATCCTGAGGAGCTTTGGGGATTTTTACATCTTCAGCATTTTTTAATTAGACTCTGAGTAAACTCGTGGAAAATCAGTATTTAGAGGTTTAGCACTACTAGGAGTACTTCAAAAGGCTGAAAGTAAGAAAAAGGAGGGTGTTTGCATATAGATGCCACACTTTCTGGATAAACAAACAATTTATTTCACTAGAAATATCCATATATCCATACCCAAGAGCAACAGAACCAATATGCTCAGTGAAAAGAACCTAGCAGTTACCTTAGGTTTCTATACAAGGATGGGCTGTGTGAGCACTGTGTGTGCTTGTCACTTTTAACCACTTTCACCCACTGTCAAATATCCTTTAAATATGTTAATATTACAAACAAGTTTGACAGGGAGGTAGTTAACTCAAAGCCGATCGTTATGAAAAAATGGATATGAAATAGGTCACAGGAGCACTTATTCTTAACCAAAATATTCTAAAACACTTGAGTTTTGACTATCTTTATATATATTAAGTATTTAATCTGAAAATTATCAGAAAAGTTTTCCAGATCTTTCTACACGTGGATATGTTGTTTAATGTCTTCAAGGCTTTATTCACTCAAATTATAAAGATAACTTTGAGAGAATTACGCATAAGATTCAGTGAATACAGATGATTTTGCATTATTTACATCACAAGATTGGTGCTACTGTAATTCTTCTATTCAGAACACTATATATATATATTGTCATGTTTAACACTGTAATGTCTGTAATAAAAAATCCCAAAATATACTGTGGTAAATATGAATTACTTAATTTCAAAATCTCAAAACCCCTTGTTTTCTAGTGATAGTAACTTTAGTGTTTAGCATAGTATGAATGCACTTATAGTTAAGCATAATATACCTGCTGTTTACTCTATGCAGCTTCTGAATTCAGTTTTTTCTTCTGTTTGGACCTATTGAATGAATACTATAAGGACATCTGTACCATGAGTTAACCACATATAAAAGAGAAAATTTTACAAAATTAATCTAAGAAAAGGTACAGGTCTCCAAGCAGATATACAAGAAGAAGAATGAATTCCAGCAAGACTGTCAGTCTATAAAAATGAATATGATTTTTAATTTAAACAAGAATGTAAAAAAAGTCATTGTCCCTCAGAAACCTCAGTCATCTTCAGAGAAAGTTTACCTCTCTTGTTACCCTTTAAGAAGCCATGCTGACTGTAATATGGGTAACTGCTACTCTGTGTTACTTAAATACTGTTCTCGGTATCAGTACACTTACATGATATGAACAAAAGAGGCTCTTGTTTTTAAGGCTTTTTTTGCAATTGAGGTAATTTATTGCTTTCCATCAGAATTAGTCCTAATCAACAGAACCTAATTAGAGGAATCCCATGGTTTAGAGGTGTAGAAGATAAGGGAGTCCATATGAGCTGGTCAATACTCAGCAGTCCTCACAATTCAAGACCAATATATCCCCATGAGCAAGAAATCAAACAGAGCTGTAAGGAGACCTACAGGGACAAACAGAGAGCTTCTAGCAATTCTCAAACAGAAGAAATTTATGGAATGTGAAAAGAGATAGAGGTTGTATGGGAGGCCTCTAGGAATATTGTGGGCATCCTGGTGATAGAAGATACAGAGAAGGCAGGGTAACTTCTCTTGAATTGCTTCTTTGCCTCAAACTTTACTGCTGAGGCCCATCCTTCAGGAATCCCAAACCTTAGAGTCAAGAGACGAAGGCTGGAGAAAGGAAGACTTGCCCTTGGCCATTGAGGGTTTCGTTAGAGATCAACTAGGCAGACAAAACCATAAATCCATGGGCCCTGATAGGATGCACACAGGGATGCTGAGCAATCTGGCAGATATTCCTAAGCCTATTCTGCATCTTCTTTTGAAAAATAATGGAGGAGAGGTGCCTGTTGACTGGAGGAAAGCCAGTGTCACTCCCATCTTTCGAAAGGGCAACAAAGAGGATCCAGGAAACTGCGGGCCACTCAGCCTCACCTCTATCCCTGAAAAGGTGATGGCACAGATCATTCTGGAGGCCATGATCATACACATAGAAGAAAAGAAAGGTCATCAGGAATAGTCAAAGTGGATTCACCAAGGGGAAATCAGGCCTGGGCCAATCCCATAGACTTCTATGATGGCACAGCAGGATGGGTCAACAAGAGGAGATGTCCCCAACAAGTGGATGTTGTCTACCTGAGCTTCAACAAGGCTTTTGACGCTGTGTACCACGACAGCCTCACAGGTAAGCTCAGGAAATGAGGGTTAGAGGAATGGACAGTAAAGTGGATCAAGAACTGGCTGAATGGCAGATTTCAGAGGGTCATGATCAGTGGAGGAGAGTCCAGCAGGAGGCCTGCAGTCAGTGGTATTCCCAAGGGATCAATACTGAACCAATCTTGTTTATCAATATCATAGAGAAAGAGATCAAATACACCCTCAGCAAGTTTGCTGGTGACACTAAACTGGGGGCAGTGGCTGATCCACCTGAAAGCTCAGCTGCCATTCCATGGGACCTTGATCAGCTGGAGGGTTGGGCAGAGAGAAACCTAATGAGGCTCAACAAGGGCAAGTGCCAGGTCCTGCAGCTGGGGAGGAAGAGCCCCAAGTGCCAGCACAGGCCAGGGCTGACCTCCTACAGAGCAGCTCTGTGCAGAAGGACCTGGGACTCGTGGTGGAGCACAGTTGTCCATGAGCCATCAGTGCCCCCGTGGCCAGGAGGGCCAATGGTACCCTGGGGTGCACTGGGAAGAGAGTGAGCAGTAGGTGGAGGGAGGTGATCCTCCCCCTCTACTCAGCCCCAGTGAGGCCACACCTGGAGTGCTGTGTCCAGTTCTGGGCTCCTCAGCACAGGAGAGACCATGAGCTGCTGGAGAGGGTGCAGTGGAGAGCCACAAGGATGATCAGGGGTCTGGAGCTTCTCTCTTAGCAGGAGACACTCTGGGAGCTGGGTCTGTTTGGACTGGAGAGGACAAGACTGAGAGGGGATCTCATCAATACATAGAAACATCTCAAAGGTGGGTGTCAGGAGGACAGTGCCAGATACATTTCAGTGGCACCCAGCAACTGGATGAGGATCCATGGCCATAAACTGAAGCACAAGATGTTCTAACTCAACTTGAGGCAGAACTTCTTTACACTGAGGGTGGCAGAGCTCTGGAACAGCTGCCTGGGGAGGCTGTGGAGCCTCCCTCTCTGGAGACACTCAAAATGCATTCTTGTGTCAACTGCTCTAGGTGACACTGCTTTGGCAGGGGCATGTGACTGGATGATCTCCAGAGGTCCCTTTCAACCCTAATGATTCTGTGATTAAGAATTTAGTATCTGAAGTATTGTATATAATCAGAGTGAGCAAAATAATTTTATTTTATGTATATAGAAGAAATTTTAAGGTGCCTCTCTCGATTTTTTTTATAATAAAAGAAATCTTCTGTGCATATTCCTTTGATTATATTACAAACATTTTGCTGGTGATGTCAAATTCTTCAGTGAATAACCTCTCTCACAAATTATTCATAACAATCTAGGAAAATATATCTTCCTGAAGTCTGAATTTTGTCCTTGCCCAGACTCCTTTTCCCCGCCCCATAGGTTTTCCCAGTGTCTTTCTCCCTGTCCCATGCTTTAGCAACCTGCAGCAATCATACCCAAGGGAACTCCTCAGCCTGGGTCTGGATTTGAATACACACAATTAGGCAGTATATATGTGCTAGTACCTAAAGCCAGGAGAACATGGGCCAATACATGTGAAAGAATGCTCATCCTAGCCCCACTGAAGACATAAAGAAACATCCTAAAGTGGGAGCACCTTCATTTTGGCTGCAGTATGTAACTTAATGCTGTTCTTATTTTTATTGCCAGAACACAGAAAAGTAACAGAAAAATGTGAACAGAAAAACATAAATGAGTGACGAAAGAAACAGTGCAACAGAGGACTTGAAACAGAGGGGAGTTCATGATGCAGAGTAACTAAGGTTGGAGATACAAAACTAAACAAACCAATTGCCTGTTCTTTCATCTCATAATTTGTTAAAAGACTCCTATTTTCATAATGAAAAATTTCCCATGAGGCCTGTATGTGATCTGTTTCCCTGAAACTCAGTAAAACAAAGACCACAGATGGCCTTCTTTGATAAATACAATTATTGGAGAATAAACTGCATAGTGATAATTCATTAGTTCTGAGGTCTTCATATGGGATCTGTGAAAAATATATCTGGATACAAGTTTGTCTACATAGGATGTGTTTTGAAAATTATAAGATATTAAATTGGACTGTATATATAACATCCATTTTAATGATTTTATCAACAATCATGGTATGATGAGACTATTTAGCTCAACAGAAGGCAAGTAATTCAAGCACTGACCAAGAATTATTTTTAGGCATCAACTGTCAGTATAGACAATGTCCATTAATGACTGAATAAACTCCAGTTTTATAACAAATGAATAATAGAACTTTGTATTTGCATAGCACTTGTCATCTATAGACCTGACAGTTTTAAAAGGAGCAGCAAACATTCACAGTAACTATTTCTAGTGAAAACAGAATGTCCTGAATAAATTGCTACTATGAAGGCAAACCAAAGCCTGTTTGAATGACATGGCTGTATATAGCCATGTAATATTTAGCAACTAAAATACAGTGAAAACATGGTGTGATTATATGAAAGGGTAATCAGGCAGGAAAACAAGTTTCTAGAAAAGAAACAGCATTTTATTTTTTTTTAAGAAAGCTGAATTATGTTTATTTGAAACATCATGATTATATGCCCAGTCCAATCCCTGAAGTCAATTATTAGTCTATACAGTCAATGTCTCTACGAAGAGACTTGAAAATGCTTGCCATTTTTAACTTCAGAAGAACTATCTGAGCTTGCTGTCTGAGCTGGGATACCTTCCTGTAAGGCAGGCAGGCTCTTACCTAAGCTGAGGAGAGACCTTCTACTTCTACACAATTATACAGGCAGCTGACTTCAAAACAGATTACGGCAGTATTTATACATTGAACAAACCATGCCCGGAGGTAATTTGTCCCATATTTTACTAACTTTGCTTCTTGGAAAGCAGCTGTAACATACTATTATAGGCATGAAGGAACAGTGTTAGGCTTTCTTGGCAAAACCAGAGCTGGCATGCTGCTTTTGAGTCTCATCAGATTGTAGGTAAAGCCATCCAAACCCCAGGAACTAGAACTGGCTTGATCTAGAAGTGAAGATAGCTTTCGTCAGCCTTTGGGTTGCAGAGTAGCTTGCAGAGTGACTTGCTGACACCGCTTTGCTTCAGTCTTCTTCCCTTCCCTTCTGTAAATAATAATTTGTACATTTACATCTGAAGGCCTCAAAAGCCTTTCTTGCTGTTGTATTTCATACAACAGAATGGTATGTACTAGGAGTGGTTTCTGATCTTGAAGAGGTTTTTTTATTGCCATTGCAATGTAATTAATGCACGCAATGTAATTAGCAGCAAGACATCTTTACATAAATGTCAATACTAAGATTTTCATATATTCCTTGTTAGTATTTTCACTGCAGGAATAACCCAGGCCAGTTTGTATAGTCTGAGAAGCCAAATCATTCTAACTCTAAAATTTACTTAATTTCTATCTGTGCATTAACAGAGATATCCTTAGATGACCTGCAAATATGTAACTTACTTCAAACAGCCAAATTTCATGTCTGAAAGGCATTGGCAAATGTGTCAGATTCTCTGCATCAACATTATAGTAAAATATAGAACAATATAATACATAGGTGTGAATATCAGCCCAGTCTTGGGGATCTTGGGTGACAAAAACAGAGAGGAAAAGAAGGAAAAATCAAAATTTAATGTTCTTGTCATTGCTGAATAAATTTGAGTGACCGTAACCAGTACATACCAGATATAAGGTATTTTAGTTACGAAAAGTCAGCTACGTCAGTTCAAATTGTTGGCAAATATCCTCACAGATGTGAGGATTCAAACTAAAGTTCTAGGAAATAAATTAATTCCATGGAAAATAAAGTCAAGTAACATCATACATCTAATATACACAACTATTTTTTCAGGAATAATACAAACTTTAGAGTCTATTGGCAGACTTTTGTAGAAACAGGAGTGTGCGGAGATGAGAGTAACGAAATGGAAAATTATCTGAAGAAGAATTTATTTTTTGTATTTTAATATTAGGATCACTGTTTGCAATGTTAATTGAAAATAACTCTTCCTTCTCCCAAACCTTTCTCTATATGTTGCTCTAGCAGATTATTTTTTCTTACATGTCACATAACATGGTAAATTTGCAAAAGATGGCTATGTTTTAAGGTCTAGTAGTCTTCGGGTATTTCTGTTGAGACTTTGATAGTTAAAATCATAAATATATCTTTTTGAATACATTTTATTTAAATGTTCATTTATCATTAACACTTTATAGGATGCCTGGAGTGACTTTGGAGCCTGAACAGGATGTGGCACTGTTAGATAATCTTTGAAAACCCAGAAAGCAGAGCTCCTTCATCTTGAGACCTTCTGCTCTATGCTGGTGACATATCTGCACTCCAGCAACTGCAAACCTGCTGTGAGGAAGATGAAGCGAGGGCTAGTGCTTCCTGGCAGATTCCTCTGTCTGAGAAGCAGTCTGTTAGTTGTGCAGACCTTGGGTCATATGCCAAATCAGAAATTGCAAAGTTAGACTTAACTTTTGAAAACACAGTCTCCAGACAGAGCTTACTGTTTCAGCAGACTTTAATTAGCTTGCTTTTTTCCATTGTAATGAAATAACACTTCCTGTTTTGACAGCCTCTGGCTATATGGAATGGAAAGTCAAAATAAACAATGAAGACCACATTGAACATTCTAATACACAACCTCAAATGTTTACTTAATTCCTCAGCCTAAACTAGACACCTTAACCAAACATTTCCTCCTGCTGACTCCTTCTGTCCTCCACAACATCCTGGGTTACTAGATTTTAGATAGGAGCTTCTAATACACATAACTCAGATTGAAAGCAGAGTTTCATTAGCACAAACTTCCCTATCATAATTGTAATCTACAGTAAATGAATGCAATTAGCCCCACCAGGGTCTCCCCTGAGCCCTCCTCTCTCTCCTCTGCCACAATCTGACTCTAGGTTCTTGTATAAAGCTAGCGTACTGCATTCATTGCAATAGCAGCAGGTCTGCAGGGTTGCCCTCCTTCCCAGGATCATGTCACTGCTTCTCCTTCAGATGTTAGTGCTTTCATGTCTTGGAGCCACAGAGCTACAGAGAAATTCACAGCAGAGGAAAAGCAGAAGGCCATTTTGGCACTTTCTCTACCTGGACAAAAATCTGTTTGAAAGTCAAAGTTCACCTGAGCTGGTAAGCGAGAACCCAGTAGGAGCTGAAGAGACCCTGAAAGTACCAAGCTTTTTTGTCTCAATTCCACAGACAGCATCCAGAAGTGAGAAGAAAGAGGAGAAAAAAATGTCCAGATTCATACTTCCCAATGAAGGACTCAATGCAGACCAAAACCTGAGAACCTGGGTTGCACCCAGACAGATCTCTCCTGTGGAGAACTCCTCTCCACCCCATTATTCCAGCAAAAGAGAGTCTGAATTTCCCTACAGAAAAGATGCCAAGAAATTCTGGGACCATTTCATGTTAAAGAAAAATTCAGCATCTGAAGAGGTTGTCCTGCCAATCAAGACCAATGAAATGCACCAAGAAAACTGCAGAACCCTGCCTTTTGCCCAGGTAAGAATAAGAATCCAAGATTAACAAACATGCCTTTCCTCTGTATCTTGTAATCAGCAACTAAAGGGACATGGATTATATAAGTGGCTTAGTGAAAGGGCTTCAGAACACTTTTTCATGATAAGTGGCTGAAAGAAACTGATGAAAAAGTTTTAGTGTGATGAGGCAAACTGCTAAGTTGTAGCACTGGAAAGCCACAGACTCAGTTTTTATAGTTATTTATTATTTTTATGCACAGATAATTGAACATAGCCTAAGCAGAGAGAGAAATGATAAATAATTATCCATTCAATGAATATACATCTCAACTGTTAGTAGCTGATGATCTCTCTCTCCCTCTCTCTCTCTCTATATATATATATCTATATATACATGTATAGATATAAATATGTATGTGCATACACACACACGTGTGTGTGTGTGTGTGTGTGTGTGCATATACAGACTGTCTCAGGACAAGTATTTACAGGAAAAACTGGCTGTTTTCTTACAGCTAAGCAAGGATGTTTTCTCCTGTATTCATTAGAAAACTGATGCTTCTGTCTAATTCTCTGCTAAGAATTTCAGAAAACTGGTAAATTGTCCCATGCATAGATGAAGGCATTCAGTCATATTGTAACATCATGACAAGTAAACAGTATAGGTAAAAGTTCTGTAAGTCACCATGTATTTTCAGCATTTCTTTAACTGCGCTCTGTAAAGGACACCATGTGTCTTTTCACATCAGAACTAAATTTATTTCATACTGTCATATGTATATACAGATGTTGCCTAGAAACCTGTACTATTTGTTCTGAGAAGGAGAAAGTGCAGCATTTTTTTCCCATTTTCTTTTTTTTTCTTGCCTTCTAGCAAAGTCCATGGACCATTTCTGCCTCAGAAACATTAAACTGCTTTCTGTTTCAGGGTGTTACCCATAACAGCTGTGAGAAGGTGACAGTACAGAATAATCTGTGTTTTGGAAAATGTAGTTCTTTTCATGTTCCTGGTTCAGAAGATCATCTTTATACCTTTTGTTCTCATTGCCTGCCCAGCAAGTTCTCCATGAAACGTCTGGATCTCAACTGTACTGATTCTGTTCCAGTGGTCAAAGAAATCATGATTGTAGAAGAGTGTAAATGTGAAACTCGGAAGATTAAAAACCCTGTAACTGGATCTCTACTATCAGACTTGTATGAAAATGTACATGAACACAATTAACCTGTGCAAAGTACCTCTGAACTTGATCATTAGAATTTGCCAATGAAAATATTCAAGTAAACTGTCATCACTCCTGTACAAAAAAACATTAACAATGTAGACTTCCTTCAGGATCTCTGTTTCAACAATAACTTTACCTAAAGTACAACAAGTGTTTCCTTGCAGCTGTTAAGGAAAAGGATGTGAAATTACAGGGCTTATGTGTAAAAGTTTTACTTTAACAACAGAAAACTTAAAAAATTTTCCACCCTTCCTACCACTGTTTCTAGAATGCTAACAAACAAAGGCTGAACTAACATGGTTTATCTGTATCTAAACCTGAATGTTGACTTGTTTTCATTGCCTTTGCCTACGGGGAGTGCCAATATAGCTCTATTGGCAGCAAAGATGAGACCTTAGTCTGCTCCCTACAAAAATAGGTCTACTTTTACATCAGGATAATGGGTGGAGAGTGTAAAACATAAACGGACATGAGGTACATAGAAAGCTGTGACTAGTTAATGCCATACTGATTGATCCCAGTTGGAGTTCAGTTCTCATTGAAAACTAATATACCACACAATTTACACCAACAGATAATGGCAAAGAGTATTTTGCCATAGAAACTACTTGATCTCTTTTCCATGTGCCTGCATTTGTTCTGTACCTTTATTTTTACTCAGTGTTCAACTGCAGAAGGAGAAAAAAAATTAAAATACCATACTCCTACAAAACCCATCACAGATGAATATAATGTTATTATTTATATTCACTGTGGAAAGACAATGCACATTTTCCAGTCCAATGGATTTTAACATTGTCAGGGTATCTAAGATAAAGTTTAAATAACATTCTCAATGCTTAAACTAAAGCAGAAAAGGCATTTGTTTGACAGAAAATCTTTCTGATGATAAAGGACTTTATCATCATAGCAATACCATAACAGCTTTACAGGAATGGCTGAGAGAGCCCTGCTAGGAAACGCTAGCACTCTACTGCTAGGCAACTCAGCACCAGTCACTATTAGCTGAACTGTTGGCCTTCCACCTCTCTCCAGCTGCTTCTCCCTGGATTTCTCTTGCAGACCTGGCACACCAGAGAGATCAGCTTCCAGCAACAGTGTTCAGCATATTTCCATGCCAGTTTTTTCAGGCCTCTGGGAATCTGCTCAGACCTGGGCCACTGTTGTTAAACTATCAAAGCTCTTTTTTGGGGTATTGGAAATCACTATTGACTTAGCTTATTCAAGGTCAGATTCAAGGGCTGGGTAAATGATTCCCTGTATTTGAACTGCAATGGTATTAGAAGTATCTTAATATTCTTTCAGAAAATATGTGCAGCATGGCTTTGACCATATTGAATATTTACTACAAGTTGCATGTGAATTGTGTTCTGATACTGGATGTGAAGCTGTTTGCTTCTGCAGGTCACTTGCAGTGAATGAAATGAAGATTAGCATATAGTTACCTTTCATTACATATAAACCTGTTTTTTAAGAATAAAAATTGTGTAAGACTCAATAAAGCCTTCTCTCTATTCTTTCACATGAAGGACTGATGTAAAAACTATATATGGCTGTTTACATGCTATGGCATGATATATGATGCCATTCCAAGTAACTAGATATCAAGGTTTTATAATCCCTGTATTATGTATGAAAATTTGTGTTCATTTTTAATCAAGACTATGGAAGAAAAGCACACACATCATTAAAGTTCTCTTTATTGATGTTTTCTTTACTGAAATTTTTTCTTTTTATTGATAAATTTTTTAAAATCTGAAAAAGCCAAGTGTTTTGAAATGTTTTACTCAGAATGTTTAACACATACTTTAAGGCTGTCTCAATATATAAGAATTTTCATCCACTTTTTTTTGTTTTATTTTGTTTTCTGAAATGCAAGTATGTTTTTAGGTTTGGTACTCGCAGGCAACCATTTGAAGGTAGAACCTACATACACTCCCAGTAAGGTCATACATCAATTAAAAAGGAAAATCTTCCAGTCTTGTCATTTTGACAAAACTGATGGATATACATTTGATATGAATTTGTCATGAGGTTGTCTGAACCAAAGCCATATTGTGGACTGCAAAGTAAGCAGCCTAATTTTTAAAGCTTCTTCTCTGTGCTGAGGCATTACTGCAGTCAAAGAAAGCTATTCATGTAAGGAGTTTGCAAGACAAGATTCTTAGTGTGAATTTGCATAGCTTAAAAGTAGGTGAAAAGAGGTAATGACAGCTGTAATAATTGCTAATTAGATTAGTGCTGTAGTTTTTTTGGACGCATGTTTAATTAACCCAGCAATGACTGGTTGCATGTAATTAGCACAGTATTTTGCAAAATCAATCAATGTGTTAATTGGATCAGATTTCTCAGTTTAAAAAAATCTATATTAGGAATATGTTTTATCCAGGGCCTAACAGGATTTTGCTCTCTGAGCAAAATGATTGCCTCTACAAGCAGAACACTGTGGATCAGAAAGGTGAGGAGTGTGATCCATACCAGTATGTAGATGCTTTCAGTAGTAACATTACAGCGACAAACCCTGGTTGTGTCTGCTCAGAGCTTGCACGCATTCTGTAATAAAAGCTTTTCAAGTGCAGCAATGCTGACAATGAAAGTGCTGTTACTGTGATCTATTTTAGAGCACTGCTTCTGCAAACCTACCTTATAGAAAAAGACTATAGTTGCAGAGCTCTCAGAAAATTCTAATCAATTCCAGAGTTTTTTATTTCTGCCCTTTTATTTGCCCCACTGTCTCTTTTTCAAATGGGTGTGCTTTGTGTAGAAAAATAATTGAAGAGAATTGCTGTTTTTTTGCTACTGCTTTAGCAAAATACATCTTCAGGCTATTCTTTTAAGTGTGGATTTAATGCAACCAGCTTAAATGCTTGTAAATACATCAAACACCAGGGTTACATCAAACTCTTATTGAATTATGCACAACCACATATTCCGGAGAAGTCTCTGAAGATGCACTTCATGCTGTGCTGGGTACTTTGTACACCATCTATGAAACATTCAAAACTAACCCCATGGATCTCAGCTGACTAGCTTTTACTGGCAGGTGGTGAAATCTCTTGCAGTGCTTTCTCCCAAATGTACGTATTCACGTACTCCTTGCTGTGAGAGCAAAACAAGATTCCTTACTTAGACAGAAACTCTCTGTCAACTACATAATCATGTCTGGAATCATAATATGATGAGTTGGAAGGGATCCCCAAGGATCATTGAGTCCAACTCCCAAACCCTCATAGGACAACCCCAAGAGTCACGCCATGCACTTGAGAGTACTATACAAACACTTCCTGAACTATAAGGCTGGTACTTATAGGCTGGTGACCGCTTCCTTGGGGACCTGCTCCAATGCCCAACCATCCTCTGGGGGAAGAATCTTTTCCAAATATCCAACCTCAACCTCCCCTCACACAGCTTCAGGCCATTCAACCTCCCCTCACACAGCTTCAGCCATTCCCCTGGGTCCTGTCAATGGTCACCACAGAGAAGAGTGTCTTCCCCTGCCCTTTCCTTTACAAAGAAGTTGTCATCCAAGATGAGGTCTCCGTCAGTCTCCTCAGTCAGGCTGAACAGACAAGTGACCTCAGCTGCTTCCCATCAAGACCCCTCACCATCTTCACTGCCTTCTTTTGGATGATCGCTAATAACACTACCTTTCTCAAACTGTGGATCCCAGAACTGCCCCCAGCACTCGAGGTGAGGCCATCCCAGCTCAGAGCACAGCAGGACAATCCCCTCCCTTGCCTGGCTGGCCATTCTGTGCCTGATGCACCCCAGGACAGGGTTGTTCCCTCCTGGCTGCCAGGGCACTGCTGGCTGATATTCAGCTTGCCACTGAGCAGGACCCCCAGGTCCCTTTCCATAGCACTGCTTACAGCATCTCATTTTCCAGTCTGTCCATGCACCCAGGGTTGCCCCATCACTGGTGCAGAATCCAGCACTTTCTCTTCTTGAACTTCACATGGTTGGTGATTGCCCACACCCCTGATTTGTCAAGGCCTCCCTGCAGGGCCTCCCTGCCTTCAAGGGCATCAACTCCTCCCAGTTTTGTTATCACCTGGGAACTTGCTCAGTATCCCTTCCAGTCCAGCATCCAGGTAATCTATGAAGATGCTGAAGAGCACAGAGCTGAGGATGGAGCCCTGTGGATCCCCACTAATGACAGGTCCCCATGCTGCTGTCACCCCATTCACTGTAACCCTTTGTGCCTGAGCCATGAGCCACTTGTTAGCCCATCCCATGATGTGTGTACCCAGCTGTGTGCTGCACATTTTGTCCTGAAGGGTCCTGTGAGAGACAGTATCAAAAGCTCTGATGAAGTCTAAAAAGATTACATCAACTGACTTGCCTTGATCAACTGGGTGTATTACCTTGTCATAAAAGGAAATCAGGTTTGATAAGCAGAAATTCCATCTCATGAAGCCATGCTGGCTGAGACCAAGGACTGTGTTGTCTTTGAGGTGTTTTTCAATACCTCCCAGAAAAATCACCATGACTTTACCAGGCACTGAAGTGACACTGACAGGACTCTGCAGTTTCTGTCTTCTGCAAGACCAGTTCTTTGTCTTGCCTTTCTTAAAAACTGCACAATGTTCTCCAGCTTCCAGTAAGCTGGGACTGCTCTGGATTCCCCAAACCACTCAAAAATCATCAACAGAGGCTTTGTGATGACATCAGCCAGCTCTTTTGATGATTCTCAGAACAATGCCATCCCATAGATTTGTAGGGATCCACCTGGAGAAGCAGATCCTGTGCAACATACCCAGAAGATATGTGCTGTGCCAAACGGTGCACTTTTAAGAGGTGTGGAACTGGAGCTACTTCAGGTCCTCCAACAGACAGTTTACCAGTAGAAACAGGAAACACTGGTAATGAATTATAAATAATTTGCATTTTCTGTTGTGCTAAACCTAAATCCTTGATTATTTGGCATGCAACCACCAACTTCAACTCACCTGAAATCATTCCCTGACAGCTGTGCACACTCCTCCTGCTCAGGTGAGAAAGAACGGGGATTAAAAGACTCTGTAGCTGGCCCTATTGCAAGAATATTGATAAAAGGTTAACTATCGTAATTGAGAACAAAATTGTCCCATTTACAGCATCTCAGACTGCATGGAATCCGCAAACTGCATTTTCACTTGAAAAGTAAAAAAAAATTAACCAGAAGATTAACTACTACTACTACTAGTACTACTAGTACTACTACTACTCCTAATTTAATAATGATAATGGTAATGATAATAACAATAATAATAGAAAAAACTCCCCAATAATTACAATAATAATAACAACAATAATAAATAAAAAAGTCAGGGCTAGCCTGATGTTTCTGCAAGGGCTTTTCTGAAGCATTTTCATTTTTCCTGGCTTAATTACTGCTTTTACTAGTCATTTAATCTGACATTCTGCTGGTGGCTGCAGCCCACAGTCAAGATGTTCAAACCGAACAGGCATGTACCTGAGCTGCCTTCTGAATAATGCTGTAGCTGCTGAAGCTTGTTCAAACTCACCTCACACTGCATAGTTGTCAAACATTCACGCAGTCTGCTGCCCTGCCTGGTCTTTAGACAGCAGCTCTTGGGGAATTAGAAGAATTAATACTAGGAAATCTGCAACTGGGCACTATCTGAGCAGAACTCCTCACACCACTGAAGGGCCTAAGATGAAAATTAACTTCCTAAAGACTACTGCCTTAGTACCCCTTAATCTATCTGGGCTGCAGGATCAGGAGATTTCACCATGTCTGCTAATTCAGGCAGGCAGATTAGAAAACATGCCTTGTCTTTGATTTTTCTGGCTATTAAGTGAGAAAATGGAGCCTGAGACACATTTTCCTTTAACGCCTACAGCCTCATCCTCAATACGTTCGCATTGTGACCGACAAAACTTGTGGGCCACAACTGGCTTTGTTTCAGCATGCTGTTTTATTGACATAGACTTTTCCCTTCGTGACATGGATCTTTATGACATCAAGAATTCTGCTCCCATTCTACATTTACAAGTGTCTTCTATGTATATCACTAAGGTTTACAAGAAAGTGAGCAATGCAGCAGCGCTGCAGGGATGTGGTAGCAGCACATTTTAGAAGGACCCAAGAAACTGAGTACTGCTGAAAAGGTTGACTTCCCAGCTCGGTACATAACTGTGAGCAGGCAATGTCCCTTCTGCACATTGGTCAAGGGGCACAGTTGGGCTAAAAATGAATCCTGGAAAACTGTCTCAAGAAGCAAGCTGTAACAATCATGGGAGTCACAGTGCGCACCTCTCTCTTGCATGTATTCTCCATAACAGAGCCTCAGCTGTTACTGCACATGGCTTGATTTTAGCAGACTGATTTAATATTTACAGAGTGCCAATAAAATTTATAGGATGACAGCTGGTGGCTCCTGTGGTAATTTATAAACAGCAACAACAACACAACACAGACATCAGAAAATCCAAGAGGAATTCTGTGCCATTGTGCAATATTCAGCATTGAAGAAGGTGAATAATTTTGCAGACTTCTAATGATCTTTCTGTAATACATCCATATTGGATTTTATGTAAAATCCATATTATGCAAAGCTAGTACTCCCATAGGGACATTTTTTTACACAGAATGGAGTTCACCACAAAGACTCATTATCCATCTATCTGGATTTGATATTCTGACAAAAGAGTCAGATAATACCTCTAGGCCAAGACTTTTCAGCTGGAAAGTCCAGCACACAACTGCCTGCTTCTCCTCCTGCAATATGCTTTCTCAAAAAAAAAAAAAAAAAAAAAGCATTAACAAAAGAGGAAATCTGTGTTATGACTAAGCTAGAAAAGACCGCTGCCCTTGTTCCACAACCTGTGTTTACTCCATATTCCTGAACAGAAAAAATACAACCTGTCTGGCAGGACTACAGGGGTAAAGACTGGCCATTATCAGTGTACCACTGCAGAAATGCAAACTTTTGGTATTTAAATTTAATATTACTACAGACTGATTCTCTTTCTTTCTACATGAAACCTTCATTGATCATAATATTATTCTTTTCTTATACTTCCATTTTACTTCCCAAGTCCATGGTTTCCTTTAAATTCTGATTGCTTTCTTTTTTTTCCCCATTGAAATTTATTCTTCAAATCAGTGAAAAGTTTTCACAGCTTATTAGGTCTTTTACATATAGACACAAATACATATATGAAATTTGTCATGGGATAGAACCAGAGACTTTTTTTTTAAATTTATGAATGTTTATAAAAGAAAAACTTTTTTAGTTTTTATTTTCCCCTTAATAGTCATTTTAACAGTCCAACCAGTACATCTATTATTTTCAGAGTTACCTGCTCCTATTCACATATAGAGATTGTTCTGAAAGAACTGATCTTCTCTGATTTACCTGGGACATGCTTCTTTCTCCTTCTAGACAACCTCCAGTTTTTGTTATAAACATCTATATTCAGTTTAGAGCAACTTTAGGTTGAAATTTTAACAATCACCCTGTGTAATAGAAGACAGTGGACACACAAAGCAGGACAAGGTCCAAACTCTTGATAAAAGCTTGAAAACTACCTAAACACTAAATAGGTAAACTGATTGTTTAGGTTCTGGGGTTTATTTTGTTTGGTTGTTTTTTGGTTTTTGTTTTTTTTTTAAATTTGTTTGTGTTTATCAGAATAATTATGATATTTTCTGGGGTTTATTTTGTTTGTTTTTTTTTGTTTTTTTAAATTTGTTTGTGCTTATCAGAATAATTATGTTGTGATTAAGTTTCAGGAAGAATGTGATCAGTAATAAAGATGAGTTTTCTGCATTGGTGGTGTTCACAACATTACTCTTCATTCACTTCATCCATCATTGTGAAGGAAAAATGCTCCAGGGTAAGAGCCCATCAATTTACAGTGGGAACTATGCCACTCAGACAGATGGGGTACCTTTAGGTAGCCAAAAGATCATATATGTTCATCAGCAATGGGTGCTCAAGGCATGATTCCCAGCCAGGAACGCTGAAAATTTTGTCCGCTACAAGCTGTCTGTGGCTCTTAGCCACAGCCAATCCCTTGCAGGTCTGAATTATCTTTTTAAAATGAAGACTGGCTTCTGTGGCCAGGTAATTGTCCTGTGTGAGCAAGGGGCACAGCACAGCACAACAGGTGACCCAAATGCTGTAAAAATGTTGCAACTGGTCTGTGCCGATTGAGGAGAGAGCCCAGGATGCAAAATACAGAATTATAAGAATAATTATTAATTCACAAAGTGTCCCTTGCAAATCCAGCATTCATATCAGGGCACACTGAATGTGTTTACAAAACGCTCTTATGCCTTTCATGCATTCATATCCAACATGATTTGACCACTGACTACATAACCTACTAAATGCTACTATTCCTGAAAATAGCAATAAATCTATGGTCACCATCCAGCTGATTCTTTCTTCATTTAGGTGTCCCTTGTGTTGGTTTTGCTATCGCTACCTACCCATGATGCCAGATAATGGCAGGGTTTTCCCAGAGGTGTTGAAGGTACTGGGATTCTGGTGTTAGCTTTGTAGTCCAGAGGCATCTTTCTTCTTCATGGGTGGCTTTAACATTTTGAGAGACAGGACAGAGGATAAGAAGTCCTGATCTTCAAGGTGGGGGTTGTCCTCTGCCTTGCAGTGAGCCAAGACGTTTCACTTACCGAGAAACCACGCTCCTGCGGTACACAAGGTAAACCAAGCATCTCTTAAGGAAGTTAGTGTGAATTTATACGGTACACAAGGTAAACCAAGCATCTCTTAAAGAAGCTAGTGTGAATTTATACTACTGAGCTAATACAACTTCAAGCTCCGAGGCCTACTGGGTGCAGCTGCCAGATTCTCCTAGCAGCAGCCTGGAGACTGAGGCAGAAGCCTTGCCTGCACCACTCGTTTTCATCAGGGACTACAAAAGCTACAAAAATGAACTACGGAGAAGGGCTCATGCTGACTGAAGCCTGTGCTCGATAATGGGTCAGTGACAGCGAGCTCCAGCCCTGGGGAAATGCGGTCGCACGGCTTTCCCGCCGGCAGACCACCGGTCTGAGAGCGGCTCCTCTGCCCGCGCAGGAGACGAGCAGCAGAGCGCTGCCGTGCCCGCCGTGAGCCCGCCCCCCGCGTGTGAGGGGCGATGCTCCCGTCCCGCGGCCGTGAGGGACAGCCGTGCCGGTCGGTGGGCCGGCCCGGGCGGGTCGGTGGGCCGGCCCGGGCGGGTCGGTGGGCCGGCCCGGGCGGGTCGGTGGGCCGGCTCAGCCCCCGCCGCTCCCGCCCTGCAGGGCGCGGTCCCGCCCGCCGCCCGCTCGCAGCGCGCACGCGCCGTTGGAGCGGCGGAAGCCCACGGTCGGTGGCGGCTCGGGCGGGCCGGGAGGGGCGGGAGGGGCGGCGGCACCCCCGGGCACGGCCGCGGGCTCCTGAGGGGCTTTCTCCATCCCTGCACCTCCCCTCCAGCACTGCTGCTGTCTCTGCAGGGAGCTGGGCAGGGGAAGCCTGGGCAGACTTGCCGGCAGTCTCCTCAGCTGTGAAATAAGTCTGCTGTCGCTTTGGTGCAGCTCCTGGGTGCTGGTTGCCCTGTAAAGGAGGAGGAGAAGGGTGTTTGCTGGTGTTGAGGTGCTAGTAGGAGAGGCACATGTTTTCGATTGGCTGTGTGTTCCCAGCAGCGCAGCACAAGGAAATGCAATGTCCTTGGCTCCACGCTTTCATTTCCCAGCTCCTGTAGTTAGTCAAATGAATAGGTCTTCGTTCCCCTCAGATTGATGGTCCAAACAGCAATGTTCTTAAAGTAATATACGTTATCTGTCTACAAGTGGCTGTTTGGTCAGCAGTAGGTGAAGATAGTTTTCATGGACTTGTGATAAGGAGGGTAAAGTGTGCATGTGTTACTATCAACCCACATGCCTCTCCAAGCCCAAGTGATGTTTTTTGTAAATGCAGTAGGTGTTAGCAGCTATGCTTTGCTAGATCCTATCAGTGAAAAGAAACTGTGGGAACGTCTTGCCTACCTCAACAAACCTGTCATCAGCCACCTAACAACTGCATTGTGCCAAGGTCTCTACATTGTATAAACACAAGAAATGCCAGTTGTGTGGGGTTTTGTCATAGCAAAAGTATGCTGTTGCTTATGTTAACCAGCTATTCAGATACCTACTCTGTGTTGTTAAACAGAAGAGTTGCAAAGAGCTTAATCACAATTCTGACACTTGATAACATGACTTCTTTAAAATCTAGTTTGTAAAAGAAGTTTAGTTGTTTGGTTCATGTCCACCTTGTTTTTTCCTGTTGAAGTGTATTTTTAGCTTGTATCAGTAATCTTAGGCAGTAATTCTTCTGACTTCAGGAAGGTTACTGGTGTAAAAATGCAGCTGGATACAGAAATTGAGGCAGGCTCTTGGTTGTTGCTGCCTTGCCTTAGCTATCACAGAAATTATGGGAAGTGTGGCTCTTTTGTATTTCTGCTCTCTGGTCCTTTTTCTGACTTGCTTAGGATACAGCCTTTTTAGAAAGTGGTGTTTTTTCTACTCTTGAAATGTGTATTATAGAACATAGCATTATTCAGTTTTTGTGGAGTCTTATAATCATGTTTCACGGTGAACAATACAGTAAATTACTGATCGGTGTTGTTCTGCACTTGTTCAAGGATTTGTGAAAAAAGTTCTGCAAGTCAGATTTCAGAAGTCATTTTTCGTTATGAGCAGAGCTAAAGTGAGGCACAGTTTCTAGTTGTGTATCAGTGCAACACCCATGAACATGCAAGAAACAGGATGTCCCCAGAACTGACTGTTGTGCTTCTTAGGGTGAGGAATTGAGTACTGCTTGTGTGGGGTGTATTTATGAAATACAGTTTTGTAGGTATGTTTTGGGATGTTTAGATAGGTATTATGATGATATTAGGATGATATTTAGATAGGTATTAAAATTGTGAAATGGCCTAGAACTGAGATTTGAGTAATGCTGGAATTAACATGTCAGTTTGGAGAAAGCTCTGCTCATTAAGTCGTGATGCAAAATTGTTTGCTTTTTCTAAGGTTGCATTAAAATGAGTCTGTTAAAGCAATTTATACTTCATGTTGACATTTCTGGTCAGCACAAAGCTTTCTCATTTCTGCCTGCCTGACTTACTCTGTGGTCTCCTTATTCTGTGGATGTCACACGAAGAATCATATTGCTGGTGACCGTAGTGAACAAAATACTGAGTTTATAGTACCATTCATGGAACTGGGCAGAAAGAAAAGGGTAAGGAAAAAAATGCTGTCCAGGCATTGTGTAATAAAAATATTTTTTTGAAAGGCAAGAACAATTCGTAGTAACGTAGGAAAGACTCACTCATCTTTTAGTGCAGCTGAAGCTTTTCATAGACACAGCTACTGTTGGCTTTCAAATGATTTCTTGAATTGTTTATTTAGAAGAAATAGCTATAAATTAGGATGCAAGGGAAGAAAACCACAAACCCTCTGACATTAGTACTCTGTATTTTCTCCTATATTATTTCATTGGAAGATTGCTTTGCTTGAAGAATTTTATTGCTTGTATGAATACTGAGTGTATACAGATATAAATCACTTAATTTTTCCTCTCCATTTTTGTAAACCTTCTAATAGAGTTTTTTCTTTGCATATTGTAGTTTTTCTGGTCACAAACGATAAATTTTGAAGAACTAAATTGTATGAGATCAGTTGTCTCTTTTTTTGATGCTATTTGAAACAGTAATAAATTTAATTTCTTTGTGACTTAGATTTTAATCTAGTACTTCCTTCCTAGTTATCAGATTTTGTACCTCTTAGGTTTTTTTTTTATTTCTCCAACTTTATATATTTACGCATGGTACATAAGCCAAGAGAAAGAGGGGAAAAATTAACTTTGCCTGAGTAAGTCAATATATTAACATCATTCATTTGCTATTGCTGATGGAGTATAATGAAAAATATATAAAACTTAATTTACCACCATAGTAGACAGGAAGCAAATGTTTGTAACTGAAATACAGTGGCAGTAGTACAGTTTTACATAGACCTTTCTCTGAACCCTTACATCCTTTTAGATAGGTATTAAAATTGTGAAATGGCCTAGAACTGAGATGTGAGAATGCTAGAATTAACATGTCAGTTTGGAGAAAGCTCTGCTCATTAAGGTGGGGTTTGAAAAACAGAGTAGAAAGTAACCTGTTATATGCTGCCTTTCAAACAAGTAGTAATGGTTGGTTGTGTATCTCACTATTTTCTGTCTCTTTCAGAAGATAGAGAAGACAGATGAAAAATCACCTTGACGGTGGGGCCTGTATTTGCATTGTTCTGTCTTAATTGTGGAATTTGCCATCCAAGGTATGGTTTTAAGGGTGGCTGATGTTTGTTTGCATTTTATAGTTATAAAAGTGAATATGGTCATGTAGGCAAAAGTAAGTCACTGAGGGAAAAAAATTTGGAATATATTTCCTTGATAAGCATTCTTTCTGTTTTCTCCTGAATCTCTCTCACTGCTTATTGCTCACACATTGTGCAAGTAGGTCACTTGTATTTCAGTAATTATACCTCTCTGTTTTGCTTGTTGAGCTGTTATTTCCCATTCTGAAGAAGTGCTGTGAAGTCATGGAATCTTTGCTGCTCTGGTAAGATGGAAATCAGATGGATTCCTTAGTGGTCAGCAGTGTTTCTAGCTACATTTAATTTTTTTGACCTCTGTACTTCTGTCAGTCGGCATGATTTTCCCTTAGTAAATTCATGGTGATTATTCCCAGTCATCTTTTTGTCCTTCATGTGTTTGAAAGTAGTTAACAGGATTGTTTCCTTCACCTTCCCAGGGAACTAGCTGAGCCTAGTAGGCCTGTAGTTGCCTGGATCTTCCTTCTTGTCCTTGGAAACAGGGTTTTCATTGACACTTGTTTTCTTGAGTCCTCTGGAATGTCGCGCATCAGCATAAAACTTCCAAATGTAGTTGGGAATGACTTTATAATGACAAGACCAGCTCTCTCAGCATGCAGGTTGGCACCTCAGTAGGTCATATGGAAGTGTTAGGTCCAGTTTGCTTAGAAATTTGTTAATTTGATCCTCCCTCTCTCAGAGTAGGTCTTTTGTCTTCTACATTTTCTCACAGGTCTCAGGGTCCTGGGATTCCAGAAGGCAGGTCTTCTTACCCATAAAAGAGCAAGGTAAAGAAGGTGCTTTGACATTTTTGTATAATTCTGATACTTTCAGCATCAGGATGATGTTTCCTCTAGCCTGTGTACCTGTACAAATCTTTCTTTTGGAATTTCATACCCCTCACCAGATTCAACTCTAGGACGACCTTGGTTTTCCTAACCCTATCCTAGTGCACCTAAGTGGTGTTCCTGTGTCAGTTGTGTGCATTTGGTACACACTCGGTGCAGCCCCACTTCACCTTGGTTTCGTTGATTATAAGATCTGCTTTCCACATCATCCTGCATCCTTCGCTTGCAAACTATGACCACCACTTCCTTGCTCATTCACAGGTCGTCACCTTCCTCTATCATCATTCCTTGTTTAAGCATTCCCCAAAATGATTAACCAGCCTCTTGGCAAGGATGCTTTTTCCCCATGTAAATTCAGGTGGATCTTTTTCCCCTTCACTCTCAGTTCTTGAGCCTCATAGAAGGTTCTATGTATGTAAATACTGCAAAACCACTTGCTCATTTGCAGGGTCTGTCTGCTTCTCCTCAAGTTCTCCCCCTTCACCAGCAGCATGAGCAAGATGCCACTTGGCTACCAGACTTCGGCCAACATATGAACTGTGTAGTCATGCTTGGTACACCCCTGGGTCTCCCCTGGCTGTGTCCATGTTGCCTGAATGGAAGAGCAGCTGAGGGTAATAGCCAGGCTACTACCAGTCCTAGTAACAGTTTTTCCATGGTATCCAGGACCCAGTCTCCTGGTGAGCAGCATACTTTGCCAGGGGACAGGTTGGGCCAGCAGAGGTGTCTTTGTCCCAGAAGTGGGAACCCACCACTGTTCTTTACCCCATGCTTCCTATACTGCCACAGGACTCAGGCACAGGTGGCTCAGAGTCTTTCTTGGACAGAGTGTCCTGTCCATGTGTGCTGCCAGTGCTCAGAACCTGCTCCGTAAATCAGAGCTGCAGGCAGAACAGGAACCATCACCTTGGTGCTGGAGCTCAGAGGCTCCCAGACTTCGCTGCACTCTGTGTCTCCATGATCGGCTTGAGAAGCTGATGCTCTGCCTGTTGCTTCTCTTGCTGTGGGGGTTTCTGTAGCTGCAGGAACTTGGTGGGGATCTGGTCTGTCTCCTTTTCAGCACCCCTGAGTGTTTGCTCACCTTCTCCATCAGCATGTCTGCTTGATGAGATGGGTCCTTCATCAGTGCTAGCTTAGAAGTATAAAAAATGTTTTTTTGTTCTAAACCTGCTGGTTACCACAGCTAGCTTACAACAGAGACACATTAAGAACTGGTAGATTCAGTAATATAATACCACATCATTTTATGTCTAGAGTCTGTAATAACTGTGTAGTGTATCGATACCATGCGTGTAACAGTGGTAGTGCTTGCATGCTAGATATTGAGAGATTATAGGCCTAAATAGGTTTTATAATTATCCTGAACTTAAAACGAAGTATTAACAGCACAACAGCTTTATCGATATACAGTATAGTTCTAAAAGCAAATGTTAGGAAATTCGGTATTTTTAGGATAAAAATAAACACTTACTACTCTGGTATACTTGAATGGGAACACTGAAATATTAGAAGATAGCAAACAAAGGGTTATGATAAGTAACGCAAAGGAGAAGTGTGGAAAATGGACAGCTTGTTTGGGTCTGATTTTGATTGCATATCTAAAAAAAAAAGAAAAGACATTAATGAAATTTATGAATAGTATTAAGTAAAGAAATTTTGAATGCAATTGAGTGCAGTCAGACATGAAACAAGTAAGTAAAACGCCTGGAAACAGATGTTTGATAAACAAAATTCCAATACAACAAGTAAAAGCTGAAAGGAATGGAAAGAAATCCATCAGAAATAGACAAGATTCCTGAACTCCAGAAACTGGGGAGACTGATGGGTCAGAGAGTAGGTTGGGATTTATGTGTGTGTTGCAATAATGAAATATGTGTATGATGATAGTCTGACAAAAAAAATAATGGTGGTAATCCCTCCCCTGATAGTTGTGCTGAATAGTGGTTAGGACTTGGTGCTGTGTGTTATGAAGATCAGTTTATGAAGCTCAGAAACTCACGTTGTAGGACTTGGTGAGGTTTCTTCAGTCTAAAACATAAAGGAATCTAGCCCAATAAAATGTAAAGATGGAAACATTGATGTTTAAAATATGATTAATAGAAAATGTTTTATTGTGTGGTATTTTTTATAATCTATGTGAAAGATGTCAGGGTTATGACTTCTTTCTCCCTTGGTTTGCTATTAATGACATGAAGGAGGTTTTTTAAGCAAGGAAACCCCGAATTCTTAGTGAAGCTTTCCATTATTGTAGCATAAGAGTTTAAAGAAAGCAACCATGTAATATAGGGGGAGACTATAATAAGTAGGTGGGGTAAATCTTTATGGGACATAAATAATTCCCTATATTTCTTATTTACTTCACCACTTTTATACATCGATGGAAGAATTTTCTTTGCTGCTGCCACCCAACTGACTTTTACCTATCTGCTTTACCTATCACTTTATATAGTTTCCCCAGGCAGTGGTTTTACTTGCATCTTGGTGATAAATGTTACTTTTTAGTCAGATATATTAATTAATGAAATCATAAAATGTTTTGCTACCTGGTGCTCAAAAAACATATGTGAAATTTTTGTAATTTTTATGTAATTACTTAAATCAACAGTTGACAAGTTTTTCTTACTTGAATGTATGAATCTGAATGTATCAACCCTGTAGGTTTCACTATACTAGTAATTTTACTCTTTTTTCTTTTGAATATTTTTTTATTTGTCTCTTCAGGATTATCTTCCTGGCTCGTCTCAATTTATTACCTGTTTGTGTTCAATGGGGCAACGAATTCACTTTGTGGTTGACCCTCAGGGTTGGTGCTGCATGGGCCTAATTGTCTTTGTCTGGCTGTATAATACAGTCTTCATTCCAAAGGTCATCCTTTTTCCTCATTATGAAGAGGGAAATATTTCAGTTGTGGCAGTTTTGTGTAAGTAATTTTAACTTTTTTCTACTAATAAATTAGTATCTCTACTTAACATACATAAAAAAAAAATAAAATTCCTTCCAGAAAATAAAAACTAGGGTGAAAGTAAAGACAAAAAAGTAAGATAAAGGGTAAGAGTAGTGGATGCGTTTTAGTGTTCTGAGAAGCTGAGGCACTTCATTTCACAGGTGTTATTGTAGACCTTGTTTTTGTGGAAACTGGTGAAAAGCCTGAACGTAGCTTTCAGGTCTTGTACTTAGAACTTGTTGACAGGATTTCAGGTTCAAATCTCTAAATGCCTGTCAGAATTTAGTGTGATAGTACTGATGACTGGCAACAAACTAAATTTTGTTAGTTTTGTCATACGTCCCTGTGTGGATTAGCTCATGCAAGTTTTTGCTGATAGGTTTGCTGGGGAAAAGGCTTGAATTATGGCTGGAACAAACTTCAAGTTGATGATGCTCTATTGGGAATATCTTTCATATGGAGGCTTTGAGGTTTGGTATGATTGGTGCTTGTGTGGTTAGGCAGTGGAGGAACTTTTTAAAAACAGTAAAAGTACCTGCTGGTGTATCAGAATTGTTTACTACTTTTTTTCACTTTATTTATTGGGGGGTACTTAATGTTGTATACTTAATATCAAAAATATATCTGGAATTGAATGAGAAGGCCGAGTATTTTCCATCTCAGTTCTGAAGCATCTGTATTTTTGATAAAGTGTACCTTCTACATATGTAAAAGACTAACAAATGCTTATTTATTTTTATAGGTTATTACTTCTGCTCCATGTTTTGTATAGCTTCATTATTTAGAGCCTCAGTAGCAGATCCAGGAAAACTACCTGAAAATCCAAAAATACCAATTACAGGTATGTTAAATTGTTTCTGTATAATTGAATGAAAGTTATTTTAACATCTTCGAAATAATAGTAATAAATTTGACTTTGTGAGATTTAATCAAAACCGTGAGCTGTCCCTGCTGAATAAAGTTAGTGTTTTTAAGTTGTAAATTTCTATCACTTTTCCTTGTGCCTCAAAACTTCTTTATCTAAACTTATGTTCTAACAGGGAGTTCAGTTATGTAGGACCTTTGTTAGGAAATTTTTCCACAGGAAGAATTTTTTTGTATTCCAGACTTTCAAACATATTGCATATACTACTAACTTGATAATATTTAATGAATAATGTTTAAAGTGGCTAGTTATTTTAATTCTATAGTTTTTGTCTATGTAAATCTAAGTTTATACGATGTTGAAAATAGTCGTGGAAGGTAGTCCTGTGCTTGGTTTCACTTGTGTGCTTTTTACTCTGTTTTTTTTTTTTCCCAGAGGCTTATGATTGTATGGACTGCTAACAAAAAATAACAACAACAACAAAAACCCCATGGTGCTAATTATACTGCATTTCTATAAAGTAGCACCTTAATGGAGCAAATCCTTTCTGTCCATTTCTGTATGGTATCCAATACACCAGAAGTTGGAGGAAATTCAAAACCTTAATGATTCTCCACAGAGAAAGACAATATTTTTCTGAACTGTTGGGTGCTATTATCTAATGCATAGAGCTTTTACTTAGGAGTTTAGAATGGAGTAGAACTGTTAAACAGCATGAGCTTTGTCACATTAACAGATAACACTTCATGAATGAAGAAAATGTATCCAACGCGGTGAGGATAAATACTTCAGTTTCCTCTTGAAATGTGATGAATGCCCAGAATAAAATTTTGCTCTGTCTTCCCGATTTTGCAGAAAATCTGGGTGATGTGTTTGGAAACATGACCTTTTTTAGCTTTAGTGCTGATGATATGATGTTGTCCTGGTTTAGGGCAAATTTGTGAAGAAACCTCCAAGTGGGTTCCCTCTGGAAAGTAAATCCAAACAGCCCCTCCCCCAGCTGGTACAGGAAAAATATTTCCTTGGAGGAAAGTAGAAAAAAATTGTTTATTTAACAAGCAAAAGCACTTCCCAGTACAACAAATGAACAATACTAAACAACAAAATCTCTCGCCGCTCCTCAGAGATGCAGAATTCAGAAAGTCTCTCCCGTGGGCTGTAGCTCAGCTCACTCAGTTGCTGTCAGTCCCTCCATGCTGGGAAATGCCGGGCCCAGGCCAGGCCTGGTGGGACACGGGTCTGAGCTTCTGGGGCTCACAGACCAGGTTCAAATAGTTCCAAGGAAAAGGAGGGAAAAACCACAGTCCAGAGAACTTCCCTGCTTCAGCTAGCCAAAGTAACTAACACAAAGCAAAGGCGAGCTCTTTCCTGCTGTCTGCACTGCGGACAACACAGGCTGTGTGTGCAGAAAAGCTGAAAACTCTGATCTTTATGTTTTGAAAACAACCACCTCAGACATTCCACTGCTTCTCCTTCACTTGCAGATCCAGTTTTAAAGGTGCAAAACTTATTTCTGAGCTAACCAGAGGAATGGGGATACAATTCAGCATCAACCGAGGACAGATGTGTACAAAGTAGACTGTAGAAAGGGGCGTATTTACCTGGGATTCAGATGTGTCAGGGCTAATTGCAGAAAATCATATGCCTGTGTTCTTTTTTGCTTCTGGCAACTGATCCTTTCACCAGTGAAATGTCTGATGTTTCGGACTTGGATTCTGGAGTCAAGAGTTTTTGCTGCAGGAGGAGCAACATGGATTTTGCATGGATTTTGATAGTGAAGACACTCACTAGTTACAGACAGCTACATTTATATTGGAATTTTCATTTACCTTCAAAATACTAGGAGTATTTTGTATGCAAATCCTCTTTGTACACAAATGTTTTTTTCTAATTTAAAGTATCTCTTTGCATAGCTCTTCAACCTTTACATGCTCCATTCAGTCCATATGGCAGTCATACTTAATAAGTACTTCTGAAGGTGAAACATTTAGGCTAGGTCATGACTTTGATATTTTGATTTGGTATGTGATGTATCAGTACTATATGTGATATGTTTGTACTTTTGGAGGTAAGCACTTCAAGTCTCTGGTATTCTCTAGGCTGACAGGAGGATACATTTTTGCATAGTATAAATTGTGTTAAAAAATAAGTTGGGGTGTTTCTGAATTCTGCTGGTATCTACCCCATTAGTGAGTGACACCTTTGTGACACTGGATTTATGTGAACAGATTGCAAATCAGTTTCCATCTGTCATTATTACTAGTTTTATGGTCTCAGATATTGGTTTTCTTTATTTCCAGTGCCCAAATGTTATTTTGCATCAAGGAAGACCAGATTAGAGCTTCCTGCAGGTGGCTCAGAAGTGCTAAATATAACTTTATTTTGTTTACATAGGGACTGTGTTTTACAGTATAAAATTTCAGAGTGTCCTACTATAAATTAAGCTTTCTTTTTCCTTTGTTTTCCATTTATCCCTGAGATTTGAGAAATTTTTGTGCTTCAAAAGAAGTTTATTTAGGCAGAAAAATGTTGAACAGTTAAAGTATTTAAGTTTCTCAATTGTCCTGTTTTTCTCAAACACAGAAAATATATGCTTTTGTGACTGGAATGATTTCAGTGTTAAACTTTTTTGTTTCCCATGTGAAGATGAAATTTTTGACATATAATTTGAATTTTCATTTCCAAAGAATTCCTCTAATTTGGGTGGTGCAATTTGAGATAAATAATAGCTAAGCTGAGCATTAGTACTCCTGATACTTTCAGCCACTCACCACTCTGGAGATTAGCTTTTAAAGAATCTCAGATTTGTAATTTAAAAATAGTATATATATGTGAATATAAGCCTATCCTCTATATCTTTCTTTGATTGCCTTATGTCTAAAATTGCATGTGGTGATATGCATATCTTTAAAATACTTTGAGATGGAAGATGCTCCTGAGGTGTTCATTGTGTGTGATATTTTCGTTAGCTTGCAGTATTTCCTCGGGAGGTTCTGGAATAGCAGCAAGATTGTGTCCTGATTCTGTCTAGCAGATAATTTTTTTCATGGTAGAAATGTAAGGGAATAATTGATTTACAGTCTTCCTTGTCTGAGTCACAGCTTTTGTACTGTAATAATTACTTCCTAAAAATTTATAGGAGGAGAGAGCACTTTGGAGAAGGAAACTGGCACAGAGTAGCAGTAATATCTTCCAGTTTAATTAAGATCACAGTGGGAAAAAGCTTTTTATGTGGTGCTTATCCTTCTCAGATCATAGTAAGATTTGTTTTTTTAATTAGAATTACAAGCATACAGATTTATTGTGAGCACATATTGCTGAGTTTAAATCTCTCTAACGTGTCTTTACATTTTCACCTAGAACGAGAGCATTGGGAGTTATGTAACAAATGCAATATGATGAGACCAAAGCGTTCACACCATTGCAGTCGCTGTGGACATTGTGTGAGGAGGATGGATCACCACTGTCCATGGTAAAACCAGGGCATTTCTTCTAATAATCTACTGTTGTCTTAGTGAAGCATTTTGAAATTTGTTGTCTTGACTGCTGCTCATTTTTCCTGTTTCTTTCCCAGTGGTACATAATCATTTAGGCATTTAAAGTAGGGAAGTAATAAATTTGAGCTTTCATATATCTACCAGTAAAACTCATAGTAAGTGAAAATAAACATTTCTGAAAGTAGTTCTGAGTAGTTCTGTCATTTTTAGCAAGACAAACTGCAGAGGACAGAATTGACATGGGGATTCCCTTATATTGATTTAGGTATGTTCCAAACTACCCTTTTTGTCAATTTTTTGCTTCTTCAGAGAATAGTACTAGTATAGTGCTTCTGCCATGCTGTCTTAACTTGGCACTGATGTCTGTGCCAATGCTTTTATGAAATTCCATCCATTTTACTTCTGCAAAGCAGACTATGCCCCAATTTCAAAGGTTTTTGATCTTGTACTTAGTATAGATAGAATCCTTGTGTTTCCTTCACCGTTTTCATGTTGGAGTATGCAGAAGGAGTTTCTGAATAGGGATGCCTGTATTGTCCTCTGTGCCTTTGGTTCATTTCTAAATCTTTGGTATTGGGGGAGCGTGTGATCACATTTATTTTAAAACATTTGTTTGTATTTCCAGTTTTTGGACTCTTTGTAGTTCACAATCTGTGAAATGTGTTGAGTAGCAGAAGATAAGACATATAACTGAAATTTTACAGACTTTAAAAACCCAATCTTTTTACTACAGTTTTACTTAAAGTTGCAGCAGTATCTTTGCTATATGAAAATACAGAGAAGTGTGTCTCCTGTTCTAAGCAATGATCTCAGTAGTGCAACCTTTATGTTGGGGTGCAAGTGATCCAGTAGTTTGCTCCATAAATCGTAAAGTCTTCTATTCACAGTATCATAACTTCAGTGTTAAAATATTTGTATTTCTGTTTTTATATAAGAACACTTTGTTTCTCTGCAGGATTAATAATTGTGTTGGTGAAGACAATCACTGGTTGTTTTTACAGCTGTGTTTCTACACCCAGATCCTTAGTTCCTATACGCTGATACTTGATTTCTGCCATTATTACTACTTTTTGCCTCTGAAAAAAAAAAACTGGGTAAGAACCTGTTTTCTCTGTGAAGTAAACAAATAGTATTGTAATGTAATTTGGTTTGGCTTCTAGTTACTATACATTTTTGGTGGCTCAGCTTCACTCTCAGTGAAGAGAGTTCAACTAGCTGTATTAAGTAAGCAAACTGATTTATGGTAAGTAACAAAATATTTTTATGAAACGGTGTATGATTTTTGTGTGTTAAAAACACAACACTAGTTTTCTTAGAAATCTAGGAAAGGAGGGAAGAACCAGTTAGCTTTCTTTGGAAGTAATTACAAGTACTGGAAAGAAGTAGGGTAACTACTTTAGAAGTATTCAAATTTCATTTTACTTTCTCCAGAGTAGGTTTATGCAGAGTATATAGCTATCTTAATATTATGTTTTAAAAAGTTGATACTGCTTTTTTAAGAAAGAAGAAAAACACATGATCATTCTGCAAGGGGCAAAAAATATACATTGGTTTTGTAGCAGTATTTTTTGTTGCTTTGAAAAGGTTATGTGGGTTAAGGGAGAATGAAGTTTGGTTTGTTTTATGTGGACTATACATAAATATTTACAGTATTTCTGTGTCTTGTCCATCAGTAAAAAGCAGTTATATACGCAGAGAAAATGGACTTACTGACTGGAGTAGAGTGAAAAAAGGAATTTCTTCCACTATGAAACTCACATTTTGAAGTTGCTATCTGGTACACATTTATGCCTAAATATCTGTAGTAGTCAGAATATGGCAGAAGGTTGCTTAAAAGTTGCTCAGTGATTGAAAGTGCCAGAGCAGCAAAGTTAGAACACTTTCCTTATAATAAAACTATTATGCCACCTGTTTATGAAGAAGCAGAAGAACTTTTAGCCTAAAACTGGAATGAGCTTTGTATTTGTATATATATATATATATATATATATATATATATATATATTCCATATATATATGGACTATAATGAATAAAAGTTCACTAAAGAGAAAAAAGCTAGAAAACAAGTTTAAAACATTTTCAAAATTAGGTGACATTTCAGATGTCATAAGTGAAGAGAATAAGATCATCTCAGATATTGCACTCTAAATTTTGCTGAGATTTTTTCCAAATACTGAGATGCAGAAGATTTTTTAATTCTGTGTTGATGTGACACCCCAGCATTCTCTCTGCTGGTTGTACTCATCTTTCCACGCTACTGGAACCTCACCCTTCATTGTGGGTAAAGCAAGTCCCATTTTGGATTTTTTTTAAAAAAGAAATTTGTCATATGATTTTGTATTCTACATTATATAAGAATTTCACTTTGTGAAAAATTCTGGTCTGGAAGAGGATGAGGCAGAGTCTTCCGAGCTTCCTATTTGTTCCTGTATCAGTCTGAAGTGGAGGTGATGTTCCCATAAAAGTGTATGTGATGATGACGTGGCAAAGGAGAGCTGAAAGTGTAGGAAGACTGTATTCCTTGGATAATCCAAAACTGATAAAAGTGTTATATTCAAATTCATAGATACCAAGTTTTTATTATGTAGAATGTTACAAAGTTTTGTAACTCATTTAAAGAATTTGTATTCTAAAAAATAATTGAATTATTTTTTCCATCTACATCAATACTTCCATTTAAATCATTGAAGGGACTCTAGAAATATGGAACATAAAATAATTTGCTGTCTGCTTGGACCTTTTTTCCGTAGGCACTGAAACAGACTTGTTAGCTTTTAATAGTATAATGTCATGGTAGGGTATTTCCTTTTTATTGTAAGTGTTCCCCAAATGTATTACTTCATTTAATTACACTGTATTAGGTGACAAGCCAAAGTTCTGTCTATTAGCCTTACTTTTTAAAAGTAGTCTGAAAGGTAACCAAATTATTTGTTTGGAGGTGGTCTGTGCAAGAGAAGGAAAGGGAAATCATGTTTACTTCAGATGTTTTACAATATCTAAGAGGTGCTAATAAATAATTATTAATGATGGCAGTTCAGAAAACGAGTATGAATATGTATAAAACTTGTCCCAATATAACTGGATTCCTGTGAAGTCTTTCTGAGAGAGGCCTAATTTTATTATCTACTCCTCTGACCTGTGACTGGATAGGAGGCAGAATACATGTGCAAAAATTATTTTAATCCATTTTAATATGTTTGCCTGAAAAGTGGATCAGGTTCCTGTATTTGGCAGCCTAAGTTTACAGAGAGCAGTGGAAGAAATAGAGTACTTTGCTCTGTTTAGTTTTGTTTAGTTTTACCTGTGAGTTTTTTTGGCTTTATCAATTTCCCTATGTCAACTCTTTAAATGATGCTCTTCCGTTTATAAAGTCGTTCTGTGCTATAGTATACAGTATTCTGTACCCCAGAGAGAAAAATACATTTATGATATAGAAAAACAGTAGACATAGCAGGTCTGGGCTGTTCAGACCTTCATTAAGTACAGTGTAACACTACTTAATTCTAGTATTTAGCTTTCTCAGTTTTTCAGCTGCAGAATGGGAGAGCATGCAGTGAAATAGAGAAAGCTAAAATAGTTTGTTGGCATGCCTAGTCAATATATCTCCCTGGAAGATGACACCAGAGTTCCATGAAGCTGATTTCTTGAAGTGTTGTTAAGGATGTGATACTGTTTGTGCCACAGAATAATTTGTCAGAACTGTCTTTTTGACACCAAATGAGCAAGACTGGTGAGAAGATTGGTCAGGGTTTTAGGCAAGCATCCTACAATATTCTTTTTATCTTTGTGTATCAATTGAAACTGAAATACCACAGCATTCCAGAGACAGCAGTACCTTCAGCCTTTCACAAAAGCACTGTTCTTTGTTGAAATTTTGGCTGTAACTGAGAGCTTACATTTTCTGAATTGACAGGGGCTAATGTTTAGCACAGAATCAAAGAAGTGGATAATTTTTTTCTAAACAGCCATCTGGAATAAGCTTATTCTTGCTCATTAAAAATACTTGTGAATTTTTTGGCAGTGTGCCTTCATCTAAATTTTTACTCTTCAGATATAACGTAGTACAAAACACAGAAGCTGTAGAGTTAAAATTGCTTTTAGTGATATTGTGAAATAATAATTTTATTACTGTACTGATTAATACATTGTGAAAATTTGGTGAACATGTTAGTATCTCTTTCTGAATTAAAACTTGTATTCTTATTTTTAGAGGGTCAAGAAAGAAAGCCCCAAAAATTTTTAATTAATTGTTCTCAGTTAAGGGTGATAGCTCTAAACTTAAATGGAGGAGCCCATTTCTATAGAGATGCAATCTTTCAGCTTCACCTCCTAATGCAGAAAATGGCTTCATAGTGGTCTTGGTTCTTGTAACTGATACACTGCCAGAAAGTTAGGTAATGGTTATTGCCTCTGTTTGTCCAGCAGGAGGAGTGCAATTACTGCTAGAAATAAAGGAGATAGTAATTAAATTGATTATGTGGGATAATAGCACAAGAAAATACATTGTTCGAATAAAATCAGCATATTAGTTCTTCTGCAAGCTTTTGTGATTTTTAGAGGTTAACACAGGAATATTCTCAATTTTACATCTTCATGAAAAATTGTCAGGAAGCCTGTACCTTTTAGGAAGTAGTCCATCTTGTGAACAGTGAGATGAGAGACTTCTCATTACTACATAGTTGCTCTGTCTATGGCTGTGCTGGCACAGATTCTAGATACAGCTAGTCAATTTGCAAAAGTAAATGCTTTGGCAGTATATTTTACCTTATTTATAGAAGGCTTTTAATCTCTTAAGCAAAAGAAATTCTGCTGATACATTCCGTTTGCTATATATATATACAACAATAATGGTTGTAGCCAAGCATCCTGACATACAAATACCTTGACCCCTTTGCTCTGGTTTAGTTTTATTTTACTCCTGTTTCTGCAATTACAAATCATTGTATTTGACCTTGAAAAAGAATTTTTTGCAGTAACATTAATATTATGCATTGACTAATATTAATGAAAATCTGGATCATCCAAAATCGATTTATACCATAAAGAGAGTCTAAAGGAAACATTTTTTCTTACAATCACAAAATTTTGTGCATGATGGGAGAGTTTTTTAAAAAATGAAAACATTAAAATTTTCGTTCTCATCATTCTGCAAAACCAACCCAACCGTGCTCTCCTAGAGTATAGTTACTAGGACAGTACATGTCTATTGAATTAAGTCCTTTCTCTTCCTACAAAACCTGCTGTCTATATTTTTTTAGTTTGCTTCCTGGAAAGCCTGGCTTTCTATTGTATTATACAATGTTTTTGCGATAGCCAAGTTGATAGTGTGACTTTATCAGCAGGCTGGGGCAGACATCCCAGGTATTTACAGCTGAGCACAGACAAGCAGGTGATCATGTGTTACACAAAAAATCATTCCCCAAGAAAAAAAGGGGTTGCTTAATGTATTTTCATGTATATTAACCTTCGTGTGTGTTATATTTCAGTAAAGAATAAAGATTGAATAAATTAATCTTCCATTGTAAATGAAAAGCTATGAAGATGGTCTCTTCTGGAACGGCTACAATAGTGCTGTGTTTCCTGCCAAAAGCTCTGTCCTCATTACAGTGTGCTGCTTTATAGGAATACTATAAGTCCTTGAAAACAATAACACAGTAATGCACATGGCAGGGACTTATATGTTTTTGATCTTTTTTTTGTTGTTGGTAGGGCACAAAGACAGTTGAATTTGGAAGCAGTGATTTTGTAATGGACTATGATCTAGAGCTGGATCCATTGTTGGTTTTGATCTCTCTCCTGTACGTGATAGCATAAGGCCATGGTAGCTGTTGCCCTAGTCATTGGCAGGAGTCAATCATTGTAGGGGTCATCTATAATGGCTGATGCTCACAAATGAAGACGAGGTATATGTTCTGCTGTGGGTTGAGGAAGCCTCTTGTTTATCTGTTACAGAGACTTCTTTATGTAGAAGGTTTTGGTTTTGCCTGGTGGGATAAAGATTCCAGATATCATGATTTGTAGTCCATTTTTCAGCATAATCCTATAGGTTACACATAAGTTGCAACAAATTTTTATTGTCCACATTTTTTTATCCACTGTTATGGGTAACTAAGAATCCTTGCAGTTCGACTGGATGGATAGAAGTAGTAGCTAAATGAAATTTAGAAACCTTTAGAACCAGCAGCAGCCAAACAGGAGTGCACATATGTGTGGTGTAGGAAATGCTAAGCAGAAAGGCAGTAGCAGCAACCCATGTGAACTGAAGTTTTGATAGACCAGTTAGGCTGTGGAGCTGACATAAAGAAGACTAGAAAGATTCTACCTGAAGGAAAGCTCTCATGTGGTTAAGGATGTGCGTTTAACATCTGTGCCAAGGCCATATATGACAGCCTGGTACAATGTGAAAAAAAGCTGCTGTGGCACAAACCCCTATTGTCCAATGATAGCCAAGTGTTCATGCATTGGTGCTATCAGCTAATCTGTGTGTATACTTTGTGGCTCAGTCTATATAGTTATTTCTGTTAGCAAAAATAGCCTGCACCCCAAACTACAAAATCACACTGTCTCAGTACTCACACAACACTGACACTGGTGAATACTAAGTGGTGCTTGAACAAGAGGATCTGTTCAAAAAGCATTGAAAGAGGGATTAGTTCATTATTGACTAGTTTTGACTGATTAAAGTTTTGATTGGTTTTCTCAGCTGAAAAAAAGTGTTCTTGTCAGTTCTAAAAAAGAATAATAAAACCAAATTGCATTGAGCTTTTATGCAAAGTTGCAACATCCTAAATGCATTATTAAATTTTTTTATTAAAATATCTTTTTTAAATGGCCTTTTTTTCTGTTTCATGGAGTAGATATTTCTATTACAATACAGAATTTTGTAAGTAATTCTATTAAATTCTGATTGCCAAAACACTCAGTTACTGCATATACTTTGGTTTTCTATAGAAAAATCTTGTTCTGTCTGTAGAGATTTGAGGGCCCAATATTGATTTCCACTTCATAATTACTTAGGAATTTATTTGCTAGGGATGTGGGAAAAGAGAGGGCATGTGGGAGGAATATAGGACTGGATATATTGACTGGAGGAATATTGACTGGAAATGCAGGGATGTGACAAGGAAGGGCAAAGCCTGTTGTAATTGAGTCTGTCGAGGAATATCAAGGACTACAAGAAGGGCAGCTACAAGTACATCAGCATCAAAGCAAAGATTTTTACGTAGGTAAAATGTGGGGATGCTGCTGAAGTCAAATGGGTAACCTGGTCACAGAAGACACCAGAGACACCAGAGTGAATTACTCCTTTGCCTCAGACTTTACTGCTGAGGCCATCTGTCAGGAATCGCAGACACCCTGGAGGACAAGAGAGGAAGGCGGGAGAAAGGAAGACTTGCCCTTGGCCATTGTGGGTTTGGTTAGAGGCAGACAAAACCATGAATTCATGGGCCCTGATAGGATGCATACACGGGTGCTAAGGGAGCTGGCAGATGTTGCAAAGCCACTATCCTTGAAAAATCACAGAGAAACAGGAGAGCTGGAGGAAAGCCATTCAAAGGAGGAAAGCTATCTTCCAAAAGGGCAACAAAGAGGACCCAGGAAACTGCGGGCCACTCAGCCTCACCTCTATCCCTGAAAAGGTGATCACACAGATCACTCAGGAGGCCATGACCAAATACATAGAAGAAAAGAAAGGTCATCAGGAGTAGTCAGAGTGGATTCACCAAGGGGAAATCAGGCCTGGGCCAATCCCATAGACTTCTATGATGGCACAGCAGGATGGGTCAACAAGAGGAGATGTCCCCAACAAGTGGATGTTGTCTACCTGAGCTTCAATAAGGCTTTTGACGCTGTGTACCACGGCAGCCTCACAGGTAAGCTCAGGAAATGAGGGTTAGAGGAATGGACAGTAAGGTGGATCAAGAACTGGCTGAATGGCAGAGCTCAGAGGGTCATGATCAGTGGAGGAGAGTCCAGCAGGAAGCCTGCAGTCAGTGGTATTCCCAAGGGATCAATACTGAACCAATCTTGTTTATCAATATCCTAGAGGAAGGGATGAAATGCACCCTCAGCAAGTTTGCTGGTGACACTAAACTGGGGGCAGTGGCTGATCCACCTGAAAGCTCAGCTGCCATTCCATGGGACCTTGATCAGCTGGAGGGTTGGGCAGAGAGAAACCTAATGAGGCTCAACAAGGGCAAGTGCCAGGTCCTGCAGCTGGGGAGGAAGAGCCCCAAGTGCCAGCACAGGCCAGGGCTGACCTCCTACAGAGCAGCTCTGTGCAGAAGGACGTGGGACTCGTGGTGGAGCACAGTTGTCCATGAGCCATCAGTGCCCCCGTGGCCAGGAGGGCCAATGGTACCCTGGGGTGCACTGGGAAGAGAGTGAGCAGTAGGTGGAGGGAGGTGATCCTCCCCCTCTACTCAGCCCCAGTGAGGCCACACCTGGAGTGCTGTGTCCAGTTCTGGGCTCCTCAGCACAGGAGAGACCATGAGCTGCTGGAGAGGGTGCAGTGGAGAGCCACAAGGATGATCAGGGGTCTGGAGCTTCTCTCTTAGCAGGAGACACCCTGGGAGCTGGGCCTGTTTGGTCTGGAGAGGACAAGACTGAGAGGGGATCTCATCAATACATAGAAACATCTCAAAGGTGGGTGTCAGGAGGACAGTGCCAGACTCTTTTCAGTGGCACCCAGCAACTGGATGAGGATCCATGGCCATAAACTGAAGCACAAGATGTTCTACCTCAGCATGAGGCAGCACTTCTTTACACTGAGGGTGGCAGAGCACTGGAACAGCTGCCTGGGGAGGCTGTGGAGCCTCCCTCTCTGGAGACACTCAAAATGCATCTGGATGCATTCTTGTGTCAACTGCTCTAGGTGACACTGCTTTGGCAGGGGCATGTGACTGGATGATCTCCAGAGGTCCCTTTCAACCCTAATGATTCTGTGATTCTGTGAACTTGGTTTGTTCATCATGGAAAAGAAAAGGCTTCTGTTACCTGAAGGGTTCCCACAAGAAAGATAGAGAGCTTCTATTTACAGGAGCATATAGTGGCAGGACAAATGGGAGTGACCTCAAGCAGACAGAGTAGGTTTGGATTATGTATTGAGAAGAAATTCTTTACTCAGAGGTTAAGGAGGCACTGGAAGAAGCTGCCTAGAGAATTTATGGATGCCCCATCTCTGGCAGTGTTTAGGCCAGATTTGATGGAGGTCTGAACAATCTGCAGTAGTTAAAGGTGTCCCTTCCACAGCAGGGGAGTTTGTGATCTTTAAGGTATTTTCCAATACAGACCATTCTGTGATTCTTTGATTCTCTTATCTTTAGTGTGAAAGATTTATCTTTTTTTGTACCTCTAGTTTAACATGGGTTAAAAGAGCCAGATGAAAATGCAACTTCTGTGTGCTAAGATTTTCTTCTGTCATGTGTTTGATGATGCATTTTTTTCATGCTGGAAACCATGTTCAAGAGAAGGAGCTCTTCTAAATTAAAGTTGCAGAGGGTGCTAATGGGGGAGTGTCATGCTAGTTTCAGAATGTAACTTTGCTGTTGGCACTCTTCTCTTACATTTTACTGTTTTCTGTGAAGTTGAGTTTGAATACATCAAAACATTTCTAATATAATAAAACATACCAGTGAATGTATGCAGAAGAAGTATTTTACAGCTGGTAGAAGTTATGTCTTGCTTTTCTTCAAAGCTTTCATTAGCTACTGGAAAGTGGAATGAATAATAATATGACTGCATTTATTTTGAGTTGATTTATCTTTGAATTAACTCATTAAATGAGTAAGAAGGGTTAAAAGAATTGGAAATTAATATATTTTCTACAGCAGCAAGAAAAGTTAGTATTAACAAGGGAGGGGAGAAGGGATGCACCATTACAATCATTCTGAAAAGACTTTTGGGGATTGTTTTTTGGTTTAATTGCTTAATTAGTGATTTCTACTTATTAATTAAATACTGACTTTTTTCACAGTTTTATTGGGCAGTTTAAAATTTTTTTTTCCTGTGTTTATATTTTGAAACTTCATGGAAATTACTTAAATGAAAAATCAGATTTCTTTTTTTTTGCTAAATGGTTGGCTTTAACTATGGTCCTTTTAATTAAAACCCAGTATCCCTCTTCCTCAAGTTCTACTGGTTGAACATAAGCTGTGTTGGGTGGATATGTGGGGGGGTGTTTGTTGCTAATTTTTGTTGGTTGGTTGGTCGGTTGGTTGAGGATTTTTTTGTTTTGTTCCATTTTGTTTTGTTTTTTTCATTCAGTTTGCTTCTACATTCTGGTTGTAATTTAAAGTTTACTTGAAAAGTTTTAATACTTTCCTGCCATGATCTGGCTTTTGTAAGTGGAAAACCAGATGTGTATATTCAAAAGACAGCCTTGAGAACATAATTGTAACTTAAAAATAAGAGAATGGGGCTCTCACTACACCTAATGTAGTGAACTCGCACTACACCTAATGTAACTGCCATGTAAAAATGTTCTCCTGTGTTAAAAAAAAGGTGCTCTATCCTTTGAAGACATTACATAACACTCTCTAATGCTTTTCATATTGTTTTCCGAATGAGAACAGACTTTACAATGCAGCTGATCAAATACATCCATATTCCTGTGTGCCCTAAAGCATCTGTACTGTTTGACCTTATCCAAAGTGGCAGTAATCCGCTCATGGCTAGAATGTAAAAGTTGGAGATAATTTTATGTTGGATAATAGACAGCACTACAGTGAGAACAATCCAGTACAGATATTTGGACTTTGTAGGTACAATCTTCAAGTGTCAGTCTTGGAATGTTTATTTTCTTTTAGAAAAGGTGATATAAAAATGAAATGTGCTGTGCCTGGTATAAGAGTCTTAAATCAGACCATTTAACAGAGCAATTTTCCTGTATTATATTGCTTGTATGTAGTAGTCTGGTACAGTTTGAGATGAAAGATTCAGAAATAACCCATTTGAGCTTGATTTATTTGCAAAACCTTAACTACCTGAAGGAGTTTTTTTAACGGTCTGGCAAAATAAACCCCCAACTATTAATGTGTATAAAGAAAAGATTATCAGTTTCTGCTTTTAAAAAATAAATAAATATATCTATGATGTGCAGTGTAGCTCAAAATCCAGTATTAAATTCAGCTTTAAGGCTTTCAGAATACCTCTTACAACTCTTATCTAATTTTCCACTTGGTTCAAAGACTTTAATTAATTTGTAACTGCTAAAGTGTCTCTTTTCTTTCTGTCTTGTTCTAGGATGTGTTTGTATTTAGACATGAACTTGCTCTCCTAAGAATATCTGCCTTCATGGGTCTAATAATATTAGGTGGAATAAGTCGACTCTTTTACACTCAGTTAATGGGTATTTTCACTGTAAGTATCTAATTTTAGAAGTATATATTAATTTTATTTTCAGTACAGTTAGTCAAAGCATAAAAGCAGATTGCATTTAAGGGAAGACTAGAAAAACACTTGCACCTTGAGGCACTTGTTTGATATGTGGTCTGTCAAGCCACTTGACACCAGTGAAATCTAAGAAGCTTTCTAACAAACAAGTGTCTAATAATTCTGCCATCAAATCAGTTTCCTGATTTATGTTAATAAAATAAACTCATACCTTGTCCTGGAATTGTACAGTGTACAAGGTATGTAGTTGATTTTTGTTTTTATTTTAAACTCTTGTGTACCCTGTTGAAAATTATATGACAGTGAAGCTAACTGATAAATCAAATTTTGAGAACGCAGCATCTTTGTTAAGTGTTTTGATAAATATGCTTAGGTTCGTGTCTTTATTTGCTAAACTGTGGTATGTAATTGCATGCAGTTTACAGTCCAGATGAGTATTCTGCATTTTGATATAAAAAAAATAAAATCTTCTGCGTGGAAAAATTTTCCAGTTAAATGAATTTGGTAATTTAATAAATATGTACAAGGAACAAGCTTTTTTTGGCATAACATTCTGTTCTGTACATTACATATTAAAAGCTGCCAGCAAATTCTTTAAAGTTTTCTTGAGAATCCATACAAATGTTTAAAATATTGTTCAATACGACAGAGAGAGTACATTAGTTGGATATTTACATGTTGAAATAGTATATGAACTTGCATGCTGAACTTTTTTTTTAAAGGCAGTAATGTACAAGATGGCAGCATCTTTATGGCTACAACTGTTGTAGATCTGCCTGAGATTTCATTTTGGAATTATGAAGGTTTGCACAGTATTAACTTTTGTAGGTACATAGTGGAAAACTTCCCAACTGTATTGTGTAATTCTTTTGTTTGGAATAAAGGAAAAATTACAGTGAAGTTTTCAATTATGTTAGGTAAAGTAAAGGTACTGTTTTCCTGTATTACCTTTACGTATTTACTGCCTCTTTCTTTTCCTGTCATGGTAGTTGTACTGTCTGTTTTATTAGAAATATGAATGTCTTTCTAGTTTCTGTTAAATGGATATATATATATGAGAAGGATCAGAAAACCCATCTGATCAGTACTGCACTAAACCACAGATAGGATAGAGAAGAAAACAAGTAGCAGACCCTAAGTTTATCATTCTGTTCTGTGTGCTGCCAGAAGCTGGACTAAATTTTAGGAATGACCATCAGCATCCATTCAGATACTGTTACTGGATGTGAAAAAAGACCTTTCAGACTGAACCTGTTTCTGTCAGATATACCTGAAACCTGGGCTGTTTCTGTTCTGACACAGATACCAACTGCACTTTAGTTGCTGCCACTGCAACATGCATGAATGCCCAGTTGTAACTTCACTATCCTGAGCTTCAACACTTTCAGGCTGTGTCACCACTGCACTCTATTTATAAACTGCTCTAAAGTCCTTTTTTCTCTGTCAGTTGTATAGTATACTGTGAAGTACATTCTATTCACTTACAAAGCTGGCAGCTACCCTTGAACAGGTGTGGGATAATAGCATTTTTAAGTCCGGTTTTCCTGCTGAAATCCTAATCGTGGAGCTGTAGTATCCTTGGACACTCTTTTCTGTTGTCTTTGCCAAGCATTGTGAAACAAACACAGTAATTGTGGATGTAGATGGTCGTGAGAGGCAGATGCTAAAACGTACAGATCCTCATTAAGGCCTCTCACTGCACCCTACCTATCCCCTCAGTAGCGAAGGGGCTATTGTCATATGGACAAGTTTTTAGGCTTGATGGGATTGCTGGGGAAGTAGAAATCCATTACTGGTATATCTCCAGTCATTAATTCATTCACACCACGTGGATGCTGTTGCATTGACTCACTGAAGAATGTCGGTTCGTGTAGTCCATCCCCCACTCAGAGTATTACATACCAGCAGCACAATTGTCTTCTCCCCTTTCATTCTTTTCTTTGTAAATACAGAATTAGCAAAAAGAAACTGTACAGTTGTTTTGAGGAAATCTGCTTGGCAACAGCCAGTCAGACTTCAAACAAACAAAGCAAGTCTGTTTGGTGCAGTTGTGCTTAGTTTACAAGTGATGTCAGAAAGAAACTCTTTCTGTACAAATGGTTTTTGACTGCCAGGATTGTAGTGTGGAGACTTGCTTCCTGGATAAGTACTGGCAGCTTTGGCTAGCAGCTGGAAAAGGCAGAGGAGAGGGCAGCAGGTGAGTTAGTAATTTCTTTGCAGGCTCCCAAAGTGCATGCCTGTGTGGTAAAGAAGGAAAACAAGAAAACTGGTATACTCACACAGACACTGAGCACATTGTGTGTGCAAGACATTCAAGCCCTGTAGAAGCAGTGAGCCATGAGCAGTAAGAAGCAGTGATGTCTAATGTCTAGTGTGCTGGAGTTTTACTGTTCAGCATTTAGCCTTCCTGTGTAAATTAAGCAAATTGTATCTGAAATGAGCTCGATATTAAATAGGGAATTAGTGATGAATTAACTTAGTGTAAGGTATAGATCAAAATTTAATGGTAGAACACAATCATTAAAGTGTAATAGTGTAGACAAGGACCTTGGAAGAACCTGAAGATGCTTGGAGGCATGGATATGCACAGTTAAAGCATTCATGTCATATGAATTGCTCCATAGTTATCCTTGAAAGCATTAATTTCAGTGATTGCTGAAGCTTCCTGCGTGAAGACATGGGCCTAGTGAAAGAGGCAAAGCAACTCTTATGCTTGTATGGGAGAGCAGGTAGTACACATTTTTGTAGTTGTGCCTCTTCTTGCAGTTTAACATATACCAAGATTAATTCCACTGCTTCTGGAATAAAGCCTGGTTTTAGAGAGTGGAGACAATAAGCATTGGAGCTGTAAACTTTGTGACCTAAACTTTGGTAGGTGCAAACTGTTGCTGAATGAATCCAGCAGGTTAAGGTTTGTTGCTGTTTAATGTTACTATTTACCTGCATTTCAAGTGCTGCAAAAATTTTTGGAAAGGAAGATAAATCTAAGTTATATCAAACTTTAACCCTTTTGTGACAAGACTTCTTAATTCTCTATAAGAAAAAATTTCTCTGTCATCATTACATAATTTTCCAGAAGAAGCCAGTAGCTTTTGTCTTGTCTTAGTAATATAAAGCTAAGGCCTGTGTTTTCAAGGAATATTGGACATGCTTATTAAAAAATTCCAGGTTCTTGGTTTATATTTATATTTACAGAAGTTTATACAGCACCAAGATAGATAAAGTTTAATGTGTAGAATAAATTTGCATGCGTGGTCTTTGGGTACATTTTTAGAAGCAGTTCACTCTATTGAGCTAAGTGCTCGATTGACAAACCATAAGAATGAGCAGTTGTTCACAGATTTGCATAGGATTGGCATTTTCTTTCTTTGATACATTTTTTTCAGAAAAATGTCTGGCTGAATGCATAATGAAAAGAATATAACTGATACCCTCCATCTTGTTTTTCTGGAATGGGGCAGTAGCTAAAAACAGAAAAGCAAAGCAGCACTTTATGAAGTGCAGGTGAAGTATTCTCTCTTGTGTACTGGCACTTTGCAAAATTCAGGTTTGTGGACTGGTCTGTGCCTGTTGTTGCATAACTGTCACTGGTTATAACAGTAGATCAATTTTTTAAAAGGTCTTTAAGAAAAATATGCATGTATTCTGCATACATGTGTATTCTGCTGTTATCCTGCTTCATGAGTTTTCAATAGATACCAAGGCGCTTGGAAAAAATGTGCTCTCTGGTAAAAATGAAAACTTTGTAAGTTGTATACTAAAATTTGTCTCTTACAGGGATGTTCTTGAGGCTGTTGAGCATGATAAAGTGATTAATAGACTAAGTAACCTACCACACAGTAATTTCTCTGAGTACATTTTCCACCATGATTGTGGTATCACTGTTAGGGTATCATTAGCAGAAGGCTATTCATAACTCATTTGGAGGTCCAGGAAGCCAAAGAGCAAAGGAGGTGACTTCCTACAACGAGCGGAGAACAGCTGGTTGGCAAAAACTGTCCTTAGAGGAACTTCTGACATGAATTGTTCTGATGAAGAGGGGAGCAGCTGAGGTGGCCTCTGTATAAAGGATTAGTGCTTTCTCCCTAGAAACTAGCATATGTGAAACACACTTCTATCAGAAGGGGCACATGGCTCTTTTCATCCTCCTTCCCCCATTGCTTTCCCTGAGCTTTATTTGCCTCTAATTTTGTTATCATCCTGAATTTTGATGCTTCTAGCATTTACTTTATGTTACTGTTGGGGAAGTTTTATTTGGATCTTTTGGAAATACAAGTATCTAAGTTCTCTCTAATTCATAAGCCTCTGAAATAGGGAGAAATTTAAAATACTAATTTAGGAACTCTAGGACTCTTAAGAAGATACTCTTCTTAAAATCTCATTTAAAAAAACTGGTATTCTTTCTTAAAACATTCAAGTTTTTAAAAAACTGGATGGAAAAAATTAGTTTCACCCATGATTTAAATACCATCAGAGGTAATTTCCAAAATGATCATGCATTTCTGTTGAAGTCCGTCTTGTCTCTAGTGCTTTTTGCTTGCTTTACCACTCCTCTATTCCCTGTCATTTCTTGTAGAGGAATTTTGAATTTTATATTCCCTAACTGGAAATTTACATTCCTTAACTGAAGCCTATGTTCTTATATTCTCAGGCAGCATGATTTTTAAATGGCATTGTTCGAAAAGTAGAAGCAAACTTTGAAGTAAAACAAATAAAAACATACCAAAAAGAATTTTGGGAGTTGCACCTTACAAGGATGCCACTTTTACTCTCCTACTGAACGTAACACATTTAAAGATTATTGTTACTCTTTATTTCCAACCTTCTCTAGCTGCTTGTACTTCGCAAGTACTCTTTGGCCTGAGTCACTGCAAGTTCACAGGATAGCTCCAGGTATAGACACTTTAAAACTCCCGGAAGATAGAGATTTGGTTCTTTGTTGGTATATTTTCGTAAGAGTAGAAGTATGATTTATAGGTAAATTATCACTTTGTCCATTTCAGAAAGTTTTAAAATCTTCTAAAAAAACCCCAAAACCCCAGACAATCTGTCTTGTGCAACAGTTGCATGCACCTATTAATGACATTGCATTGAAATGACAAGAAAAGAGTATTTTGCACTTAAGTAGGTGAAAGTATTCAGAAGGATGTTGTCTGTGTTACTCATTTTTATTTCCATTTGCTTTTTTTATGTAGTGATATGAAATAATAAAATTTATTTGGAAGCGAAATCAAATAGTACCCAGGAACTTGCTTGCTTTCTCAAGATATATTTTCTTGACATGTGTTTTTAAGAATTTTTCTCTCATTTTTATATGTAACAGATGTTTGTTTCCTCAAAAAAAGCCCCCATAACTAGCCTATTTATTATTCATAGGAAAAGACACATCACCAAGGGAAAAAAGTCTCTTTTATAAACCCCAGTTTGTTTCTGATGAATGATTATTGAGGGTACAGATCTCTTATAAAAGGAGCGCTTTGATTCAGTCTTTTTAAAAAAGGTGGACTGGCCAGGATGCTCATGTGTATATCAGTAGAAGACTAGCGCTGGCCTTTGTATTTCTTTCACTCATATTCCATTTTAGTTTTAAGAAATTATTTGTCTAGGTCTTTCACATTAAGAGTTAAATGATGATAAAACCCAGTTTTTCTATTTATACTGTAGGATTCTTCCATTGGTTATGTTTGATCTACAAGGCATTACTATAGAACATGTGAAAAAACTGACATGGCATGCTGTTTTTTGAACAATGGCTTCTCTAGTTATTTTGATATTTGTTTGTATCTAGTGAATTTTTAGATTGCACCAGACACTTCTAAGAAGTATTCAGTTTGTTGACCGTTTTTTAAACGCTGGTACATTTTGCATATATGAGATTTTCTTCCTCTCAAGATTTGTGATGTTCTTTATTTTGTTGGCTGCCACCTGTCTGAAGCAATCAGCCACTTCTTTCTCTTTCTCTGTACAAAAGGAAAATCCGGTCTTCCCATGGATGGTGGAAGGTAACAGGATAATCAGTTCAACAGTGATCCTCTGATGTCATTGTGGGAGCCCTGTAAAAGCGGATTATCTGTGACCCAGATAAAATAATTAGAAATTACTTGGACACTTACAAATAACTGATCTACTAATCTCATTTCCAAAGTTAAAAAAGGCCTGTCTCTCAACGTAACACTACCAGATGTTTCAGTTAAACAGCATCCTTTGCAGAGACTAATCTGAACCCTAATTTTAAAGGATTACCTTTGATTGTTTTTATCTCAAACACTAAACAGTGTTTTCATTTTTCCATATGTTTTTACAAACTATTTCTGTGGAAGAAATGTTCTTAATTCTTTCACTGTAGTCAATTAAATATAATTTAATGTGATTTATGTTAGTATTGCAGAGAAAAACTTTTCTTTGAAATTATTTAGCAATTAACATTTTTCTCTGGGGCAGAACTATTTAATGGATAGGCTTTTATAAATTTAATAGATACCATGTGGCCTTTGTACAAGGTAGTGGATGTATTATCATAAACTAAGTGGACAGTGACTTTATTAATTTAATTAATGCTACCAGGGTTTCCTGTTAATTAACTGTTCAAATGGTGTACAGTGATATGGCAGTATCCTGTTGCCTCAGTACTTTCTGGATGTGGAAAAGAGAAATTTCCCTTTATTTTCTTTAGGAAGGATAGAAGGGAAAATAGTGTTCAACAGCCTGTCTGGTACACAGATGTAGTGTGTGGTGTCTGCCACATACATTTTTCTCTTTACAAGCTTTTAAAAGTGTTGATACTTGCTTTTTATTGTTACAGAGTTTCCCCTTTTCACCTTAAATTAGCAAGTGTATTTTATGAGGTAGTTTTTCAACCTTTTTACAAAGATGGAGTTCCAAATACTGAAAATGTAGGTGCAGTTATTCTGTTAGTAAAATCAAGAGCTTTTTAATTCTTTGTGTTTTTTATAGTATTGATCCATTGCTGATTTAGTATGCAGAGTGACAAGTGATCTAGTTCTACTGAAATGCTTTTTGTCTTTAATAATAAGTATCTTGTAATTAAAAATATTTGCAATCATATCTTTAATCAGATAATCTATTAAATACTATTTTGATTAGTGAATACTAAGGGCTTTTCCTATTTTTTCAAACATGGCAGAAGTGTAATCAAGGAACTATTAATCCTCATAATTAAGTTTAGCATATTAAAAATTAGGATTGGTAGGGGAAATTAGGATTTCCAGGCAATTGTATTCTTTATGTGCCTACAATATAGTGTAAGATATAAAGTAATTACAGAGGGAAAGCAAAGTCTATATAAACTATAACCCCAAAGAGTAATTAGAAATTACTAACAGAAAATAACTTAATGGTAACATTATCTGTCTTCCTCTTCCTTGTTATACTTATCCCATCCCCTTTTCCTGTCTTTACCTTTAATCCACCTATATCTAGATCTCCTGTTAGAAGACTGTGTGAAGAATAAATTAAATTGCCATGAATTAGTAATGTACTGATCTTTGAATACAATTTTGTTTACTGTATAAATTCCTTTGTACCTTTACCTTATTTCTCAAATAGGTTTGCAATTTGTTTAGCATTTTTAATTAATGTATTCTGACATCTTTAAATGCATATTTACCATAAAAATAAAATACTATTTTGTTTTTAAAAACCCCTCTTTTATGAGCTGTTTAAAATGTAGGAATGAATAGAAGTCTAGTACACTCCAAGTAGCAAAAGATCTCGTCTCTTTTATTTAGGTCACTGCATGATCTTATGTAAATATGAATATTATTATTGAAATTAATAATTTAAAATATTTTAAAGAACAAGTGCAAGTTAGAATATGTAATCAGATTTTATATTGTGTAAGGAGTACAAAATATCATTGAATATCATGCCAAAGTTATCCCTGGTTCATTACTCAAAAAGGAAGTCCTTTCACTAATCTATTTTTCTAATAGTAAAGGTAGTACCTTTAACCACATGAAGATAAGTAACTATAAAAATAATATTTGAGTGTTTCAGGGGCTGTCTACATTTTGTTTATATGTTGCTTGTCAGATTTAGACATCAGACCATTAAAATTACTTTTGTGTGAAGAACATCAACAGCTAGCTTTCTTAAATATTTTCCATTGTGTTTTTGTCTTAAAGTATTTTTAAGGATCAATAAATATAATACGTTTTGTCTTGTCTCTTGTCATGCAGCTATCTGCACCAAACATGCCATGGATTACCCTGAAGTTAAGAGATCTGCTTGTATTGCCTCCATTAGAGATGGTTTCTTTTCACTGAGTCATTCTGATATCCAATAAATAAATTTGAAATCTATTTAACTAAATTACCAGAACATAGAGGAGTGCAGGGCTATTCCCTAGAAGTAACAGAGTGTAGCTTTATTTTTCATTTAGCACCTGAGTCTGATATAGGAGTTTGAACATAAAACAGAGCTAATAATTTTCAGGCTGAACATAATTATAATTGATAAAATGAGCCATCTTACATGAAAAGTCTAGCTTAAGAAAAGAATGCTAAAGAGTGGCGAAAAGTAAACCCAATGTCAAAAAAGGAGAAAATTTCTCAAATATGATGTATTCTTTCTATGTTTAGTATTTTATATTCTTGAGTTGCTCACCTGTCACTTGTATACACATCATGAAAGGATGTTAGAAGGCAAAAGAAAACATTATATAAAGGATGTGTTGTCTTGAACTTTCAGATAAAAGCAAAAGCTGCAAATCTAGGAAGGCTTGCAAGTTTTGTTTTTTCTTTTTCTGCTTCATCATACTTTTCTGCTGATTCACCTAGTCATTGAACATTTGAAAATACTAAAATGCTTACATTCTACTACTGCAAGTACTGTAATGACTACATGTCACTTAAAGCAAACACAAAAGAAAACCTAAACTAGGGTTTGCAGCTGCATGCTTTGGAGTTAGTCCTGTAAGTTACAAGTTACAGTTTATACTTTGGAAAACATGAACAGTAAAGCAAAAAATATCCTTTACATGTGCTTTTTTCATGATGAATTAGTTCATAATAAAACCCATCCTATGGTTTTTAAACATAGTTAAAACAGTTAGTTAAATAGTGCATTTGATCTTTTTAATTTTGGGTTGGTTTTTTTTTTGGAAGTTGGTTGTGCTAAATAAAAGCGTAGATGTGAAGGGTACAGTTCTCTTTGTAGCTAATGTGGATGCATTCATTTGTAAGTAAATCTGAAGCTGGTTTGCAGATTCTGTCGGTGCTTTTACATACATCTTTTTCTTTCCATTCTTCTCCTTCCTCTTACAGCAATCTTATCTGTGGCAGTAGCTTACTTAATTTAGAGTAAGCAAGCTGCTCTTATGGACTTGTAGTATATCCTCAAAGTGAAAACGAGCCATATTTTTTCTCCTCTCAGCAGAATCTGAACAATTTGCCCTTTTGCTATTCCTATTCTTGTGCTTATTTCCTCTAATTTCTTTTTCCTGTCTCAATAAGGTGTGATTTTTTTCTCTAGTTGCTTTAAGATGTTTATCATTTGGTATGTATCTCTGAATTACTAGATGCAAGAACAATTTTTATTTCCAATCTGAATGATGACTTTGGGAATCCAGATGATCCATCATCTCAAATTAATCAGTTGTTTGTCAATTTTATCTTGTATTCAATTGCAAATTTTTGGGTATTTTTAGAGTTAGAGATTACTAGGACTCCATAGATATGTGATGTTTGCTCATACCAAGTTATTTTAAACTTTTGGATGAGTGCCAGTGCTCAAAAAAGGTTTTAACATTAGCATTAGCTTTGAGTCTGGAAAAAAATCTTAGCAGAGTTCTATTTGTATTAATAGTAATCCAAGCTGATAGTAGATGCAGACAGCCAAAGCCTCTTAGGCTGAACACAGTAATTCTGATGTTGTAGCAAAACCTTGGTATACATCAAATGCATAATTAAGAGAGATGATACTCTGGTTGAAAGACATTTTTGAGATGTGTTAATGAGCAGACCACCTTGTCATTCAGAGGAATAGTGGTTATTCTGGTCCTTTGTCTCCAAAAGAAAAAAAAAAAAAAACCAAACAAACCAACAACAACAACAACAAAAAAAAACATGTCTGAGAAGGAAGCCTTAAATAACAGGTCAAAACTCAACTGTGGTACTCTCCTTTTCCTTCATCTCCTGTCTCCAGAGGGGCTACTGACTTTCCTGGGGTGCTGTGAAGTTTCTCTTTCATGTGAAAAGGTAAATTAGTTCGCTCTCAAATGAAAGTACATTTCAAATGAGCCTGTTTGGCAGCTGTGTTGGGGGAGGGAAGGTATGAGAGTCCTTTTGTTTCTTAAGTTCAGTCACTAGCAAATGTTAAGCAGCTGAACTTCAGAGCAATGTTTCTTTACTAGCTGGCAGCTTTTAAAATGTGGCTCTAAATAGTTTTTAATTTTGAAAAAGTATTCAAGAAGCAAAGGCTTGCTGCTCAGCCCCAACTTCTTTACTGTAAAGAAAAAGTAATCTAAAGTATATGTTGGCATTTTAAGGTAAGGAGAGGGAGGAAGGAAGCAGTCAGAGAATGCAGGAAGGGAGGAAGGGAAGGAAAGGGAGGAAAAGAAGGAAAGGAAGGAAGTTAGTTGCTGGTTTGTGCTTTAACTTAGTTAACAGGTTATAGTTTTGAGGGGAGCAGACCCTGATGAGAAGTTTCCAGTTTCTATGATTTTCTCCTCAAAAATCTTAAACACAGTATTTTAGGGAGCAGTACAAGTGTATTAATGAATAAGCAATGTGCAGAAACATAGCAGAAAGCCATGTTTAAGGTATTTGGTGATGTTAATTCTACATGCAAAGCTGGTTTAATGGCCCCTCTTTTGAAATGGTAGCATAAATATTCCATCGCTACAAGTCAATTTAGAGTCTGGACTAGCATGTTATTGTTTTACAAAAGTCTTATTGCTTTTTATGAAAGACATTATTGCTTTCAAGCATGCCAATATTATTCTGTGCTATTTGATAAACAGTTTTGAGGTGACCAGAGAGTAATTCCTAGAACTAAGGTATTATTGCAGTTACAAAAGAAGCCTATAGCATCTCATGAAAAAGCTATTGCCACCTTGCTGAAATGTTATAGAAGTAATCTCATCTTCACTTAGTCCTTTTCATTCAAAAAGCCACGTATGAATTTCTGTAGTTGGCAAAGATGGTGTTTTTTCTGACAAAAGCTGAACAAAACGCCACTCCAAGGAAGGAAAATATTCCTTGTCTGTGCAGTCAGGTCCTAACTGAATGACTAACAAGAATGACTGTGTTTGTAATGCTTTCCTGACACTTGTGGCAGGAGAGGTAAGACAGGCCCTTAACATGAGAGGAGTAGCAGTTTATCTATGGGAATCAAAATAACAAGCAGTATTTACAGTTTCCTGATTCCAGTTCTTGCCCAGAAGTTTGTGTAGAGAAGGCATGCCCAGTGAATGTTACATAAACAATGCTGGCCCCATAGTTAGGTGGGTTTTAACACCTGGTGGATTGGTGTGAGAAAAGGGTATTTTTCTCCTTTGCTGTAGTGCATCTAGAATTAAGCTGGATGGTCATGGACAGAATTAAGATTTTTGCTGTTTAGTGTGTGGTAAGGTGTCCTGTTCCAAAACTCTTCAGATCTGGGAAGTAGAATAGAAGGACAAAATCAGAAGACAAGGGAGCTGGGGCCACCTATGCCTGATGGAGCAGGAAATCAGCTTCCTGTATGTAATTTCCTACTCACATTGCCCCTTAAAGCCTTATGAGAGATAGGGGCAGGGTCCCAACAATGCCTGTACTGAATTGCATGCAGGATCAATCAAGGAGCACACAGTATGGTTTTTAGTGATAAGCAGTGTTTCCAGATGACAATGAAGTTGGAGCCTAATTAAACTACAGTCCTTTTGTCTGGTTGGTACAATTGACATTAGCTCTTGGTGTTATTCAAATTCCACTGTAATTTGACAGGTGCATTATGTGCATGCCTGAATCAATAAAAAGTAAAGGAAAATACCAAACTACCAATGAAATGGAATTGAAATCATGAAGAATGTTTCAATTAATTGTGTTTTGAAGTTCACAAGTGATTTTGGAATGTAATGGACTATAAATGTGTATTGAAACACCCTACATGATACTCCCAAAGGAAGCTTTTTTGTGAAATCCATAGTGAAAAGTGAGAAAAAAGTACTGCCGGTTATTTCAAAAGTTTTATTTGGAGGTGATCTAAGCTACAATTGATCTGTTACTTCTCTCAAAGTTTTTTATAATTAAAGAATGAATTTGAGTTAGCTGCAGGATTGCCTTCACTCTGCACATTATTTAGCTTTTATATTCTAAGAGAACAATTTTTATATTTGGTATTTAACTGTAGGAATTGTAGAAACTCATGGTATATTTTCAGTTGTGCTGTTTGCATTATAATACTCATGAAGCTAATGGTTTTAAAACTTCTGACTCCCTCCTGCTTTTAAAAATACTGCATCTGTTAATGACTACATTTTCTTAGTTTTGCCTGTAGTTATCTCAGTGGGATACTCCAAGTCTGGAATGAGTGCTTGTGGAAAGTGTGGCAAGAGTAGAAGTTACATGCATTGCTTCTAAATGTCCTGTGTATTATTTGTAATATCTGAATTAATTTTAGCTGTAATAATGGTGTTAATTTTTGCTGGCATTCTTTGGTATTGTAATCAAACTACACAGTATAGTTTCATATCATGCTTGTAAAAATCATTTAACAGACTGAGTTAAAATTTATGTGTGTAATCTCATATTCATTTAAAACTAACATGACATATGTATAATATGTGACCTACTGAACTAATGTCAGAACAATGTATATTAATAATTAATTCCCTGCTATATTTACTTGCTTTTGAAATGACATTTTAAAAGTTAGGAATATAAATAAATACTTTTTCATTGTGTTTTTTTGTCTCTTTAACAGGACACTACAAGTATAGAAAAAATGTCAAACTGTTGTGAAGACATGTGAGTTCTGTAAAATTCCTACACTGCTGAAATGCTAAGGGACTAGCTGTTTGTTAAGATGATTTTGCATGGTACCGTGCTCTGTACTTCCTATCTCTAGCAACACGTCACTAATCTTTTAATAATGGTTGTACACAAAATAGCCTCATGTTGTTCCCTTTCTTTCCCTACCCAAAGCAAGTGGAACTATATTTTCTTTTGAAAAGTATGGATCAAAAGATACTTTCTGCAATGTTTTGACATACATTTCATTCATATTGAGGTCTCCTGTGCTTCAAAAGGTGCCTTTGATTGATGGCACAGGTAGTTTCTGTTCTGTTAAGTCTCAGTTGCATGTCATAATGAAATAAAAGTTGTATTTGTGAGGCTTGGACACAATTCATCAGAGTCCAGTATTGGATCCTCAGCCAACTTACATTGTTGTAGCTGACTGAAGTGCACTGTGGGCGTGCTGTCTTTCACTAATAATGCTGTCTTCTGTAGATCGAGGCCCCGAAAGCCATGGCAGCAGACCTTCTCAGAAGTTTTTGGCACTCACTGGAAGATCCTGTGGTTTATTCCTTTCAGGCAAAGGCAACCACTGCGAGTTCCCTACCACTTTGCCAATCATATCTAAACAGATGGATGGTGGGCACAGATGGGTCCTCTATGCTGGAAGTGCATTACAGGTTTTATGATAATAGGACTATGACAGTCTTCAAGTCAATTAAAATCCAGTCATAGGCATCACAGTGTGCCCCGGGCATTATTTTAGTTATGGTGAGTCTATTCTGAAATTAATGCAAGTTAAACAATCAACTTCAGGCTTATTTACTTTCAAATTAGCTTTCCAAAGAGATTCTTTTGTCTTTGAGGTTAATACCAGAAGCAAACAACTAGAATGTAGTAATGTAGTCTTCATTGTGTTTGATACTGGCTCTTTTTTTTTTTTTTTTCAGCGTAGGAAGCACTGAAGTTTACATTGATGTTTAGATTTCTCACTAAGTGTCTTATTCTGCCTTGAATTTATTTTTAAGGTTTTTATCAGTGGGTTTGTCTGGGTAATGGTTTTGTCTTTTTTCCTGAATATGTTTAAAATTCTGTGATTCTGCCTGTTATTTATGATATGCAAAAGTAATACTGCAGCACTGCAGTATAAAAGGTAACATTTAAAGCTGAAGCAGAGTACTTCCTAAACCTTTCTCAGAGAGGTTTTGTAAAGGCACACAAATGTGTGTGTTTACATAGAGAACAGTTTACAGTTTACAGTTATCTTTTAGCCTAGATATGATGTCAGTGAAAGGTGTTTATGTCGTTATGTCAGTGAGAGGGATTAAATATTTCAGGGTAAACTATGCCGATAAGAAAGCATGTTTTCCCTAAATCCCAAGGATTTGAATCAGCAATAATCAACAAAGAAATTGCATGGTGCAAATACTAGAATGATTACTTTTAAAAAATACAGATGTAGTTATTTGGCATAATCTACCATACAGAAGAGTATATGGTCAATAAAGTCTAAAATTTTATATTTTCTTTAGTCTTGATTAGCTAGAATGGTCTAAGTGTTGCATAGTAAAATAAAAGTGATTAAAAATATTGATACATAAATATAGATTTGCTACTAACATGAAGTATATTAACGCCTTTAATAGGGTACTAAGTTGATGTAGATGGCTTATTGTTCCTTTAAGTATGGAAGTAGTAAACCAAAGAAAGCATCTTTCAGATCTGGTAAAATGATAGCTATTTCTAAAGTACCAGCTTGGTTTTCCTGTGTCTGGAAAAATTATGTATTTACTTTAGCCCTCTGTATCTCTACAAATAATCTCTTCAGATGATTATGAAAACTACGGTGGATCCTTAGGAGGAGTTCACAGTTCAATGTTCCCAGTTATGCTACTTACTGTGTTTGTTGCATAGTCTAACAGGACTAGGAAAGACACAAAGTTAGGATTTAATATATGTAGACTGTGCAGAAAGTAATAGTTTATTTATGAACAGTTACTTCAAGAAAGAAGAGTAAGATTTTTCATGACTGGTGTTCACAAAATTTTTTGGATCAACTATTTTGAAGTCTTAGTACAGTTACTGCCAATGTTAGGTGTCCCTTTATTGAATTAACAGGTTTTGATGATCCATTGAAAATTCCAAAAAGTGTGTCTTAAAAACCACTTGAACTTTACAAACTTTTATAAACATGTAACATTTGATCCAACTTTACTTTTCCTGTCCTTTTAAAAACTGATGCAGTGTTTAATTAATTTAAATTTCAAGCCTGAATGTTCAGCCATTTTCCTTTTATTTAAAATTTTTTTCTCATGCCAGTTGAAGTGAGGTTAGACTTTCTTTCAAGTGCTATTGACATAATTGGCAGCAATATTTAAGTAAAAAGAAGCTTGAAGAAATGGATGAAAAGACTGGAGCAGTGCTTGAAATTGAAAAGAATGTGTATATACATTATAGAGTAATGGTCTATTATTTTCTTTTTCTTCCTTCCCCCTTGCCCCCACTATTTTAGTCTCTGGAATATACAGGGAAATAATATTTCATTTTTCGTGCCAAAGTTTGAATGTTCCTTGAGCAAAACATAGTTTGAAGTTTTTCAGGCTAATCAATTATCAGAGCAGATTGTACAGTCCTGAACCTTATTTAGAAAGAGAACCAAGAATTTAATTATTTTTGGTATATTTATCGTGGGGCATGTTATTGTGTGTTCAGCCTCCCAGTATCACTGTTTCAGTGGATGCCAGGCCCGTGCTGAGGCAGAGCCCTTAGTTACAAAGGTTGCCGTGGTTCCTGAGGACGGTGGGCAGCTGAGGGATGGAGTGGAGGGATTCCGGGGCCCCGGGATCGGCCCCGGGAGCGGCCCCGGGGATCGGCCCCGGGGATCGGCCCCGGGGATCGGCCCCGGGGAGCGGCTCTGGGATCGGCCCCGGGGATCGTCCCCGGGAGCGGCTCTGGGAGCGGCCCCGGGGATCGGCCGTGCCCCGGGAGCGCAGCCGTGTCCCGCAGCCCCTGTCACCCGCGGTGCCCGCCGCCACGGCACCCCGCGCACCCCGGAAAGCCGCCCGAGACGTTACACCTCCCTCTCGAGCAGCCGGGAAAACCTTTAAATTTTAGAAAATTTTGGAAAACCTTTAAATTCCAAGGTTCTCAGTTAAGCGACCGAAAGGCAAACCTAGAGGCTGGGGTATCAGTTATGCTTTCCAGCAAGTGATATCCATGAAAATCTTACCTGATTCTCAAACCAAAGTGCTAATTTCACAAATTCATATTCTCAAATCTTTCCATGTTGTTTAATTTCCTTTTAAATCTACTATTTCTCAGTCTCCTACTCATCATAACCAATTTGCAACATGATTAAGACTTCTAGCTAATGTCTGTCCCTTTTCTATTTGGGGGCAAAGGGGAGAGACTTGATATTTTATGAGGTACTAAACGTTATTCTTTGAATGAGAGGCCTCTAAAATGGTAAAAGTGATGATTTTTTTTCTTAATTTAACTGAAGAATCCTATCAATTAGTTTCTCCAAGTAATGTTTCTGAAACTAATTCTCAGAATGAGTGGTTCTGTCAGGAAAAATCAGACTTTCATGAACCAATTTGAAATGCTTCAGACCTTTACATTTCTAAATCCTTCAAGCCATTGCTGTCTTTCGCTCTAAGTTTCGTTTAAGATTCTTTGGTTTAGTGAAACTGTAGTACAAACAATTTTTAAGATTGATTGTTTGTCATTTTTATGCTTTTTAAAAAAACTTATAGACAGTGTTACTAAATTTCATCCTAATACAGTATCAGAACAACATCTGCTTTATTGAGAAAAGTGAATATTATATTCTGACTTTGTAATATTTGATTTCCTGAGAGGCACAAAGAGAATGTAAGGAACCAATTAACTCCTCCCTGAAAGCATTTGAAAGTTGCTGGTTTATTTGCATTGTGGGGTAACTTCTGTTAGGACCAAAGAATGTTATGCTGCTGTCTTCTCATAATCAGAGATTTAAGATTTCATTTGAAAAATGCTGATGTCTAAAATAATAGCTAATGCATTAAATAGTGTCTGTGAATCTGTCCTCTGATCTGTTGCTTTGAAGGAGGGGTTCCATCATACAGCATGTCTAGTAGTTCAGGTACACAATCATTTTCAATCTTGAGGAGTTACATGTCTCGAATTCTCATATGCATAGGATTTTAAGAATAAATTTTCTATGCATAAGTCTTTATTGCAAAAAAAACCCCAAAACTTCTAAAAAAGTTTTTTATAACTTTAAAAATATGTTCTGAGCTGTTCTTCATATATTCAATGATAATTATGATTAATTAGTTTATAAATACATGGTTAATAAAACACCAAGTGGAATATCATGTATCATTTAACTCCTTCCAGTAATTACTCACCAGAGAGACTCTCAGTCATTTACACCCCTCAACAGGATGAGGGGGAGAATTGGAAAAGTAAAAATGTGAAACTCCTGGGTCAAGATACAGACAATCAATAGGTTTGATAGATAAAGCAAAAGCAAAACAAAATAAAGAATTAATTTATTGTTTCCCATGGTCAGGCAGGTGTTCAGCCAGCTGTAGGAAAGCAGGCCTTCAGCGCAGGAGACAATGACTGGGGAAGATACTCACCATCACTCCAAACATTGATGTGTTCCTCCTTCCCCCAGCTCAATTTACTCAGTGTGACATCATGTGGTATGGAATACCCTGGGTCAGCTTTCCCAGCTGTGACCCCTTCCAACTCCTTGTGCACCCCCAGTCTCCTTGATGGGATGGTGTAAGGAGCAAAAAAGGCCCTGCCGCTCTGTGTCCTTGTGGTTCAGCTGTAAACAAAACATTCCTGTGTTATCATCACTTTTCCCAGCAGAAATCCAAAGCAAAGCCCTGCATTAGCTACCCTGAAGAAAATTAACTCTACCTCATCCAAAACCAGCAGATTATGACAAATCACACTGATCACATTCAGGACCCAGGATATTTCATTCCTCATGCTACTGTGTTTGGTTGATGAGAAGCTCAACACAACCTGGTAATATATGCTTTCAACACAGCAAACCACTTCTTCCCTGGGCTGTATCATAAGAAGTGCAGCCAACACGTTGAGGGAGGTGATTTTTTCCCACTAATAAGTTGAATCTAATTCTAAATTAGTTGAAATATTTGGATCTCAAAAGTGTGGTGCTTAATGCTGGTAGGAACTGCTTTTGGGAAGAACAAGTACTTGTAAATACAGTATCCATACTTAGGTGACATACTACATGGCTGGAAACTTCAGAAAGTGTTCCTCAAAAGATTTTTATACTATCTCAGTGGCTGATCATTTGACCTTGGGAGGCATTGAAATACTTGTGTCTGTGGACTGCATAAGGCCTAGGATTTCAGTTCTGCTGAAATTATCTAGTGGCATCTCATGTCTTGGCCAGACTATGGCTGAGTGGTTAAAGCCACTTGTTGCAACAAGAGCCATCCAAGTATTAACTGTATAACTGTATGAATAACTTATATTTACAGTGGTTTTCAAGTTAGAAAATATAATCTAATTTCTGTGTATTTCTGGATATTTCTGTGCACATTCCCAGGACTGATACCTGTATATCACAGTAGTCTACAGACAGAAAATTATCACTTTGTCTGTTTAACAGGCAGAAAAATAGTACTGATTTTTGTAAACTAGCATTTTGAATTTTGTAGGTCACACATGGGCATGTGATTGAGTTTTATTCATTTGTTGTTAGTTTGATCTTGACTGTTTTCAAATAATGCTGAATGAAGTTCCTACTGGAGTTGTTGAAAATTATGAGGTCTAACACTGGTTGTGCCTGAATGGTAATGTATGAGGTGAATGACTGAATAATATCAAAATGAAAGCTTAATCTGATATTCTTTTAATCAAATCTGAAAATGCAAGAGCATGTTCAGCTGATAAGCAATGTATTGGTTTTTTTATTTATCTATGTTTATTTCATTCATACAATGTTTCTGTGAGATCTTTTAAAATTGATTTAAATTAAGTTTTTTCCATTTCTATTGAGAATTCTTTCATCCTGTATTTTTATGAAATCTTATTTTTTAATAAAAAATTTAAAAGTTTCTTTGTCTTCACTGAATTTCATTTACATTGATTTAAAGTTGTGTAAATTGTTTACTTATTTTTTCAGACCAGTTTGTAGATTTTTCTGATTATGTTTTAAATTACTCTCACTGCTGTATGCTTTTTATTGTGATAAATGTAAAAACTGCAATCACAAATGATGGTTTTGAAAAAATTAACTGTGAAAAATTGCTGACTAGTTAGGTACTTACTATCTGAGCTTTGTTGTTTTCTTTTAAGAGAAGTACTGAATGTTGGTGAAAGTATTAAAAATTTTCTCTGTTAGGAGTAGTTTACCAACTTATGTTGGTATATGATATTAGTCATAGTGTTGGTTAAATTTCTTGCCTGCATAATCACAGTTCCAGCCAGAGTAGGAACCTCTGATGTAGGTATGAAGATTTATATAAATTGCCATTTTTCAAATTACAGAAATAGAGTTTGGGTTTTTTTAATCTTTGACTTGTATTTTTTTTTCACAATGTATTAGATCATTCATCCTTGGAGCAGTTTTTCAGAGAGCTAAATTAGTCTGAATCAGCAGCTTTTCTGTTTTACGTACATGGGAATTTATGTCAGATTTTGATGCAGAAAATATTCATATGCCATGGTCTATTTCAAATAGATACTCGTTAAAAATGTGTAAAAAGAAGTGCAGCAGTCACCACTGGAAAAAATTTTAGACAGCAATAGAACAAGAGCTGCTGGGTGTGGTGCGAGTAGTAGTCTCAGTTTTAGAAGTACAGGGAGGATTTTAGACACCTGAGAAGATCACTGCAAGACAGTAAGCCCAAGAAAAAAACGTGATTATGTCTGCAAGGAAGTAATTAACATAGTTGAACTCTGTCACTTCATGAATCAGCAGACACAAACTACATGGTGATGGTTTGTGGTACAGACCTCTCATCTTCTGTTTTAACCCAAGCACTGGATTCTGCTAATAACAGTAATAAAAATCGCCTCTATAGTCATCTTTCCACAGTAGCCTAAAACCAGCCTGTAAAATTCTGTGTCTTCCAGAAAAAGCTGTTCTTACCTGCTGCCAAAATGTCAGTTTCTCTTGCCTGAAATTTCAGTGGGCCTCTTTCCCCTCATAATATTTTCAAATCTGGATATCTCTGAAATGAAATTTATTTAATGTTTACTAATCAGATACAATTAGCTTGTGTGAATGCATGTTTTCTTTTCAATGTGTGGAAACTGGGATCTATTCCCAGTTGCCCACAGAAATAATATTAAATTGTACACCAGTATTTTTAGTGCCTAAGGCTTCTTGAAAGTATTTCTGGAAGAGTTGCTCCTTAAAGTGTTTCTTGATGTATTTGTCAATTTATAAACTGAATGAAATAGTATTTTTGAGTCTATGAATTAATTTTAAGGGATGACCAGGTAGTAGAGATGAATAAATACATGCAAACACTCCAGTTGTCTGCTTAATTACCCATATGAGCTGAAATAATACTAATGTGGAAGGGCAAATGGAAGAAAAATTGGACCCTGTGTATTTCAAGCTGACTAAACAGATTTGAAGAAGGAGAGAGGATATGTTAGTCTGAATGAAATGAAGCTAGGCTAAATTGAAAAAAAAGCAGGTCACAATTTGTATCCATTACAGCACATTTTTGTATGTCTTCTAGTTTCACAATATTTTTCTCATTAGACTTCCATCTCAAAGAAGAACATTCCCTTTGCTGAAGGATTAGTGTGAGAACAGACATGTTCAGCAAAGGCTTTGTATGGAGTAAGCCAAAAAGCTGTATTTCAGTTGCACAGAGATAAACATAAAATGAACTGTACAGGTGCTGCTGAGAAGTAACAACTCTTTCAAGCCCAAGTAATAATTTATTCCCAAATACAGCATGATTTTGCTGTATAGGATATGCTTCCCAACCTCATTTCTATTCCATGAAACTTGGACTTTTTTCTAGCTCTGGCCCAAACCCCCAAAATCCAGTCTGCTGGCTGCCCTGTGGTAATGGACTCCTCTTTTTTGGTAAATGAAAAGTGTAAGATGTGTAAGTGTGGACAGTGCAGAAATTTGAGCCTATAGAGGTGGAATTTTACCATTTGTTTTGATAGCTAATGGATGCTAACTCACTGTGTTAGGCTGCAAGTCTGAGGCTCAGAATATCTGCCTTCAGTTCTCTGAGTGACCTGTGGTTCTCTTAGCAAAGACACCTGCGTTCCCAATGAGGGAGCTGTACAAAGTTGCAGTGCTGAAGGTGTACTGACCATGTCACAGAAACCTGGATAATCCACTTCAGAAGAAACAGCCATAGCCCATGTCACATAAGGAATTTGGGCCACCTAACATCCAGCATCGTGCGTAGGTGACTAGAATTTGAAGCATATATGTTTTTCAGCTCATTGTGATAAACTTCTTAGATACACCAGGAAGATAGATCACATAAGAAACTGTATTTAGTTTTCTACTTTGAATTTGGATTAAATTAAAAGATACCAGATGAGCATGTCAAAGGTAATCATTTGAGATAAATTTATTTTGCTTGCAAATATTGAAGTATTATGTATATGCCTTTTAATAAAGAAATATTATAGAAAGTACTTGTAGAGGATTTTAAAATGCCTTTCTGAATCTAATTTGGCTCTTTTCCACACAGTTACATGTTCAGGGCATATTTCTACAAAAACATGCATGCAGCATGTGTATGGATGAAGAATAATTCTGGTTATTTATCACTAACAGCCAGGACTGGAAATTTTTATTGTAAGTTTCTTCATTCACCAGTAGTACATCTTCAGCAGCATCATTTATGTCATGTTTTTTTTAATCTGGCACTGACAAACCAGAATTTGTTTTCCCTTTTTTTCTTCCTCAATAGTCCCAGAACAAAAATGCCAAGAAGTTTTTTTTTCCTTAGTCGAGTCAAATGATCTCATAGCCTCATAACCCTGAAAAAATATTGCCCCAGGGTCAAATGCAACAGGTACTACCTTCATATCCTTGGGTAGTGAGAAACCACAGCAACATGTATGAACTAGGAAAGGAGGTGCAATGACTTTTCCACTCATCCGTGTGGGGTTTCTTTTGTTCTTTTTTGCTCTGTATTGGAGAATCAGGAACTTCAATCAACTTGTTGGACGAATAAAATATGTATTTTTAACCTCATGTTGTTTTCAGATAGAGGAAGTACCAGCACTACAGCCACAGCTCGCCACACAGAAATGGGGCTCTAGAGGAGTCTGTGAGTAGCAATGTGGCTCTGTGACCCTTCTTGTTTCTTGCTTTTTCCTGTCTTTTCTTTTTTCTTTTTGCATATAAACAGAGAAATCTATTACCATCCTCCATATCTTAGAGCAGCATCTCCCTGTGGGTAGGAGACAAAATTTTTGTCACTAAGTTTATATTAATTTTCAAGTGATAGTTTCAGTGAAAAAAAGTGCTATTTAGTCTCTTTATACTTTCTGCTGCCATCAGTTTAGCTGTTTTTCTGTTAAGAACAGCTCTTTGGAGCTGTCCTGTGGAATAGCCAAGTTATAAATGGGTGCATCTGGATGGGACATACAGTGGACATTTCATGAGTCTTCCTCCAAATTCACTAGAGATCTCATTTTTCAAAAGCTAGACATTTCAACTCTGTCAAGACTGCAGATACTTAGAAGATGTAGCACTGATGGAACTGTTGAACTTCAGCCACAGTCATGTCCAACGGATGAAATTTCTCACCTGCATGCCTTTCTGAAAGCAACTAAATTATTCCTTTTCTGAATGTCCTAGCCAACCAAACTGATATCCATATACCTTGGAGAGCATTCTCATCAAAACGTAGGTGCTGTTTTCTGAAAAATTAATTCAAAGGCAGTTGAAAAGCCAGAGGTTAATGTTACACCTAAGATGTGTCATTCCCTACGTATCCTATTTTATCCGCTTAGAAAAAGAAAAGAAAAAAGAGAAAAATTAACTGTCACAGTTGAAAATAGTGTACACATAAAATTCATGGAACAATTTTGCAGTTTTGGAGAAGTGTGGTTTAAACCATTATTCTTACAAATAGGTCTTGAATTAATCTGAAAGGCAGATGATGCAGAGCAGCATTTAGTTGAAACAATTATCTCAATTACATCTCTTTTTTGAGGAAGTAAAGAATGGCAAATTTTCTAAGTTATTTGCAGCTGATTCTGATGAAAGATTTTTTTTTTTTTTTAAAGCACATTGCTTCTGTTTATCAAATTTTTGGAAAAAAGATAGGTGAATGGGTGAAAGAGAAGTTTGCTTTCTCATAAAAGGTAGTCAATAAGCAACATTGAGGTATTGCTTAAAAAGGATTGGAAAGAAAGGTATTATGTCTCCATCTAGAAGAATACTGATGAGGCTCCATATGTCCACTTACCATTACTAGGTCTAATAAAGGTTTTGGCAAACTTGCCTTAAATGCACTTTCAGTTATAACACCTGAAGTCTTTGAATGTGAAGGTTTGTATTGTATTATGGTGATAGTTGTGTACAAAAACAGTGCTATGGATGTTGAGCTGTGTATACTTATCATGTAAAATGGATGGCAAATATGCAATGTGTAATTAGTTTGTGAGGAGGATAGCAACTCCATGTTTAGTGAGTGCTTTGGAGGATATGCTCTCTCAATTCATACATTTAGTGTAATTATTTCACAAAGGCCAAAGGGCTTTTGAAGGTAGAAATATTTATCATTAACTAAATATGTTTTGATTATTATCACCCAGAGGAGCTGGCTAGGTGCTTAGAATAATTAATTCAATTTGTCTAATATGTCCTTAGAATTTCAAGTTGCTTAGATGTATTGAGCTACAATATATGAAGTCCTTTCAGAAAAAAAACTTTAAAAAAACAGGCACTACTGAAACTCTGGAGCAGTTTTCAGACAGATAGTAATTTTCCCAGATGTGAGCTGAGTTAAATGTTATACTTCATTCTGTTTTTACAGTTTGTTGTACCTTGCTTTTCTGTGCTTCATTGGGATATAGAAACATGATGAACTGAAAGAAATGGGGCTAGCTTCTTTTAATGCTGCACCACTGAGCTCCCTGTGGACTTCTAATTACCCATGTTTGCTCTTTCCTGCAGGTTTGTGGTATCTAATGTGGCAGCAGAGGATTTTTCAATTTGTTGAGTTACTTCATATTCTGCCCACAGTGTGCTAACCTTTATCCTGTAAAACTGGACAAAAAAGATGTGGAAAAATGTGAATATGAAAGAAAACAGCTAAACAACAAGGCACAAGACTTGTATCAAGTCACAATAGTATCAGGTATTGATAACTATCAGTATGTGTGGATAGGTTGCTAAATTACATGCCTTTAGTCTCAGGGATACTGATAACAACTCAGTTACGAATCTAGTGCTTTTGTTGGAAAAACCCAATCCTCTCCTCTGGCATCAGAAAGACTCCTATGTGAGGTCAAATGATCTGACACCAAAATTCAAGGAAAAAGACATCTGTATAGACTCTTGACACATCTGACTTCCTTTCCATGGGCTGCAACCTGAGGAATAACCTGAAGTGGTGGGACAGCACCAGCCTTCTAGAACTGAGCAGGACAGAATATTGAAGAGAAGATCATGGCAGATGCAAGCCTTTTAACAGCTAGACAGACACTCCAGCAGAAAAAGACTTGCCAAGAAATCACAGGTCTTATACTAGCATCTTACATATACAGAGATTGCTTATATACCTCCTGTGTGGCTCTCATAGAGAGGATCTCTTGGAGAACCAAAGAGAAATCGACCTTATCCCAAGGGAGGCATATGCTTAGTTGTGGGATAGCACAGCCTCTGGGACTCTCTGCAGCATAAAAGATTCACAGTTTTGAGTGTGCAGCTGAACACTGTTTAAAAACTTCCTGTGTGTCATGCCTTCCTGCAGTGGCATGGTGCATTAGCATTCAGCACAGAATGGTACTGAGCTTGACCCAGACTGATGTTGAGTGAAGTCAGAATGCTTGCTTAGCATCTGGAGAGAATTATTATTATTATCAACATTTTATAAGGAATTCTCCTTTTATGACAGATGCAGTCAAAACATCAGTTGGTCCAGGGAGTTAATAGGAAATAGGATTCCTAGATGTTTCAAGTAGGAACTATTTTTTTAGTCCTGGCTTATTCTCCCCCTTTTCTCACTTCAGCTGAAAATCACTCAGGTGAAATCAATTGCAGCTATACCACAATGCCTCATCCTACATAAAGCTTAACTGTACCTCTGTAGTTTTCTCTTCACAAGCAAAAGGGGCTTTCAGAAGTGCATGAGAATGTGAAACAGCATGAAAATACTCATCATGAGGAAATCATTTACCATTATTACCTGGACAGCCAGGTGGAATGAAGATAACCATAAGCCTTACTCAAAGATATACCAGTAGCTACACTGATACCGTTGGATTATTCTCAGCAGATACACCGATACATGATGCCCCTCAAACCAAGGAGACTCCACTATCCATGCCTCATGTTTAATAACTGACCTCTTTTACATAATTTCTGCAAAAACATCAAAATGAAATAAAGAATCTAAATATTCTTGGAAGAAACATGCTGAAACAGGGCCTTCCCCTTTCTTTGCTCTGCACTTTCTCAGGAATTTTGTTTCATCAAAGAAAAATGGTGGAGACCATATTTTCTGCCCCAGCCACTCCATCTCTGGTTTGGGCAGCACTCAAACCAAGGCATCTGCCATTCCCAGTCCTTCTGCCCTGGGAGGATTTACTGTAAGGGCCTGGAGTTAGTATTCAACCACATGGGAAAATCCCTGTCCCTTAGCCAGTTATCCATCACATTCTTCCCATCCCAAGTATGGTCTGCCATACCAAGAGGTTGCTTGGACAATCTCTAGCTAAGGAGCAATGATTGCTAGTCATAATTCAACTCCCACGTCTCCTTACCCAAGGGTAAGCAGATCTCACACCTAACCAGCTGATAGAAGACAGGCAGAATAATCAATGTGTGTGGTAACTATGTCAATAGTCAGAGTACTCAATGTATATGGGATTCAGTGTCAGACCTGGTTGCTTTAGGCAACAGCCTCAGAAGCTCTGTTGTGGATTCACCCTGGTTGGATGCCACATGTCCACCAAAGCTTCTCTGTCACTCCCCTCCTCAGCTGGAGAGAAAATATAATGAAAAGCTAGTTGAGATAAGGACAGGGAGAAATCACTCACTGATTACTGTCATGGGTAAACAGACCCAACTTGGGGAAATTAGTTATTACCAATATAAATCATAGCAGGACAGTAGGAAGTAAAACAAATCCTAAAAACACCTTCCCTCCACTTCTCCTTCCTTCTCAGGCTTAATTTTTACACTGATCCTCTACTTTCTCTCCATCAGTAGTGCAGGGAGACAAGGAATGGGTGTTGTGGTCAGTTCATCACATGTTGCTTCTGCTGCTGCTGCTCAGGAAGGGGAGTGCTTCCCCCATGAGGAATCCCTCTCACAGCAGACAATCCTTCATGAACTTCTGCATTCTCAGCCTGCCCTTTCAGCTGCAGTTCTTCATAAACTGTTCCAGCATTGGTCACTTTCCAGAGGGTGCAGTCCCTCAGGAACAGGTTTCTCCAGCATGGGTCCACGGGTCAAAAGTCCTGTCAGCAAACCTGCTCTACCATGGGCTTCTTTCTCCACAGGGATACAGACCCTGCACAGAGCAGGGTTTCTGTGGGATCACAGCCATCTTTTGGGCAGCTGCCTGCTCCTGCATTCTCAGCTGGCTGAAGGTGGATCTCTGCTCTAACATGGTCCTCCATGGGCTGCTAGGGCAGAGCTGTTTCATAGCTGCAGGTGAATCTCATCTCTGGTGCTTGAGGTACCTCCTTCCCCTCCTTCTGCACTGACCTTGGGCAGTTTCTCTCTTCTTTGCTGCAATTACCTCTTCCTTCTTGGTATTACTGCCATTGCTGATGGGTTCTGCCTCGGTCAGCAGTGGGTGCATCTTGGAGCTAGCTGACATTGGCTCTGCTGGACATGCAGGAAGCTTCCAGCAGCTTTTCACAGAACCCACTTCTGTAGCCTCCTACTTCCAAAACATTGCCACCCAAACCAAATAAAAACCGACATACAGAACTGCAAAAATCACTAGCAAAGATTTTAAGTCTATCAAATCAAGAGAAAAAGTTGCCACTTCAGATAGGTTATAAGCAAAGGAAACACCTGAATTAAAAGGGAAGACAAGACAGAAAAGGTCTTGGAGCTGATCTCTCCTCACACCAAACTAACATTAATGCTAAATATTTCCACAACTAATGTTGTGGAAATGAATGTAAAATGGAACTAAAATAGAGTATGAATGTGTTGCAGCAAGAAAATATGCCAATACACTTTTTGTTTGGAGACAAATTGATTTCCATGGCATAATAAGTAAAGGAAATCCATCTGGACTCTTTTATAGCATTTAATATGTCCAGTAATAAGATGAGTTAGCTTGGAGATGTGAAGAACTGATTAGAAATTGTGAGGTGTGAAAAGAATGGGATAGAGCTAGCTGTGGAAAGAGCAGCAATAGTGAACTGATATATACGTGGCATACATGTTTCCTCAATAGTGTAAATGATGTGTTTGCTCCAGAGGCTGGTGCTGACTTTGCAAGCCAACAGTATCCCCACCACTCCTGCCTACCTTGAGTCCACTTGGCATGCCTGTGAGGGCACAGCATGACACTGCAGTCTTTGGGCACTGTTGTGCAAAAGGGACAGCATTTCATGGCAGTGAAATGGCAAGGAGTCACTTCAGGGGGTGGGTTTGGCTTCCAAACTTTTACTGCTTACAGTATCCTAGGAAAGGGGAGCAGTCAGCTTTGGTTTTTTTGGTACTTACCCTGCCCCCTCAGATTGGCAATGCAGCCTAGGGTAAGGGCACTGCTTTCCCTAGAGCCCTCTACTTTTACTGTTGTTCGTGCTAGCTCACAGTGAACACGATGTAAGTGTTTTGGTCTTGGCTGATGGAGCTAGTTCAGCAGCCACTGAACTGGAAATGGGCTGTAAGCAAAGTGCTTTCTCCACATCCATTTACAAAAGTGTACTGTATTTGATAAAGCCTATCAGTATGCCCTTCTCTTCAAAGAGAAGGTGAAAAGAATCCATCCCTTCTAAGGAGATTGCAAGCAGGCAGCATAATGACCTCCATTTATTACTGGGCTTCTTAGCACTGAATCTCAGGGGATACAATTCAGATTTGTATGATTCTCACATTGCTCATAGGGATGAAATCCAATCCTTAAATGAGATGGATGGAGTATTATCCTGTACTGAACATTAAAGGCTACCCTCCTGATGAAACAGGCACTTATTGAATAAAGAATGCTTGTGTGAGACACACAATTCTTAAATGTCTAACTTTTTTTATTTTAAATGGCAAGTGTAACTCCACCTTTGCATTTGTATAATGGTTTTCCTTTAGGAAAAGTATTTTTAGACATGAAAAAAGTTACATAGTTCATTTTAGAAAGCTTTTTGAAGAAATGTAAAAGGATGCTAGAAGTTTAGCATTTTGATTTTTTGTGCCTTGGATTCATTAGTAAACATGGATTATTTTGATGGAAATAATAAAAATGAATTATTTTCTGGGCCTGTGAATGTACAACTGGACATTCTAGTTCTGGGCATGTCTCCATCATTGACTGACTGTCTTCTACCCAATTTGCAGTAATTCATAGTCCACATGCATGTATACATATGCATCAGTCTTTGGACATAATGAAATTATATAATTTTTCATTTTTCCAGTTAAACCATCATATTTGCCTCTCAGTTGGACTGATGTGTACTTTTGAATATAACAGCAGTTTTCACTTCTTTGCCTTGCTACTCAGCACTTAGCATCTATTACTTCAAAAAGCTGTTTGAAACAAATACTTTAGCATTACTTTTGTTCCTGAATGTCATCAGAATGGGAACTGAGTCTCTAGACTTTTGGAAGCCAGCTTGTCCACCCCAGGTTGTACCTGCCACCCTCTATTTTCTGCCTGTCCCCAAAAAATGCTGTGCTAGGCTTGGAAGACTAGCAGGCACTTGTGGCAGGAGAAAAAGTAAGAGTGTTGGAAGAACACTATTAGGCAGCCTCCCTCTCTGCCTTTGCTCTTACTTTCAGTGAAACTGCAGTGGCTTCTGCTAGATCCTCTGCCAGGAATCTTTGTGATTTAACTGTGGAGCTCTTCATGTTCCTGGAAGGATCCTGCCGTGTCTTGGACACCCTAGAGCTTCACAAAAAGGAAGTATTTCTACCCACGAGAAAGAGAATGCTTAGGTGGAAGTGTCTGGTTGTAAGATGCCCAGTAAACAGCTTCATAGGAATGACAGCTTTTCATCACTCTGGCATTCAGCAAAAATGTTTCTTGGGCAAATACTGCCATGTTTTATTTAATTTTTAAAAGCTTTATTTGTCTCTTCACTAATGTCAAATGAGGAAAAATAGAAAGGCTAAGCGAAGTTTAATAGCAGCTATATCCCCGCCCCCATTACTGCTGCATTATAAAGGAATAATCCAATTTATATTTTCCAGGGTATATAACTCAGTCAAAGGCAGCAGATTGTCAGGCTTCTGTAGCCACATACTGCTCCCTTAATAGGAATGAAAAGGCCTAGTGCCATTAAGAATATTTCTGTGTAAGTTTATTTCAATGGGTTTTGCATCTGCCAGTGATGATGAATTAAAATATTTACCAGAAAACAGCAGGAGAAACAATAAAGGTACATGCTGAGGAACAATGTGGGAAAGTCTCCCAAGAACAGCTAGGTACTGGAGATCTGCAGTCCTTCCGGATTCCCACTATGATCCGAGTCAGGGCTGTATGTGCCCTGCATGTGAAAGAAGGGAACACCAAAGGGGCTTTCCAAACACTTGTCTAAAACCTGTAAAATCTGTCACTGTAAATAGCTGTGACAGGTCTCCCAGCTTCAGCCCAGTACCAATGAGGAATGTGTGCAAGTGTGGATGAGTTTGTTCTCTACAATTACCTAAATCTACAGTACTAGTTTGGGTGTCTCTGTCCCAGCACTGCCTGTCCTCCAGAGGATTGTACTGTGAATTCTTTCTTTGAGCCTGTTCGTAGGTGCTGGGATCTTATAGGAATAGATGAAAGCATTCCTGAAGGTTCCTTCTGGGTATGAAATAGAACTGCTCCCTGGAGTGGAATCAAAAGCTGAGTCAGCCTAGAGAAAACAAACCTTACAAAAACATAAACCTTTGGGGAAAAGCCAGATTGGCAATTAATTCTTAATGTGTTAGGAGACAGATATTAAAAGTGGGTGAACTTGCTAGCATTTAATTTATTTTAGATATGAAACAGATTTTAGTTCTGCCAAATTTTGTATTTTTTTACGTCTTTTGTTCCTTTGAAAATGTTTTTAAAAATGCTTAGCCAAAAGAAATTTGTGCCAAAGTCACTTGAAAAATTAATTTGCATAATTCAGCTCACTTGAAAATTCAGATGATTCCATTTTAAAAACTCGAAACTTATATCAATATGGAAGCCTGAATTACCTTGAAATTCATTGCTATTATGTAACAAGCATATTGTACCATATGCTTTCTTCATAAATCTGTCTTTTTCTGAAAGGAAAAAGAGGTCATCTGAAAAGTTTCATCCAATAACATGTACGTGTCTCTGTTGGGTATGACTATATCCTCAAGCTGCACAGAAGGTGTGGTATCTCCACATATTACAGTGTTTAAAAAACTGTTTAAAAAATCCCATCTGCAAAACAGACATGGCTGGGAGAAAGGCAGACCTCCCAGCAGGCAGGAGAAGGCATGGGAACAGCATGTGTAGGGGAAGCACACGCTGACCAGCTCTGCAGGCATTGTTTTACTGGGTGCCAGAAATCCCCATTCTGCCTTCAGCTAACGCCAGAAGACCACATGCAGCAGCAGAAGGGAGGCTTATCATTAACTCTATATTTCCTGGATGTACAAAACCAAACATCTATGTGGTGCTTCTGGCTAAAGGAGATGCATATTCTTTCTGAAACTTCACGAGCTATCTGGGACGGAGCAGTTCCTCTGTTCACTGAAGACTTAGAAGAAGTTGCTGGAAGATTGGATCTGTAGGCTGGGTATCTGAGAGCAGCTTGAGACCTCTCAGCTAGCAACCGTGTGATAAAACTTTTATCCTCTTTTAAGCACAGTGAACTGGCTCATGATTACCCAAAGTGTGGGCTCACACTCCCAGCCGTCACAGTGCTGCTGGGGATTTGTGAATTGCCCTAGTAAGGCAGATTAGCAGCTGAAGCAATTGGTCTCTTCACCTGTGATCAGACTTCAGTGGGTAGGAAACAGCAGAGAATCCCCCTCTTCAACACCAGTCCCATTTTCCCTTGTGCTGGCAAAAATGAAAGTTTGAAGTTAGGGGTTATGTGTGAAAGCACATGCCCAGGGTTTATCTCACACCCACAGTTGACTGTTTTCTGTAGTCTCACCATGATTAGCCTGTTAGTGAATGCCACATGAAAATTTCAGCCTCAGGACATCTGCCTGTGCACTGCTTGCCTAAAACAGGATAAAATTCTGCTGCTTGTGCTCTCCATACCTTATAATATTTATCACAAAGCCAGACTGGTTGAGCAGAATGTAGGGCATGGAGCAAGAGTTAATCCCTCCTGTGTACTCTTAAGTGTGCAGAGCCATCCCACAGCACCTGATCATAGGCAGATTTTACCGTATTCAAAAATTTCCTCATGTCCCAATTGATCATTGTGACCTAAATTAAATTAAAAAGGAAACATCCTCATCTCTTGTACTGAAAATCTTCTAGAAAAAGAGCTGTGCAAATTTAGGGGATTGGTATGTCCAAAATCCCCATTAATTTTTGGTCTGACTATTTTGATGCTGGCCTTGTCAGTGTATTTAAAAAAATGGAGAAGTTGGGGCTGCATGCCATCCTCAATAGTACACAGGGAGAAGGGAAAAGAGCTCTTATCTTTTTATATACTGGGTGCTGCTACAGAGCTCTTCTGTTTTCAGCATTCTGGACTGGCTCAGGAAGTAATTTCTTTAGGTGCTGTCAGTGTTTCAGAGCCTAAACTCAGGAGTTGATCTTGTGGAAACAAGAAAAAAAAGAGAGAAATAGTAGTAATAATAACAATTAAAAAATTAAAAGCAAATGTTGATGCTGTTGCTTTGTTGTTGTTATTGTTGTTCCTATTTTAATATGTTAATTTTAAAGATAAAATTTTGGAGATGTGGAAAGGGTGATTGCTTTGATTTGGCTTTTGCTAAAAGGGGATTCATTGCTAAGGCACACACAGAATCTGCAATACATCAGTAAAACTGATGCTGATCATTTCATCCAGGACTGGAAAATCCTGGTCCTTCTTTATACAGCTTTCAAACGTAAGCCAGGGTTTATTGATTTCCACTGTGTGCTTAAGTATGTACTTTTTCTTTTCTGCCCCTTAAAACAAAGTCAGAATTATTCATTCTTTTAAGCTAGTAATTCCTTCAGGGAATAACAAATTTTCCATCCAGGGAAAGTTTTCCAGCAGAAAATCCCTGCAAGGAAAACTTTGCAGGAAGAATGCTTTCTCACCCTGATGTTGATATGTAGAAGAGGCAAATATCCTGAAGCTGTAAGGCAGAAGGGAGTCATGATTAAAATAGTTCCCTGCCCACTCATCTCCCCCTTCCCAGCTAGATCATCCAGAGCAGAGGAGACCAAGAACATCCATGGGAAAGGGAGGAGGAAAAGTCTGTCACTGAATTTCTAACTAGAGCCCCTCCCGTCTCCTTCTGAGGACTTACAACCTCCCTATTTCTTCCTAAAGGCTGATTGCAAAGAGTTAAACAGCTTCCATATGTCCAGTTCCAGAGTTTGTAGCCTTTGGCAGCCCCTGCTGCATCCAGCTGCAGCTGCTACCTGTGTGTTCCTGGGCGCCCACCCGTGCACGCGTGTGCGAGCACCCGGATCCGTGTGTGCACACACGTGTGCTCTGACCTCTGGGCCAGGGCCCCACCATGGTGCTGAACCTGTCTGTCCTTCATAGGGAAGGTACTAATGCAGAATAATTTCTTCCCCCTCCTTTCTTGCACCCAGAGCTGACCATGGATCATGTCAAACAATATGCAACTGAGAAGAATGCAAATAAAGTTAAGTCCGTGTAGCCCAGCAATGCAGCTAGCCGCCCACTTGCGAGATACTAGACTGGCGTACACATGATACACAAAGAATGCTGGCTGGTTTCACCAATCCCTTCAGACAAAAAGGAAAAAAAAAAAAAAAAGAAGAGGAAGAAAAGACCTGATCCTTGTCTTTATATCAGTGAGGTTGGAATTCTTGCTAATAAAGGAGCTTTTCCCATGATGCAGTGTGATAAGGATTGGCCTACATGTAGCCCAGCAAGCCACTGCTGATGTTTTCTTGATTAGGTGTCTTATCTTCCATTGAGCTGCATCTGATGAAGGTTGCTGACAGCGTAATGGCAGGAAAAGCATCGGATAGCTCCATAAAATGGCAGCTTTGCTATGACATGTCAGCCAGGACCTGGTGGATGGTAAGTTGGTGTGATAACTTTTTTTTTCCTCTCCCTGGAAGTGTTTTTTTTTTCCTTTTCTGAACTCCTCCTTCCCTGTTACAATGCACGTGCTGCAATGTTCAGAGCGCGCAGTTTGCAGCTCCAGCTCATTGACTCTTCAGGGCTTCTAACATCACAGTGAGATAGATAGGGTTTCTCTGCTGCTGTAGGAGCATGGGCCTTCTCATTAAAACAGCAGCAAGTACAGCACGGGATTTTTCTTTTTCTTTCTCCATTTTATTTCTTCTCCTCAGCTCTCTCGCCTCATTTTTTTCATTTTTCCTTTTTTTTTTTTTTAATTTCTCCCCACCCTTGAACCCTGTGAAATGCTAATTTGTTTGCCAAGCTGGTTGGTATGAGAACGTGGAGGTGGAAGCAGTCACGGAAAAAAAGAAAGCAGCCTTGTCATCATGCTCTTGGCTAATTGTTCTTGAGTTGGTCTTAAAAATAGAGCAATCTGCCTCTTTATTCTGTTTCCTCTGAATAATTATTTAGAAAGTGTATTGTATCATGTTGTGAGCAGCCTCCTAATCACTATGCGATTGTCCCCCACGCTTCTCTTTAATTTGGAGTCCTCCTCCCTACCAATGAATGCAGTAACTGGAGCAACTACTGATTAATATGCTGCTTGTCATAATTAAATTTAGTTAATGAGGATATGCATATTCAGTCCATTTTTTCTTTGTTTGGATGAGCATGGCTTTTTTGTTCATATTTATACAGCTGCAAATGAAAGCGGAGAGCTGGAAAAAAAGCAAACCTTACTGAGCTCAGGGAAGGGTGGACCCTGAGAGAGAACTTTTTTTAATGTTAGTGGGCAAAGGAGCCCAAAACTTTACTTAATCAAAACAATGGGACCAGGAGAAAGTTCTTTGGGAATGAAAAGCTTTTCTCCTCAACAGAACTACATGAAATTTTCTCCACATACGGATTTTTTCGCTTGTGGACAATGGTCTCTTGTATGCAATAGCCATGCCATGAAAGGGACATTCGGCTGGCTTGCATTCCATTATGAATATTAATTTCATTCTTGAGTTGCTTTGTCTAGTGGCGTATTTTCATCCTTTTCATTCCTTCATTGATTGCCTTTGCTTGTTTGTCTGGATAATTATAATGCTTACTGCATGTGCTGCGTTTTTACAATTAGTACAGTGCTGAGACAATAGGCACTTTATTCTTGGGCAGTGGGTCTGAGAGCACCAGTGGAGAGCACATCCAAGTGCCTGGACAGAAGGAAGGTTTCTGACTATAGCTGCCTTCCTACACTGCTTTGCAAGGACTTCGTTATCTTTACAAAGGTGGATGTTGATACGTGCCTTCAGTGAGGGTATCAAACATGAAGGGAGTATTTAATTTAAATTATGCTTATTACTTGTGATTGTTTCTGTAGTTTATGAATACAGGGAAGAAAATTATTCTGTCTTTGCTACTTGTTGAACTACTGGGGTAACTTTAAAAAGAACAGCAGAATGTAGATTATAAAAGCTGTTTTTGTTAACTTCCTATTTCGCTGGGTGTAACACTATTTAGTATCGTCTTTCAATTTATGTTTAGATCTTTAATCAGATATTCTTCTTGTAATTTTGTACATTATTGAGAAGAACTGTTAAAGTGACTGACAGATGTTTAGACATAGGTACTATGAAATGTTTGCGTAGTGTATGTCCTTAATATTGTGTATGAAGGCTTGCTTTTTTTAAGGAGCACATCTTACTTTTAATATACTGTTCACTAAGGATAGCTTTCAGTGAGATGGCATTGCTTCCAAGGGGAAAAGAAAATCAATACTTTCACTGCAGTATTTTATCCTGAATGGTAATCTGTAAAATACATGCAATATAAATGTTCATTGTCTTGAGTGTGTATTTCACATGCACTTTGTAAAGAGAGTTTAAGAATGCTTGACTGTTGTGTATGGATAAAAATCCAAAGATATTTTAGCTCTGCATTCTATTTTGCATCATATTTATAACTTATAAATTCACAGCTGAAACATCTAAGACTAACCCATGTACAATAGTAATTGTTATCTCTCAGAAAAGAAAAACCTCATACTGCATTTTGCCATAGTGTGCTTTGCACACTGTGATAATATTATCACAGACTTTATTGTATAATTATTTGCAGTAAATTCCTATCCAAAATAAGCAGTGTAAGTAAAATGTTAAGACTTCTGAGTGAAAAAACAAGGGAGACATACTTCTTCATCTTTCTGATTCTGCTGTTCTTTTATGATTGTAAACACAGAATTGTAAATGCCTTATGGGGAACAAGAAATATTGTATAAGATATTTCTCATCATTATAAAAAGGTTAATTAACAAATGTTATTACATTATAAACTTAGTGGGGTTTTATTATACATTGGCTATCTATAACTATTTTGCAGCATGTAAATATTAGTATCAAATTCCATTTGAATAAACCTAGAATATTTGCTCTTGATATATTAAGTAATTACATAGAACTATTCTTATCAAGAAAGACAACATTCTGTTCTTCTCTTTAAGTGGACTGTTAAGTTTTTAGGGTGCTTTTTGTTTCCTATCTTACTGTTTATTTCCTTCATATTTTTTATTTGGCTACAATAACATGTGGTTTGTTAGGGAACAACCAAACAAACATAAATTACACACTCTCCAGCTGTATATTCCTGAACACAGACATATTTACTACAACACAAGAGAGTCAAAGTTTTACTGAGAATGCAATAAACAACCAAATGCAAACAAAAGTAAACTTTTAATATACTAAATAACTGAAATATATAGAAAGCTGTTAACTGATTATCTCTTTCTTTCAGACTGTGTAAATAAGACCATCTTAGTTGTGCATCATATTTTTGTATTAAACTTTGTGTTAAGGGAAAGTACATGAAGAGACAGAGCCTGTTTATCAAGTGCTTTCAGTATGGTTGGGAAATAATCTAGAAAGTCTTTTTGCTGTAAAATCTTCATTTACAAAGCGAGGAGGGATGCTGATGAGGGTGATTGAGAGAATGATACCCATAGAAACACTAGATATTTTTTTCAGTGGCCCTTCATTGATAACAAATGGCTATTTTGGGATTGTAGTCATAATTATGTTTTGTGATTGACTTCACAAATTTAGTAATTAATCACTCTACAAATCTCAAAATTAAAATCTAAGTAGCTATTTACAAAACTTTGTGACATTGCTAATAGGCTGCTGGGTTTTCCTTGGGGGAAAAGATTCCAAATATTTACATCTAAGACATCTGTTGAAAGCTATTTTGTTAAATCTGTGCTTAATTCTCAGAATCGATGTCTCTGGTTCGCAGATCATTTTTGTGCAATTCTACAGAGGGAAAATATATATTCTAAAGAAAATCTTTTCTTTCAAATCTCAAAATCCTGGTTTTGTACACAAATTTACATGCATCTGCAGTAGAAATGATGAAGAACTGTCTATTCAAACTCATGGGAAAAAAGTATTGGAATCATAGGTTTTATCAAGAACAATCCAGAGACAATGAAATGCTTCTGATCTATTTTAGATACTGCACATTTTTTGTTATGCTTAATGGCTTGATCTGATGTTCAAAAACATCCTAACAAAATTTTGGAATAAAAAAGTCTGTCAGTACAAAGTTTATCACATCGTATTAAGGCTGTATTAATAGGGCATATAATCCCAAGTGTATGTTAAAATAATAACAATTTAGATGTTATATTTCAGCATTAAAAAGAATTATTCCAATCCTAAATTTATTAGTAAATCCAGGTTTTAATGTACTTTTTGGTTTAACACAAATGTTAATCACATTCCAGGGGAGTTGCAGTATGTCAATATTTTGCAGCAGCACATCTGTGCAGTTTTCTAATTTGGATTAAAATGATATTCATAACACAACAACTCCATCAGTTGTTCAGATGTACAGCTTCTTAATGAATCCTTTGTTCTCAATAATGACTTTTAATTAAATGATTTAGAAACAAATGTCAATATAACTGTGGACATATTGAACATGCTGTGCTTATTCATGGACCTAGAACACCATATCTTAATTCTATAAATTTCAGGGGGAGGAGTGGGTGAAAGGATATAAGGTTATATCTATAAACTGTGGTTCAGTTTTCTTTACATGAAAGTGCCAACAGCATACATAACATACTGCAAGATCGTTTACTGACTATCTAATGGTTATTCTGAATGATGAGCCACAAACCATCTTTTTGAAGACAGGTTTGTTAAGCTTATGAGACCCTATAAATATACAGTTTTTATTCAGAATACAATATATTCAGTCTACAGTTCTTGTTCAGAAACCATTGCATTTCTTTCTTTAACAAATATTTGGCCCACTATAACTGGACAACTCAGTAAATTTCTTTAAGATCAGAAGGGTGTGTATGGTGAGCTGTAAATACTGAATGCATGTTCATCTCTATTGTTTCAAGTTCTTTATTATGGAACGGGGGACTAATTTTCCTTCATCATTAAAAAAAAACCCAGTAGCAGTGCGCATATATTACACAGCATTACACACATACTAGCAGCATGCACTGATGTAGAATTAAGGTGTTGATCACTTTCAAAACTCCTTCACTGCTAATTTAAAAAAAAATAATGTCCCTTTAACCAAGAAAAATATATTTGCGTTTACTGACAAGCACATATTTCTCTAAATCCTCTCTCTCTTTAGATAAAAGTTATGAATGTGTTTCCTGTTAGATTTGCTACTGTGAGGTGTTTAGCAGTTGCAGCACTTTCTCAGCAAAGTAACTTTTTCTGCTGGTGCTTTGGATTTTTTACCCAGGACTCTGCTTTGGGAGTCTGATAGTGCGTTGGTTTGTCTGCTCACTCTGGCATTGTAAATAGCTTCCTTATAGTGACAACTGTACGTCAACAGTATGAACATTCATTTTTGTGAAGGTGTGCTTGTGGCTGTGTATCTAAAAGTGTGTGTACTGTGCTGGTTTAAGACATGATCCAAAGTTCACTAATATAGCTGGAAAAAGCAACTGTGTAATTCTAAAGCATCTCTCTGCAGCATGTAAAATGAAATTGTACTTCCATTAATGTGTTTGAGATTTACACAACTGTAGTATTCAAGATGTAATTAGCATTGGTGTTTCATGTACCTAATCAATTATAGTTTTCCTTTGTAACTTCTCTGAATACATATTATGATTGAGGAAATGTGTCTTCCAACGAGGCTGTGGCACCATACTGTACCTGAATCTTCTGTAGGACCCACAGAAATTCTGTGCAACTCATAATAAAGTTGCTTTTTCTGTTCTGAAGTTATCACTTGATTCTTTCTTTTTTTTTTTTTTTTCCCAGACATTTGATTTCTTTGCTCCATTTGTTTGGGATTTTTTTTTTAATATTATGTAAAAAATGTTTTCTAGCTGGAATTTATGGTCTCCAATATTACTTGATAATGATTGAGTCCAAATCATGAAGAAATAAAGCTGATTTTTCTATGCTTCTAATAGACTGATTCTAATCGACAGAAAATTCTGTCAAAACACATTTACTCTTTAAGATATATTTTTAGGATCCTAGTGTAAGACAATAGAATTAGAGTCTTGAATGAAGCAAAATCAGGAGAAAAATAGAAGAGCTAAATTAAAGACAGGCGAAGCTTTCAGCAATTTCTTTTTGCAATTTAGAAACAGAGATTACTCATAGAAAATAAAGTGAGTAGGTCATTCCTTTAGTAATTGAAAATAAGATGACAAGGTGTTAGCTACAACTGGCACTGAGATTCCAGCATCAAGGCAAAGATAGTTTGAAGAAGAAAGAGCTTCTTTCTTCTTCAAAGTGAGGACAAATAAAATCAGTTCTTTCAAATCTTTAAGCCAAATTGGGTTAGACACTAGCTTTGATTTTCTTTAGAACTGCTAATAGTTCTATTATTAGCATTAATATTATTATTACTATTATTATTATCTTATTATAATGATAATAACTTTTATTAGTAATTATTATAATTACTATTATTACTATTATTATTACAACTTTAACACTTTATGCTGTGATGCAGTGATGCAATTAACTGTCTTAAAATTTACTGCTCTTCAGAATTCAAAACAAAACCACACCATGAATATTTTAACTGATCCTGTACTTTGCAGTGTCATCAAAATGTTCCTCTGAATGTTCAATATAAACCAAAAGTTTTTCTGTCCTTGCAGTAGTATGTAGTAATATATCTATGTTGTTAAACATAGGTTCAGTGTCCAATGTCACATCTCAGATTATCATTGTGGTATGTCAGTTTCTCAAAGATATTCAACACTAATGGGGAGATTTTCTGTGTAGTATCATTTTAAATAATGATTCACTTCTTAGGGAATATGAAATAATATTACCTTCCAGTGGAAGTAAACTTAATTCTTTGTAAGTCAAAGAAAGAGTGTGCTTAGAGTGGTTAGACTAGATGGAAATTTTCCCAGTGCTCAAGAAAACGAGACAGAAGGGTTTTCATTTCTTCTGTATAATAAAGACTTCTAATTTATCCCATATAGTAAATTTGAACCAATAATGTTATGTGATTTTTTTCATTTAGGGCACGAAATTTGTAAAATAAAGCTGTTACCAAAACCTATAATCTTGAGAATCATGGATAAAAGATAGGAGTTAAGTTCCCCTTAGAAACAAATAAAGGATCAAACTCAATTCTTTAATTGTGTCTTTGAACTGAACCAGTTAAATACTTGAAATGCTTCATCTTCCTATTGTGGCACTGCCAAGTTGTCCCATTTAACCAGTCATTTTCCGTTGCTCTGGCTGACTTGTGTTTGATTGTTCTAACTACCTTTTACATGCTTTGAGAAACTCTGCTTTTATAACACCTTCAAAAATCACCTGTTAAAGGATACTAAACAAGACTCTTTCACCAGATAAATCTGACTGTGCTCATTCCCTGCATGAAGGTGTGATTGTGCTACCTGAGAGTAAAAGTTCATATGGTTTCAGAAACTACTGAAATTTGTTGTACTATCCTGAAAGTCTGATGGGGTTTGTATTTCTCAGAGCATCTCTGCAGACAGACTCACTGATATTTATTAAGCAGAATTTACTGGCTCAACATCCCAACCACAGCACTGTTCCTGCATGAGTTTTGTAATTAAGGCTTTTTCAGTGGAGTCCTTGAGAGTAGTGGGGGGAAATGGTGGTTTGTTTTTGCCTGGCCACAATATTGCCGGGGTCTGTTATTACATCAGCCATTATTTTCACAGAACTGTCGTCTCTCTGGCTAGAGTAGCAATATAGTGTTCTGTCCCGTTAAGAAAGGAGAATATGGGCCACATCAGTCTGTATAAATATATTGTCAGGTTTCCTAGCCTGCCAATCAAGTTTATTCTTGAGTGCACTTTCACAGGCCCAGTGTTAGAAGAAGGTATTAAATAGGTGTGACCTCAAGGCTGCCATCTATCCACCCAACAACCATGGCAGAGGCAGCAGCATTGGCTTTCGCTTTACACCTGGGCTTGAATCTCAGCTTTTCTAGGGTGTAATGCAGTCCTAAGCCCAAGAGTTTCCCATCCTTGGTACTGATAATTAGCAAATTTGAAAGACAAGTTAGGACTCTTGGGGCAGAATCTGAACTTGGTTAGCCATTTGCTTAATTTGAGTTAGTATTGAAGTCTTCAATAGTGATTTCAGTTCATTCCCACCAACAAGCTTTTCACTCTAATCCTGTTAATGATGTGTCTTGCTCCAACTTCATGCTGTGACTTGTCATAAAAATATATTCTTTTCATTAAAATTAGTTACTAACCTGGAAATTATTCCAGAGGGAAAAGCGTTATGAGTTTCTTTTAAACCTGAGACTTAGATGAGTAGTCAGTGAGAGAAGGGACAAGTTCTCTTATCCTTTCTCAGGTAAAATTACACTGTGGTTAATGCTGCTGCCCAAATAACTGGTGTAAAAATATTACTTTAGCATGTGCAATGTGAACGTGTTAATAGCAATGACAGATAAGTTCTGAATTACTATAATGTTTTACCCATAGTTAATAGCATGCAGTGATCTTCAGATGACTTCATCCAGATGTGTTTTTCCACAGTGCTTCTAGAATTATCTGAAGTTATCTCACTGAAAATTGATAGGGAAGAATACAATGAATTTTTAGTGTTCTTTCACAAATCAATAAATAAACGGATGTATCACTAACTGACAGAATGTCTGCACTTGATGGCATATTGATTATTCAGGTCCATTTAATTGCCTTATCAATGCCTTTTACCACAGCAGAAATTGTAGAGTGTTTTAACACTGAAAAAAGATTTATTTATTGGAGTGAATGATTTCAGTTAAATGCTATACTCCCTGGTATTTTTGAGACTGTGTTTTTCACTCTCTACATCCCAAATGCAACTGATGTGTAATTAAAAGTTTCCTGGTATCTGATATGAAGGTTGTTTCCTCCTTGACTTATTGTAGTGGTTATTTTAATTTTCCGTACACATTGTCAACAGCAAAATAATGTCCATACAGAAGTAAAATATGTTAAAAGCATGGAGGGGAAGACACTTGAATTGTCTCTTAGGCAATTTCTCAAGTAAAAGACCTGATTTCATCTTGCTCCAATTTAAACTGCTGAATCTAATAGGACTCAGAGAAGACAGAATTGCAGCTCACCTGTTTCAGACTAGGTATCCTAATAAATGATTTTTCCAAAGCATTTTAGAAGTCACTTAGATTTTTCCATAATCTCTCAAAATTAGTTTTATAACACGATAGTCCTAATAACATTTGTTGTACAGTTTATATACAGATGTTTTTTAGGTTTGTTTTCTTTTGACAGCATGCAACATCAGATCTAGAGTGGTATTTTTCTTCAGTAGTTTGCAATAAGAAACTTGAAAAAGTACAGAAGGAAATCTGAAATGTCTATTTTGACTATAAATAGAAAAGATAATTGTCAGTTTAATGTACTTTTTATTGCATGTATTGTTGCTAAACTTAATTAAAACTGACTAAATTGGTTATTTGAATGAAGTGAAAGGAAGATTATGTTCTGGAGGATATTCAGGTAAGGTTTCTTAGTAAATTCCACAACACTGGCAGTGTCCTTCAATGGACATTTTTATACATCTGTTGCTCTGCATATAGCCAAGAATGAGCTTTAATATTAATATAGGTTTTGATATGAGGAAATAAATTATGCAGAATTATTTTGTTGCTACTTTGTGTTGTCACCCAAGGCATGGATGGTGATTTACCCCATCCTTTATTGTCCTGCTTTCTACAGATTGGTCCCAGTTAACTTCCTACTTGTATCTTGTAATCAGGAGTTCTTGATATGCAATGATGAAGGTATCAGAGCCTTTCTTTTCCTATTAGCACACTACGCTTTTGCCAAAAATGAGCTGTCACCGTAGTGAGTTTTGGAGATGAGATTAGTGCATGGAAGAATGAATAAACCTGTGCACTAGGAGCATAACTGAATCGAGTGGAACATAACAATGAACGTGTTACAGGAGTTTGATAGGAAACAGGGACAAACTTGAACAGGCTGCTAAATTGTGTATGTGTAAGGAGCTGTGCTTTGTTGTTACGCTTTAAGGATCAGCAGTCTTGGTGGTACCATGTTCATTACCACCCAGCTTTCCTGGCTTAGTCCTCCTGTGTGCACTGTTAACTCAGACAGGCATGAGTCCTGTACTCTGTTTTACACACATGGTGCCTTTTGGCAGCACATTATTTATATATCAGAGCAGCAGGAATTGCAACAGCATGGTTTGGGAAATAGGCTTGAAGTGTAACAGCAAGCAGGTATGACTTTAAAAGTACATAATCTGCTTCTGTAGGAAGAGAGGAGATGCTGGGTGGCTGATGGCTTTCTGAAGAAAGAAGCTGCTCAGGTTTCTCCTGCATTCCAGGCTGGAGTGGAAGAGAGAATTCAAGGTTAACAGTGAGCCACAGAGTGTTGATTGCTTTGTAATGGAAAAAATTCAATTACATGAAATATTAGACTCGTCTCTCTGTCTTAGCTCTCCTCAATCTGTTTAGTCAGGAAAAAAAATGAAACTTCTCAACAGATGCCTGGCTGCCTGGGTACAGAGAGGAAAATCATAATTTGTCTGTAATCCCTAATGCAAACAGTTGTTCATTAAGAAACAAAACTAATGTAATCTTGATGATTTGCTTGGATTTCTACTCTATCATGGTGTTTTGTACAGCTGGCACGCTAATGTAATTTTACTTAGGAACCCAAAGCAATCTGGTACTCAGACAACACCATGTAGATTTAGGGAAATTTGGGGCTCAGATTAGCATAATACTAACTAATCATGAATATCATTTGCATTAATTAGAGTATTGGGGAAAGATGTTTTTTAAATGGAAGAAAATTGAAAGAAAGATTAAGGGCAAGAGCTTACAAACCTATTTTTGCTTTATGCAAGAATATAACAGATGATTTCTGCTATAATGCCTAATATTTTAATGTGTAAGTATTAATTAGAGTATCAGCAAAAGATTGTTTCTAATTGGAAGAAAACTGAAAGAGAGATTAAGGGCAGAGTTTATGAATCTGCTTTTGCTTGATGCCAGTATGCAGCAGATGATTTCTCCTATAATGCCAAAGAGCTTAATCTGTAAAAGATAGGGTGACTAATACACTACACAGTAGAGACTCTTCAAGGATTTTTTTTTTTTTTGAAATTAGGCTTATTTCAAGCTAAAGAGAACTTGATGGTGCATGCTTACATCCATGCTATTACTAATAAACATAAACTAGTCGGGTAAGGAAAAAAAAGTATTTGAAGACATATGCTGTAAGTTAAAATGTAATTGACCCTCAGTATTTTAGCATTTGCTATAGCTGTTTTCTTAATAATCAAAGTATGCCTAAGTTGTAGAAGTGCTTTCTTTGTGGAGAAAAAAAAAAAAGGGTTCACTATCTATATTTTAGACTGTTAAAAATGTACTTCAAGCTGTTTTCTATTTTAAGGCTATGATTGTGATATACAACATTCTCTTCCCTGTATTGGAGTGGTCACTCAAAACTTCATGAACAGAAATTATGGCTATTTAAAATACCAGATTAAGAAAACTATTGCAAGGTATGCCTTTGCCTATAATTTTTTTTTTTTTTTTCAGAAATGCTCTGTATGCTTGTTATTGTTGTTATTATTACTTATTGCTGCAATACAGTAATGTAGTATTCCTATGGCATACCATTTCTTCAGTAGCACCAAAAACTTCTTGGTCAGAACTTTCAGGTTAGAGCTTTACACTTAGTGGTGTAATTTCAAAGTAATGCCTAGTTAGTTACTGAAATTAAAGAACAATATGTACAGTGTGTAGTAGGAGATCTAATTTGGATGGGTGTAGGGGTATTACACTGGAGTGGTGTTCTCTGTATACCTCACACACATTGCCTGTTCTTATAGGGCTTACAATTATGTCATCTATTAGGAAGGAGACCTAATCCAAAATTACATCAGCCTTGCCTCTGGCAGAATTCTGAAAATGTTTTCAAATATAGCCTGAACACTTTTTCAGCAATGTGAAATCTGTTAAGTCTACATTCTCAAAAACATTTTTGTTTTGTTAAGGCTCCTGCTTCTCAAGCTTAAATAATATGCAGTGCTGTAGGATATTTTTGCCTTTCAAGCAATGCCTTTTGAGGAGTTCCACACCAGCCTACTTAACCAGTTGTAGATGTGTTTTATGAGCATTGCAGACTGCTCAGACAATTAGTAGCTGAATTCATTTTCACACAAAGCCTATCTTGATATTGCTAACATTTGACTTTAAATAAATCTTTTGTATGATTATCTACCAAACTAGAGAAATTGGATGATGTCTGCTGAAATTCAATTCATAAATATTTCCCAAAAGCATAACTGAGTAAGGAAAGGAAAGTTACGTTTAATAATATCATATGGAAATAGTGGTTGTATTTGACAGTCTCCCTGTTCCAGTAGAAAGCCCAATGAGGAAAAACAGAAAGAAGGAAAAGAGACTGTCACCTATGGAAAGGACAGACATGATTGAGTGCATCTCCTTTGGTCTCTGACAATAAAGAGAAAATACAATTCTGTCATCACAACAAAGAGAACAGAAATCCATTTTTAAGTACACCTTTAGAATATTGATCAAAGTAGTCATTACAGGAATATCCACAATATCTATGGCAATATAATGTAAAAGGTTTTAAACATAATCAAACTCTCTCTGAAAAAGAAGGTTAATTCATCGTGTTGATGCCTAAGCTTTTCATGTATTTTTCATATATTTGTAGCTTTGTAGATTTCTAAGACAAGGCTATAGCTCCCAATATTTTTCCTACCCATTTTCCCCTGTTTTTTAGAACAATTAGCTTGCCTTCTAACACATATAGTGTTACATCCCTGAAATATGATTTAGTCTGGCCTCTTTAGCCAAGGATGTCTTATTTTCTTTTACCATCTCTCTTAGAAATAGTAAATATGGGGCTAAAAACTCAGTGAGGGGGTGTTCAAATGGGGCAGAAGCAAAATGATGGGTTACTCAAGAAACTTCTCTTCTAGTTGAATAAATATCCTAAGTTTTTTAAACTTACAAAATTGTAGAAGTCCCATCTCACCTGTGTATTTTGCCATATTTGCACATGGAGGCCTCCAATTGAAGACCTTTATATTACTTATATTAATATTGCCTTGAAAATATGTTGTTTTGTTTCTAGATTTTGAAGTTATCAGTGTGATGACTTCTATCTCTCATACTAATATTTCTTAAACTTATGTGGAACATACCCCAAAATAAACAAGACAGGAATTTTGGTTTAAGTAAAATGTAATGTCCATGTTCTGTGGATGAATCCACAAGTAAGAAGTGTCAGACTCCTTATGCTGAATCTTACACTGAACAGAAAGTTCATTTGTCCTGAAAAAGCCATAAGGCCCCAAAAGCCTTATGAGATCATGATCTTATCATATCTGTACCCCTATCTTTGTTTTTGTCTGAACATGTAGAAGACACAGGAAAACATAATGGCTAAAAATTATGAAATTCTTACTTTATAAAAAGGAGTTCTATGTTGATTTTGCAAGTATTTTTATGTATGTTGTGGATTTTAATTTGGTTTTTCTCTCTAAATTTCCTAAGCTTCAAATACATTCTACTTCAGATCGGTGAAAAATGTTTGTGTTTTTGTTTATTTACTTGTTAGGACTGAAAAGGGGGACAGTGGGAAGGTGGGAGGCAGAGAGACAGAGAACATGGCTCACAGATGGGCAGACAGTAACTTATGTTATGTAGCAGCATGTTGCCCTCACATCCAGAAAAATAAAGACAAAGTTAAATTCCCTGCTCTGCCAGAAAAATAAAGACAAAGTTAAATTCCCTGCTCTGCTATAACTGAAATAAATAGATACATTGTCAGTGAATGAAATATTATTCTTCTGTTGCAAACATGCAAACAGAAGAATGATATGGAATCAGAGACCCACTCCAAGAAATACAACTAGAACAAAAAGTGGAATTTAGAGGCTAGACCTTTCATCTGAAGGAGAATGAGGGTGGTAAACTGGATTTTCCATACAGATGATACACCTTAGACTGAGCTACTTTTTTTCTTGCCCACCCTTTCCCTCTTTTCTTTATTTAATTAAAAAAAAAAAAATACTTGGCCTCTATTTTGGTTTAAGGCTTTTATTTAAACCTTTTATTTTCTTTTGAAAGTTTTGATTGAGATTTTTGAGAAAAAAATTGAGATTGGCATTTTCAGAGAAAAATGCTGTTTCAATAAGAATTCCCAGACAGCTCAATCCATGCTTGGATGAGAAATCCTTCATCACTGATTTAACATTTAAATGAAAATTATTTACGGTATAAGGTTGCACAGCATTCTTACAACATTCTTACAACAATCTTGAAGTGTCTCACCCAGATACAGTCAGATCTAAAGACGCATTTGAAGACATAGCACATCTTTTAAGTTGAATTCTTTCTATCTTAGTGTCAAAAAATAGTGGATACCTAACAATAAGATGTCTGATCAGACAAGCAACTTTTAAAAAAGCATTTTAGGAAATTACAGTTCCTCAACTGGAAGCTGAATCCTCACTTTTTCAGAGGTACTGGCTTTGATATATGTGCTTTTTGGCAGTATGGTACATTTTGTACATTGTATTTCCAAGCCACTCCTGGAATTGAACAATAATACCTAGCATTTTGAACTAGCACTTAGTTCACTGCACTTAACATGCTGATATATTCTGTTCTCTTTGGAATGGTAATGGGCTTGGCTGTCTCAAAGTATAAGTTTAATACAACCACTTCTTGAAACAGAGATACTAAATCTTGTTTGAAACAACTGAGGTGAAGGAAAGTTTTGACAAAGTGATAATATTTATGACTTTACTTTCCAGGAGGTAGAATTGAAAATAATCCATGTCCATAAATCAACATACAATGGTAAATCTTATGGTGATAGTCTAATAATGGCAGTCACCACAGCTCCTACAACTTCACCTGATGATTTTTTGTGGAGACAGACCAGACACAAAGCTGCACAAAAACATTGCTCTTGCTCATTCACAGCAGTGCATAGGGAGGGATTTATCAGGTGGAGACAGTTTGCTGTGGTGCAGACATCTACATCTGAACAAGTGGTCATAGGCCCCCTCTATAGTTAAAAAGCCATTCAAACAGTGGAGTTTAGGGAGGGATTTCTGTCTTTAGCAGATTTCTGAAGCAGGATAGCTAAGTAGGTACATTTTCTCATATGCAGGTTAACTGGTTAAAGGTTTGTCCTTTTGTTCTGTTGACTGCCCATCATTTTAGGTGTCGATTCATATAATTGTTGTTACTATCTATAAAGAAATTGTGTGGTAACTTCAATAAAATTACTTCATAAATCTCTGAGTCTCTTTAGACTAATGTCACTTTCCTTTAATTATTAATGAATCCTTAAGAAACTCACTTACTGATCTGTCTGATGTATTTTATCTGGGCACTGCACTGAGGAACATTTCTATAGGAAGTAAATGATTTTAACTTCAGGAATGTTTTGGTAAGTGAATGAGGGAGTTTTTGTCTGCATTTCTTCTATTAAAAGTTCATGAATATTCCACATATTTCTATGTATCTTCATATATTTCTACAGATCTTTAAATCTGAATGATGCTCTTTTAGTTGTGTCCTGTGTTAAACTGCCTGTGTTGTACATGATCTCATGTTGAGTTGAAGTATATGTGAGAAAGAGTAATTTAAAACTGTGCTAGTGCATTACACAACAGACTTCAGGAATTCAGTTTTGCAAGAGACTCAACACGTGTGTGTAATACAACATTTTGAAGTGCCTACAAGTCAGTTAACCTACACCAAAAAAGGGACTGTAAGGATTCCTGTAGGGAAGACTGTTTTCAGGAGTACTTCAGGAACTTGCTTCTCTAATTAGTCTAAAACTTGAACTAACAACCACGTGAGTAGCAGCATATATTTCAAAGTCAGTTTGCTCTCCATTTCTGTGAAGTTACTAATCATAATGGTCAACATTATCCCTGCTTTAAAAACTTGTTAATGAAGACTATGTACTTATCTGTGCTTAGAATAAGATTAGAAGCTCTCCTTCTTTCGACTATTAATGGATGAGGATGGGCAGATGTACACATGCAATCACACGTATTTCCAGATTCAGAGGAGTGATTGTTTTCTGAATGACACTTCCAAGTTGGTAAACTTTTGTTTGTCCTCTCATTTGTTTTTGTCTGAAAACTGTTGCTCTGGTGTTCTGTGCACCCAGAGTCCCTATCAGAGCTGTTAGTATTATCTGCTGTTATTTTTATTTTTAGCACACAATCACAGCCAGAAGTATCCATAATCACCTCGTGACTGGCACTAAGAAGGATTCTCCTCCCTGACTTCCTCTCCCCAACATTTTTTTTTTCTTTTTCTTTCTTTTTTTCTTATCTCTCTAAGTCTGTTGGGGAAAAAGCAAGAGCTGCCCTGGTCAGAAAAGCACTGGCTGTTCCTGTCCCTCTGTTCCAATGGCACAAATTACACAGCCACAGGAGACTATGTCCATTTAGAGAAGAGATTGAAAGGAGTAGGATTGCTTAGGCTGGCAGGCAGGTGAGTGAGAGGATATATATAAGAGAAATATAGATATTCCAAATTGTAAAGAAGGTGACTGAATTATGCCAGCGCAAATTGGATTAGATGATCAGGTGTTAGGTTCCTTCCATCTGAACCTTTCTACTCTATTATGCATAATTAAAGAAGCCACTCAGTGAGATGGGATACATTCATGAGAGATACAAATAATGCTTGATATGCTATGTGATCAACTAATAGAACTCATGGTTAAAGAATGTTGTTTGACAAATATTCATTGCTTACTGAACTTTCTGGTTTTAATGGTGAAATTAGCATTAGGATCAAGAATGACCAGACAGCCTTCCATTCACAGAAGTTTTCTTTTTTATTATCACAAATAAATTATATTTTTAGTCACACCATAATGCTGTGAAACTATTTTTATAAGCAGAAAGAAGTTCATCTTGCAAGTGCATATTGTTGTTTATACTTCTATATGATCTACTTCTACTATTATTTTCTAAATTTTGCTTTGTAGTTAATAAGTCACCATGTCCCACTTTCTTTCTGGCCTCTATTGCTAGCTACACTAACAGTTTTTTAATTTTCCAAGCAATTAATAAAATAAACCTTTCTCTGAAGCCTAAATATATAAAGAAAAATTCAAACAAAAATAGTTAAAAACTTGAAAAGTAGAATAATCTGTAAGGTCTTACATTAAAGGTTATAAAAACCTCAGGTTTTTAGATGGTGACTAATCAAATCTAAACTACATCCTAGGTCAAAGCTGGTGACGTGCTGATGTTTAAGTGACATAATTCAGAAGTAAATCTGATTAAACTGGAACAGTTATATTGGTGTCAGTGGCTTAAACACAATTAAGTCCTCTGCCTAGGACAATGTGAAACATTCTGTATCAAAGATGCAGGGTTTCCAGATGCTGTGTCTTTTAAGAAAAAAGGTCCTGTGCTCTGAGTAAGCAGAATGCAGCTCAGAAGCCCAAAGTGTCAAGTCCTTTTGCTACACATTTTTGGTTGTCCTTGTTTTGTTTTCTATAGGTATGAAATTTGGTTTGTCTGGAGGGACGGATGGATGGTGTGGTTTGGCAGAGTAGAGGCTTGAAGAGCTGAAGAAGTAAACCACTGAGATTATGAAAAACAGCGTACTCACTATGCTGTATTCATCTGACTTAAACAAACAATCTTCTAATGTATGCTTTCATCTGCAAGCCTAATACAATGTATGTAAATGAAATTACTTCTGGACCATGCTGACGTTCCCAAACATGCTGAAGACACCATTCCTTTGGCAAGGAGAGAAGAGCAGGACAGACATGCTCTCTGTGGCACCATACATTTTATTCTCATTACATGAAGAGCAGAGGCTTGGACTCTGTTTCTTTGCTTTGTGTGTTCTGTGGGACTTCAGATGGAATGAAAGCTGTTTCTCTCCCAGCAGAGTTTGATATAGGCAAAGTGTTTTGGTCTTAATACTGCAAGAGTGACTCAATAGTGTGAGCTACTATTTCAGATCACTGCCTTGAGGCTGGTACCAAAATTAGGCTGGGATGTGGTACCAACTGCTTAGTGTTTGTTGCCCAGCACCAGCAGTGATGTACTCTGGCAGTTTCACAGCAGGACTGGTCACATTTGCTGTCAGAATACTTCTTCATTTCATTTGTATTACCCTTATTTGTCTGGAGTTCTCCTGTCTGAGAAATTTTTCCCTCCTTTATAAATGTTCATGAAAAAATTTACTAAAACTGAGTTTTGGGTTAGGTTGTGAATTTTCACCATCCCAGCTCCTTATGCAGAAGAAGGGAATTTTGCCTTAAATTTTCCTTATTTTTTCTCCTGCTCTATATGTGCACTGTGTAACTTTTTATCTAATATTCTAGACAGATAATTAATAAGGGTGTATTATTTTAGTACCTGATTGACTGTGAAAATGAGGAGTATAATTACTCTCATTTTTAAGGAGAGGCTTGATATTCACAGGGAAATTCCAGTTTTATAACTTCTGCCTTGTCCTCAAAAATAAAAATTACAAAGGAATTCTTTTATTAAATACAAAGAAAGATATCTCAGAGAATTCAACTACTACTACCATTGCTACCCCTCTATAGAAAAGGCTTCTATTCGTATAGATTGCCAAACAAAAGTTAAAAGCAACAAAGAAGTATTGAGTCAGTTGTATCAAGTGACCTCAGTTCAGGTCTCTGATGACTTATTCTGGGACCCTTCTGATTTTATCACACGTTGCCTTTTTTTTTTCTTTGACTAATATACTTTTATCAGCATGCTAGACAGGATGTAATTATCTTGTCCTTTTAATACTCACAACAGCGCAAACAGATTGCTGCTGTGTACATACATGTGAATGAACTGCATATATTTTTCTTAAATACTTAGATTGGCTCCACATGTGTCTTTTTGCTTAGGAAGTAGCAAAGGGACAACTTAAAGCATTCACAAATAAGCAAAACTCTTGTCTTTCTTCAGATGTTCCTTTAATTTTAAAAATGTAGAGGTCATAGCAGAGTGTTAGAACACAAAGGACTGTGACAAGAAAGAGGCATCTTTATACTATTGGCAGCAGCTCCTTTGATTAAGGAAAAATGTATTATTGTGCAGCTAATGTAACATGTAGCTTTATAATCTATAGAAGAGATAGAAGATGTGTTAGGTAACAGTAAATGGAAGCTGAACATGGCCACTTGTCAAAACATTCTCTACTCTGATTTCTCAGGACATCTGCTAAATCAGAAAGCATAATTGCACCAGTTCAATCCTTTAGAGTTGAGCTGCCAAACAATTTCTGCTGTAACAACATTATGCTAAGACTCTTAGTGAGGCTGTAGAATCTACTCTAAATCAGCAACAGCCACAGGTGATGGCAGCTTACAATTGCTTCCTACTTACTAATTTTGAGTATCTTTGTGCATATGGGCACTGAGGTGTTTGGTCTCAACTTCGCTGTGGCTCTGAAAGCCATCGTAACTTAGAGTATCAACAGTCAGAAAAGGGTGTGTAAAAGTCTCTTGCCTCTGCTGCACATCTGGAAATCTGCCTGGACTGCAGAGAGACAAAGTCCTCCAAGGCAAAGACAAGTAAAAACCTGCTGTAATGCTTCTGGTGATAGAAGTGTAACATGTATAGCTTGAGTATGAAAGAGGATCTATAGTAGGAGGTTAGTAGAAGGTCAAGTTCAATAATGCAGTAAATTTCTCTCAGCCATGCTTTCCTAATAATTTTCCTGCATTTGACCATCTTCATAACCCAAATGAATGGATGTTTAAACAGTATTGCCCAGAGTTTCAGGGAAATGGCCATTTGTTCCTCACTCATCTTTTTGTTTGTTTTTCTACTGATTAGATTATAACCAGTAATCTACCTGGGTCCAAGGAGGGGATAAATGTACGCTGTTTAAACTAAGCTTGTTTGTTTGCTCTTAATGAAGTCCTCATCTAGTATTAAGAACTAATGATATAAAGTTACCGGTCCAAAAGTGGAGCTGAGAATAACTATAAAAAGCACAAACTTCATGTTTAGAAGTTTAAAGCTGAAACTGAGAAGGAACGTTTAACACCCTTTTTCCATCAAAATAAAAGTGTTTTATATACCTGTGTGTGGGAGGTGGGGGTGGGGGTGTAGGGGTGTGTGTGTGTGTTAAACAGTAAGGAATCAATAAAGTTTTCTCCTTGATCTCCTTTGGACTGATTCAAGACAGGATCAAGACACTAAGGAATGCTAAGTGTCCAAAAGCCTTTAGAAAATCTGGGAAAAAAACATTTGGTCAGGAAGTTAGAAGAAAAATTTGTGAAGGGCAAATTAAATAAGAGGGAAGGATAATAGGACAAATATGTCTCAGCTATTTTGTTGTGAAAGCTCATTGAGGTTATGAACATACTTTTGGTTTTTTGCTCATAGCCTTTGTTCAATAGATGTGGTAGCTGAAGTACTGAATTATTTTTCCATGAGAGGGAATCAGAAGTAAAAGTTTCATTTTTCCATATATAAGAACTAATACTTATGTTGAGGATTATACTTTTTGTTTTGGCTTGCACAGAGAGCAAGATACCAAACTAAGCTCCTGCCAGCTTAATCAGACATGGAAACAACATTGTTTGCCTGCTGTAAAACAAAAGATATTAAATAACACTATAGATTCTGAATGGATATGTCCTCTTGCTAAAGCCATCTGCTATTTGCTTTGGTTTCCTATTATCTTGTTTCTCAGAGGAATGCTTTGCTGCAATACACAGCCTTCCTGTTCTAGTTGTAGAATGGTCCATAGTTCCAAACAATTATCAGCCATTTATAATAGAGCTTCCAAAACTCTGTTATAGTTGAATTGAAAGAAAGTAGGTAACTGAGGAAACAAAAAATATTTCCATTTGAAACAGAAAAGCCTCTTTTTGTGGTTTAGTCAGTACTGCCTAGATATTAAAAGTATTCTCTTCACCAAAAATGAAAAAAAATTTAAAAATATTTCACACTTAGCGTCTCCTCAGGTCACCAGCTTAATCCGTTTTAGTAGCTCTGTGTGTATAATGTCTTCTGTAATATTCCAAGATGGCTGCAAAATGTGGGCTGTGTCTAGAAATTGCATTTAATCCTAATTTGCCAATTATCTAATTTGTGAATTGTGTTTATGTGAATATTCATAATTTTAGATCTCATCTGAAAGGTCAGAGGATTGTCAACAATAAAATGCTATGGGATTTGTCCAAGAACAAATCCTCAACATGACTTTTATCATCCTTCATAGTGCATTTTAAAAAAATTACCATTGAAAAATACAGAAAAAGAGGTTTTTACAAGTAGTGGAGCAGAAGTTTTGGCTTAGTATTGTCATGATTATCTTAGTTGTCTTCTTCTGAAAAATTTACTCCTATAAATCTGAATGTAAGAGTGCAAAGAAATAATTCTATTCAAAGGAAGGCGACTCTCCAACTAGTAATTAAATTACAAAACACTAAGAGATCAAAAGAATGTTCATAATATTTACTTACTTATTAATTACTTAATATTCATAAGTAAGTGAATGAGTCACTGAGTCATCTCAATACAGTTCCATGAAGTAAATGGCTCATCCTTGATGTGTGATGATGCTGTCTCTAAAAATTACAATTACTTGATGTTTATGATACTACAGTATTTATGTTTTAGTAGACCTTCTTTTTCCCCAGTAGTAACGAAAGCTTTCACAGAAGGTATTTTTTAACCTGTCTACACATATGGAGTTCTGAAAGTTCAGGCATTTTAACACAACTGTGTGCTGAGCTGGAAACAAGTTATGCTTTGGCCTTCACAGCATCCCAGAATCACAAGGTTGGAAGAGACCTCCACGACCATCCAGTCCAACCCATGCCCTAACACTTCAACTAAACCATGGCACCAAGTGCCACATCCAGTCTTTTTAAAACGCATCCAGGGATGGTGACTCCACCACCTCCCTGGACAGACAATTCTAGTACTTGATCACTCTTTATATGTAAAGAGCTTTTTCCTTATATCCAGCCTATATTTATTTCCCTTGGCATAGCTTGAGACTGTGCCCTCTCCTTCTGTCGGTTGCTGCCTGGAGAAAGAGACCGACCCCCAGCTGACTACAGCCACCCTTCAGGGAGTTGTAGAGAGTGATAAGGTCACCCCTGAGTCTCCTTTTCTCCAGGATAAACAGCCCCAGCTCCCTCAGCCATTTATCACAGGGTTTGTGCTCCCAGCCCCTCACCAGCCTCGTTGTCTCCTCTGGATGCACTCCAGCATCTCAACGTCCTTCCCAAACTGAGGGGCCAGAACTGGACACAGCACTCAAGGTGTGGCCTCACCAGTGCCCAGGACAGGGGCAGAACCACCTCCCTGCTCCTGCTGCCCACACCATTCCTGATCCAGACCAGGATGCCCTTGGCCTTCTTGCCCTCTGGGGCACAGAGCTGGCTCATGTTCAGCTGGCTGTGGACCAGCACCCCCGGTCCCTTTCTGCCTGGGCACTGTGCAGCCACACCGTCCCCAGCCTGTAACACTGCAGGGGGTTACTGTGGCCAAAATGCAGGACCTGGCACTTGGACTTACTGAATTTCATCTTGTTGGACTCTGCCCATCCATCCAACCATTCCAGGTCTCTCTGCAGAGCCCTCCTACCTTCCAACAGATCAACACACACTCTCAGCTTGGTGTCATCTGCAAATCTGCTAATGAAAGACTCAATTATCAGGATCCTCCTTCCCACCCTTTTTGTGAATGGGTGTCACATTGGCTAGCTAACAGTCATCTGGAATTGGAATAAACATCTTAATCTGTCATTTGTTTGGGGTGTATTTTTTGCCTGCTCTCCAGTGGTCAGTCATGTTTGCCTAAAAATCTCTTTGGTATTCCAGGTTCCTAGAAACTGTTTCTGAAATTACTCTGCTGGCAATTCTTTTAGATTGGCTCATTGGTATAATCTTGGTGTGTCAGTAGATTACACTAACAATCCCTGTCTTTTTTACAACCAGTTTGACAGACTAGAAGAAAACTCTGCCATGGCTCAAACATTTTTGTGTTTGTGGCTGCAACAGATTGTTGTTCCCAGAGCTGGTGCACAGCTGAGACCTCTGCAGACATTGGGCAGGCTGTCAGGACAAGAAGAGGTGCACACCCCTTCTTCTTCATTCCAAACCTCTGGAGGTTGTGGGCACATGTATACTTCTAAAAGCAGCTACGACTATTCTGGGCTGCCTGAAAGTCCATGCATGCAAACACACAGAATTGAGCACACACATATGAGCAGGTAGTAACCACATGACCTCACTAGCAACCAGGACTCTGGAAAAAACAATTAAAAAAAGGATGACATAAAAGATGTCTGTGCATAGCCGTCTATAAAATAATATATACAGCAATGGGTGATTTTCCATTCTTTTGGGGTAGGAGTGCTAAGCACAATTAACATCTCTGTACAACAGGACATCTGCTATATGTATGTTAAGATTTAGCACAGGTTTCAGTCTGCCTGTTTTATTTATAATTAAATGCTAACTAAATTCAAAGGAAACTGTTACCTCTCTTCTGAGGTTTTATAGCACCTTAACATCTTAGACTGTATTAAAATATGCATCAGTCAGCCCAGAAGAGAAGGATGCCAGAATGGATTCAAGAAAATTCAGTCAAATGGTAATCCAACTAAATGGTTCTGCCTCTAATTTCTTATGTGACAGGTTTAAGACTGCTCTACTCAGTGTCAGTTTTTCTTGTCCTACTTGATGGGCTAATGGAATAAGCTAGACTCAACCATACTTTCTTTGTGCACATAACGAATGTGCATGTACAGTGAAATGAGGGGGAGAAAAGGGTGTTAGCAGTTAATATCTCATCTGCATTACAGATGCATCTACATTACACACATAAAGTAATATCTTTAGAATGAGACAATCTACAGAAAAATCATTATTTTTTAACTAATTAAACTACTACACCTATAAGGAAAAGCCTTTCACTTTTGTGATTTTCAGTTACTTAGCCTCCAAAACATTTATATGATTAGTTATGTATATATAAAAACTTTGTCAACACATTCACTTAGATAGCGCACAGCAATTGTATTTCTGCCTTAACGCTCTAGTGGAAGACTCAGCAACACCCCACTGTGTTCAGGGCAGGTGTGCCAATAGCTGTACCATGATTTTATCCCAATTTGATCCCAGCCACAATGAGTTTTCTGAATCATCTAGGAGCTGTCTTTAAGGAGCTGTCATATATACATCTGCCTGGAAAGACTAATATGTATACGTGTGTATATGTGTATAAAAATACGCACAAACAAACACATATACACATACACACACACACACATATATATATACAAACACATGTTTGTATGTGTTTTTATGTCTATGTTTTAGACATGTTTGTCAATGTCTCTGCCTATGTATGTGGGTTTACTTGTGAGACAGAGGAAGATTTTCTAAAATGACACACTTATAACTAGATGTACAATGCCCGTGCTGATCCTTGAAGTTCTCTTCATAAAGATGTACAACCCATATTGAATGAAGAAACAGAACTTGCCTTTGGCAATTGCCTTGGCATTATGCTTTGTTTGGAAAAACATTTCTCTGTCTGTAGGTTTTTAAACTCAGCTACTCAGACTCTTCATATACCATAAAATGGAGACTTCTAATTCTTGCTATACAATTTGTGAAAGTTTTTCTTACTAAATTAGTTATTTCAGAGGAGGATAATTAAATATTCTTGAAATTTGCTGCCTAATTTAATTACTGTGCTTTGCTTAAATGAGTCCAGGTGAATTGTTTCATGCCATCCAGGTCTCATTAACAAAGGATAACTACTTGGAACCTCCTGTTTTTACCATTCAGTTTCTGTTTTCTGAACTTGTGTGAAGGGATGAGGAGGAGCAAAGTAACCTGGGATTGAGATAGATTTGAGTGCACCACCTCTGTTTTCCAGTAATAAATCACAGAATGACAAACTGGGGAATGATGGGTCTCTCTAGGCAGTCTCAGCCACGGGCTCAGCCTTGGGCTCAGACTGGGCTGCCCAGGGCTTCTCCCAGACAGGATCTGAACCACTCTCCTGCCATGCAGCTCGGTGAGGAACATGGCTGCATCTTCTCCCTACACTCTTCCCAATGCCAGGAATGCTGCTGTCCCAGATGAACCAGCCCTGGACCTGCAACCTCTCATTCCAGGTCAAAGGCTCCAGCCCCACTAGAGTGGTCACCCTACACCTTGTGGGGTCCTTCCTGTGCTATGCAGCCAAAACTAGACACAGTCCAGTACTGAAACCATGACCTTGTCTTCCATTTCCTAAATAGTTTTCTTCTTTATCTTTTTGTTTAAATTATTTTTCTTTGAACATTTTTTTTTTCTCAAGTACTCATTCTCCCTCTGTGTTTATGCTGGGAGCAATTTTTCTGTACTGTAAGTCTCATGTTTCAAGCAAGATCTTAAGTAAAATCAAAGTGTAGTCTTGAGGGTAAAGGATGAATTGAAAAAAGAAAGAAATACCATGAATGATCCACTAACCAAAGGAAAACAGAGGGTTTTTTCATAATGTCTGCATATATATGTGAACAAATATTACATTCATTTTTTGGGGGAAAATAAGCCAGACCTTAAACAATGAAGGTAGTTTACATTCTAGTGTGACCAATACCTGTTTGGCCATATAATTATAGTTACAACTGAGTGATGTTTTTACACCAGAGGAGTGGGAAATGAGTTCTGCAAGTGGAAGGAATATAACAGATTTGGTTTTAGGAAGAATTTTAATTGCAAGAAAAAGAGGAAATAGGCTTTACACTGATCTTTAAAGAAAAAGAGCAAAAATCCTGATACAGTCTTTCCTACTATGGATAAAATAAGTCGTCTTTTTGACATAGATCTCCCATATTGAACTTCCCATGTCTAGCAGTTAAGTTAATGGGAACAGTGAAGATGCTTCTGTAGTAACCTATGTGGGAACTGAGAAGGGTGAAAGGAAAACAAACCAAACCCCCTCTCTGAAATGGCCTTGAAGCCCCATGTATTTATAGTCTTCACTTAGGGGGCTGCATAACGGCATCAATGAAAATTAATGGAAACAGGTAAACTGATGCAGGTAAACTGTAACAAGGTTTAGGAAGTGTCATCTAGAAGTAATATCCTTCAAAACTTTCTGACAGACAAAATGAAGAAATCTAAAGAAGCGTTGCGAGGATTCAGTAAACATAAAATTACAGATTTGCAAGAACAAACAAAACCATTACTTTGCAGTTGCTGAGCATAAAGTTTTTGCAGAAGAAACCAAAATTTTAAAATTAAACCCTATGTGAACATTAATAGAATTCTCTGAATCACATAACGTGCAAGCAAGAAGTTAGCATTAGGTCCTGTAGCTATTAAAGTTATTTCCCTGATTCTTGGTCATTGCTTGAGAAGCAATATTAATTAATTAATTGAGAAGCTATATTAATGAGTCAGGCTACAAAGAGTATTTCTTAAGGTGAAAAACTTTATGAAAAAGCCCACTGAAAATAGAAGGATGCTTCTGTTTATAAATCAAATATTACTCTGTGAATACAGTCCATAGGAACCTCAGAGAAACACTTGACCTCACATGAAGGGAGTTGTCTATCTGGAAAGAAAGTAAAAATGGAAAATGATGATGGAAATCCTGTCCTACAGAGGAGATAGTGAAGTGAAATTCCTCAAGGAGTGAATGTGGGACCAAGCTTTTTTGTTCTTACCACAGGACAAAGGAATGGCACAATCCTTTGAGAGGCTGACTGTGAGGCCTTCAGCATTCCTTATCAAGCCACAAAATAATCAGCAAAAGAAACAACACTAGCAAGAGCAAGCTCCTAAATAGTGAATTGACGAGGTAAAAATGGTGCTTATGACAGCTACAGGGTAAGAGCATTCACATGGATGGGGCAGACATTGCCTAATCTTTGTTGGCAGAACAAGGAAAAGCAGATGGAGCAAAACAAGTAAATAATTAAAAACTAATGTCACAAACACATCTGATTTTGCTTCTCCCATACTTTAACATTCTGTTATAACTACAGGTTGCCAGCGCTTGAAGAAGTGCATGTTCACAGAGCATCTGCAGAGCTTTATTTATAATGCTCATTAGATAACTGCCCCAGGTAAATAACCAAAGAGAATGCATGACAAATATTTTGTTTATGTCAAATTTTAGCAATTTTTATGAATCTCCTCATTAAGATACCTCTCACATTCACACATGCATGCATGCTTTAGGGAGATGGCACTTTCTTTTCCCAGTGGATGAATACCAGTTTTGTTTAAACAGAACTGCACTGACAGATTGTTTTCAGCAATTACTAATTTCTAGTCTAATTTTCTGGTCTTAATGGCACTATGTTCTTCATTTTAGTACCTGGAAGTGTAAAAGAACATTCACCACAGCATGGTACACTAACCTGTTGGCATGTGCTAGCTTCACTTCGCTGGATTTCCAGACACCTCTCTGCATTTGGGGTTACAGACAACAGATACGACACCTTTGCTTTACAAATCTTTTTTTTCCTTATGACACAGAAGTTTAGATTTACTTAGATTGGGAAAAACAGCAATCCTGTCTTTAGGTCCTTGATTTTACAGACAATATCCAGTGTTAATAATACTGATGTGTTTAATCTTACATAGCATACACATCAGCTGAGCTCAGTCACTGGGCATGGTGCTGTATTTGAGCAGCAGTTTCTGCATTCCTAAGATTGTAAGCAATGTAGGCAAAGGATTGTGGACAATAGAAACTCTACAGAAATTCTATGCTGTATTTTTTTAAATTAATATAATTTTTTACTCATTTACCTGTGAGAATGCACAGGGTTCAGCTCTCTGTGCCTACATTAGCTCTCTGAAAGCATGCTATATAATGACAGAGCAGCTTAGTAGAAAAAATTTAAACACCCACCCCCCCACCCCCCCAAGCTTTTATGAGGTGTTGTGAGGGCCTTTCTATTCATGACTGTGAGATTTGCAAGTCCTCTTATTTTTTAATAACTTAAGTATGTATATAGAGAGACATATAAATCATAGATCAGTTAGATAATTATGTGATAGTTCTTTTCCATTTTTTTTCCAGTTGATTTGGCATATTATTCAATTCTACTTTCAAGTCCTTTGGCTGCATTTTACTCTACAGCCAAACAACTTCAACTTAAAAGTCTTTTTACTTTAGCCAGCATTTGGAAGAAAATTTTGCATTTTCTTGAAGTCAGCTAATCTACTTCAAATCCCAGGGAAAAAAAAAAAAAAAAAAGAAGACACCTTTTTATTTGTTTGTTTATTTGTATTCCAAATTAGCAAAACAGATTAAAAGCCATGAAGATCTGTCAGCCAGCTGATTAAGCGTGAGAACTATGTACTGCCTTTCCTTGCTCATATCTGTCTTCCATTTAGAAAATTTAAATTAAAAACATGCCTTTTTAAAGAAAAAGTTAGTTGTTTGAACATGCACTTGAAATCAAATAGCATGTCCATGCTATATAATGCAATCTAGTACAGCAATCCCTCAACTGTTTCAGAGCTGTGAAGATGAGTTATTTTATCAGTATGGCACTGTGCCTAGCTGACATGGCTATTCTGCTTCTGAAACAATAGATATTCTTCCTGCATGATCTTGGAGTTATTATTACACATCTATTGTTTATAACTGTACTCTGAAATAGGGTTCATCTGCTTACAGCTTGCCTGTGTTAAAATTCCTTATTTTGATTTGCAGGGATACTGTGTAGGAAAATCTTAATTTTTACAAAGCTCTGTCTGAAGCTTCAGCAGGGAGTAGGGTTTAAGTACCTCCAAGTGTAGTCATATTTGCTTTTAAAACAGCACAAAAGCTCTGGGTAAAATTTTCCCCTGTCATTGATGATGCAGATATTTCCTTTTCATATTGTCCTTTGTTCATGTCAGTTCTGTGCTTAGAACAAATGAAATCTATGCTTTCATTGCTAAGGACATACGGGGCACATAAATTTAGCAGAATGAAAGTTTCCTCTGCCTAAACAAAGAAGAAAAATGGTGATGCTTATCAAGGTTAATATTTCTGTATAAAAATATAATTTCTATTTTGTGACTTTTTCCCCTGTAAATTACCACCATCTACTTACATCAGCTCCCAATATTAAGAGCTGAATTTGATTTGCTGCAGTAAAATCTTCCATGCATGTTACCAGTATTAGTAGATGGCAAGTGCAGAGATATTTTCCCAACATTTTTCATTTTAACATAAGCATAACAGGTTTAACGTGGGTATAATCTGGTTTGCAAAGACAAAGAGTCCTTGAGTCCCTCACGTGGTGGCTTGTAAGAATGGCAGCAAAATATGAAACTGCTTCGTTGTGCAGAAAGGAGTACAGGCTTTTGCATGGAACAAAACGTTTTGAATATAAGGAGTGGCTAGAAAAGCAGATACTTTAGAATTCTAGCTGTTATGGAAATTATTTTGTATTTATTTTAAATATTCATAGTTGGACTTTTACCATGTGAAGTTATTCATCCCTTCTTCATTCATTCCTTCTTCAGAGGCTTTATCCTGATCTCAGAAATAAGGGTCCGTTTTTATTTATTAGTTGTAGCACATTATGATCTCATCTTTTGAGGGAACATACCTATGTTTATCTTCACAATTAAGGTGTGTTTCAGAATAAATTGAAAAGTGGACACATGCTCCTCTAAAAGTAACCAACTTGTGAGCATTTTCACATGAAGTTTGATTTTACAACACATTAATTTTTTTCAGACTTTGTGGCATTTCCCTCAGCAAAGCACCATCAATAACTGTTTTTAAAAATTAATCTGCACACACAAATGCTGTCCTGTTGTATTTTTACAGTTGCCTGGTATCTCTTAAGGATTACACACTGTATTAGATTCCTACATAAAAGTTAGCAGGTGGATCTTAGTAGGAAACTAGTCCAAGGGATGGAACATTTTTGTTTGTCTGTGCTTTCAATTTGTTGGTGCTGGCTGAGTACCACCATGTGCCATTACTTTGTTTAGAGATGAAAGCTGCTGCCCTGTCTGCGAGCTCCTGAGCAAGTGAGGTTCTGTGTAAGCGAACAAAAGACTTCCTGGTGATGCTGAAGTGATGCCTTTCTGTCACATGCCTTTCTACACCAGAGAAGGCTTCAGATTATGTCCTGGGTATTTAAGGACTTGTGCAATTACTGTCTGGTCGATTTCTTCACCACAGCTGCTATTCATCCCCTCAAGTCTGTTCTTTTCCTCCTCCTTATTTCAGCATTAATCTCTCCCATGACCTCTCAAATAATTAGTACAAAAAATTAGGCTGTGAAGAAATACTAGTTGCTCTTTAAAGAGAGTAAGGAACACAGATTTCTCCTGTATCCTTTCAAACGCCTTTCCTTCACATGTTATGTAAGCTTCTGTGAATGAATCCAGTAATAGATGGACCAGGATTGATACAAATGTGTTGTTCATATTTCTTTCATTCACATTCACCAGAAAACATTTTTCTGGTCCTTGGAAAAAAAGCTTCCAAAAGTGACTGATATAGTTTTTTCCACTTGGGAAGAAATTGCTCACAATGTCAGTGTCTCCATGGTCCACTTTAAAATTCAGTCACAGAAATGTAACTCAGTGCTGCAATCTACCTGTACAAGAGATCTAAACAGAAAAAAGGAGCTCTTCAGGCTGAAGATGCTCAAATTTCCCCAAGTTCTTTGTGGAGTATAGATTCAGGAATAAAATCTCCCTGCTGTTTGCTTTGTCACTTACCTCTCTCCTGGCTAAAGAATTGGCTTTGCCAAATTGTCACATGCCAAAGGCCATGTTTCTATCTGAGGTGTGTGTCTGTGTTACTTGCACTGAATGCAAACTGGGAACACAACCTGGCTTTGTGCTCTGACCTGTACAGTGCCTAATTGCAGCTAGGCTGCTGCTGAGATCTCAGTGAGACTTAGCTAACCGCTCATGATCCACCTTAAATATAAGCTTTGGAAAAGATAAAAAGTGAGCTGAAGCAAAACTGAACAAGTAAGCCAAAACAAAACTAGAACTACGTGTTCACAGGAAGAAATGCAATAGGAGTTTTACTAATCTGTGCTGTACTGTAATACAGATTGTTATTAAAGTGACTTTCATAATGGTTGCATTTAGACAATGACAAGAACCTTTTTGCTTTCTAATGTTTTTAACAGGAAAGTCTGCAAAGCAGAGCTTTTTGGAAATTAATATTATTTTTTAAATGCTTTTTGTGTTTCTGAGCTGGTTAATATAAATTCCAAAATCAAAAAATGGAGCTCTCAAACTATTAGCAAACCAGTATACTTTAATGGAATATTAGCAAACATAAGGGAAACTTTAAGCAATTATTTCCATGTCAACAAGCTTTTATAAGAAGGTCTCTATATTCAGAAAGACAGGAGTTCTCTTAAATTTACAAAGCTGAAAATTTCGGGGAAAATAATCCTAGTCTAATGCATGACTTTGGTTCTTCTGTGAAGTCTGCCCAGAGAAAGGGAAACTATGTTTATAGAATAATACTGTATAGAAGTGGCTGATATTCCTGTTAGAACTGCACTGCATCTTTTTATTTCTGCAGTCATAATTGCCAGGTGTTTATTGTGGTGTCACAGAGGAGGCAGTTCAGCCTTTTGGATGGTATTTACCTTTAAAGGGGGAAAACACATGGACTGTGAGGACAGCCCACGTTGCAGTTTTACTGAGCCAGGAGTGGGAATGCATTTATGCAATAAATAGCAATGCAGAGAGATGACAACTCTCTGCTGGAGCCCTTGGTAACACATGGCTTAAACAGACAATGCAACTTTATTGTCTAACCATATCTTCCTTACAAATGTCTATAGGAATTCTTGATAATATTATAACAAAACTTTGAATTTTGTCTCAGCCAGAGTATGTAAAGCAGCATCTTGGCAGCAATTTCTTATATGGTCAAGAACATTAAAAAAGCTGCTGAGTTCTACTTAAGAGGACCATCCCAGAAAAATACACTTTTGGTTTCAGTTTATATTTGTTTGTTTGTTTGCTTGTTTGTTTGCTCTTTTTGTTCAAAAAACAAAAATGTGGGAGGATGTCCACTTAATTTTTTAAAACTGATGCTACAGGAGATTACTCTAGTTTATTTTTCTCAGCATCATGCTGAGACTAGAGAGAGTGGGACAGCTTGAGAACAAAAGGGAGCATCTGTTTTTAACTTTATATTTGAAGGAGGGTGTTATTTTTTGCCATAAACTTTGTCATAAACAATTTCTTAAAAAAGTATTTTGTGGGATAATAAGGCTTGAGCAATTCAGGGCAAGGAAATATCTAAAGTTCTTAAAAAATGTTAGACGACTCGACATTACTGCTGATAACTTAAAATTTTAATTGCTGGGCTAAAGTTATTTCATTTCATATTTTGTATTATTTCTTTCAGTTTCAGAAGGAGATCTTACAGATGAGCATAGTTCCATAAAGTATGGATGGGGGAGATTTAATCAATGCACACGGGAATGTACTATACCACCAGACTGCAATTATTAGACCATTTCCACTTTCTTAAGAAGATCTTACTCTCAATTATTTGCTAGAAAATAAATGAGTAAACTAATAATCATGCTGGAGTCTTATTCTTGCTTCCGTAATAGATGGCTCAGAAGAGATCCTTTGTAATTCAGTCTCAATACCATATGTCTCTGTTGACATTAAAGTGCTTAGTTCCAAATGAGTTGGCTTCATTCAAGCATCTTAATTCAAGAGTGGATGATTAGATCTTAAGCTAAAAACCTATTAGGATGTAAGCACTTATGTTGCTGAAAGGTATTAAAGGAACATCATAGTGTGGTTGCAGATAAATCCTCTATATCTACTACTGATTGGTTAAACCTTGTTTGATCTTCAAACAACATTAAAAAGTAGCTGAAATGTGCAAAGCTGAATGTCCCATAACTAAACCTTGAGGATATGTTATGTGAAAATAAATTTTGATGGCTTTTTGGGAGATGGAGAAGCTCAGATATGGGAGTTTGGCACTTGGAGCAGAAGTAACATAAGATGTTTTAAAGCACACACAGATACTTTATCTTTTGGAAATGAAAATTGTGGGCTTTGCATTAGTGAGGAAAGCGTGGCAAAAAATAACAAATTTCAAAGAATTTTATTCAGTCATTCTTTGGCATGGCAACCAGCACTTTTGACTTTTGATAATCCTGCAAGCTGTATATTATATTTTATTTTATTTTTCATCTGCAGAGCAGTGAGAAAGAAAGAAACAAAGACTCAATCTATGTGTAAAGTGAAAATAACTTTCATCTGATTCCTTACTGAATGAAACTAAAATTCTGAAAGTAAAAATTGCTGTCTCAGGGAATTGATTAGTTGCATAATTAATTATTTATATCACCCAGACCACTATACATCTCTGTTCCAATTGATACATTTTTATCTGCAGCCCTATAAAGGATATAAGAAAAGAAAATAATGATAGATGGGTAACTTTGAAATCTTACTTAAATTTTATTTTAAAACATATTTAACAAAAATATCACAAACTGAATTTCAGAGCGTATCCCATGGCTCATGGTGTGTAATTTGATGGCTTTTCTGATTGCCTGGCTTAGATGTTTCCAAAAAGGCCCGTAGGGTAATATTTTCAAGAAGTAACTCTTCCATAATTGTCTGAATAACATGTAAATGCTCATATTTCATTAGTAGTCATATTCCCTACAATAATGCAGAATATGTTTTTTTAAAGTGATGAATTTCAGTTGCAGCTATCTAAAAAGAAATTAAACTCCTTATAGTGATCTTTGCAGAAATAGAGGAAATTTTTAGGTAGTGAAACTTAGGGTGGAATATATATTAAAAAGTAGGTATGGAAAGTCTGATTAAAACTGCAGTGACTTGCTTTGTCTTTTTCATGCTCACTTACTGATGTAGTGAGTAAGTGTAGAAACTTTAGTAGTTTCTGTGACGCTGACCTGTCCTCACTCCTTGCTGCTAAAATAATGCTGGAGAAGATGATGAGTTCACTATTATTCACACTGCTATCCTGGGGAAAAGAAAATAAGAAATAATTTTGCAGGCTGTAATAAAAAGAAAGAAATTTAGCAAATGCACATGTATGAAAAGATGCCTCTGCTTAGAAAACACTTTTAGAAATCAGCTCTGTCAGAGAGATACAGTCATCCTGGTGAATGAACAGTGAAGAATGAACTTCCTTTTGAAGCTCTCATTTGTTAAGCAGAAATTGGTAAGGGATTTCTGCTACAGTTGAAAACCACACATTTTATATTTAAGTATGCCAAAAAGTCATAGAATCATAAAGTATAAAGTAAATGAACTAAAGTATATGAGCTGTCGGAGAATAGTTTAGGTTGGAAAAGACCTCCAAGATCATTTAATCCAAGCATTAATCTGACACTGCCATGGCCACCCTGTCCCTAACAGCTACATGTCTTTTAAACACCCTAAGGGATGGTAACTCCACCACTTCCCTGAGCAGCCTGTGCCAATGATTGACAATCCTTTGAGAGATTAATTTTTCCCTAATATGCGATCTAAACCTCTCCTGGTGCAACTTGAGACTATTTCTTCTTGTACTGTCTCTTGTTACCCAGGAGAAGAGACCAAGCCCAACACAGCTACAACCTCCTTTCAGGTAATTGTAGAGAGCAACAAGGTCCTCTCTCAGCCTCTTTTTCTTCATGCTAAATAACGCCAGCTCCCTCATAGAACTTGTGCTCCAGACCCTTCACCAGATTCATTGCCTTTTTCTGGATACACTTCACAACCTCTGTGTCTTTTTTGTAGTGAAGGTTTTAGAGGTCTGTGATTCTACAGGCCTTGAGAACCTGTTTTCTACTTTTTTAACCTCATTTCTATTAGCAAGTTGATCTGCTGCAAATGAGGGTAGCCAGAAAATGTATTTTTTTCTGTCCATTGCAATGCTCTGGAATCCTGACCACTGCACCACTGCTGACTTGTGGTTCTGGACATATTCTGGACCAGTGTGTCACTGGATCACTGGCCAGTGAAATCCTGCTTAGGATCCAGCCTGGAAGTCAAATCTGGTTTTCCCCAGTTAGTTAGAGCATGCAAGTCCAAGTTGCAGCCTCAGCTCCTTTGTGTTGGCTGTAGGAGCAGACAATTACTTACCCAGCATTTACAAGCCAGGTATCTATGCTTTGGGACTAGTTTGAACAGTTTGGGGGCATTCACAACACTCTCTTCTGACTATGGTCATGGTGTCATCCAGGTGTCACAAGGATCACACAGCTTCATATCATGGAAGGTACGGAAGGTATGGAAGGTGCGGAAGGTATGGAAGGAAGGAAGGGAAGAAGGAAGGAAAGGATGCAGGGAGAGAGAAAGAAAGACAGAAAAATAGAGAGAAGGAAAGAAAGAGAGAGAAAGAGTGAGAAAGAGAGAAAGAGAGAAAGAGTGAGAAAGAGAGAAAGAGAGAAAGAGAGAAAGAGAGAAAGAGAGAAAGA
>CM031878.1:30681001-30718457 GCA_018697195.1 Certhia americana | reverse complement strand
AGAAAGAAAGAAAGAAAGAAAGAAAGAAAGAAAGAAAGAAAGAAAGAAAGAAAGAAAGAAAGAAAGAAAGAAAGAAAGAAAGAAAGAAAGAAAGAAAGAAAGAAAGAAAGAAAGAAAGAAAGAAAGAAAGAAAGAAAGAAAGAAAGAAAGAAAGAAAGAAAGAAAGAAAGAAAGAAAATGAAATTATCTCTGTCTGTCCTATTTTCAGTACCCTTTTCTTCATATATTTGCTAGGGCCTGCATTTATACAGGACTGCAGCTTACGTCATGCTCCTCATCTGTGTAACAAAAAAATCCATGCATAAATCCTATACCCATTTGTCCCATTTAGGTACGTATATACAAGTAAATGAATTCCTAACAAAATCTGCTGCAATGATAAGTGAGGTAAATTGATGCAGTAATGTGGATATGTTTCAGCACAGACTCCCTCATTTTGAGTAATCCTCTGAATGCATATTGGTTTATAGGATGAAATAAGTACATGAAATAATTAGGCTAATGGGAAAAGAGCGAGTAATGGGGAGAGGAAGGACTAGAGAGTGAGTTGTAATTCATAAATTCACATTCCTTGAGACCCGGAAAAGACAAGAACCTGTCTAGGGTCAACATTTCCATACTCCTTGACAGCAAGAGGAGATGGTTTGCATCAACAAAACTGATTCTTAGGAATCAGCTTGTTTCATAACTTCAGAAAATGTATATTTTCTGTAGGTTTAAGATGATAGCACTTAACTTTTAGGAGTGACAGAGAAATTTCAATCTAAAGGATAAATATTATCTAACCAAACAAAAGGGTCTGAAAATTGGTGACATCCTGTGCCTGTTTCAGCTAAAAAAAGCATCCCACTAGATTCCAGCTTCTTGACTGGAAATTCTGCTTGACTTAGGCTTTAATTTCTCAAAACTTATTTACTTGAATTCAGCCTTGAGGACTCTATTGTCCCTCTTTGGCTAGCCTTTAGTTTTGATGTTTTCTCTCTTTTGCTATAGCATTATCACTTTGGCAGTGGCTAAAAGCAGAACCATCAGCTACTATTTTCTGATTATGTGACTGGAGCTCCCAGCTCTGATTCACCTTGCAGGCAGCACCTGTTCTCACACAGTCAATATTACTTTTAGTTCATGGTAGCTAGATTGTGAGGCACTCCAAGCTAAAATCCAAATGAGCCTGTAAATTTAGGCTGGAAATAGCCGCTCACAGGATAATTTATGTTAGTGCTTTCCTGCGGCCAGCTGTATCCTACCCCTACACAGAAGGCACAAACAAATTTCCTCATGACTCATGGTGAAGGAAATATAAAGCAGTTCTGCTTACAATAAGAAAAAGCTTAATGAGATGGGTATATATTCTCAGACCTTCAGGGAGCCATGTGGTACTCGTCAGCACTGACAGTGAGCTGAAAATCTGACCAGTTAAGATTTACAACTGCTTATAACTGAAGATGCATAGCCCTGTGCCCCTGCCCCTTACACTTGTGGAAACATGGGGCAATTTGTTCTGCCAAAGGGCATGGAAAATAATGCTCACTCTCATTTTACAAGAAAGCTGCAGATAAGTGCCATTAATGATCAACATATGTTAGAGTTTGTGCGGCTTGTCCCTGGAATATCTCCTGCAATTCCAGTGACAAGAGCCAAAAGCATGACATTCGAGATTGACAGGATACTGCAAGTTCTGATCTCACAAAAAGGCTAATGTTTTATTTCTTTCATACCTTTTTGGGTGCTTCAAGGAAGAACTCACAGTAAACACAGTGTGATCAAATACCTACTTTGTTGCTGAATGTTTAGTTGAAAATTCTTATGAAGACGTTCAGTCTAAGGACTATTGTCATGTATAGGTTGTATAATTTAAGAGACCTTAGCTCAATTTTGTTGGTTTGACTGCCTTGCTTATTACTATCTCCTTGTAAGGAATTTCACTTGTCCATTGATGCCTGCAAGCATCTGAGATAAATGCGGATGTGATTTATCTCAGCTTTTCCCTGGGTGCCTTCTCCAGACTTTCCTATCATGCAAGAGTATGTGTGCAGAAAATGTTGCTATGTAGAAAGCTGAAACCACTGAGAAAAAGATAAAATGCAGCATGGTGAAAAGGACCGGCAAATCTTGGCTTAAAAAAGCATATCCTCTTTTCCTTTACTGGAAGAGAGAGCAAAATGTTCAGCAAATTGTGCTGAACAAACTATAAAACTTCTTAACAGTCATCCTCCCTGTTGTGTGGTTTGCAACTGTTTGGATACACATGACAGTCTGCTGGCTTTAGATGAAACCGCTTTGTTGTGCTACAATAAAAAACAATAAAATAATAGAAAAATTATATATACAAAAGTCTTTCCTTGGATATATCTCAACTACCTGACTAACAACTTATGTTAAATGGGAAGTTGTACTGTTAGAGTTTAAAAGAACATGTGTCTGACAATAACAGAACATTCTGAGACCTTTCTTATTCTCAGTCTATGTCTGGTGGTACAGGGAAATTTTTCTCCCTCCCAAGACATCAGCTCTTCACCTTTGAGGACAGGTTATTGATTCAGTACAAAAATTAGGGAGACATCAGAACTAATTCGTGCTGCACCTCAGGCAAGTCACAGTGCACATTTTGATAATCCAAGCTAATTTACATGTTTTCCTTGAATAGTATGCAAAAATTTTAAAGAGCAAAAATCATTCAAGAAGAAAAGTCACACCCATAAGGATCTTCGATTCTAGGAATATTACCAACATGAATATTCAGTAAGATGGAGAATTTTGCAAGGGGATAAAAATTACAAAATGAAGGAATAACATATGACACATTCACTTCTATCAGAAACAGGCAGAATGAAATGCCAGTGCAGGTTTGGACTGTACACCAGGAGCACTGGAAAACAGGGTAGGAAATTCCACTTATGATATAGACTTTGGAAGTTTGTTGTTCATGAACAGAAGTGCATCTGCTTTTCAGAATGCTGACCTGAGTACTCTGCTGGCTGTAGCTTGTGCAAAGTGGGGTGACTGGCAGATGACTGCAATTTTCTCATCATTGACACAGGAGTTGTGCTGTAAGGCTTATTACACAACTGTGCCTGGAACTAGGTAATGCTGATGGTATGTCATTTTGTTACTTTGAAGATTTTAGCCATGTCACTTACTCTCCTTATGCCATAGATGTCTATATTTAAATATACATGGTTGCAGAACCAGCCAAACTAGCTTTGAGAATATTCCGTTTCTGTAAGCAGATAGAGTTCTGGTGGAACAATGCTTGAATCATTTTATTCACTCTAGGCCTCTGGCTATCAAAAAGAAACTTGAAATCTACAGGAAGAGAAAAGAATAACAGAAAAAAAATTCTAAAATCATTAGAAGTGGGAGAAATTTGTTCACAAAAAAAGTTATGTGATGTTGTCAGAGAGAAAATAGTACACATAGTGCTTTTTGACTTTTTTGACTGATTGTGGGAGTGCACAATGCAAAGACAAGTATTATACCATGAATGTACTTTAATTCTAAGAAAAATAGAGATCCCAGGGTGACTCTTCCGTACTAGGACTCTTAGTGTAGCAGATTATGCAGAAAAAGAGTAATTGCCCTACTACTAGAAATAATATTAGTAGAAGAAAAGAGAAGACTACTTGCTGATGGCCGAGCTGTCTAATGAATTGCCAGTCTTTTCAGCTCAGGCTTTACTTCTAATGGGCATTATTTGTATTTCCCATTTATACACAGACTAAAGAGAAATTCTGTGCAGAACCTGCCTAAGAAAGCACTGCCTGAGAAAGCCAAATGACAAAAGCATACACAACACAGGAAACTCTTCTATATTCCTATATAATCCTGTGAGAGTAACTCTAAGCTGCCCACATGAACTCAATCTCTCTGTCCTAGGCTCAGCAAAATGACATCCCTTTAAGTAGAAGGAGGAGTAGATTCATCCCCCCCTGGAGATATGGAAGGCATTCTCTCATCCTCCCTGCACACCTTTTGGTGGCCTTAATGCCCATACTTTACTGCGGGGTGAAAGCTGGACTCTGCTGAAAGCTGCCCCTGCAAAGCAGGAGACACAGTATTGTTGAGTGCATGTTGTACCTATGCAGTACAAAGGGCTCTGCAAGGCTTCACAGACCTGCTCCTTGCAGGTCAAAGAAGGGGAGCATATCCTGCCTTTGGGAAGCTGGCTCAGTCTGTATGGCTGGCATGCCCACATGGTGTGCTGAACCAAAGGCAGTCAACAGTCATTTGGGTAGAAACTGCTTGAATGCCATTCATGCATGTTGCAATAAAAAATCCAAACCCTTGTACCTTGCAACTGTGAAATACTGCCAATCAGACTTAGACTCTTCAAATGATGTCATCAAAGGAGTAGAGCACACCTCCAGATGCTGGAATAATTTTATCTCCTCCCTTCTTTCATGATCATTAAAAAAAATATGATCAGTGGGGACAGGAAAGGTAAATATCAAGTTAACTCTTCAATGAAAAAAGTGGCTATTCCTTGGCATTCACTTTCCCGCTACAAGGGCATTGAATATGTCCATTGAGACAATGTCAGAACTGCAGCAGTGCATCAATTCTTCCAAGCAGCATCTCTGACCTGGGGGATGATTGTGCCTCCTACAAATGCTCAATTTTCATAACATATTATTGCTGCATCAAAAACTTTAAGATCTTTTATGTTTGTAATGACCACAATCCTTAAGCAAAATTTTTTCAGCCTCTTGGAAGTCTTGTTCTAGTTTTTACTGGAACAAATCATTTATGCACATGTGTGTGGGGATGGGCTTTCTTGCTTGAAGCATCCATTAACAAAACAGCAAACACAAAAATGCCTGTAGAATTCTCTTTCTAATACTAAAAAACAGTACTGAAAGAGACTTTTTCACTTGTACATCCCAGAATGTCTTGATATGACAACTACCTACTGTAAAATAGCAATAACCATTCAAAAACACATATTCAGTATACTGTTGCAATGTGTGACAATGTTAAAAAAGTAGTCTTTTTAAAACGAGTATTAATCCAAGCTTAGTCTTTGACCTAGCACTTGAGTCTATTCTAGCATGTGGTCAGAACAAACATTTGAAATACATGAAGTTCATCTGCGAGTCATGGAAATGGAGATTGTTAATCAAAATTAAATAGAGTTTGTCTCTGATTGTTAAGCTTAGAAGAAATACAGTCTTTGTGGTAGAGACAGGCACAAAACAGACTGAGAAACCCAGATATGTAGTTGTAAGCAGAGGAGAGAACTGAATAGCTTCTCTTGCTTCCTCTGTGTATGTCTTGGGCTACTTGGCTCTCTGTGTGGCAGGGGTATGCCTGTCCCAAGTTTTTTTGTCAAGTCTTAGACATGTAATTCACTTCAAAGGCAAAAAAGGCCAAAAAAAATTCCATGGCATGAGGCCAGGAGTATTCAACTGGAACACAGGTTAGAAGTCTGGCGGCTAGTCCCACTAAATATTTGCCTGTGCTAAAGGTAAATGACAGCAGAGATTCATCTTACATTAATTAGTAATCTGATAAGTAAAGACTTTCACTTGGTAATGAGAGAGATCTATATGGTATTTATATATATTTCAAATTTTCCTTCTTCCTGACCTGCCCAAGTACCTGTTGCCTGTTGGGGGGAGTCTGTGTGTCTTCAGATTACTCATTTTTGCTTTTGACCAGAAAGCGAACCATGAACAAGGCAAATGTTCTATCCAAAACTGATGAGTTAACTGAAAAAGTAATCATTTTGAAATAATATCTTTTCAGCTATGTGATTGTAAGAAGTACCAGTGTTTAACCCTAAGGGGGCAGTGAGAGCCTCTGCTCCTCAGGCAGAGCAAAGCAGAGCTGAGTCAATTTAGTAAATTTGCATTTTAAACTCCCAGCCTCATGTTTCTTTTGTGCAGCTGTGAATTATCCCACTGTGCAGACCTTCATCTAGTTTAAATCCACATGTCAGCATGCTGAAAACATGCTGAAGACATGTTAATGGTCTCACATATTGCAGTCTGGTAAATTATTTTGTATCTTCTTCTTCAGAGATTCAGTGGGACATGCACCACTGTAGTGGTGGTGCTGTTCTGGTCTCCAAGGCAGTTAAGCGGACAACATTTGGTATTAAAACAATGAATACAACTGGAGAGGGTGAACATGAAAAACCAGGCTGCATTTTCTGAACAGGACTTGAGTGCCCTGGAGTTTGGCCATTCATTATTCTTTTTACTCATTACAATCTTCCTTTATGTTAGGTAGGTAACTTGGTTTCTGCTGCAGCTTTCATTTGAAAGAACTAGTAATTGTTTTGCTGTTCTGCTGAGTTGAATGTTGTTTGCAGTCTTCTTGTCCCTGAATGTCTGTAAAAGAGCAGATGCTACTCAGAATCTCAGCTTCAGTGTTACACTAATTGATTGTCTTCATTCATAGAAGCGAAGGACTTCATCGGTAGTGTTTCACCATTTTCTTTCACTGAGGTAATGCAAATTCTGGAAAAGATGTATTTTAAGTACTGTACTCATGACAGAGGTAAGGAGGATGATATCCATCAAAGCAAACATTTACACTAGAATAAATCAGACCTGGTTAAACTAATTAAACGTAATTTTCAGTTAAATAGATTTTGATAATTTGCTTAAATCTCTGTCTACACTGTCAGACTTTTCTGTTGCCATGTTTTGCCTTCCCCACTACTGATAAAATAGGAAAAAATATCTCTGAGAAGATTTTTAAGGGACGGGGGAAAGAATATTATAACAATCCCGAACCTTTTTTTAAGGCAATTCTGATAAACATGGATTATTATGAGTAAGGTAAAATTAGTCTGGAAGCAATTTCAAGATGATAATTAATTGTTAGAATGCTTAGACTAAGCTGCTGCTAGCACTCAGTGTAAACTGCAGGTGGCACCATTTATACAACATTTTAAAGAGCACCGGGGAAAAAAATTCTCACTTTTAATTTGAGTTTTCTGATGGCTTGCCGTGATCGTATAGTGGTTAGTACTCTGCGTTGTGGCCGCAGCAACCTCGGTTCAAATCCGAGTCACGGCAGAGGATGAGGTCTCTTTTGAAGAGATGTAATTGCAGATTGCACACCAAAAGTTATCTATTAGTGATGTCTAAGACTAAGGTGAGAAAGCAATTAGAACTCTGTAACTTTTACAAGAAGGTTAAAAGAATATGTGGCGTAAACAAGTATTGACTCAGAAATCCTGGTGCCAAGTGGGATTTTTTTTAATTTTAATTTTTATGGATATTGTAATAAATACAGTCTAATAGTGCCCCTGGAATTTTTACTCTTTACAGCTACTTTATGTCTGGACTGACCCACAAAGCCTTTTTGGTTTTGATCTTTCCTAGTTTCTCGTGCTAATAAAACAATCAGCCAGAATTTCTTGGAAATATCACAGTGGTAGATACGGAGATCTTGCTTACCTAGGCCTGGACTGCTGCCAGCAGAAGGTCTTTGCTGGTGGCTGACAAAAGGAAGCATCACTTGTTTGTTGATTCTCTTTGTTTTTATGGTAGGAACAGTGTGTAATTTCACAGTCCTCTTTCACTGAGTAATATGAGCTCAGATTTTCAGTATGAAGACTTCTAACATTACTATTTTGATTTAGTAAATTTGTAATAATATCTAACAGCTGTTTGTGCAATAAACAAACAAAATTACATACAATTTAGTATGTGCTCATTATTATGAGTTAATAAATAATTTTTAAACTAATGAATAGTTTCTGCTAGTTGGTCCTTTAATTTGATATGGAGTTAGTTCACTGCTGCATCTGACAGGACATCAGCCCCTTTACAATGGATAACATCTTCAAAATGTTCAGACAGATTCAAGCTTCCTGCAGCAAGTCAACTGCTTCAGAGTGTGAATGACAGGTGCCTTTCTCTCTCTCCAAGGAAGCAGCAAAATTCTTTACCATCCTACTGAGTGAGGAAGTGAAACAAATCTTTTTTAACACCAGTGTCAGGAAAAATCAAAGCCCTGCATGCCTGGAAAACTGGGAGGGTATATCACCTTTGGAGGCTTTGGGCTTAGATGTCCCAGTTCTGGTGCAGTAGGTAATGAATGAACCCTGACATGTTATGACTTTCATCAGGTCCATGAGAGCTCTTTCTGTTGTATTTTTCAAGATATCTTTGAGTATTCCTCTGACTGGACTTTGATTTCCTATCTAAATATCATTCATCCTTTTCGGAGCACGTCAGAGCAATTAGCTTGTGAATTCTTGGTCTAATTGATGAGACAGATGTGACTGATTTCCCAAAAGAATGCAATTTAGAAATATGCACTAGCATGAAAGACACTAGAATGATCTTTCATACTCAAGCCCTGCTGTAGACTTCTGGAAATGTCATCTGCTGTGTTAGATTTTACGAAATCCAGAATTAGCAAACTAACTCATCACAGGTACATGTACTCTTTAAAGAATCCTAGTGAATTAAGTCCTAAAAAAGGAATTCAAAAATTGCCATGCCAAATATTTTGCTCTACTCATGCATCATCCTGAGGCTTCTAAAGCACTCAAAGCTCACCCCTGCTTGACCTCAACTTATCTGGAACTGACTTCTCTATATCCAGTGTTCATCTGTAGCAAAATATTTCCTTATTGCAAGGTAATTGTTGATGATTCTGAAGAATTTCACTAGTACAGGAGAAAAATTCCATGTGTCCTCTTAAAAAAAATTATTCTTTTTTATGATTCCTTACTGGAAAACAGTGGTTATTCAGTTTGATTTATTTTATTTGTGATACCAATATTTGTTTTGCTAGCTCAATGGTCACACTATAAACTGAGACCATATAAACTACACCTACAAGGATGGTGTAGGCAGATAATAGACCTTTTTTACCACTTCCCCTCACAGTTACTTATTCTCCTCACAAGAAAATGAAAATTAAAAGCCAGCTTCATTTTGGAATATAAACATGCAAGTGCAGATGGCTCTTAGCATTCTACTTTGTGAGAAAATATCAATCAATTTTCCCTTCTCATTAGACAAAAAGCAAAAATTTCAGTGCAAAAGAGTTTCAAGGATAACAGGGCTGCAGACTAGGAAACACAAAGAGGAAATCCTGGAACAGATTTTGAACCTTGAATTGCACAAAAAGTTGCTTGTATGTTGCTGGAATATGCAAGTCATCATGTCTAACAGACATGAACACATAACATTTTCCAGCTGGAAACCATGGTCTAAATAATAATGATAATAATAATAATAATTATGAGTATTTTTTTACTTTCTTTTATTTTATAACTATTAGAAGGTTTACACAAATCTATTTCTGAAGCTCTGAATTTTTTATTGTCTAAGAACAATTTATGAGCCATACAGAAGTGTTTACTTCAGCAGCCTCCTCTACCTTCAAACTGAAAGCAAGCGTGAAATGAATAGTAGTTTTAAAACAAGGCACGAGAAGAGAGCACATGCCTTCCTTTGCAGTTTTCCCCATGTCACTTCATGCTTGCTATTGTTCTCATACATGGCTTATTCTGCATAAAACATAAAATCTTTAGGACATGGAGGCATCTAACTCCATATCCCCAGCATGACTACTTTGCTTCTTGGCACTGAAAGTAGAAACTAATATGACATGCTCATCAGGTTCTTGGGAAAGATTTCTGTATTTTTATTGTATCTTAACATTAGTTGTTGATTAGGGTCAAAGCTGCTAGTTTTTAAGTCACAGAAAAAGTTACATTTTTAAAATGTAGCACTGAACAGACAGTCCTGAAAAACTTTTAAAACATTAATAGAGGCTGTTGTATATTCCTGTTATTCTTCATTTTTCAGGAGTGCAGCAAAGTTGCTTGTATCTTGTCTGATGTCTGTATCGGGTGTTGAGCAGGATAGAAGGCAGTGGATGTTTTGTATCTGCAGTCATCAGGTCAAATTAATTGTCTTTTTATTCTCTTTACAGGAGTTCAGCTCATATTAAAACTTTTATAGGTCCCGTCTGAAATCCTTTCAAAAGGCTGTGGTCAAGTAGACTCTTTGAAAGGAAATATGTGGTAAAAAGAACTCTAAAAGCTTAAATACCTGGTTGTGCTTTAGCAAAAAATTCCAGGAATTCACTTCACAGGTGGGATGATTTTACCTCTGTAAATTCAGCTCTGAGTTTACAGGCTATTATTGTAGAATGGGAAAGAACTGGCAGACAGAGAAATTCCTAAGCCTGATGTGTAAACAGAACTACATAAACAATGTCTGATGTTGCAGTTCTGTTTTCATAATCTGTCTTTGGTGTTTCTTGAAAGAAAGCATGTCCTAGTCTCTAAATAAGACTGCTTCTTTTTCATAAAGCTTCAGCAGATGCAGCCCTAGAGAGAGCTGCACCAGAACATATGTGAGGACTGTTGTTCAAGTTTTGAAGGTCTTGGCTTGTACTGCTTTTGGTTAAGCTTTGACTCAGGTTTGAGTCTTACAATTTTTTGCATTACAATTCAAACTACTGAGTAGGGCCTGGTTTTACTTCTTCATCAAAAGCTCAGCACAAACCAAAACCTACCAAATGTCTCAAAAACTATCTAATTAATGGTTCATGTTTCACTTTTAAAATATTTATTTCTCTATGTGTTTGCATCTTAAAATTCCAAGTTCTTATTTTTCTATATTCTAAGATCTTTATAGAAGTGGCCTTTTGATTTAAAATTTCACAGAAACAAAATCAGCTCTTTCATTCAGATTCAAACACATAAGATAAATAACTCTTTCACAAAGCTTCATGAAATTAATTCTTGCGCTTAATGTTTTGCAGCTTTTATACAGAAATGGTGTGTATGTTTTCTCTGCATTAAATACAACTCAGGAGATGGCGTTTTTTGATATTCCTTCCAAAAGAATTCATTCTTTGCCACAAAAAAGCCTCAATCCAAAGGGTTCTCAAAACATGGTGGTTTAAATGTCTTTGAGAAGAGAGTATAGTTTTAATATTTTGTGATAATTAGCAAAAAAGATTATTTTATAACACAGTCTGTAAAGTCAACATAATCATATTAATAGTATCTCTGTGCCAGCACCTATGTGCCTCTTACACCTGAGAGCTGTGTATGAAGCCAGCAATAGAACTCCCTCAATTCTTCTGGTAATTTTTTTTTTTGTGTATTCCTGAATTCCAAGTTTAGATCTTGTGCTTCCAGCTGTTCAAAGAATGATTTTTTTTTTCTTCCTGCTGTTGTTCTCTAATATGAACAGCAAACCTCTTATTTTACTGTCCATATTTGTATCTAAACAAATGTGCTTATTCTGGGACCTGCACTATTGCTACTATTCACCATGCAGCTGAAGGTGAGAAGGTGTCCTGAACTTTTTATTGGCACAGATAATAAAACTTCTTTACCATATAGCTATAAAGACATCTGTATAAAAACATATGGTATAAATTGGTATTTTACTGTTATACTTGAGAAAGCAGTCTGAAAAATTTTGTTAAAGCAACAGTAAGAACATTAGCATATCATAGAAAATTCTTGCTGGAAACACGCTTTGATGTCTGGATTATTGGGGTTTTTTTGCATAAGAACTGAGCTTGACTGAAATATAATTGCAAAAGAACTCTAAAAGTCCTAATATAAGAAATGTGAAGTCTTCCATAAAGACAAAAATATAATTTCTAGAAAAGAGATTTGCAGTTGATTCACCAGCTTTATTTCCCCAGAAGGTCATTTTTATTTGCTAATAGATGGGTTTAATGGAAATAATGGAATTAAATATACCTTGCAGTCTTCAGTTTTGTGCTTGGAATATGATGGAAAAGCAGTCTCATTGCACCTTAATAGTTCCAAGATAGTCTTGTTTTATTACTTAAGTCTGGACAAACACCTGATGGAAGTTTGCCAAGAGTTTTGAATACTCTGTCTGATTGCCTGAATGATGTTTGACCTCAGAAGGACATACACTATTTCAGTAAGGAAAACTTTGGAGAATCTGATCTCAAATATTAGAAACATAATCGATTTGCCATAAATAAGTATTTATTGCTTCCCCCTTTTTCAGCCTGTTTGTTATTTTCACCTGTAATCAGGCCATGTGCTTCAGTATGAAGAAATTATTTGGTCAAAATGAACAGTTTCTTCTTCAGTCATCAAGATATGTAGCTATCTACAGGTAAAATTTCAATTGGTTACATAATCTAAGATTGTTAATAGGTTTTTGAGCATATCCTATTAATAATAAATAAAAACTGTGTTGCCACATACAAAGTGCCCAAAAAATAGGTGCTTGGGAGTGTCTTTTCAAAATTTCTTTCCTTGTGTCTTTCAGCCAGCTCCCCTATCTCACCATTCCCACACTGGAAAACCACTGGTCCCTAGCACCCCTGCCTCAATATACAGAAACACCCTCCAGGCAGTATGGGCAGGAGGAATGAATGTTGCTTTGATAAACAGAGAATCTTATTAGACCATTTTTCTGCCTTTTGGCAGAAACCTCTCAGTTGCATTATTCTCTCCCTCCAGCAAAAAGGACACTGCACTTCCAGCAGTGTCTTGCTTCTCTTTTGTCAAATTTATACCTAGACATGATGTCTTCTATTTGCTGCTATTGATCACTCATCTGGTAAGTGCATAGTTCTTGGAGTAAAGATACTGTGAAGCATCACAGCAAAGAAATAATTCGCATGTAATTTAATGCCTCCTTTGCTGCTCTTTCTGGAAAAAAACTCTTCTGGAATTTTCCTTTGTGGTGAGAAATCCCTGGGGACAGATCATAGAAAGAAATTAATGTTTGCTGGGAAAATGCAAGGACATTTGTTAAAAAACTGACAGTGTGAAATCAGAGAAAATATCGTCCCAGACAACATTAGTATAGCAACATCTGCATGATCTTGAAATCACACAAAACGAGAGAAAAAGCTCATGCTGCAAATGAGTGCCATCCACTTTGTCAGGTAGCAATGAGTCATATGAGCTTTTCTTTCGAGCCGCTTTCTCTCACCTGTTTATTCTGTGCATCAGACACTGAAGTCTGTTTCTGCAGTGAGGGTTTGCGTGGGTGTCTCCTGCCCGGCGCTGCCCCAGGCGTGGGGATTCAAACAACTGCGCTCCACCGTGCCGGACTCGGACCGTGAACCGAGGTTTCTGCGGCCACAAAGCGCGATACTAGACGCTGTAAAACCACGGCAGGCTACAAAGGGCATGCCCGATGCGGGGGTTTCTGTCCCGCCTCGCAAAGCCGCGCAAGCATTGCCATCTAGTGTGGGCCGGCTAGAACATGCCGCCTGCAGCCATCCTCCCCGGGCTGGCCGCTCCTCTGCGGCACTCCCGAGCATCCCTCCCAGGCTGCAAACGGCGCTGCCGACAGCACACCTGCCAAAGACACAAAGGCACAAATGTTATTGTCGCAGAAGAATATTCCTGCTCCTTTCGGCAGCTGCAGTCCGTTGATGAAACCTTCCATTGCCTCCTCTTCGGCCAATACCTGTCTTCAAATGTGCAATAATTTTGGTCTGTGAATTTTCTTTCTGCTTTCAGAAAACAAGGAGGGAAAACATGGGGAAAGCACATTTAAAGTTACATAATTATTTTAAATGCTGTTGAAAAAGAAGCATGAAAACACATGTGGCCCCTCCTGCTGTAAGTCAGATTTGAACCAAAGTTGCCATAGCACGTAGTACCAGTCACTGGACTGTCACAGCAAGCTGGCACATTGTGACAGGTTTTGAACAGATATGCCAGAAAAATATAAAATCTAGTAAAATAGGAAATGTTGACAGCTGTGAGTCATTACAAAAGGATTTCTGTCCAGGCCTGAGAGTTAAGGTTTCAAAACACAGGTGTTCTTAGTAGAATTATTCTAATTATTATCTTATTAAAGATCTCATACCTGGCTATTTAGTCTCACGTTTTAATTCTGTGTCTGACACTGATAACAAGCAAAGATTGATAAAACTAAGTATCTTCACAATTCTGTTAATTAGTTTAAAAAGTAGAAGGAATTGGTGGATACACCAGATGGTGTTGCTGGGACCTCATCAGGATGGAGAAATGGTCTGACAGGGACTTCCTGAAACTCAACAAGTGAAAATGCCAAACCTGGCACTCAGGGACAAACAATCCCGTGCACCTGCACATGCTGAGAGCTAACCAACAGAAGAGCAGGAAAAAAAGGCCTGGGAATTCTGATGGACACCAGGCTGACCATCAGCCAGCAGTGTGCCCTTGTGGCAAAGACTAAAAGTCACCCTAGCTGCATCAGGCAGAACATTACAGCAGGTCAAGAGAGGTGACCCTCTCTTTGTCCTCAGTATGGGTGAGACATATCTGGGTGGTGTGTCCAGTGCTGGGCTCTCGGGTAAAAGAGAGACATGAACATACTGGGGCGAGACCACTGAAGAACCACTAAGATGATGAAGGGCTTGCAGCTCAAAAAGTGGAGCTGGGGCTTCTTACATTCAAGAAGAGCAGTCTTGGGGAAGGAATTTTTCAGTGTGCATAAAAACCTGATGGGAAGTTAAAGAGATAGGAGCCAGGCTCCTATGTGTTGTATGCAGTGATAGGATGGAAGGTGATGGGCAGAAATAGAAATAAAGGAAATTATTTTTAAATATAAGAAAAACTTATTTACTGTGAGGGTAGTGAAGCTTCCTTTCTTGAGGTATCCAAACCTGACTCAATACGGTCTTGGACAAGTAGCTGTGGCCTACCCTGCTCAAGTCACCATGACACTATAGATTTCCAGGGGGGCCAATCAGCCTCAGTGATTCTGATCCTTGGGAAAAGGAAAAAAAAATCCAATAAGAGCAACTCAAACCTGTTAACCAAAAATAAAATGGCAGTGCTTGAAATCTTTTTTTTTACGTTTTTGTAATGTATAAGCATAGGCAGTTGAATAGAGAGAGTCCATCAGCACCAAGAAATGGGATGCTGAAAGTTTGACAATCTTCCCGGTCAAAATCCACAAAGTCTGTGTGAGCCAGAGAAGTAAGCAATAGCTGGAGATTGAGCATCTCAGTTGGTGCAAAAACTTCTTCTATGTTTTCAGAACTGACAAAAGCTTTATAACATGCATTTTACCCAGCACATATGTGTGCTATATTTTTCCTGGGAGTTAGAGATATCCAGTGATGGATATGAATGTTTAAAGGTATAGATTAGCAAAATTTCCTGCAGTTTTCCAGCTCCTCGTATTGCCAATGTGAACAAATATAGATTACATTTTTTTTCAGGCAAATTCCACATGGTTATTAAAAAACAAGTTGGCTATCTAGCCACAAATAAATAAAAATATGCCAGTTTACCGCTGTATTCAGACCATACTTCTTTTCTCTCTCTTTTTTTTTTTCCACTCAGTGCTGTAAGAGCACATACAACATACACCACATACCTGGTTGTATGTGCTGGAATAATAATAAGAATATTCACAATTGTTCTGCAATTTAATTCCATTTATTGGATCTTATTGTCACAGTATTTTCAGTTCTGTATTTGATGCAAAGGTCAAAAGTATTTTATCCATGTGGCACAAGGCCACATTTCTGTGCATAAACACTATGCATAGCTTTAATTGCAAATCTTAGTATGACTTTGTGTTAAATGAGAGACTTTTACATCTGGTCTTGTTCATGGTCTAATGTATATAAAATTCCTATCCACTTCATATTTAAGGCCTACATGCAACCCAGTAATCTCTCTGTTGCTTCCATCCTCTATACTTCTTTTTTGTTGAAATTAAACCATATTGTCAGAAAACCCAAAGCACATCTATTAATTGTGTGGTACTCTGTGTCATTCAAGAAAATGGGTGATTTTTATAACGTTTTAAATGAAAAAGCATGCTTGCAATATTAGTAGATACAAATCAAAGCTTCTGCCTTTGACTCATCTTGTGTGTTTGTAACTGTTAAACATGACTAGTTGCTGTCGGCATCAAGGGAAAAACCTGTCACATTAAAGTGACACATTCAACATTCTGAGTACAAAGCATGCATCTCTGGGGATTCCTTGGTTTGATAGCATGTTAGTTTCTTTAGCTGATTGTGGTTGCTGAAATTTAGATAAGACCTTGATTCATTTGGAAATTCAGAATCTTGGTGCTGAACAACAGCAGGTCTCCTTGAAATAATCCTCTGTTTCCAGTGTTTCCATTTAAAAATGATCCACTAACCAGGCCTAACTTGAAGAAGCAGAAGAAACTTAGCTGAGCTCATATGGTTGTAAGGTTGCTTTACATTAGAGCAGGCAATGGCAACATCGTTGAAAAGAGTGTTCTAGCATAAGGAAAAACTCAGAGGCAAGTAGGGTTGAAGTCATGTCATCTTTTTTGTGTTCAGCGTGTAGTTATGCAAGACTGCTCAGGTGGATAAGCACTCTAACTCACAGTGGTGAAGCAGACCTTTGCCCCAAGGCATCTGCAGAGTCATCTGTGGTACAGTTTTCAACATTGCAGGAAATGTTACTGCTACAAATGACTGCTGCTGCCAGCAAAATCCCCTCACCCTGTAATCCATCTTCTCTTTACTTTACTACCTGTCTTTCCTTGCGTATCATAACTTAAATTTTCACTGGATTGAACTTCTGTTCTGTTTACATTATACGAATGTAAAGTAGCCCATAGATACATGCTACAGGTTATTGCACACTTAAATACAACCAAAATTTCCAGCAAAATGGTCCCAGAGCAAGAGGCTTCTTCCTGGGCTATGCTAAGAATGCAGAAGAGCTAACTCAGCTGCTAAGGCCCATGCACTTCCCTGAGAAAAATAAGTGAGCCTCCCTTAGGGGTGTGCATTCCAAAGTAACCTTTTTGATAAACTAAGTTTCATTGCAGTCATGCAAAATGTAGAAATTGAGCTTCTTTTTATACTTACTTTTTAGTTGTCTGTGTTGTTATGTGTAGAAGATTATGTGAAGATTCAATGCAGGATGCAGAATGCTTAGGGTATATATGAAGTGCAATATTAGACAGAAAAATTATTTGGGTTTGAAGTGTGTTAGTGTCTTACCCAATAAAGTTTAAAAAAAATCCGTTATCATATCCTGAGTTTGATGGTAAACATCTCAGTTTAAAATCACTTTTTAAATGAATCTCTCATCTTAAGTTAGTACTGGCTTAATGTAAAAGATTAATTTTTTTACTGAGATATGAATTATATAGTGTCTAAACAATACACTGGACAATAAACCAACCTTTAAGTAAACCTGTCTGCCAAATTAGACTATGTGATCCTGAGGAAATCCATAAAGCATCCTAATACTCTGTTGAGTTGGAGTTCTGGTGCAGAAACATGACACATAATGCTGAAAAGAAACCAGAGAGGTATAAGGGTAGATACTGAAATCTAAAACCAATCACATCCAGCTGTTTTAGTCTGTCTGGAGCCCATATGCCGAAACTTGTCTTAACTGATGACCAGTATTAGTTGTTTTGGGTTTGTTTTGTTTTTTTTTTTTTTTTAAATTTATTTTTGAAGGTTGTTCTAGTTCTAAAGTAGTTCAGAGGTGATACATCCCTCTGTAATTAGCATGTCAGACCAGAATAGACTGTTGTTAGGAGACTTCTGGTTTGAAATCCTCCCTTTTGTACTGATAATTGATGTCAACACACAGATAGTTACAGTCAAGGCCACCATTTTAAACAAACATTAAAGACTCACTAGCAAAATTCTGACTTTTGAGGGCAGAGGAGCCAAGAAAATGTAGATTGCTTGGCTGTTCAGACAGTACTGTACTGAATCAATTCAGAAGAAACTTTTTCATCAGAGTACCTCTTCTATGAGGAAAGGCTGAAAGGGTTGGGTTTGTTCAGACAGAAAAGAGAAAGCTTCATAGTGACTTAATTGTGGCGATCCAGTACCTGAAGGGACCCTACAAAAGAGATTGGCAGAAACTATTTACAAAAACATGTAGGTGTGGTGAGGTATGGAATCAGGTTGCCCAGTGAAATTAGGGATGCCCCACTCAAATATTCAAGGCCAGGTTGTATAGCACTAGTGGAAGGCCTGTGGCAGGGGGATTGGAACTAGATGATCTTTAAGGTACTTTCCAACCCAGACTACTTCATGATTCTACGATAACTATGGCAGTAGTGAGAGAAACTTTACAGAAGCCACACTTGATTTGATTTACAGCTTGTTCTTCAAAAGGATAACCATGAGGCAAAAACACAAAGGAAACATTTACACACTTCTCTAATGCAGAGGACTGGCAAATGTTTCAGACCAGCTGTTGTTACAAGGGGAATACTCATCAGATCGTTTCAATCCTATAACCAAATTAGGTTATGATCATGGATGGTACCTGGGCATCTTTCAAAATAGGAAAGGATTTCAAATCCATTTTTCTAATTAAGAGATTGCTTATAAAAGTAAAAATTATTTGAAACCTAATTAGATTCTCAGAATCTCAGCTTTCATAAAACAAGGTGCATATGATACCTGGAACATTTTTCAATAAGGTTGAGGTTTTCTTCTTGGAAATAAACAGGTTTGTCTAACATGTTCCATTATGAAGATTTCCATTAACACTTAGATAACAAAGCATGAAATGACCTTTCTGTTGCAATTCCACAGCCAAACATCTTGTAATTTCACCTGGGTCTAGGCAGCATTATCCCCCTTAATATCAACCAGAAAACATGAATGCTTTTTTTTTATTATTGTGTGCATCTCAAATCCTGTGCTTCTTCAGTTCAAAACACTTTGCTGGCTTCCTGAAATCTTCATCCTAATGGCTAGTTGCTTATTTCCTGTAATACATGAATAGTCATTAGCAGCAGAGTATAATCCTTCTAGCAATATACTGACATTCCTAGCAAACATCTGAACTGCGTGGATCAGAAGCAATACTAATCTCTGCCAGGGGTCCTGAAGATCCTGTCACCAGTTCATAGCTCCTGTGGCTGGAGCAAATTTACAAATTTTGCTGCTACAGCCAAGTATTTATCTTCAGCTATCCAACTGCACTCGTTGCAGTTTCAGGAAACAGACAAAAAAAACCCCAAAAATCTACCAGTTCCTAAAGGCAATCACACAGATTTCTTCTGTCTTTCACTGCTGATTTTCAGTGCAAAATCATGTCACAAACACAAGTAATAAGAAATTAATAAAAGACAAGATGGTGCATAAGCAGATAAATTACATGAAATTTTGTGCAAATTGATCAAATCTTTGCGTAATTTTACTTGAAATGGTGCTTCACCTTCTGTACAGACACAGGCTTCTTCTCTGAGCCTTTTTAGGGATATATATTCACTCCTGTCACAAATTTCTTTTTTCAAAGAAAGGCAACCTTAGTATCACCAGAATATTGCTCAGAACATCCCATGTTCAAATCCCTGTACAAAATCTAGAGAGGACTTTTTTAACTGATTTTGATGTTTTCTTCAGACTTAAAAATGTTTAAACAATCCCGCAAGCATAGTGGATGGTATAGTATAAATATATTGCAAGTTCACTCTATATAATGCTGACAACACCTTTAAAGCATCAGGCTAGTGGAATAGTAAATGAGATAACACAAGTGAAGCAGGGTGCCCATGAGAACTCAAATTCATTTCCCTATAGATATTGTTCCATTGGTAACTGTCAGATGTTGACTACAAACATGCTAGCACTTTTCCTGCTTCTGTGAGGCTTTTTGGACTGCAATGAAAAGACACTCTAATTTTTATTTTCTTTTGTTTAATGTACCATTTTATCTTTCCCTGGATTCCTTTTGTTAATTCACTTGTGATCATCCTTATATAAGATATTAGGTGTAGTGTGGTGAAAGCTACCTAAATGAGCAGTTCAACAACCAGCACTATAAAACCTACATAAACACATTTTCTATTCTCAGTAACAAAACAGAAGACTTTAAAAACTATTAGTTTGATAACAAATCAAGGGTGTTCACATTATTATGGTCAGATTTTGCAGTGCAAATTAGTTTTTCAACATGATATTTGTAGTAAGGAAAGTCTGCTCAGGGGATGACAGAATGAGAACTGCTTCTAAGAGAGGCCTTTGAAACTCTGGAGGTAGCAGAATTTCATAGTGTTTTCAATCCTAAAGTTAGAAAGACATTACACTCCATGAGATGGTCTTTTATTGTATCTACTGAATGCAAAGAAGAGAATAAACAAAAAAATTTTTACCAAATCCCACATGTATATTTTTTTAAAAAATCCTCATTTGTCTTATTTAAGATTCTACATGCAGCTAAAAGTTAAGGTTAAGATCCCATATTCATGATGTTTGCTATGCTCCAAAGCTGCAGAGTACAAAAACTATATGATTTATTTTTGCCTGGTAATTAAAGTTTAGCTAGCAAGAACTCATAAAGAACAGGCACAATAATGTCAAGTTTCTTCCTTCAGAAGTCCAATTCATGACCCCTTTCCCTGAGTTTGAATGGTCTGAAAGATGTTTGAACATTTTTAGAGAATACCTATTTTTAGAAAAACTTAAATAATTGGTGAATTTATATCTGTCAAATAACAAAATGTTCAAATATTGCCAGCTTAAAAATCAGTCTAGGAACTGTTTAATATTATAAACTAAACCTCAGAACTGAATGAAAAACTATTAAAATTGCTTCCGTGTTATTAAATTGGTCCTAAAACCAGAGAATTTTATTTATAAGAATTATAAATATTATATTATATTATATAATATATATTTATACTCTTATATTATAAGAATGTTATTTTAAAGGGATTCAATCAATTGTGTCTACATTGAATATTTAGAAAATTCAGATTTTCATTGATATGATATGATTTGTTTCATTGAAAATCTGCTTTTAATGCATAGTTTTTTTGGGATTAAAAAAAAAGAAAATAGTTGTACATGGTGCCAAAAGGAAAGTGACACCAGGTTTTATCTGTAAGGAGTAGTGCTGTTTGTCACATAATTCTCACCATGTTTCTATCTTTCCCTTTTTGATGTACTTCAGAGTCATCTTAAATTTGTGATGAGGAAAGAGATTTATAACATTTGGGGCTGTGAAGTGATTGCAGTTTCCCATCCTGTCCTTTTTGTAATTGAACTGGGTTTCCTGCTGCCACCTCTCCTGTTAATCACCTCTACGTTCACCAGAGGTTATAACCAGATCACAACCACTGGCATAACCAGCCTTGTATTCATCCTCTAAGCAGGACCTCAGGATAACACATGTTCCCTAACATCTTACATGGCAGGAAAGTGTGACATAAACAATTCCAATTTTGGAGAATATTGACAGGGAACAATAATACGAACCTAGCTCAGTTGTGCTAGAGTGGTTGATACCTCACCTATCCGCACTATGGAAGGGACAGGAAAGATTGGCCATAGGTTTGCATCCACTGACCACAGTCAGCATATCATTCAAGCTACAGATTGGTTTTTCACTTTTTAATAGTTCAGGAATGGTAATTCCCAACTCAGTGCCCCACTAAGAATCAGTGCCTCACTGTCCCAAATCAGGTGCTGCTCATTGACTCCATTCACCCCATTACCCTTGCCACTCTGGCAGGATGGAGCTGAGACTTGGGTGTACAAGAGATGAATATCACAGGTTGAGATAAGAACAATTTACTTTAAACAGCAGTGAGATAAGAAAACAAATAGTAACAGCAACAGTATTCACAACCAAAGTATGGAAAGCAGTATTATCCAAAAGCAAAAATGCTCACCATGGACCCAGAGACAATGATCAATGGCTGAAAATGTCGTTGTGTTTTCAACCTTATTCTCAGAAGACAGTGAGCACTTTGCCCCCTCCCCTGGCAACGGTGTAAGGTGGTATGGAATAAACCTCTGGGTCCTGATCAAAACTAGATCACACCTGTAAACTGACTCTCAAAGGCACAGTGAGAATGTAATTTCTTAATGTTAGCCATTCTCTGTTTCTCAGAAGAGATAGTACATTGCCTGTGATATTGAGATAGTAATAATATAAATGATACATTAGTGTAATTTCAAAATCAGATATATTCCTAAGCATAATTAAAGAACTCTGTTTAGGATGCATTAGTAGCAATTAAAACTATAGCATCCTGATATTTATGCAATCAAGCAATTACCAAAAAAATAATTACATATAAAGAGTTGCCTTAAAGGGATATAACCTGAAAATGTTATGTAAGCCAGAGACAATTAATCACTTCTTCTGTAATAAATAATACTATGAAATGTTTATCGAATATGACCTTATTTTCCCTTATTTTGCAGCATGCTGCCAGTGTCCTCAGCCTACAGTGCATTCATTGCTGTGGTATTTCATAGGGAGAGCAAACCAAATAGAGCCCAGATATTTGATTTCTCTTCTCTGTTCTTGCCTAGTCCTCTACTAGGCATCTAATTATAAAACCTTATTTTTCATATCTGAGAAATCCAGACAACATTATCTTTAATATCATAAAATCAAGCCAACAAAATAAATGATCATGGCTGATAGAAAGATGCTTTTTAAATCTTAAATGAAACAAATGAAAGAAGGTAAATCACAACAGGTGTATAATTCTAACAGCAGCATGTATAATGATCTCCTAAATGTGACTCAAACTCAAATGCTTAACAGTCTGAACAATGATAATAGGTTGCAAGTATTTAAAGCTTTCCTGTGTATTAACCAATATAATTTCATAGTTTTACTTAGATGCTGTTGCACTATACAGATAATAATTTTAAGCAGAAGGGCAACGGCCATAGCTCTTATGACATAAATTTTTATGAAGACTTAAATGACAGAATTGATCCAGATTTTAGATTTCACTTTGACTAGAAGTGCAGCACAATGAAAATACTATTACAGTCAAACACAGATCATGAGGTTTGTTGATCAGGTTTCTGTTTTGTTTTGTTGTGGTTTGGGCTTTTTGCATTGTACTAGATTACACAATTGTGCATGAAAATCATTCCAAATTATTTGTCTGTTAAGACTTAATAACTTCTTTTATATAATTTTGACTTTTTTATGTGGTTAGGCAGTGTTTTCTTTCTCCAAAATTTAAACAACTTGCTATTTCAATTGAACATTTTTCTTCTGGGTGAAACAAGCTCCCTCTGCTGGATCTTCAGAAAAGAATGTGAATCTGCCTAGGTCCTGTGGATGAGGGCTGGACAGTGACTGTGGCTTTGCCGTTCATTTCAGGAAAGCAAATTCTCTTATTCTTCTAGCTTTTGAAAGCACTATTTAAAGGAAAATATGTGAAAGTATTATCTGCAGGAAATGTTGAATCACTGATGAAGACTACTGGGTCCAAAGAGACAAAGAAGCCTTTCTCAAGACCTGTGTTTTTCACAAGTCATTAAAAAGTCACTCCTTACTGTGAAAAGAAACTAAGATTTTTTTAAAGAAAAGGGAATTTGATTATGCCTCTTTGAGCCCTGAAGAGTTTAATTTTCTGCTTGGTATACCTCATATGTTTTTTCATGACAGCAGAAAAATTACTTAGCCCCCTCCCTCAAAATCCTGAGACCTGTTTAGAAATCATGAGATTTTGTACAAAACCATTAAAACACCTAGAGAGCACATTTTTGGAGGGACTGCTCAAAATGGGAGAAAAACAATGCAGTTTATTTTGTGGTGCTCTTTTGTTAATGAAAGGTGAAGTTACAGATTTAATGGCTTTATACTAAAATAGAGTAATATTAGATATGATATTAGGAAGAAGTTCTTTACTGTGAGGGTGGTGAGAAACAGGAACAATTTGTCTAGAGTAATTCTGGAGGCCCCGTTCCTGGAACTGTTAAAGGTCAGGTTTGATGGTGCTTGGAGCAACTTGGTCTAGTGGAAGGGGGATTGGAACCAGATGATCTTTAAACCCAGACCATTTTATGATACTATGATCATATCATTGTAATTTTATTGTATAATAATTATTAATTGTAATACTGTAGTTATAAACATAATTAGATGGTTATAATTATGTGGTTATAATTATTATATCACCCTCAGTCTCCAGAAGTTACTTAAGGGAAAAAAAAAAACAAATTACATGAAAATCAGAACACTTACATTCAATGACACTGCAATTCATGCAATCAGTAAAAAAGCCCTTAATTTTCAAAGTTTGGTCTGAAACAAAAACCAGTTACCACAAAGTGTGCCCATTTTAAATAATGTTTATCGTTTGGATCATTTCAGTCCCTGGACAGCATGCGCTAGCTGATATGAATGAACAGAGGAGAAGAAGTGCGACATGTTTCTGCTCCAAATTGCAATTTCATTCAAAGACGATTGCAACATTCTGTCCTTACCAGGAACTGTGGCCAATTAAGCCTAGAAAGCACTCTTGGAAAGATTAGCTTTTCTCCAAAGCAGACAGATAGCATGTCCCATATTAGATTTTATTATTTTACACATCTAGCATTATATCCTCTGGTTTTCATAAATCCCACTGCATTTAACTCCTCATCCATTATTTTTGTAACAATCTAATAACTGATAATTAGTTATGTAACTAGACTTTTTTTGGTTTTATTCATGTGATTTATATTTTGACCCATAACATGTGTATATTGAAGGAAGAACAAAACTGAAAGTGAAGCAGGGACCAAACTGTCTTTTCAGATGACTGCAGGAATCATTTTATTGATTACATGGAGGAGGATAGTGTGCTTATGCACAGTTTCCATTTACATGTTACCTTCCACTTCATCCTGTATAACTATAACACTCCTAATTACTGGAAAAGTAGAAAAGTGCTATTCTTGAACAAGATGGGATTAGTAGATTATGCCACCATTTCCTATTGGAAAAAGCTGCTCAGAATCACAGAAAGATTGAGCTTAGAAGGAATCTCTGAAGGCCACCTGGTCCAGCCTCCTGCTCAAGCAGAGACACCTAGAACTGGTTGTTCAGGGCAGTGTCCAACTGGTTTTTGACTATGTCCACAGATGGAGACTCCATCACCATTCTGGGTAACCTGTGACAGTACTTGGCCACCCTCACAGTGGAAAGGTGTTTTCAGACGTTCAGATGGAACCTCCTGTATTTCCATTTGTGCCTATTGGTTCTTGTCACTGGACACCACAGGAAAAAGCCTGACTGAACCTTCTTCTCATGCTCCTCTAAAGGTATTTGTATACATTGATAAGATTCCCACTGAGTCTTCTCTTGCCCAGAGAATACTGTTTCGACCATGGCTTCATTTTTCATGCCATATCTCTGATCTTACCATGAGAAAAATTATCACCATGAATGTTTGCTCATGCAGATAGAAGACACATCTCATCTATGAACAGGACATGCCTTTTAATGCCACAGAGTCTACATAATGGATATGCTGAAGCCAGATACTTCCACTATGGGTTTTTTATGAAATGCTTTCACTGACAGCATTAGATGGGGGAAGCCCTAAAACACTGCCATATCTTTTAGTGGATTATTTTTCTGTTGTGTCCACCAGCCAACCTATCACCAGCACTAGGTAAATCAGAGTTAGATTTTTTTTGATTCTAAAGCAATTTTTATTGCCACCACTGAAAAGGCAATAGAGCTAATGCAGGACTCCTCCTAGAAAAGATGACAAAGTGATCTTTACTTTGCAAAGGATGACAAAGTGAAAATCTGTTGGCTATAGGCATTTCTTCTCATGTGTAGTAAAATGCTTCCTTTATTACATTTAGTAATAGTTTGATATGACTAGTCTTCTCTCAACAGACTGACAAATCTAACACAAGAATCAGTAATAAACAAAGGAAAAACATCTTAAGAAAGCAAAGAAAGTAAAAAATCACAGTTTATGCTTGGATTCAGTTTCTTAAAGAGTCTGAAAGTTAGGAAATTTTGCTTTTTATTCAGAATCAAAAGATTCATAATTACAAAATCTGCAAGAAAAATGTTACTTTAACAATTCCTAGCCCCTTACTGATACCTGCATAATGTCACAAGTACTCAACAGCAGATTTCAGAATACTGTTCATTACTTTATGAACCTGGTCATCCAGAAACTTTTCCACCTGCTGTATAGTTTGTCTGTAGTATCTATATCTCACCAATCCATCTGTAAATATACTACAGCAGATTGCTTGGATTCCTCACTGAGCTGAGGAAAACACTATCCACTTCTCACCTCTTATCTACATAGGATGTTACAGAAGGCAGACCAACTGGTTTGGTGTAATTTGTCCTTGCTATGGACATTGTCCAAACTCCAAATCACTTTATTCTCCTTCAATCATCTGGACATGGCTTCCCAGAGGACTCGCCTCATAATCTTACTGTGGACCTAAGGTGAGGCTGATCAGCCTGATACCCCTAGACCCACCTCCTTGACCCTTATGAACAAGGCTATACATTGTTTACCTTTCTCAAGTCATCAGAAACCTCTCTCTGACACAGCATGATAATATGAAGGTTGTACAGAGTGTGTCACAGGGGCATCAGCCAGCTCCCACAACACCCTGAAGGACATTCCATCTGGTCCCATGGGGTCGTTTGTGTCCAGCCTGCTTAAGTAGTTCTTAACTCCTCCCTCCCTTACCCTGGGCAGCGTTCATTTCCCAAGGCCTTGATATTATTATCAAGTATCAAGTATCTCAGGGACCTAGGAGATGTGAAGATAAACACAACCAGTAAAAAATCAAGGCAAAGGTGTCACTAGGAATCTTAGACTTTACCATAGAATCCCTTATTGCTGCTCTTCATGTCCCTTGATCACATCAAGTCCTGCTGAGTATGGGCTTCCCTAATTCCATCCTTTTTGATTCTCAAATGTTCTTGGTAGTTTGGCCTTGGTTTTTGGCCTATGGTTTTTCATAAGCTCTTAACAAAGAGACCTGCATGCTATTTCTGAAACTGCTATTGGCTAACACACATGGTGAAAAAGCTATCCAGCAGAGAGTTCCATGGGTCAGGGCTACTGCTTTATGCTTCTCAATCCATCCTAGACTGCACCTCCCACAACTTGTCTGCTGAATCAGAACTTACATCACAAAAGTTAATTTTCCTGTACCTTGAAAAAGCATACTTTGAAACAATAAACATGAATAATATTACCTCCATTTTATCAGTGTTATACAGCTGATCAAGAACCATTCTACATCCATGCTCCATCAGTAGCAACCAAGCCTCCAAGGCTTACTGAAAAATCACTTAAAATTCACAGCTGCAGGTGCAGGTGGCCCCGCATGACACCAGCAGGGGGTTTTGCTCTTTCTGTATTTACATTCCTTCTGTTCTAGATAGTATGGACAGCCTCTAACCTTCTCACAGTTTACACCTGTGACAGGCAGCTGAGGTTGTTTCTTTGAGAATGTAATAAAAGAACACACGAACGGGTTTTGAAGGTTTTGAAGTTATGTTTGAAACATGTTAGGCTTTAGCAGGGGAATAGATTTTACTATTCCATCAAAATCTGACATAGACAATACAGTGGGTACTTTTTATGGGACATGAGAAAATAAGTTCAGTATCCCAGTTAAGGTCCACACAGCAGGAATTCAGAGTTCCCATAATTGTTTGAAATCCAGCTCCCGCTCCAGCATCATATATGGGAAAAAAGCACTTTGCCTTCTTCTGAAGCACTTTTGGTGTTTCAGACCTGATTTCCTCTTTGAAACTTTCAACAAATTTTTAACTGTTTCTGCTGTATATAAAGTAAAAGACTGACAGTAGTTTTGCTATTGTCAGCTCAGAACAGAAGCAGTCTGTAACGGACAGGTTTTATGTCCTTAGTTAAGGTACTCCTGCCTGACCTTGATGTATCCCTTATGCATTTTTCAATAAAGGATGCGTGCATGTATCTGTGTATCTGTGTGTGTGTGTCGGCTTTTAACTTTTAGTAGGAGAAGTAAAATATTTAGTAATCTGCTATGCAAGGCACTATCACTTTTCTGGGTGCTCAGTTAAAAAAAAAAAAAAAAAAAAAAAAAAAAGCATAGATAAGGAACATTTAGAATAAGCTTTTCAATTAAGCCTATTTTCTCTCAACATACTGAATACCATAAATGCTAGTTCTGGAAACTATTACAACATTTTTAGAGCTGAAAAGTAATCCTAATGAGATCTTGCAAACAATGAACTCTATTCTCCTTCCGACATACAGAAGGATTTATGAACACATTATTGCTTGTGAATTCAAAGAAAAGTCCCTTGTGGAACAGCAAAATAGGACACAAATAACCACAAAGTTCTTCCACAATTACAGTGCTAGTTTTACCCATTTAAGTTTTACTTAGTATTTCCATTATTATTATACTAACAGTAGATGGCAACATTTTGTTGAAACTTGGAAAACCTTTGTGAGCTTTACAGAGTCATTTCAGTTCTGGTTTTACTTATGAGACTTAAACATACAGAAAAATAACATATAGCATATAATTAGAAACTATAAATTAATTACATTGTTTAATTATCTATATAAATTAATATTGCAATTATCTTATTACCTTCAAATCTCTAGCTTGCCCAGGAGATTTTCTGACTGAAATCCAGCTGTGCTCTGACTGTTTGTTTGGTGATTTGGCAAAATGTCAGCGTCCTAAGGGTTAAGATTTCCTTATACAAAATCATAACCATGGAAAAGCAGCAGGTTAATTCCTTAAGGAGTTATCAATAAAGCTTATCTTGAACTGCCAGCATCTCAGTATGTTTGGATCAAGGTTTTCAGTATAGGTATTTAAAACTCTCCAGTTTCTACCATATCTTTTTCCCCTGACAGGTGCTCAGTGAATATTCCCATTTAATGCTGAAGTTAATGAGAATTCTGCTGTTGACTTGATGGAAACAGGAACATCCCCTGTAATGAACGTTAAAGGGTAGAACTCAGCTACTCAGCTACTCAGATCATAATAAAACTGAAATCTCTTAACCCTTTAGAACTTGTCTAGTAATAGATGTCTGCATGCCTCAGGTGCAGGCTCAGGCATAAGGTGAAGCACAATGTCTCTACTTACCCAAGCTGGGCAAGTATCAACATCTTGGGCTGCATTCTAGTCTTTGGAAACACACGGAAGGTGCTTGTGTAATGTCAGGCCAAAAGTTTAGGAAAGGAAATGCGAGCTTCTTGGAGCTCCCTACATATACTAATCAAAGAAAGGTTATTTGTGTGTTTGATTTTTAGACTAGGCAGCACTGCCTGAACTAAGGAATTACCTTGTAGATCTGTTCATGCAAAATATTTTATTCCAGTTTTAGTTGTTTTGAATATTAAATATAGACCTTTCAGTAACATATATACCTATGTGTGTATATTCCTTGTCTGGAAATCTTGAGCTACAGCTTCACTACAACAACAAAAGAGACCATATAGTCATGGAACATTCACCACATTTTTCTGTTTAAGTTACAGTGAAAGTAAAAAAGCAAATCAGCAGGTATCTTAATGGTGCCTGGCTGTGTGAACCTCTCTGACCAGACCATGGCACAGTATTCTCCATGGATAGTGCATCAATCACTGCAAAAGACTAAGGCATTATTTGTGGCTTTCAGAAGCACAGCCTGGGCCTTGTGCTGTTTGTGCAGACAAGTACAGAAAGAATGTCATTTGAGAGGGAGAGTGGGAGCTGAGTGAAGAGAGGGGGCCCTTGTACGGGGAAGTGAGAAGAAAAGAGAAAGGAAGAAGGCTCAGATGCTGGAAAGCTAGATGACTTTTAAGCTGCCAAGGGTTTAACAAAAGCAATCCTAAGGTTATCCAAGAGGAAGTGAGTTTCTTATCATAAATAAACTGATGATTTCATGGGCATGCTCTGGATCTCACTACACTTCTGTATGTATCCTATTAAGCAGAGTTTGGACTCTGACTTTTCATTGTGGAAGGATCTCTTCTGCAGAACTTCACTGAAGGCTGTACATTCCATAGGGCATTTTTGTGGATGTGGAAGAGTTCAGCAAATGTCCCATATATTTACAGCTACAGTACTTTTTTTATGATAATGGAATGAAAGATAGCAAGCTAGCTAGCTAGCTAGCTAGATAATTAAGAAATTGAATACTCTAATTGTACAATCTAGTAAATGTAGGGCAGCCTCTGTATTCTTCAGATACACAGAGATTAAGTTATTTCTTAAGATATGTTTTATCAGAAGAAAGCAGAAGCATCTAGAGATACAGGTAAATAGACTAGGATTAAGTAACTGCATTAAGGCTGCATTCCGTACTATGATTGTGACTCCAGAATTGCTTTGAGTATATCTTTCTGCAAGAAATCCGGTGCAGCTGTTTGAGAAATCTCTGGCTGTGGTGAGTAAGAATAGGAAGCTGCTAAAACTTTGGCTGGCTGTTAGTACTGGTTTTGAATGAGGTGCAGAACATCCTACCACAAAAGAAAAGTTGAAAAGTTGAAAAGCAACACAAATCAGGAGATTCAGTCACTCATCTTAAGAAAAAATGTGCATTACACCTACAAGATGTGATGCCAAAGTTGATTTCTGTTTGTAAAATTAAGAAGTCAGTAGGCAACTGAATGATCCCAGAAAGAATTTGTAAGGAAAGAAAGGCACACATTATCAGTATTCTCTCCTAAAACAACAATGCATTTAGCCAGGATTTGCCTACTAGTAGTGTGTGCCGTTTTATGAAGTTGGAGGACAAAAACATAGACAAGCCAAGAGGTTAAATGGAGAGGATGGAGCATAACTTTTTATACACTTCAGCTTGAAAATAACATGGGTAAAAGAGGGCCTCTGATTTGATGCTGCCTTTTCTGGAATGTACAGTGCAACTGGATCTAAATTTTGGGTGAGTGCCCAGTTTCAGATGTCTAAAGCCTCTGTTGAAAGCAGTGGAGACTATACACTGCCAAAGTTTTATGTATGCAACTGCAGATTGATTGCCTAATGGCAGTGGTGGGCTTTGATCATGAATGTCTGGAGAGAGAAGTCTCAGTAGGCGCCCTTTCCCCCATTTTTCCCTTTACCCTTCTAACACTACTCTTTTGCTGTTTTCCCCCCACAGTTACTACAATCCTTTCACTGATATCTGAGATATAAAAGTTCCTCTCCCCACATATTTCTTTTCTTGAACCGCTTGCTAACTGGAGAAGGTGTAAGGGTATGCAATTGCTCTAACACATTGTCTATTCTGGGCTTTATGGGTAAAAGAAACAGATGAAGATAATTTCCTCTCATTTTCTGTTTCTTATTAGTAAATTGTGAAGAATTCTTAGGTACAGAACATCCAAGTGGGATCATCATCTCTATGCAAAGGAAAATTATTTCCTTACAGTTTGGTCAATGTGTGAGTCAGAGTCACATAAAAGATGTAATAGGCTGCCTCTGCTCGCAATTAGAGGTTTTGTTCTGATGGCAAATTAAAATCTAAGTCCAGTAGAATTAGGTGTGAAATCTTCCAGATTCTGTAGAGCTAACTGTATACTGTGATTCCATTTGGCAGCTAATAGGACTCAGAAAATTACTTTTATTGGCCTGTACTTTCCATTTTACATACACTTCTGCAACTGTGCGAAATAACAGCAAACTGCCATGAATGTATCTTTAGTCTATATTCACTTCTCACTTCCTTCCCTTAGTGAAAAGAAGGGAAACACATCAATTTTTATTCCTTTTTACTGAAAAAAAAAATCGAGAGTAGCAGTCTTAATACTTACATGCCAAATAAATGGAATGAAATTACAAAGAAATGCCAGAGAGTATAGGTACTGTTTTCTAGTAAAACATCTTGTACAGTCAAAGAATTCAAACAATTTTCTTTAATTTTTTAAAAATTATACTTTCCTAAAATCAGCCTGTTCATTCTTCTTTTTATCTGCAGTTATGGGGAATCATCTCAGAAGCTTCCAATTCTGCCACACAGACAGATGTTTGAACAATTCCCTCCTGCTCAGTATCAGCTGTTCAGCAGAGCTTGCCTTGGAAATAAAGTATCACTTACCTCTAATTCTGGCTGCCTTTTCAGGAACGATACAGGGAATTTTTTAATAACAAAGCCACCTTCTTTGTTCTGAGGATTAAGTAGAAAACTTCTGGCAAACAGAGATTCAGCTCACCAACAATAGTACTTGCTTGGGCTCCTTGCCCTTAAACTTTACTTGCAGACCAACCAGTATGGTGGGAGTGATCACACTGAGTCCTCCATGAATTCTGCATCTCTCCGTTTCCGGCATGATGGATTCATTTATCTGCTGAACAAAAACTGAGGCCAGGTCAGGTCACTTGAGAAAGAATGTAGGTAGCCTTATGGTGTGGTCTGCTGTGGGTGCAGAGTGAGGCAGTTAATCTGATGTACTATTCGAAGATAAACGGTCTTGAAGGTATAGTTGAAGATGTTCTTCCTCCTTGAAGAGGGTGAACTAGCAAACCTTTAAAAGGCCCCTTCCAATTCAAACTAATCTGTGATTCTGTGAAGGCTACACCACCACATTGTCTTACTTATAAGTTAGTGTCCTTAGGTGTGGATATGAAGAGCATCTAAAGAAATTATTTTAAAAATACTCAAACCAGGTGAGGATTTAGTGTCAGTATGCTTTTCAGAGTTGACATGTGATTTGCTCTAATTAAGCTTCAGAAGGAGTGACATAAATATATGTATTATGTATAAGTAAAAAAATTATACATTTCTGTTTTCCTTTCTGTTGGTCCCTGCCTTAATATTATAGGAGAGGTTCTTTTCCTCACAATACAAAAGCCTTCTGAGAAGTGAATCACAAAACAAAAAAATGAAAACAAACCTGACTTTGCATTATAGAATCTTGACTAGGGCAGGGAGGAATAAAATTCCACAGAAATTAACTCCCATAAAAGAAAACCCAAAACATAAAACCCCATAAAATATTAAGTCTAGAAAATAATGGCAATCCAAAAATATGGTAACAAAACATGGCAAATAATTTTTGGAGAGAACCCATTTCATATTTATGAATTAGGAAGATCTCTGCATACATCACCAAAGTTCTTATTTTACCACTCCTGAGCTCATAGAAGAGAGTATATTTCATCCCAGGAGAAATGTTAAGATACTGTGAGTTAAGCCCAGAAATATGTGCTGAACATCTTCTATTAACAGAAGGGGTGGAGCCTTGTGCATAGGACTAAGCCTTAAGTAACCCTTTCACAACCTTCCTTCTTTCATGTCTGTCTCTGCTGCTATGCTCTGGTCTGAGGAAGCTTTTATGTGGAGTGACATGACTGCCTATGTGGTGACTGGACTTGCTGGAGTCCCTGTGAGAGGTCTTCATTCACACTTGATATTGGCTCTTAGGTATTCAGCAGTTATTGGTGGACTAGAAACAAAATTATTCATTTCTTTCCCTTTGTGGGCCAAAAAGGGAAAGAAATAAGCATAAAAAAGTATGGCATACTGTGACCATAAGTATCACTAGGACAACTACTGTAACATGGGGTGGCCTCCAGATCTGATAAATTACACCAAAATCTAATTTGGCTCCTCTAACAGCAGGCATCAGAAGAGTCATCCTTGCCCCACCTGTCATCTCTAAATAGGCCATATGTGCTTCAGTTCCCAAAGGTGCAGAACAAATTCCCAGATAGCAACTCTGTCTGGAAACGTTAGGTATGGACATATTCAAATAGCAAGGAAAAATGCCATCTCCCTTTCTTCTCCCCATTGCCATTCCAGCTGTAATAGGCCATCACGATGGTGCTCCTCAACCATCAAGAAGAAATCTAGGTACTTCTTGTTAGGTCCCATTTCCTCTTATTCTTGCAGATGCCACTTTACTTTGGTCACGTGTATGTCAATCAAAAAATTTGTTTAGATTTCAGTCTAAATTTCCACTACTAAAATTCTGTAGTAAGGGGAGAACTGCATTTCATTTGATGGTAGGAGCCGATGCTCTCCATTTTGGTGGTTGCACAATTCTGCCAAGTTTATCTGCGTAAAGCAAAAATGAGATCAGGTGCGGCACACTGCTCCTCGTAGAGGCAATGCTATACTGGTGAAACACCTCTGTTTCCTGAAATGGGACAACACGGGCCACCTGGCTGACTTTGAAGATCTGACTGTGTGACTGAGCTAGTTATGGCAATGACCTATAAGCAGCCAATTGATGTTAGATTTGAGCTGATTAAGAAGTTGGAAAAGTTTGGGGAGTGTAGGTCCCCAGCAAACAGTTTTATCTGTCCATGATGAGATGGCATCCTGGAGCACATGGTGCAAAGCTTAGACTGCAGGAAACTGACAGCTCTGTGGAAAAACTCTGTATAAAGATCTCTGCAGGCATCAAACTTTGGAAAACCTGCCAAAATTATTTCATAGAATATTATTTTTCAGTTTAATGAAGAAGCAGCATGCAGTGATACCCAGTAAACAGTTTTAAGCACTCACCATGCCTCAGTTAATTAAAAACTGAGGTGAATTCTGGAGCCTTAATGGACAAACTTGTGTCCATAGTCATTGTGCAGTACTCGGGAGACCAGAGTAGATTTTAATTACATCAAGCATAGCCTATAAACATTGTAATTTTTCCTTCGCTTCCCTTCTGTAAAGTGAGGCTTATGGTCCAGTGTCCGGCGAACCAGCATTTGAAGGATGCCACAGGGAGAGACAACCCCAGCGCTGCCTTGGGGAGCTGTTGTGGCACACGCGCGGCCTCAGGGAGGTGGGCAGCGAGGCAGGGCAGCCGCAGGGCGCCGGGGCCCGATCCCTCCCGGCCCGGAGCCCGGGGCGGCGGGGCCCGATCCCTCCCGGCCCGGAGCCCGGGGCGGCGGGCCCGATCCCTACATTCCCGCCCCGGACGCCCGGGGGCGGCGGCCCGATCCCTCCCGGCCCTGAGGCGGCGGCGGGGCCACGATCCCATCCCTCACGGACCCGGGCGGCGGGCCCGATCCTCCCGCCGGAGCCCGGGCGGCGGGGCCCGATCCCGCTCCCGCACGGACGCCCGAGGCGCGGGGCCGCGATCCCTCCAGCACGGAGCGCGGGGCGTCGGCCCGATCCTCCCGGCCCGGAGCCGGGGCGGCGGGCCCGATCCCTCCCGGCCCGGAGCCCGGGCGGCGGCGGTCGGCGCCAGGAGCGCGCGGGGCCCTGCGCACGCACTCAAGAGAAATGATCCGCGCTCACTCACCGCCGCGCCGCCGCCCTGAGGGCGACGTTGCGGGGGGCGCGTGGCAGCTCGGGGTGTCGCCGTCGCTGCGTGGGTTCACTGAGGGCCGCTGGCCAGATCGGGGCTGTTTTCCCAAGGGGAACGGAAATCTGGGGCTCTAAAGTAGTCCGCCGAAGCGTGCCGTGCGGTCACGGCCTGCGGGGGAGGCTGGCAGATGGGTTTTGGGGTGGGGGCGGGAGGCGTGCAGCGCAACCCCGGGGGCGGCCGTGTTCCCGCGCCTGCCGCAGGGCGCGTCTGCCGCTCGCCCCCCCGCCGAAACTGCTGGCGCTCGCCTGCCTCCTTCGCACGAGGTCTGATTTCCGCCTGCGTGCAAGAAAATAAATCGGATGATCGGATGTCCGTGGATGAAAAGAAGGCTTTGCCCCGCGCACCCGCTGCCGCCGTGCATGGGCGGAGGGACCCGCTGAGCGTGTCGTGCCGCGGCGACCACAATAATCCCGCCGGCCTGGAGTCGTCGGGAAGAGCCTTAGGTGTGGGTAGTATTCCCCCATGCTCCCGGAGGCCGAGGTTGTGCTGTCTCGAAAAGGTGTTCGCGGGGCTTATGCAAAAGAGGTACTCCCTAGGCCCGAACCCGCCGCCTCACCCGGATCATGCATGGCATCGACTCACGACGGCTGCTTTGAAATAGCGTCCCGAAGCTCCCGTGGTGACTTGATTCACGTCCTCCCGCTACCCTCGTTCCGCAACTCTGTGCTCTCCTTGCTTGTATTTAGCCTCTTTTATATGCGGGATTTCTGTTCCTGTGAGGCGGTCCTCTGCGAGCGATCGCTGTCTGCCTGTGCCTACACCGGAGCTGCCCCGCTGCGAAGCCGCCACTCAGGCTGCAGCCGAGTCTGTTCCGGGCTGCACGCTGCCTGCTCGGGCGGTGCCGCGGCGGGACCACCCGCTGATCCTGATTCGCGGCGCTCTCCTTGCTCCCTGGCGTGTGCCGCGCTCTTGTTTTCAAATAGCACCATCCCCCCGCGGATGTTGTAACAGCACAGTAATATGATAGCAATAAAAGGCGCCTAACTTGAAGACACGTCAGTGTTGCTCGTAAAAAAAGAGCTGTTCTGCAGAAAAAAGCATCAAAAGCAACTTAAGATACTTAAAAATAGAGTGAATTAAAGGATCTATATTTCGTGGGCTCTCAGAACCACACGTGTTAACTACTGCCCTCAATAGTGTTATGGACATTTATCTGCGTGCTCAAGCAAGAAAAATACCCTTTCTTTCACTTCTCTACTCACTTTCGGAGCCTTAGCGCTGATTAGGGTAAGTGGAACAATGTGCATAATTACAAGTAACAAAACAAAACCCACACGGTTGAAAAGGACAGAGTTAGCAGCACGACCCAAAACGTCCGTGAACAGAGCTTGTTAGGCCAGGTAATTTTATCTGCTCACCCAATTATCCTTACAATACAAACCTATTTTCAGAACAAAGACGTTTGTGGTCCCTGTCCTAACAATAGTCACGATATGAGCAGGTTTTGCCCCTTTCGCTCGTAATATGTGCTATTCTGTTGCCGAGAATGTAATGAAATGAAACTCGGGTTTCATTCTTTCTAATGCACCCCTGTTCTCGCATTTCCACCCTCGTTTTGCAAGAACTATTTTGCTACTTATATTTTTCCTTCGTTCACCATTGGCCTCTGTCCAAGGAACATCGTACCCGGTGTAGAAAATCCCGGAAATATCTCAATGGCATTTGATTCAATGCAGTGTTTTGCTAATTCTGCGGTTTCCGACGCAACTGATATAAGAAACGTTCTAACTCTGCATCCACGAAGTTCAAACTCCTGTCATACTCCTATGCGATCAGGACATGTACCTATGCGTGCATACAAATGCGAACAGCATAATGACCTCAAGGATACTATCTTTTTAAAGTCTGGATCAATGTAATTTCTCTCGTTAGGAACATCACTTGCTAGAAGTGCATAGGCTCCTTTCCTTCCCTTCTCTTCTCCTTCGTTATGTCCCTTTATATCATTATTTGCATTTGGCTGGAAGTTTTTGTAACTAAATACGTTCAGGTGTTTAAATGGAGCACAAAGTAGTACATCTGAACTCCTCGGCGGACGCGGGAGGGAAAGGGGAGGGTTGAAGAACATTAAACGCACTTTACAGTACTCTGTTTAACCGCAAACAGTGGTTCAGCTAACTGCACACCGGGAAGGAAAAGTAGTAGGAGAAGAGGGTGGAACAGGGCTGTTAAGTGATACCTGAAAATCGGACTTGCATTTTATTGGCTTTTTATTGAATTGCATATTGAACTCCCTGAAACTGTTCCGCAAGTGCGGACAATACGACCTGTCGAGAGACCAGAAGGACGTAGGAATATTTTATTCCTTCTTACTTATCGGATAGTTGTGCACGCATAATGAACATCATAGATAGTACCACCCAGTAAGATTTACCATTTTTAATGTTTTTATATTTAAATTTTAATGTTTACTTTTTAGTAGTTCCCTGCAATACTATAAACGTTTCTTAGTTGGTAAAATGTTGCGGTCTGCTTAGTTCAGGTGCTTGCAAGCTAAGGACGACATTTCTATAACAGTA
>CM031878.1:30662325-30678962 GCA_018697195.1 Certhia americana | reverse complement strand
GCTGTCGGCGCCAGGGGCCGCGCGGGGCCCGCCGCAGCACTGCGCGCTCACGCAGCCGCGCCCGCGGCCTGAGGGGCGACGTTGCCGCGCGTGGCAGCTCGGGGGTGTCGCCGGCGGCCGCGGGGCACTGAGGGCCGCTGGCCAGATCGGGGGCTGTTTTCCCAAGGGGAACGGAAATCTGGGGCATCCTAAAAGTAGTGCCGGCCGAAGCCGTGCCGGCGGTCACGGCGCTGCGGGGGGAGGCGGCAGATGGGTTTTGGGGTGGGGGCGAGGAGGCGTGCAGCGCAGACCCCGGGGGCGGCCGGTGTTCCCGCGCCGGCGGAGGGACCGTCTGCCGCTCGCCCCCGCCGGGAAACTGCTGCCGCTCGCCTGCCGCCTTCGGCAGCGGGGTCTGATTCCGCCTGCGTGCAAGAATAATAAATGCGGGATGATCGTGATGGTCCGTGGATGAAAAGGAGGGCTGCCCCGCGACAGCCCGCTGCCCGCCGTGCCTGGGGGCGGAGGGACCCGCTGACGGGTCGGCCGCGGCGACCACAGGAATCCCGCCGGCCTGAGTCGGCGGGAAGTGGCCTGTAAGGTGTGGGGAGGATTCCCCCATGCTCCCGGAGGCCGAGGTTGTGCGTGCGCGAAAAGGTGGTCGCGGAGGGCTATAGCAAAGAGGTACGCGGGGCTTGTCGCCCTAGCCGAACCCGGCCGCCTACACCCGGATCATGGCAGCGACTACGACGCGGCTTTGAAATAAAGCTTCCCGAAGGCTCCCGTGGTGAGCTTGGGATGCACGTCCTCCCGCTACCCATCGTTCCCAAACTCTGTGCGCTCCTTGCTTTGTATTTAGCCTCTTTATAGGGGATTTCTGTTCCTGTGAGGCGGCCTCTGCGAGCGACGCTGTGCTGCCGGGTGCCTACACCGGCGCTGCCCCCGCTGCGAAGCGCCAGCTCAGGCTGCAGCCTGCCGTCTGTGCCGGAGCTGCCGCTGCTGCTCGGGCGGTGCCGCGGCGGGACCCCCGCTGATCCTGAGTTCGCGGCGCTCTCCCTGGCTCCCTGGGCGTGTGCCCGCGCTCTTGTTCAAAATACACCGGTCCCGCGGGATGTTGTAACAGCGCAGTAAATATAGATAGAAATAAAAGGCGCCTAACTTGAAGAACAACGTCAGTGTTGCTCTGTAAAAAAAGAGCTGTTCTGCAGAAAAAACATCAAAAAGCAACTAAGATAAATTAAAAATAGAGGGGAATTAAAGGCTCTAATATTTCAGTGGGCTCTACAGAACCACACGATGTTACTACTGCCCAGCAATAATAGGTATGGAATTTATCTGCGTGCTCAAGCAGAGAAAAATAACCTTTCTTTCACTTCTCTATGCAATTTCGGAGCCTTAGCGCTGAAATTAGGGTAAGTGGGAAACAATGTGCATAATTACAAGGGAAAAAAAAAAAACCCACAACGGTTGAAAAGGACAGAGTTAGCAGCACACAAAACGTCGTGAAGACAGTAGGCTTGTTAGGCACAGGGAATGTTTATCTGCTCACCCAATTTCTTCATAACAAACACTATTTTCATAACAAAGACGTTTTTGGTCCCTGTCATAACAATAATCACTATATGAGCAGGGTTTTGCCCCTTTCGCTCGTAAATAATGATGCTATTCTGTTGCCGAGAATGTAATGAAATGAAAACTCGGGTTTTCATCTTTTCTAGATGCTCCCTGTACTCGCATTTCACCCTCGTTTTGCAAAGACTATTTTGCACTTATTTTATTCACTTCGTTCAGCCATTGGCCTCTGGCCAAGGAGGACATCGTACCCGGTGGTACAGAAAATCCCGAGAAGATCGCAATGGCATTTGATTCAATGCAGTGGTTTTGCTAATGCATGCGGGTGTCCAGACGCAACTGATATAAGAACTTTCTAAATCTGCATCCACGAAGTTCAAAACTCCTGTAATAACTCCTATGCCTCAGACTGTACCTATGCGTGCATACAAATGCGAACAGCATAATGACCTCAAGGATACTATCTTTTAAAGTCTGGATCAATGTAATTCTCTCTTTAGGAAGCATCACTTGATAGAAGTGCATAGCTCCTTTTCCCTTCCCTTCTCTTCTACTTCGTTATGTCCCTTTATATCATTATTTGCATTTAGGCTGGAAGTTTTGTAACTAAATACGGTGTCAGGTTTTTAAAATGGACACAAGTAATGACATCTGGAACTCCTCGGCGGACGCGGGAGGGAAAGGGGCAGGGTTGAAGAACATTTAAACGCACTTTACAGTACTCTGTTACCGCAACAGTGGGTGCAGAACTGCAACAGGGAAGGGAAAAGTAAGGAGGGAGAAGAGGGGGGAACAGGGCTGTTTAAGTGATACATGAATCGGACTTGCATTTTTAGTGCTGTTTATGAAGTGCATATTGAACTCCCTGAAACTGTTCCGCAAGTGCGGACAAAATATACCTGTCGAGGAGACAAGAAGACATAGGAATATTTTATTCACTTCTTACTTATTATGATAGTTGTGCACGCCATTAATAACATCATAGAGGTACCACCTACAGTAGATTTACCATTTTTAATGGTTTTTAATATTTAAATTTTTAATGTTTACTTTTTAGTATTTCCCTGCAATACTATAAACGTTTCTTTAGTTAGGTAAATGTTGCTGTCTGCTTAGTTCAGAGTGACTTGCCAAGCTAAGGAAGACATTTCCTATAACAGGTACTTCGACAAGGATAAGTCCTATATATCAAAGAGTAGTCAAACCGCAGTGGGATTCAAAGCAGAGAATGTTGGAACATTTCGTTCCAGCGAACGAGCTAAAAATAACAGCCCCTCCCCGTGTTGGATGGGGGTTGATTTTCACATTTGGAAGGGCAAATAGAAATCAGATTATTAATGTAATCAAACTGAAAAATCTGCCCGGAGAGGTGAAGGGTGAAAGTTCTGAAGTGTCAATGCTTTAAAAAAACCCTCCAGAGTCCAGAGCCGGGGCTCTGAACGGGATTTGATAGGCTGTTGGGAGATTTAATAATTTTATACCTTTCTCATGGCACATCAGAACATGGTGTTTGAACTAGGTCACGGTAGTGCCAAACTGCACCGCCAAGTGTAATGCTGCTCCAGCCGTTCTGCCACTCGAAGCCAAACGTGAAAGTCTCATTTCCAGCCCGAAAACAAGCTCCTTCCACAGCCTCATGTTTTACTTACCTTCAGGAAAAGTTCTCTAAACATATCAGAAACTGAAAAACTGCATTGACATACATTTCGGAGATTAGACGCTAAGTGTGGTGCACGTCAATAAGGAAATGCTTAACAACATGATAATTACACCATCCACGTTACTGAGATATTTGGTTAGAGACTTTCAGCATCCACCGTGTGGGAAAAGAGAGCTTCTTTACTTTCAAACAGTAGGCGAAAATGTAAGCAAAACAACATCATCAAAACTCCAAACACCTACGTTTTTAATTCTCCAATCACTTTTTCTGCAAACAGGGAAAGATTTACTCTTTTCCAATAAGCGTGATTCCGGATTGCTGTTACTTCCCTATTCTCGTGAGAGGCTTGGGGTCTGTTTCAGGATTTGAATGTTTAAAGCCCTGTAGAGACGTCGTATTGAAAGAGCCGGCGGCAGCCCAGCGGAGCGGCGTTGTTCCCCAGCGGCTCCGCACCGCGCCCGTCGCCGCGAAGAGCTGCGCTGCGCGGGGGCGCGCTGACGCTCTGCCCCGCGGCTCCGGACGCAGCCCTCGAGCATCCCGGCTCAGCTCCGCCGTCCCTGCCATCCCCACCAGCGGCCGGCCTCCAGGGCCGCCACCCGCTTCAACCAGGCGGGTCGGAGCTCCGGCTCTTCAGTCTCCCCCGCACTGGACGGCTGCCCCGCTACCCCCGTATCCAAAGTATTTTCATCTGGTCCTACGACACAAACTTTGTGTCGTGTGTGCCCCCTTCTCCTCCACCCGCCCCCCACTCCTCTCCTCCGGACACACAGACAAGCTCTTCTTGATTCGGCTCCTATGAGGTCCCCGCGCCGCCATGGGGCGCGGCAGTCCGGGCCTCTCCCTTTCCCGGGGGCAAGAGGCTTCCGGACTTTCACCGTTACCTCTCTCTCGCCCACTAGGAGCAATGGAGTTCCGCACCTCCAGCCGCCAGCCCCAGTCTCCTTTCGCGTACCGCCTGCGGGACTTTCAGCATTTTCCCCTTCTATCCTCCCGTTTCTCTTCCCGCCTGCCTGCTTGCCTCCTTTTTTATTTTCCCCGCCAGCGACTTAAGCCCAAGCCAAAGGAGGCATAAGGAAAAATACAGCCGTGGGCTCCAGGTCTATAAATACAACTCGGAGAGAGCGTCCAAAAGTTTGGAAGGAAGGGAGGAAAGCGTACGGTGACAAAAGCCAAGCACCGTTTCGCTGCTGCCGATGCTCGGGCAATGCTTGGGCTTCGAGGCGGCGGACCGAGCCCCTTCGCTGTTCGTTTGGGTGGGATTTTTTCGGGAGAGAGGCGGTGGCGGTAGAAGGATCGGCGCATTCATTATTTCAGCTTTAAACACATGAATTTTAGCCACAAATACCAGTCTATCCATCAGCCAACTTTGCAGCTACTACTGTGAATGGAAACTTTCCTAATGTGGCTGAAGCCGCTAGTGGAGAGTGATTTTGGTTTTTTTAGTTTGGTTTGGGGTTTTTTGTTTGTTTGGTTTTGTTTTTTGTTTTTTTTTTTTTTTGTGGTTTTGGGGTCTTTTTTGTTTGGTTGTTTGTTTGTTTTTTTTTCCCCCATCTACTGAAGCCTAAGACATTTCCTTGGATCCTCATTGTTTTGTGTATCCATCGGAGAGAGAGAGAAAAAGTCGCGTCTTTAAAGGAGGGGTAGCGGCGCCCCTACCTGCTCTGTGTCGTCTTAGACAATACTCTCTTAGAAAGAGTATCCTCTTTGGAACACGCGTAAGTGGTGCTGCCGTCCGCCGTAAAAGTAACACTGGGATGTCAGAGAGGAAATGACCAACATATGTCCCCTATATCCTAAGTATTTATTCATGTTAACTGCCGTCTTCTTTATCCTACGTAAAAAATTGATATTGGACTGAAAATAATGCTCTTTGTCAAGAGGGAGCAATACCAGTTCAGAATAACAACGACAGAAAGAGTCAAGAAAATGTAAATATAGTTGATGAAACAAAGAGAAACCGACCCAGTTTTGGAGTTCGTCTATTTGGGAGATTAAGGTTGTGAGGAGGAAGCAGGTTCCAAGTTAGGGAATGAAACTAGGAAGAGGAGAAAGTGACTTTCGTTGCGCAGGCAGCCTTTGAAAGCGTAAGGAATACCAAGCTGCCCTGCAGGGAGAGCGTGAAGCGGAAGCAGACAGAAGCCGCAAAACCGTGCGGAAAGATGCCCGGAGCGGCCGCCCGCCTCTCGCTCAAGCTCCCCAGGACGGGCAGCCCCAGCCCCAGCATCCCCCGGAGGGGAGGGAGCGAGGGGAGGGTGCAGAGGGCTTCTCCCCCAGGCAGAGCAAAGTCATCGGCAGCTGTTGTGGGTCAGAAATACGAGGTGCTGAAGAAATAAGGGCTGAGAGGCAGGAGACAATTCAAAGAAGCAAACAGACGCTTCAGCTTTCAGCACTGCAGCTTTGCAGGAATTCATGCTTTCTTTGCACGACAAAGCACAAGGCAAAAAGAGGTACTCCATACACTGAAGAATTCTGTATACTTCAGGGAAGCTCTTCTTCCGGGCCTTCCTATGTCTTCGATAGGGGCAGGAGGCAGCTTTATCATGCACTGCTACAAAACAGAGCTCATCATCCTAAACCCATGGCACTGTCATCCAAGAGGGAGAGTTGACCGGCCCTGCCAGGCTTTGAGGTTTTTGTTTAATTAGCAGTGGTGAGGGTTGTTAACCGGCATTACTTTTGGTTCAGGGAAGAGGTGATGAAATACAAATCGTGTATCTGCTTTATCTTGAAAAATTCACCAGTGGTCAATATCTAATGAAACAGCAATGCTGCACAGCTTTTGTGACAGCAGGGTTGTGAAGCTATCCCAATACCTCCTCACTGAGCTAGCTCTCACCACATTTGGCATTTACCACGTGTAGCACTTGGAGCGGAGGCTTCCCCACCATGCACATGTGCTGCCACCAGACCACCACAGCTTTCCTGATGACAGATTTCTAGTAGCTGTAGAGTTATTTCCATGGGATGGATTGCACTGTCAGCCTTCACAGCCCTGCAGTCTGCCCTGGGGTGAGCAGGGGGCTGTACACAGATGGGGATAAAACACCCCCCAGAAAGAGGGACAGAGACATGCAGCTCATCCTGCACCCTCAGTTGGTGTCTCTGCTCATTGGGTTGATGACTGCCAGCCCTCCAGGAGCAGTGTGTAGTCAGAGCTCAGTCTATTTAAAGCCCCTGCTCTTGTTGCAGACTCCAAGAAGTGTGTGCCAATCCCCTTGGCTTGGCAACATTATTTTTGGCTGCAGCTCCCTCCCACATTGTAGGAAATACAATAAAATAAAATAAACATTTAAAAAAAATTTTAAAAAAGGGAAAAAGAAAAAAGAAAGAGAAAAGAGGTGCTGAGCAAATGCTTCTGTCAGGAGGAGGAAAGGAGCCCAGGATTGTCATCTCCTCCCTGTCTTGCTGGTAGTTGCCTCCCCTCTAACTGTGGCACCTCTGCCTGCCCAGTGTGGGGTGGTAGGTGTGGGGTGAGCTGCACACTGGCTGCCACAGGACCTTTCCCACAGCAATTGCTTGTCCTGACTCCCCTGGGCTAAAAAACAGTGGGCACCACTGTGGTCCATGCCATAGGGGTAGTAGTCTGCCCTAGGCCCTGGGGCAGCTGCCAAGGATAGGGTTGGGATCACCTTGGTCTGAACTGCAATTTAGGTAGGACAGACCTCTCTGTGTGGGCACTACTGGATTAAGGATGATGCTGGATCCTCTTGATGTGGTCTGGGTTTATTCTGCCTTCAAGGAGAGGTGTTGGGACAACTGCAGCTTTGCTGGTGCTGGAGAAGCCCTGTTTCTATTTTCCATTCCAATACCACAGCTCAGTCTTAAAAAGAGAGTAGCAATAAAAAAACACATTTAAACAAATCCTACTACAGAATTGAGAGTTATAGGCACAATGCATTTCAGAAACAAAGAAACTCATCTTTTCACAGAGAACTTTATCTGTCAAAATTTCACAGAAAACAAGAGAGGATATGGCTCAGTGAGGGACAGTAAAACCATAAAGGATAAAAGAAACTCCTCTCATTGGTGCAGAAGAAAACAGGAAATAACATTCCCATGGGAAAAGCATTTCTTGGGTTTTTTCCCCTCTAATATATCTCTATCAGAGAGTATGATGCAGTTATGCAAAATAACTGCAAAATATACTGAAAAATTGATTGTATTTCTACTTATGGGCTGTAGTTAATTTTATCTCTTTGTAGATGATCACATATTACTTTCCTTCACATACTGTGAAGTTTAATAGGACTTTCTTCATGCCCTTTTCACACCTTTCTGCTGCTTCAGCTCCTCCTACTTCCAAACATATTTTCCTTTCTTCAGCTCAGCAAGAAGCGGAACGAAGACAGGGAGGGGTTATGATAAAAATGGTAGTGTTGAGGGCTAGAAGGATAATGAAAGAGCTAAAATTTGCTTTCATTTGTTTTTTAATTTTTATCAATCAGTACCATTCTTGTAAAGAGGCTTGCTTTTCCTCGTCCTAGTCAAAACAAGCGGCTTTTGACCTTCCACCTGCTGGCAGTCACAACTTCTTCTGACTTTCTTTGCTTCCTCTACTCAAGAGTTCAATGGTGTTCTGCTTTGCCACTTGCTCGTAGTAGTACATGTTGTGTTGCAAAATATATTACTTCATTAATCAGTTAAGCCAATTAACAAAAATATTAATAGTCTTACTTTATTAACTTGAGTGTATACATCTCTGTATTTAGAGTATTCACAAAACTACTGGGTATGATTAAGCTACAGAGAAATTCTATTATAGCTTTGCTTTCCATATGTTTGAAGTGCTCTGAAAATGTCACCTTTGGAACTTAAATTTCCTGTGTCTAGTAAAAATATTAACATGTCAGGAAGTCTTCCTCTGAACACAAAACCAAGTCTTTCAGAAAGTCACTATATGTTTAAAGTATGAAGCAGATTTATATTTTAGCTTAAATAGTTCCAAGTAATTTTATTTTTTTTTCACTTTGAATTTACATATACTTGAGAGACAAGATTGCTTGTCCAGGTGTTGGTTACAGGCAGGATATGGGTTTAATTCTAAAACTGGCTCTGAGAGGCTTACTATAGTAAGTGGGTCCTAGCAAAGTTCAAAACCGTTATGCCGCACTTTGGTAGCTCGTCAGGGCAGCACTGCTGTTCCCTGTGTATTGTTCCACTCCTGTTCCTTATTGTGGCCTACCTCTATGCAACACAAATCACCTGTGGTCACTTGTGGCTTATATACATGTAATCTCCCATCATGTAGCTCATTCCATTTTTACATGCTTGTCTCACCTTGGACATGCTGCTGAGGTTAACCAGATCTTGACAACACCAAGCTCATCAAGGGTTTTGGTTAGCCCCTAATGTGATCATGGTTTACAGTTTCATTTTGGTAGCTACATGGAAAATGAACACTGTTAGTGGGGCATGTTCACGGCTGAAGAAAGCTCTGTATGATTTCAGGGTGTGACGTTATAAATCCAGTGCAGCAAAATACAGCAACAATACACTTGTGCACCTGCACAACTTTGACTATGGTGAACTTGAATAGTTCACATGACTGCCTAAAATACCCGCTTTTGATCTAAATATTTTAATTTTTAAGGAAAAGCCTGAGTTTTTATTTAGCTGTTCTGGCTTCTTGTTTCTCCAGACAGTGCTCTCTGTCATTCACACCACAACAGTACAGAGTTATACTCCTGAGACATTGTCTCCAAGTCCAGGTTGTAGATCATCAGTGATTGCATGTTGTAAAAATCTCCACCCAAGGCTGTGGGATTTGGCTTCCTTGAGGTTGCCCATTCATAACTTCACATCCTAGGAGAGAAGGAGAGAATAAATTTGACAGTCTGGGCTAGTCTTCACCTTAGTCTTGTGTCAATGCCTGCTTAAATAGTCCCCCTTTCCTATCCAGGATGTCAGTACTTGCCTTGAGCATTTAAAGATTAATACATCAACATTCCATAAGGTTCTTGGCCAGAACAAACTTCCTGTAGCTCACCAGCCCTGTCCCTACCATGGTGTGCTCTTCACTAAGTGACTCATGTGGTGTCAGGTGTCAGATTTTTACACATGAGAAACTTGTGTTCTGACCAGTAATCTCTCCTTACAAACATTCTGGAATGACCACCGAGTCCATTTTCCCTGACTTCTGTTTCCAATGAGTAAAGAAATTAATTTGAAATCCCCCCAATAAAGCATTCCCATGAACTGGGAACCTGGTTGCTAGAAGATGACATATAGGCCAAAATGGAGGGATAAAGGAGGAGCTCTGTGGTCTTGCAGGTCTCAGAATATAAAGGACATATTTTTCCTTTTTTTTTGAATTGAGGACAAGAGATATGGTCATAATTTTTCCTGAAGAAACCTTCCTCCACTTGGAGTGAGTCAATAAGCAAATCAGAATCAACAGAATATAATGAAAGAGCTCATATGGGCATGAAGTACACATCAACTCTGGACATCAGTTGGATGAACATCTAAGCCAGTGAAGTGAGGGAGTGAGGGAGCAATGTCTAATAACACCCCTACCCCCCACCCCCCAAAAAAACCCAAACAACCCAAACACTACCACTATCACCACCACCAAAAAAAAAACAACCAACCAACCAACCAACCAACCAACCAACCAACCAACCAACCAACCAACCAGGATCTAAGGGAAAGCAAGAGGACCATGGACTAGAAGAGCCCACAGCGAGACAGAAGAGAAAAAAGGGGCAGTGACTTTCCCATTTTTCCAAGGCAAGAGTTCCCACTCCTGGAACATAATCAGCCCAGATATTTCACAGGTACTCTCTCCTGCACTTCTCACACAGCTAGAGCTGAGAATACAAGATTTTCAGTTTTTCCAGGTCTGGAAGTAGGTACTGTTCACCATTCACTCTGTTCCCACAGAGTGTATTGGTGTGTGGTCAAAGGGAAATAGTATCCTTCAGAAATCATTCTCAACCACTACTGTGACTACTGCCAGCTTTCACTGGCAGTGCAAATCTGAATCTTTAAAAATCATTATTAGAAGCAGCTGGAATGCCTGTGATGATTCTAAAAGGGCTTATATAACAGATTATCTGTAACATTTTTATTTTAATATTTTAAAAATTATTTAATAAATCAGAGAATCTTCACAGGCATTCCCAGGTTTGTGAATATTCAGGAGGGAAGAAGAAATTACGAAGAATCTAACATATTCACTTTCCTGATAGTCAAAAAACCCATGGAAAACATGTCCATGGGTGTTGGAGAAGAGTGTCTTGTCCCATTTTTTTTCCATAGTATGAAATTTTCTCTTACATATTTGCATATTACAAAACACTGAAGAGAGTGCTTTCATTTAGTTCTTTTGCTGCTTACTGGGTTGTGCCCCACTGATGACAAGCACACTGGCTAGTCACCTATCTCAGGTTTTTTGTGCCTTGAAAATGTTGGAGAGCCTTGGAGGTCCTCTTCCTCAGAAACGTTGTGCAGTACACTGTAGAAGGCAGGAGTAGGAATGGCACTGGCCATGTATTTATTCTGAAATTATTCAGTATGAAAGACTGCCTTTTCTTTAGCCTGCTTAATTCACACTTTACGACTCTCCACCAGCTGAGAATCTTCTGCTGGGTACATGGAGAGGACAAGAGGGGTTTCCTAAAATGACATAAACATCTTATCAATATCCATATTCTTGTGAGGAAGTAAGGTCCCTGCAGTTCAAACTGGGGAATGTCATCTCTGGAAAAGCAGCATTCTGGCCATCATTCTATTCTGTGGGTGATAGAAACCTGTGTTGTGTTTCAGACTGAGACGGTTAGTTGTTCTGTGTGATTGGTAAAGCACCATATATCCACAGTATTAATACTGTCTGCAGAGCAGTTTGTGAAGTCCATTCTTCTAAACCTTAGCTATTATCTTAAGCACATCAGCTAGATGAATAAAATCATCAATCATATAAAAATCTTCTGTACCACAGGTTCTTCAGATACCTTGATGATACCAAAATGACACAGACCTGTGGAAGTCATGATGAAAAAGCCACCAGGTGTCAAAACCATTTAGTCTGGACAAAAACATCTGCCCTGTTGGGTGTTCCTGGAGATGAGGGCAGGAAAAGTTTATGGTCAATCTTCATGCATATTTCTTTTTCATACAGAAGTGTTAAATATTCTAAGACTACATGCAGAGAAAATAGATTTCTTTTGCATAAATTTTCATGCTGGTGTGCCTACAGGTCAACCCACAATGACTGTGGCATGAGCTAAATGTCAGTGTCTGACAGACAGTCACATGAGGATCCATCAGCAGGAATAAGCTCTCCTTTTATTATCCTGGAGATCCCAGTGTAAAGTTAGATGTTTGCATGAAAATAACCTTTACTGCCTTCCCTAAACTCTCCTGCTATGATAACAGTAAAGCAACATTTGGGAGTGGCTGACCCAGGTCCAGTCCGTTGTAACAGAAAAAGACAGAAATGAAAGTGAGAAACTCGGTTAGCACACGAAAAGAACTTTTGCACTGAAGTTCTTCCTCTAGCTCTTTTGAATCATACTCTCAAGCTGATATGCTAAAAGCCTTGGAACACATGTTCAGAAATCATAGAAACATATAATAGTTTAGTTTGTAAGTGACCTTAAAGATCATCTCATTCCAAACCCCCCTGCCATGGGCAGGAAGCTTTCCACTTGACCAGGCTGCTCAGAGCCCCATCCAGCCTACTCTAGATATGGGGAGTCCACAATCTCTCTGAGCAACATATGCCAGTGCCTCCTTTATAGTAAAGAATTTCTTCCTAATATCTAACGTAAATGTAATCTCCATTTTAAGAGCGTTCATCCCATCTTATCAGTGCCTTCCCCTGTGAAAAGCCACTCTTGAGCTTTCTTATGGCCTTGTTTAGGTACTGGAAGGTACCTTTAGGTCACCCTGAAGCCTTCTCTTCACCAGACTGAACAGCGCCAACTCACAGCCTTTCTTCATATGACAGATGCTCCAGTCCAGTGATCAGACTCTAGTCTGTACTCATTCCAACAGGTCCATGTCCTTGTTATGCTGAATGCAAGTTGAATGCAGCACTCTGGGTGGGGTCTGACGTAAACAGTAGAGAGGCAGAATCACTTTCCTTGACCTGCTGGCCACGCTGCTTTGGATACAGCTGAGGATGTGTTTGGCTCTCCGGCTCTCAAGCACATTGCTGGGTCATGTTGACCTTCTTGTCCATGAACACCCTCAAGTCTTTCTCTCCAGGGCCACTCTCAGTCCATTCTCCGCCCAGCCTGTATTTGCACTTGGGATTTCTCCAACTCCAGATGCAGGACCTTGTACTTGGCCTTGCTGAGCTTCATGACGTGTGCACATACTGGCCTCTCAAGATTGCCAAGGTCCCTCTGGATGCCGTCCCTGCCTTCCAGTTTGTTGACCTTACCACACAGCTTGGTGTTGTCATCAAGTTTGCTGAGGGATCCCTGTGCCAAACATATTTTACTGCCAAATCTGATCACCTATGCTATTGCAACAACATAGAGTCTGCTACAGGAGTATTAACAGACAACTTACAAATATACCTGCACTTGGTCATCTCAGATAAGCATGCTTGTGCCCAGGGCAAGAAACATTGTGCCAATTTACTTTTGGTGCCCTGGAACACATCTCAGAAATAACAGGGCCTGTGAAGTTAGTCAAAAGAAAACTACTAACTGGATAATGAAGGAGACCTGTATCTGGTTGATTGGCTTGCAGAAAATAGGAAGCCAAAATAACTGTCCTTCAAGGCCCTGCTTTGGCTTCATTTCACAATGTTCCAAATTTTTATACTTAAAGAAACCAAGCACAAACAAAACAAACCTGCTACAAAAATATAGCTGCTACCAAGTTAGTTAATACGCTGCTGCTCTGTTCACATAGCTTGGCTGAAAATGCTGCAAGGCAAAAGTAACAACAAAGATGTGCACCCCTTCTCTTCCTGTTCACCTTAACGAGGTGTGAACTCAAAGGGCTCTGTATGCCACTTAAATGTTACCATTAAGCCTCAGCTTTTCAGTTTCCTTTTTTTTTTTTTTTTTCCCCCTCTATTAAAAACAATGATGCTACAGTTCCTTAGCAATCCTGTGGATTGACAGAAACAATGGTGTGGAGGAAGAAATTACACTTTGCTCTAATATTAAGGGGCGTTGAAGAGCTGAAGGCTCTTGTAAGGAACATATACAAGATTTTCTACCTTTCAGTGTTTCACTTATCTCCTAATCTTTTAATTTGTTTTGGTGATGATGTGATGATACTGTTGAGTGGTGATGTTGTGCTAGTGTTTCTGACATATTTTAATAGAAGAAGAGGTCTAAACAAGTAAAAGTACATAGTATGAGACTATTAATTAGGCAGGAAGAAATGATGTGCATCAGGATTATGGAGTTGTTTTCCTGGACAAGGAAAGGGAGACTTGCTGCTGACTAAAACTCTGTATTTCCTTTTCAAAAGAACATTATCCATAATGAAAAATCTGATCTACTGTAACAACTTTGCTACTTCTTGGTCACAGAATTTTAGAAAATTTTTGATGAAATCTGCTTGAATTCTCCCCTACCAGAGACCAGAGGCAGAAAACAACTGCTACTTGACCCTGTCACAGCATGTGGGAAGACCAAGCTTTGCTTGGCAACACAGGGAATTACTGACATCAGCCTCTGCAAGCCTTCTGACCAGTACTCCCCATCTCTTTGCCTTGTGCATTTCACCCTGGACTGCAGAGTGCTTGCCTGGGGGAAGCAGCAGAAGGAATCATTTCGCCAGTGCCAAAATGAGAGTTATAATTCTCCTAGTTGCTAGGAGACTGTGCAGGAGGCTCGGCGGGGCTGGGGTCCTGTAAAGAGCAGCATGGCAAAAGTATGAACTTCCAGAAGTAATGAGCAAGTGTTGTGCACATGTGCAAATCATGGAGTTGTCATGGTGCCCTGCTCAGACAAACCTGAAAGGGTTGTTTCAGGAAATGGAAGCAGCAACTTTTTACTACAGTGGCCTTTCTGTGAAAAGTGGGAAGCTCTTACTTGAAAGCTGGTGGGGCAAGAGCATTTTTTCACATGTTCAAAATGATGTATTCACCCAAAGCTATGTGATTTTCTCAGCTGTCCTGTTATGAATAAGAATGGCTTATGCCATTGCACACAGTCACGCTGTGCTGAGATCCTGCCTACCACTTTGTTCCTTAATGTGATCCTTGTTTGCTCGGTGTTATCCCATGACTAGACTTCTTCAGACAGGACTGTTGAACCACTGATACACCAGGTAGCCTTTCACTTATTTAATCTTTCTGTCCTGTCAGGTAGTAAGCAAACCTTGAAAACATAGAGATCTTTATAAAGTAAATTTACATCAGCATCTTCAAAAATAACAGGTCTTGAAACATTTGATATTTCTCACAAATTCTGTTATAAAGATGTTAAATAATTCTTTGCTATTTGTTTCAGTGGAAATTCTGTAAGTGAGTCTACCTTCCTTCAGATTTCTATCTCCGCCTATACAGATGAGTAACTTGGTAACAATTATCCATCGTAGAGAATTATTTACAATATCTTCCTGTTTTAGCCATTCTGAATGTTAAAAAGTATCAAGTATATAGATATTAAAGCCTCAGAAAACCAAGAAAAATTCAGAATCAACAGAACTTAAGGACAACGTGTTACAAAATAGATGAGCCATTTATTACATTTATGGAGAAGAGAGACATAATCAACACATGCTAGTGTTATGGAACTCAGAAATCAAAAGCAATGGAAATGATGCATAACAAATTTTTGAACTTAAAAATATGCTCACAAGAATTGCTTATGACCATCTAGGTTTAAACTAAACTGACAAAGTATGACAACTTTGTGCAATAATTTTTCTTTCCAAAAAGCTCAAATACTTATTTCTTTCTTGATGGCATTATTTTTGTCATTTGATATAATATAAATCAATTTAGCAATTTTTTTGCTAAATCACATGCAAAGTTAGGCTTGATACAGACTCAACAAAAAACTCCCACGCAATTAACAAAACGGAGAAAGCTGCAGAGAGTAATGGGATTATCAACCAGAAATTGAATCTTTGTCATCAATCACAACAGCAACACCAAAATCAAATATAAGGAGAAAAAAAAAAAAGTCTCACAAAATTAATATTGCTAAATTTTTTGCAAAAACTCTATTAAGCATTGGTTACTAGCACAAATTAAATTGTGTGCAACTTTCAAAAATAAAACTTTCATTCTATAAAAAAAGGGAAAACGTTTAAAATTTAAAAACCAACACCTGCAGATTCTTTTTGTCATGGAGAAATGTCTGTTCTCTAGTCAACTGACTGGCTGGCGTGAAGTTTTCAAAATCTATAACATTTGTCACATATAGCATGAACAACTGTTTTCCCTGCTTACTGAACAGACAAATTTACAATTCATTTTCTCTAGGTTTGACTTCTTTGTAAAAGGATCAGAAAGATCTGAAAAATAAAGCAAAACCCTACAGTGATTGATCTTAAGTCAGAAAGCTTATATTTCTTTTTTTTCTTTTTTTTTTTTCTGATTTAATGTCAATTTCTGCTTAATTTTAAGATTGGACTGCATTTTTTGATGCTTAATTTGTTTTTGTCGAATCAAACAAAAGAAAATTAACTTCCTGAGAGGTCTTCATACTCCCAGCAATAGAGTAATGGCATAACAAGTAATTATGAAGATCCTTTACAGTTTGTACTTGCCAGTTTTTAACAGGAAGGAATGTCTTCGTTATCTGATTGATTAAAACTCTTCACACACTTTTACCTCATGCAGTTTTATTTATTTCATTTTAAGTGCTTTAATTGTGTAGGAAGTTTTAGATGTGAAATCCTTCCTCTGTGAGGTTGCCTTACTGCCGTCGGGTTCCAATTCCTCCGGAGCAGAGTAAATCCTACGGAGAGTGAGTGAGCAGTGTGATGTGATAGTTCATAAAATGTGGCATCTGAAACAACCAAATTGCAAAACCGGTGTGCGAAAACCTTTCAGAGAAAAACCGTACTCGTCAAGCGTGGCCTGAGAGGGCGAAACTAAAATATTTTTCGTCCCTAATCTGCAAAATCCCGCGGCGGCCCCGCTGCGTGTGGCAGCCGCCAGGCGGAAGCGGAGAGCTGCGCTTCCCGCCGGCCGGAGCACAGGGAGAGACGGAGGAGTAGGAGGAGGAGGAGGAGAAGGAAAGGAGTAGCCCACGGCTGAGCAGCCCTGGGCCGAACAGCCCAGGGCTCATAGCTGAGCAGCCCAGGCCCACAGCCGATAGCCGAGCAGCCCAGGGCCAAACAGACCAGAGCCGAGCAACCCACGGTCAAGCAGCTCATGGCCCGTAGCCAAGCAGCCCACAGCTGAGAGCCCATGGCCCATAGCTGAGCAGCCCATGGCCCATAGCTGAGCAGCCCAGGCTGAGCAGCCCATGGTCCATAGCTGAGCAGCCCAGGCTGAGCAGCC
>CM031878.1:30356497-30660769 GCA_018697195.1 Certhia americana | reverse complement strand
TGGTGGATTGTTTGTATTTGGCTTTTTTTTTTTTTTTTTTTTTTTTTGGCAGCTTTTTTATGTGGGTCACACTTTTATGCCAGAAATCAGTTGATGGGAGTTTGCATCCAAAAGTGCTGAACTTGGCATGTTTCCTGCTTCAAGTTTTTCCCCCTCCCCCCTTTCCTCTGGCAGACAACTATCAGTTAAATGCTGGAAAGGATTAATGCAAATGCTACTTTTTTGGTACCTAACAGACAGATCTTTCCCTCTTTTTCTTGTTGCTGTTGAAATAGCTTTCTTACTTACATTTTAATATATTATTTTCTCTCGGGCTGTTTTAGCGGTTTTTGTAGTTAATGGACTGCAATTTGAATGTATCATGTGCAGGAAATGGCACTGCTGCCGTGTATCGTCAGCTCGATAAATTGTCTGGAGGCTTGTGCTGGTCTCTTTCATGCTATATAGCAGGATGCAGTGTTAGGGTGGCATTTCTGACTTGTTTTTAAAAGTTACTCTGGAGGGTTTCTTTTTCGTTCCTTTCCCCCTTTTCACTGCTTTTTTGTTGTAGGACCTGTGTGTGTATTTTAATTCATTCTTTTCTCTTGCGTGTCTGTTTGTATGTGTGTGTGCGTGTGTGTCTGTCTGCTTTCCCTCTTGTCCTCTCTTCCCCTGTGTGTCTGGGCCACATTTTAATGCACAATATCCCATCCATTAAGTTGTGGTTGAATGCGGAGTGTGTGAGGACTTGGCAGCTCTCAGGTTGAAGGGGGCGGGGAAGCCCGTTTCGACTCTGACACAAGATGCCGATGTGGCGTGATCTGAATTATTATTAGTTCTGTGAACATAGCCATCTTCTCCTCCCGCTGCTGGAAAGTGGTGCCATTGAACTTGTGACGGGACAGACAAGATTTCCAGCCTTTTTTTTTTTTCTCTTTTTTTTTTTTCTCCTCTCTCTCTAAAGTACAGTAGCTGGCAGGGAAAAGGCGCCAAAACACACAGGATTAACTCGTAACATTCTCTGAAGCGGTTTTGAGCTTCAATACTTACAATTTTAACGTTGAATCACAAGAAAAAGATCAAGCACTTCTATAAGTCTAATTTAGGCAGACATTTAAATCCAGCTTTTAGATGCTGTCCCCACCCCCACCCCATCCCAATATTCACAAAATCTGGCAAGCGATATAAACACCAGAAAAGAAATATGTTGGAATTTTATTTGTGGTGTTGTCATTACTGTTTATGTCCAGGGCATTTCAAATCATCACATACGAATATTGAAAGGATTGACTGTATTGGAAAAAGAGGGTTTCATGGCTTTGTAAAGCTGAGGATGTGGCCTGCATTGAGGACTTAAACTGCACAGTTGTGTAACCCAAAAGGCTGTGGTTTACAGCTTTACACTTGAGGTTTGATGTTTTTATTTGCTGGTCTGGGAGCTGTGGAAAACTCAAGTATTATAGTCCCCATCAAGCCATATGTGCACAGGGGTCAAGCGCACATGCTCGTCATACATATGTGTGTCTCTGTTTAGTGTAAGTAGTGCATTTCTTTCCTTTTGTTTGTATATATGCGCACTTTCTATCTGATCATACATATGTATGTATATGTATGTATATATAGTTTCTGTACAGTATGTGTTCCTTCCTATCACCCAAACCCAGTAAAAATAAAAAATGCTAGTAATTACTATGATACATAATTTTATTGTTTTGATACCGTACGGGCTTAGAAGTTGTACTGGCTGTTGTTTACATTTTAAGTCAAAAATAACTTAAATTCAGTCTGATGTTAAACATATTAAGGTCCCATAAACCAATATATTATCAGTTTGCTTATTTAACTATTTATGTTTTTTTCCTGAATTTCTGTGCATATACATATGTTTATATATACATATATGTCTCCAAGCACAGACAATATTTCTGCATTTAAAAAAAAACTGTCCAAGCCTCTGGTTATGCCAAAGATGCAAAGCTTTACTTTGTAGGTTAATATGCATTGTACCAGAAGACTTGCAAGGCACCATGATCACTCATACAGATAGAATCACCATCAGGTAACAATACAATATAATATGCTTTAAATTATCTGCTACTCACAAGTGACATAAACTGTACTCTATTTGTGCTACTCAGTTATTTATGTATGTACTCAAGTAATGGTTTATTGAATGAAGATGTGTGTTAATGACATTTTCTAAAAAAGGGTGAAAAAGGAGTTAATGGTATTATTAAACTCGATATAAAACTTGTGTTTTGGATCACAGAGACTTCTTTCATAAGAGTTTTGATGTTAGTTCTTAGATATTCCATACTTTAGATGAAAAGTCATATGCCAGAATCAGTTCTTTCTGATTTATATAAAGAAACAAGAGACAACTGGAATTTTCATGGAAACTTGATTTCTTAGAAACTCACTATGTATATGTTTAGATATTTGACCTGCCTGCCCACATTTATTCTGAAATAATCTTAGGCTTCACACTTCAGTGTTAGTGATTCCTTTCCTTTACTTCCACTAATAATAATATTGTGCTTCAAAACTTAAAAAACTTGAGCAGCTGTCCAGCCAAAGGACAGCAGCTGGAATTCTGGTCTAGGTGGAATCTAAGGGTTTAAACGGCCTTTTCACTTTTAAATGTTATTATCTCTGAAGACTGAGGGCAGAGCCACTTTGCAGCTTCTGATGAAGTTTGTGAGCATGGTTTGTGAGGGAGAGGGAGAAAATACATGCTTTCAGTGCAAGTTTGGCATACCAGGGTCTGCTCTGCAGGCAGAAAACTACCCTGGGGAGCTAGGATGGGTGAAGGAGAGTGAGCCCATCTGACCACGGTGTCAAAAAACCTTCGTGGTTCTTTCCTGTGAGATGAGCATTTCAGATCATGCAGTGAGGACAGTGGATATCCTCCCATCCTAGCCACCCTGACAGAGTTGAATGGGAGGCAGGGCAAGCATGTGAGCAGCTCCCCAGTCTGGAGTGCAGGCTCGCAGGGTGACTCACTCACAGCTTTGGTATCTACCACTTACTAATGTGAAAGCTGCCTTTTCTTCCTGAATGTACCTTTTTTGTCACATGAAGGTTTCTAGCATCTGTGTGCTGGTGCCCAGCTGTGTGTGTGTCCAAGCAGTGTTATCAGTTCTCATACTGCATCCCACCTGAGAGCAGGATCCCTTAGGCCAGCCTGGCCCTTTGAAGTTGATGGATTAGGATTAGTGTTAGAGAACAGCTCTCAGTGTCTCTCACCTGCAAGGTCAGATAGTGACTTTTATTTTCATAATTGCCCATATTGAAATGCTAGTTGAACTTCTAGATACAGCACGAAGGTGGCATAGCTTTGGCAGTGAAGATACAAAGCAATTGTCCTCCAGCCTGGAGCTTCAAGGGTAGAGAACTTGCGACATTAACAGGGATTTTAATATGTGGAGAAGGAGAGAAGGGTCTTCAGGGTGGTTGAGGAATTAATGCAAGCCAGAATTTGAAAGCAATTGAACCACTTTCTCACAAGGTCTTCCTGCCTGCTAAGGGCCAGCCACTGTGCTTGGTGTCCTTGCTGCATTAATGCCGTATTTCTCCAGGCTAACCCAGTTACCACAAACCACTTTTAACATGCCTCTGCAGCAAAGTGATCAAGACTTACACATTGCTATGATTTTAATGTAGTTCTTTATTCATTCTGAAAATAATCTTTAGTTTGCTTTCCTGTGAAACGATCTGAGGAATTGGAATTGGAGTGGAGGATGAGGGGGGCATAGGCATGTGCACACATGTGTTTCTAAGGAGGGTTCTACCAGGACAAAGCATTTGTTCCTTATTGATTTCTCCTGGATTAACCAGGAGCAACAGAGATGAAAGATATGTTCTGTTTAGATGCCCAGTACAGCCTGCTTTCTGTCATGTACTGAAAGCCTTTCGGTCAAACCCATGGGTAAATCCATGACAGCTTGTACCACACCTGCAATGACCCATAGATCATGCAGAAGACAAAATGCTGCTTGAGCCATGCTGGTTGGGCAGTTCTATTTTCCCTAAGATGCCTGTTGAGAGGCTTGTTCAGTCCTGGCCAGCAGACTGATTCTGGGGGTGGGGGGGTCTGGCTTCACTGGGTCTGCAGCATATCCCTACTCTGGGGATACTGTCACATGTTGCAGAGATGTCTGTGCTCATCTCCCACCTCGTGCACTCTGGGTGGAGATGCACACCCACCCTCATCCAGCTCTTGTGGGGATACAAACACAAACTCATGCTGACACCACATCCCATGCAGTAGCAAAGGCTGTCGAAAGTGACTGGTTTCTCTCTGCCCTTACCTCTCTGCATTTGTTTTCTCCTGCTTTCTAGGCAGCCAGGTAGTTCTTGCTTTTAGTGCATAGGATGCTAGATCCCTTGACCAGATCATGGGAGGCAGTGGGGCCTTCTACAAACCCTGCCTGGAAAACAGGAGACTTCTCACATCTATGCAGCTCACAGGGGCAGCCTTGCTGATGTGATGTTATGAATTTGGTTAGGTTGCCCTGGATGAAGGGATGAGAGTGATAAAGGGGACAGAGGAGAGTTATTGTCGTTTTAAATCAGGTCCGCAATAATTGCTTGTTGTGTAAGAGTTCAAGCATTCAAAGGGGTGTGTTCAAGGACATCAGTGCACTTGTGCCAAGAGGAATGTCTTTTATGGTAAATTAACTCCAGTTAAATAGAATACTTATTCAAAGGGAAATTCCATAATTTAAAGCTGGCATTGTCAGCTTTTTGTAGTGTCTGGGTAGAAGGAAAAACGATAGGATTTTGGAGGTATTTTACACCAGATAGAAAAATAAGTTTTGCTAATTATGGTTAACCCCAGGTTGGTGTCATTTGTCTTTGCCTAAGTGTATGTCCTTAACTTGACGCTTATCAGTATAGTCTGTAGAAGAGAAGATACACGATGGTTGGTTGAACCCTGTAAATCTGAGGGAACTGGGCAAGAGCAGCCTGCCAGAAAACGAACTGTGGGGATGCAGCATGGATTCTACAAGGGTTACTGTGCTGGATGCTTGCTGTTTCCTTTGACATTACCTGGCTTGTACGGGGGTCTCTCCTTTACCCACTCATCCCTCTGCTTCTTTTGGTTTGTAAATTTATGGGAATTGCAGCTGGTAGCCTTGGCAAGCTCCCCTCATTAAGAGCTCTCTTTGAAAATGGGCTGTGTTTGAGCATTTCCCTAATGAGGACAGGACGGGGTTAAAAAGTGACCATTTCATGGTTGACTTGAACCTGCTTACTTTCCTTGATGTGTCGTTGTGAAATGCCTGACGTGAATAAACTCTCACTTTGGGCAAGGAGGAAGTCAGCAGTCCCTCCGGGACGCCGCCGGGGGCTGCACAAGGGCAGGGTGCTGCCCGCAGCGGCTGGGGGTGGGGGCCGCATACACCGGACGCCCCCTGAGCTGGGCACAGCATCGCAGCCCGCCTTACAGGAGCAGAAATAAGTTTCGCTCACTGCTTCCCTCCTTTCCCAGCTCCCCTGGTTAAAGCTGTCCCCGGAGAATGAAACCAGACCCCGGCACCCTGTTGCCGCCTGGAAGCCGAGACCCCTTCGCCACCCCAGGCTGCAGCCTCCGAGAGCGGGGACACCAGTCACTGGCAGTGGGGGACAGGCTCCCCCCGTTTGGGAGGGGGGGTGTCGGCAGAGGGGGCTGCCCTCCCCCGTGTCCCACCGCGGAGGGTGGGGGGAAGCGGGGGCGCCTGAGCCCCGCCGCAGCTGGCAAAGTCGTACCCCGAAAGAAGAAAAAGCAGCCTCTCGCAGATGGCAGACCCCCCCCCCCCTCCACCCCCCTCCCCTTCGCCCCCGCAACTTTCTCCCAGCAGAAGAGCGGGAAAATGAGGGAGGGATGTTTGCGAAACGTGCTCGTTCCTTCTGCAGCGTTCGGTGGTAATGAATGCAGAGGGAGGGCAGAGGAAGGGGATCTGGCGGAGAAGGAATGTGTATGCAGGAGGAGGAGGAGGAGTGTAAGCGGTGATTGTGTAATTAAATAATTAAACAAAAATACTTAAGTTTCATTTGGGGAGAGATCTGGAATAGGATCCACAGGGTGTAACCGGTGAATTTTTCAACTTTCAAGTTTTGCAGAGTCAGGGGCGGGGTGCGGGGGGGACACTCACGGAAACGTGGAGAGCAAATCGGGTGGGAGCGCCAGGGAGAGATTTATCGTTTGAATTTACAGATCATTTTTGTTACGGTGGCCGCTTGGAAAGCAGTCTCTCACCACTGCCCGCAAAGCAAGGACGGGCGGGCGAGCAGAGGCTCTCGGAGAAGTCCGCAGGCCGCACCGCCCGCTCTGTCCGTCCGAGCGCGTCCCTGTCTCGGCGCGCCCCCGCGCCACGGTCCCGACCGCCCGGCGAAGTTTCGCCTGCCATCGCTGTCCGGGAGCCTCTTGCTCCGCTCCGGGCGGTAACCTTGAACTTTCGAAAGCGTGGTGAGTGTCGTGTTATTACTGCAGCACCACCAACTTCTGAAAAAAAGAAAAAAAACACCCCCCCCCCCCAACCACCCCCCCCCCACGAAAAAAAAAAAAAAAGGAAAAGGAAAAAAAGAAAAAGAAAAAAGGATATAAAAAAGCCAAACAAAAAAATCCTTCCCCCCACCCCCCCCCACCCCACCCCCCCGCGGCCCTCCCCCCCCCCCCGCAAAACAACCAGCAGCAGCAGCAGCAAAAGCAAGACTCCTGCGCCACCGACTACAAGAGGGTTAAAAGTGTAGATTGGATTTCACCCCGGGAAATCTAGCATACGGAGTGAACTTGAATCTTTGGCTATTTAAGGAGGACTGGGGTTTGTTGTGAAGTTGTGGTGATCCAGAGCAGAGCCCCGTCCTGATTGATTTCATCTTCCTTGAGTCTCAGATGACTGTAAAATGAATAGATGAAATTATTCCTTTTTGAGGCTTTTCTTAGGGGCTCTCCGGGCAGCGTGTTCTCAAAGCGAAGTCATGATGTATTCTCCAATCTGTCTCACTCAGGTATAAAAGCTTTTATTTAATTTATTTGTTAATTTATTTATTTTTCACGTGTTTGTTGAGTTTTTTTTTTTTTTTTAATTTTTACATGCATGCGGGTTGTTAATGAGTCATTGCTAGTAGTTGTAACGGGTTAAAGCACAGTCGTAACTGCTTGTCAGATCCAAACTCCTCTCTCAGGAGGGAATATTAGAGTGTAAACTGTACCACGCCATTGTTTTAGAGAGATCCATTCAAAGTGTCACCCGTAGACAAATACTGTTAATTGTTGGTGCATGGGAAGTCAAAGGTTAACAAACTGGAAATGAGCATAATTATGCTAAAAACCCGTGTTTGAGAAGTATTGATTTGATCGGAATAAAACGATTTGCACTCTTTTCAGCTCGCCTGTTTACACATAGCCTAATGAAAGGGTTTGAAAGGAAAAGTGCTTTTTTTTACAAAACACGATCACTGGCCGGTGCGAAGTAATCCCGTCGTATGCTTAACTAATAATATGCAGGCTGCCAGGAATGAGGGAGATGTGAGCGGGGATGATCAAACTGTGCAGTGTTTTCACGTTCGGTTATACGAGGGCACCGCGTTTTCCCCCTCCCCGCTAAATTGTGGTGCTGGCGGAGGAGCGTGCCCTCTTCCCAGCACGGAGAAAGACCGACCCTTTTCTTAGAATCGCGCTTGCGGCCGCTCTTCGATCCTGAGCGGCGGCTGTCACCGGGACGGCGGGAGGGGAGCGGCGGTCGGCGCGGTGCGGTGCGGGGCCGTGGAGGGCGGGGGGCGACGCCGGTGCGGCGAGCGGGGGGCAGTCCGAGCAGGGTTCCCCGCTGCGGCAAAACGCAGATTTTGAAACCTGAGGGGTTTCGGGAGCATGTTTGGGAAGTTCCCCGGGTGCCCCTGGAGCGTCCTCGCCCGGCGTACTGTATCGGCGAGCGAGCGCTGGGGCACCGGAGCCTGTTTCGGACGGTAAACAAGGTCTGTAAAGCCCGGGGATAGTTTTCAGCTTTCGTGAAAGTCTGTCTTAGGAGGATGTGATGTAAACTGATTAAGCGATAACTGCTTGCTTGCACATTGGTGCAACAAATAGCAAAAGAAGCAGAAAATGTGCGAAAGTAATGTCTGCTGCAAGGCTGCTACAGAGAGGCCAACGATGTACTTACAGTTGCACCGTGAATAAATAAGTACGATTTAAGTTATTCCACAGTTACAAACCATTGTAATTCTAAAGGACTAAAGTATTCATATATTACGATTGAAGATGGAAACAATGATAAGGCTTATTTAGTGATTGGATACAGTCCTGCAGTTTTTTGGCTGACACATTTTTTATTGTTTATATTTTGTTTGGCATCTAAGTGTCATTGACTTAGATATGGATATTTTCAGTAAGTAAACGTGAGCTGCAGTGGAAGAAAGCTGAAAAAAAAGTGTTATTGAATATTTTTTCTTCAAAAGAGAAACATGGGAAGCATTACATGTAACAGATACGCACATGCTAGCAGGTACACACATAGAAATAATTACTTAGCGTGGAATCTGTGGTTAGAAAAATTAATTCTGTGTAGGCTGTCCAGCATGTGTAATTATTGACAGGCAATAAGACCTCTGCATCAGAATATAATTCTGAGAGTACAACTTAAGAAAGCAGTCCTTTCATTTGAGATGCAGATTTTCACCACCACCTCTTACAGTGGTAATTCACTCTCTTGTTTCCTTGACTTTTTTTTTTTTTTTTTTTTTGCATTATATTTTCTTTTTGTACTTATTTTACAAGTGAGTACAATCATGTAAGATTTCCTCATTCTTTACAAGTTTGTGGTCGAACACTGCACTCAGGTGTATACAAAAATGCTACGTTGTACTTCTACTGCCATTAGTCCAGGAAAGTAGTTCCTGGCTTTTGTGCATTGATACTTTCTCCATAACGTTTTACGGTCACGCTTTACTATGTGCCATGCAGAGACCATTTGGTGATATATACATGGAAATAGTTACAGCAAATTGATTTTAGTTTGGAATCTTCTCCTACCTGCTTGGAATGATAAGAGCAGTTTCTAAAGAATTTTTTCTCCACATAAATTAAAATGACACTAGAATGAGAACAAATACCTTGCATTATTTGTTAAAGGCAAAAGATTGATTCATCTCACTTTGAGTAGCAACTGCATTAAAGCATTACTGCCAAAATTGTTCTCTCTATTGTATGCTCTGTCTCTAGGACTCTTGCAATGCACATTGAGTATATGTTCAGAAGAAAATATTTTGGTAAAAGTAAACACAAAACACCTGTTTTGATGGAGCTACTTATGAAAGTGGTAGTTCAGTTTGTGCCGAGACAGTGCTGAAGCACGTTTTAGTAACAAGTCTAAAATCCAAAGTACAGCTTTATGACAAATCTTGGCAATTCGAGTATTACCCATCATACTTACAATAAAAGTTTGGTGGTTGAAAATAACTCCAAGGTAGAAGAAAACTTGCTAAATGCAATTTAATTTTGGGGTCTCCCTTCGTCTCTTTCCCTTATACCTCTTTCTCTGTGTTTTGTAATAAGGTGGAAACTGCATTTGTCTATCTTGCTGAGGCATGAATAGGATGCAGTTACTGCATGTCTTTCAGTGCTTACTTTCTTGTGATATTTCTGCCATTGTTTATTATTTTACAGTAGTCCAAAATCTCAGAATAGGTAGTATTTTCTTTTGCTCCTATACGTTGTTTCTCTAGGCATGAGAAAATACATGCAGGGAAATTGAGTAGATTAAGTTTTCTGTATAAAATTTACATACTTCTGTCTGGTGTATTTATTGTACAGTCGTAAACTGGAACTTTCATGGACTGATATAAAGTTTAGAAGTGAAAGATAGGAAAAGAGCACTGCATATCCACTCTTTATCTTTTCAATAAAGAAAACCTGGCCTATCTATTGTCATTAGATGACTGCTATTTTTTCCTTTTTTTACAAGCTACATGGATGTTATATAGTAGCTTCCATTTTAATTTAAATTGCCAATGCACAATGGTTCACCTTAGCTATTTGATAGGACATTTGAAAATCTTACCTTATAAATAATTTTATAATTGATTTACCTTTTAAATCATTACCTTATAAATTCATTGCAAGAGCAATTGTGACACATGAGCAAATGCCACATAAAAACAAAATACAATTCACTATTATGAATATCAAGGAGAAAAAAAAACTCTGTAGATATACTTTTGGGAGATTTGGTGAAGAAAATGTGTGATTAATTGCAAATGTTCATTTAGGATCATTTTTATGGCACTTCCCCATGTCAAGAAGTATTTTCATTTGAAAATACTCCAGGTGCACAATGAATAGCCAAAAAAAAAAAAAATCTGATGAAATTGCTTTCAAACAGGATGTTCTTTGCTGTGTTTTTCCTCCACACTTTTCACCTGTATTTATATCTTTAGGACTTAAATACAGGACTTTTCTGTGAAAGAAAAATGTGAATACAGTTTTTAAAAGGTTGGAATTTTTGGTGTGTATGTTTCTGGGATTCTCCCCCACCCCCCTCTTTTTGAAAAGAAAACATTGAACTACTACAGACTGGAATTTAAACAGTGAAATTATCTACAAAATTTTCATAGATAGAAAATGGTCATTATTGTTAATACTCTATGCATTCCCTCAAGGCATAGTCAATCTGAAATAATTTATGATGCTCTTCTTCAAAATTAAAACTAGCTGTGCAGTATTCTACTAGTGTAGAATATGCCCATGTTTATATTATTGCCATTTTAAGTTATAAATGCCAAGGTCTGTTTAGATGTAAGGGAAATCATTGTATTGAGACAAAAATTAATTTCTCCCAAAACTCTTCAGCCATCTGCCTTCACCCCACCTTTAGCCCCAGCTATTAGAATTTTCAAAATCTGTAGTAAATCTGTTTTATTCAGCCTCAAATGAATTGTGAGGATTTAACACTGTAGAGTCTTTATGCTTCCATTAATTTAAAAAAAAAAAAAATTATTTGGCTACTTCAATTAAGATGACTTCTGTAGGAGAAAAAATAAACTTTCTTTAGTAGTTATAATTGAAAGGAAAAAAAGCATGGCATCAGAAAGCATATGAAGATAGGGAAATCTTATCATGGGCTGTGGTTGCTCAGAGCAGTACTGCCTTCCCACACAAAGAACAGATTGTGGTTTAACTCTTTCCACGGCCTAGTTTTATGTGCCAGTATAGTATCAGAATTGTTCAAATCTGTGCTGGAAACTACTAATCAGTTTAATTGTTGCCTTTGTAGGTCTTTGTGAAGCATCATAATGTAATGAAATTCTGTATGTCCTGAAGTGTCTTCCTATTGCCTCTCTGTTCTTTTTTTCTTTTTTTTTTTTTTTTTCCCTTTTGCTTAATTTTTTTCCTATGAAGACAGCATGATCATAGGTAAACTTCTTGTAATTTTTCTGTTTGATTTAAGGATGGTTAGGGAAAAGATGTAACTAGATCTAGTGGGTTTTGCAACATTCAGGAAATTTTGAAGTTAGTTTGAAATTCAAAGATTTCAATATGGAATTCTTTGCCTGAAGCTTCTGCAATGGCAGTCTGCACTCTATAATTGAGACCATTAGTTATACTTTCATCATTTTTACCTAATAGAGTTAATCAGCCTATTGATTAAACATAATTCATTCCTTGTCTAGCAGTGTAACTAAAATAGTAGTTTGTTAATTGTATTCTTGAATGTAATTGCATAAAAAAGGTTCAGTTTTAGTTTGATTGCACTGTGCCACTAAGTATGATGAGCAATCTGCATGGTATTTAAAACTAAACATCCCTGCACACAGGAAGAAAGATATCTCCCCTAAGGTTTCCCTTTCAACCCAAAATATAGTAATGTTTGATAAGCAGATTGCAGTGTTTTAAACAGCAGACTTGTTAATGGAAAATAAGTTTTTGGGGAAGGTCTATTTAGATACTAACATGCATGTGTAGGATGATACTTTAAGCAGGCAAACAAAATTAATTTAATTGCTATAGGATGTGCTTTTAGACAACAACTAAGTATTACCTCCTTAATGCAATCCATATTGCTGCTAGGCAGAAGATAAGAACTTGCAGGTGAAGCCAGACAACAGAAAGGGATATTTTGAAACTGTAAATAAATTGCATGGGTTTCACAAAAGCAGCATTGGACCAGCGGTGGACTCATAATGTCTCTTTGCCACAGCATGCAGAAACACAAAGAATGCAAAGTTTGTGCCAAGTTGCCATTTTTCATTGTACACCTCAGATTGATTTTAAGGGGTTTAGAATAATTGCCACACTCATGTGATCAGTTAACAAATTAACTGACTCTGTGGGGCTTCAAAATCCACAGTGGTACTGCTGGAAGGACATAAATGTAATTTTTGTTCTCACCTTCATAAAGTCTTAATGTTACAGAGTTTGGGGGTGGTGGGAGGGAAGCAAGAAGAGCTGAATGTACAGAAGTTTCTGTTCAGGATTTGTATATGACATGTTGTGTCTTTTGACTGCTTTTCCTTACTGTATACTGGTATCTCTAGTTACCACCACTGGAATGGTGCTGTTTCAGTACTGGAATGTTGGACGTTTGATAAGAAAATGGATCAAGTTTAATGGCGCATGCTCTTTGTGCCACCAGCAGTCTCTTGCTGAGAGCATGCTCCAAAAGCGGGAACTGTGTGGCATTACACTGAGCATGTATATGCTTTGTGTTTCTGTGCCACGGAGAAGAGAAATGAACTGTGGCATTTGCCTCAGCCTTCTGTACATTTCTGCTCAGATTTTTTAAAACCGTGTAGTGTCCTCTTTGTGCAATGGTACTTTTTCTTGATGTTAGCTGTGCACTCAAATATTTAAATGTTAGGAGCAAAACATCTTGGTAGCATCTCTTAAATAATGTTGTCTCTGCTGCATTGTGGGATGAAGTGAGGGGAGGAATACAAAATAAAATTTTCACATGGTTCTTTCAAAGAATGAAGCATGGGAAAAGTATAGTTCTCTGTGCACTTTTTGTCTGTTTCCTGAAAAGAATAATAATTTCATAAAAGGTGTTATGCAGAAATTTGTGTAAATTTTAAGTGTTTATTCTCTTCATCTCATATTTCACTTACAGATTTTTAGGAACGTTTCTTGATACTGCTTTGGTTATGAGAACTTGCTGACTTTGAGTTTTCCTGTTCTCTTCTTCTTTTTTTTCCTTCACTTCTTTCCACAGGATGAATTTCACCCATTCATTGAGGCACTTCTTCCACATGTCCGTGCAATTGCCTACACTTGGTTCAATCTCCAGGCTCGAAAACGCAAGTATTTTAAAAAACATGAGAAACGAATGTCAAAGGATGAGGAAAGAGCAGTCAAGGATGAGCTACTTAGTGAAAAGCCTGAAATTAAACAGAAGTGGGCATCCAGGCTCCTGGCCAAGCTGCGCAAAGATATTCGCCAAGAGTTCCGGGAGGATTTTGTGCTCACAGTTACTGGGAAGAAGCACCCATGCTGTGTATTGTCCAATCCTGACCAGAAGGGCAAGATTAGGAGAATCGATTGCCTGCGACAGGCTGACAAAGTCTGGCGTCTGGATCTAGTCATGGTGATCCTGTTCAAAGGCATCCCCTTGGAAAGTACGGATGGAGAACGTCTCATGAAATCCCCACATTGCACAAATCCAGCACTTTGCGTCCAGCCACATCACATAACAGTATCAGTCAAGGAGCTTGATTTGTTTTTGGCATACTACGTGCAGGAACAAGGTAGGAAGCAGACAGTCATGTTTTTATGTTAGTATGTCAGACTCTGATTCCAAGTAGCCCTGTTTTGCCTGTGGGCTGGCTTCCAGTGGAACATTGTTCTGTGGTCTATAGATGTAGTGTGGCTACATATCCATTTGTAAATCAGCATGTATGCGTATATACTTAAACACACATATATTCCTGCAGATCTGTGTGACATGCATATTTGACATATGTGCCTCTTTCTGGAGAGAGACACACATACCAACTTTCATTCAACTGAAGTTGCCTTTTATTTTTTGTGAAAAAAGTGGCAGTACATAGTTGTGACTTCAGAAAACATTCTTGTTTTCAAATTGTATTTTTAAAGAAAAATGAAACAAACCTCCCCACACCAGTACTATTAAGAGTAGATGCAGGTATATGAAATTGCACAGTCATAATAAATGCTACAAATATTTATTATTGTCTTTGTAGATATAATTAATCAAGAAGTAATCCTTAAACTGATGACTCTGCTATCACATTGAAGACCAATTTTAGACTTTCTCATACCTATAAAACAAAGCTTGAAAATACTTTATCGTGGCTATATTTCCTGTAAATGCCAAATAGAATCAGAATTGCAGTATACAATATGTAATATTTTATTCATATTTTACATCAATAGCTCATCTTATCTATCTGAGCTTTAAAGCAAAGATCCAGGACGTAATATTTTGAGAAAACTTTATGAAGAGTATATTTTCATAATCACATGTATACTTTTATTTGACAGGTGATTGAAATGTGGAAAACTGCAGGAGCTCTGTGGAAAAGTCTCTTAAACTTAGTATTACAGAATACAAATAAAACCAGTGTTTTTATAATCATGTGTAAGGGGAAAAACCTACTAGCCATGTTTCATATATTGGATATTTGATAACAATACAGGCAGGTTTCATAAAATTATAAATGGCTGTAAGTAGATAAAGGTGTTTTTTTGTTGTTTTGGTTTTGGAGTTTTTTGTGTGTGGTTTTTTTTTTTTTTTTTTTCCTCCCAGGTACTAAATCTTCTGAAGTACTTTTTCTCTATTAGGGTCATAATGGTTCTTTCTGGTACTGATACCATCTTCTAAGAGTCTTTGTAATGCTGTCTGATTAACAGTAATAATGCATTTCTTTTTTAGTCACAGATCTCAACTAGGGAAAGTTTGACCATCTGCAGATGGTGGGCCATTTCGCAACTTGGCCTGGTAGTAGGTAGAAATGGCCTGCAGAAGGGCAGATGGCAGGCTATTATCTGATGCTTGGTATTTTAACTGGAAAACAAATCAAATTGATTTTGTTAGTAACAAAAAAGTAAAATTGCATATCTTCACTCGGTGTCTACTCATTCATTAAGCGGAGAGATAGACAATGGAATATTTTTGTTTCAAGTGAATTCTCTTTTAGCATTTACTCATGCCAGTGAATAACTTTGCTTGTGAACTTATATATCATGCTCTTTTTTGTTGATTATTTTTTACAAAAAAAAAAAAAAAAAGCCTTTTTTTTTTCTCCCCCACAAGTTTTTTTCTGTTTTTTTTTGTCTCTCCACAGCCGTATACTCATTTAGGTATTTTACAGCGACTTTAAGTAGCTGCGGTGTCTGGTAAATCTGATCCCAAATAATAAAGGAAGAAAGATTTCTTTGATAGTATTAAACAAAATAGATAAATTACAAATAATTTGTACCTCTAAACTCCTTTTGTGGAAAAAAAATTCAAATTATATTTTGAATGCATATAGGGTAAGTCATAGCTTACTGATTAATTCTATGGATTTACCTGTCTCAAAAGGTGAAAACTACAAAAGGAGGCAAAACAGTTTAAGTAGCTCTTGAGCCAAAGAAACTGGGGTCAGAGTACTCTTAACACACTGTTGACTTATAAGTTGTTGAAAGGCAGTAACTTGAAGTGGGAGAAGGAATTGCAGGCATAGCTAGTTTTGTTGATTTAAATGTATTAAAAATATAAGTTTATTTAATAAACACTTTTGTCTAATTGGAGATGAGGAAGTTAAGCATTCTGTAATATTATAACTTTCAAAATTACACAATGCTACTTTGAGAATATTCTAAAAATGAAGCTAGGTAATTTCTGTATACCAAGCTACTCTTAGAAGATCCTTTTGTTTATTGCTAACTGCATGTATTTTGTATCTGTCTTGCTGTTTTACTGTATATCTTCCATTAACATCTGTTGGCTCTCTTCTTGAAGAAGTCATATTAAGTTGTCTATGTTATTTTTTCTTCCATTTTATCAAATTTTGATTCTCTATACTCATTGAAAGCAGATTAATTGTGGCACTTTGTAATGTACTTTATGAAGAGTGCCAGGCTTTTTGAAAGATATGCATGAAGTCAACCAAAATGCTGCATTATACATATAGCCTTTTGCTTTTTATTTATCTTTCAGAACATATAAACATGCCTAATAGTACCATGTAAAAATTAAATGGAAACACAGAAACAATTAAATCCCTGAACGAAATATGAAGAAGGAATTAGCACATAAAATGAATAAAGGGGATAAGTAGTTTGCTTTTTTTGTTGCTTTAAAATAGATGATTAGGGAAAAAAAAGAGGAGGAAGGATAGTTCGAGTGCCAGTGATGGTTGCCAGTGGCACCAGGATTGGCATCAGACCTTCTTTGTTTAGCTTAGGATGTCTGTGATTTGTTGGTTGGCATCCGCATTGCAGTGCAGAGTAATGTTACAATATATTGACAATTTCCAGATCTAGAAGTGTCAATAATCTTTTCAGTTCTTAACAAAAAAAGCTTCTACTTCCATGTCTGCCTTGAAAGAAGAAATAACAACTGATCTATGAAGTTCTATCATTGATGAACTTCCTCAGATGCTACTTTTCACTCATCTCAAAATTCAGCATCTTTTTTCCCCTCTATTCACTTTCTGCTATCTTCTTAAAAAAAAAAAAAAAAGGAAAAAAAGAAAAAAAGAGTATTGACAAAGGTTTCAATGCTGCTCCTTTGACTGAAATTGAGGAAGAAAATGTGAAGTATACACTGTGATCAATGTTCAACATCAAAATAATTCTTAATCATAACACGCTTCTATAGGGCTTTGCTTGTTGTATGTATCAGGGGCATGTGTGTCCCACACAGATTGTTTATAAAACCCAAACTTGAAAATGGTGTGAACATTGTTTCTATTGACAGAATTGTCCTTTTTGGTTTTTTTTCCTGTCAGCATCAGTGAGCGTCTATCATTTGGTATGAAATATATTTCTGTCCATAAAATCATTTGATGGTATTTGATTCAGCGCAGCGCTTATGCTGTGTTCCCTTTACTACAAGAACCGCCATTTTGTTTGTCGAGTGCCAGGAGAGGGGAAAAAAAAGGCAGACAATGTGCTCGATGCCAATAATGGTTGCCAGTGGCACCGAGGTTGGCATCAGACCCTCTTTGTCTAGTTGCTGAATGCCTTTGATTCGTTGGTTGGCATCCGCATTGCAGTGGGCACATTGGAAAGTTTTTGACAATCAGTGAATGAAAGCTGCAGTACTTGTTTGCTGCAACAGAATCAAGATAATATAAATCTCTCCTTCAGATAGATGTTTTACTTACTCTTACTGTGACTAATTAAAAAAACCCTAAAAATTGCTTTATTATTTTTCTAAAACATAAAATATCTATAGCAATGTGCCTTGCCTACAGAATTCTGAATTCCCTCATCATCTCTGCTACTTTTTTTTTGCAGCATAAATAAAACACAAACTTGGTATTAGGTAATTCAGCATATACCAAATGAAGGATAGTACACCTTGGGAAATGCTGTGGGAGCTGAAAGAACTGAAACAGTGGTACATGTAAATGTTAAGATTTTTAAGTGTTTTTAGTGCATGTGTCTCTCAGAGTACATTTCTCTGATCAGTCATGTTACTGTTTACATTCTTCTTTGTCCTTATGTAAGGGTGATATAATTGGGGAGCCCACGTTCCCAGCTGTTAATAAACTCTGGAGTCAAAGGGAGGAGAGGATCTTTTAAACTATCTAGGGAGCGGGGAAGAAAATACATGCAGATGTCCTTAGTCTTGTAGTGTTCAGGCACTCTTCATTTTTTAACTTCTTACACGATCAAGAAGCTACCACAGCTCCAGCTGTGTGACTTTGTTACCAGGAAATTGGCAAAAAGAATAAATCATTTCTCATGGAAATTTCCTAGATAGTTAACATTAATATTGCTTTCTGGTTAACTGCTTATTATCTCGTTAATTAATAAGAAGGATTAGCAGCTTTACCTAAAGGGCTGCACAGAAGGAAGCCTGGCCTGTGTGAGTCCCTGAGTTGCTAGACTGTGTCCTGTCTCTTGAGGATTGGAGGGGGGATGCTGATCCAGGTTAAAAAAGGAAAAAAACAAGAGAAAGATGAGAGAAGAGTGGGGGCACTGGCTGGCAAAGGGGAGAATTTTGTGTGCAGGACTCTTGTGCTGAGCTGTCCCTGTGCTGGGGAGGCTGGCAATGCCCTGCCCTGCCACAGGTGCCATAAACTGCTGGGGGGGGGGGCACAGGAGTGGGCACGGGCACGCCCCAGTGTGATGCCTGCACTCCTAAAAAGCATGCTTGCAGATAACTTCAGCTGGGGTGCAGGGTGCTGCCGCCGCTTCGAGCTGAAACTCTTTTGCCCTTGCCAGCAAACTGGCTATCCCTAGCCGAGTGGGGATATCGCTTTCCCAGTTCAGACAGTCCTGGCAACGTGTGCCTTGTCTTACTTGAAAAATGTGCTCTCTTTCAGAAGGAATTGTAATTCTTTTTTTAACTTGATATGTCTGAATTGCAGGAGTGGGTGGGTTTATCAGTGGCTTGATCTTTTTTTTAAACCTTTTTGAATTTTGTGAATTTCTGTCTACAGAAATTCACAAATTTTGGACGTGTTTTAAAATTTTGAAAGAGGTTTGCATAGTAGTTTTCATATTGCATTTTAGTTTTCATTCTGTAAGTAGAGAAGATTTATTGTGTAGTCATTCTGTTCATATTTTAAAATGATAATAAAATTGGTTAGTTTGCTGTGAATACGTGAAATTCTACTTAAAATCACATTCTAAATAATGTTTTAAGCAGTTTGTGGTTAAGTCATATTATGGTCATATACCTAAATATCACACCTCCCAGACAGATTTTGTATGAGGGTTTGCATTTTTTGGGTGCACTGATGTTCCCAATACAATTAATAAAAAAGCAATGGGCTTAGATGAATCAACCATTTGCTGATTGTTTCTACTTTTAAGCTTAATGACTTGCCTCCTTCTGAATACTTTACCTGGGAACACTCAGAAGAACATATTACCTATTTTGCAGAAGGACATGTCAAAGTGCAGGGTGATTTGTTGGGAGTTTACACAGCAAATTATGAGTTACAGCAGGAACAGCAGGAAATAGAGCTTATTACTGCCTGTACCTACAGGCTTCTATATGCTCCAGGACCTTGTTTCTTGCACAGTGATATGGCATACCATCCCCATGCCCTAAATCTCAATTTTGAATTAAAAAGCCAGAACAGAACCAGAAGTATGAGTTTATATTTTGTCTGCTCTAGTATGAGAAGAGCTTTTTGTAGTTTAAAGGTCTCATAGGGAATAATCAACCTTTTTAAAAATGAATTGCTGCGGAAAATTCCAGTCTGTTGAGGCGTGCAGAAAACACAATTTAAAAAACCCTTTTTTTGTGCCAATTGAAAAAGACATTATTTTCTAGTTTTCTAATGTAAAATTTTGTATAACTATTTTGTTTACTGTCTCTATTGTACTGAAAATTATAGGCAAGAAAGATGTTTGCCATCAGGAAAAGGAGTCTAATTCAGCGTGTGTATAGATGTAATAATATTTTTCAATTGATTGTTATAGTTTGTTTATGAAGATGTAGTATACTGAAACATTTTGAAACGCCACTTAGCATTTTTCATTTTTTCGAAACATTTAAGTAGGTATGTTAGTATCTAACATTCAGATAGTAGGCATGAAAAATTCAAAATGTTTAATTTTTTCTTATTAATTTAAAAAAGTTTTCTTCAGAGCAGGAATGTGAGTCATATGACAGCCTCATGAAAAAGAAAAGGGAATTTTCCATATTTAGTATTGCTGTTAACAGGAATTAAAGGTATATACATTTTAGGAAGGATCATTTACCTCATTTTGATTTTCTTACCTGACACACCAAGAGGAGTAATTTTCACAGGGTTAAATAGCATCAATTATGTTTAAGATAAAAGAAACCGAAGTTTAAATAAATTCTTTTCAACTACTTGAAAATTTAGATGTCAGTGTTAATTTATGAATGAAATTTAATTCAAAATGAAGAAGAAAGAAAGTAAAGAAAAGAATGGAAAATGAATCACAGAATTCTTGCTTTGTGGTAGTATCAGACAGAAGTAATACTGTGAACAAAAGGATTCTTCTAAACTATATACAAGACCACTAATTAATAAAGGAAATACTTCAATTTAAAGCAGTTTTATGTTTTAAATTTCTTAAATTTTCATGTAACTATGAAAACTTCATTTAAATAATTAAATGCTAAAAGCCACTGCAGGTTAGATTTTAAAGTTAATTGCATGAGGTTGCTATCAAGTCAGATTCTTTATCTAACTTTCCTTTTTTTCCCTGAGTTTCCTTCGCCTCATCCCTACTGCTAGTGTAGTAGCATAGTCACGTCAAGGACAGGTGACCCTCTGAAATGGTGGTCCACAATGCCAAACAAAGTAGTTCAAGAGGTTTCCTGAAGTGTTGCTTTGCAGTCTCAACAGCAAGGTGAAATGTTTCTTTGATGTAATTGCTTGGATGATCTTAGAATCAAGTTAAACAGCTATCTTAACTGAACAGGGTTGCTCCTTCCATTGCAGGCTGAAGAAGAAGGCTCCTTATGAGGACCTGCTTTCCAGATGCTAAGTGAATCTGAAAAGGGAAGGAAGTCTCTTGTTACTATTCAGTTTGTTTGACAGATGTCAAACAAGATGTCATTCATTATAGCGAGGTATCATGATTTTACTCTCCATATCTCTTTCTCTTCTTTTTTTTTTTTTTTTTTTTTTTTAAATTTTAAACTCTCGTGGAATTTTTAGAACGTTTTTGCTAAAACCCTGGCTCATGGCATTGAAACCTGGGTTAGAAGAGTTTTGAAAGTCACAGAAGCTAGTAAAAGGGAAGTAAATCTCAGATTATTAGCTTTGTCTTGGAGAAAGCAGAGTTCATTTTGGCATCTCTGTTGTACTGTCTCGTAGCAGTGAGTTGTGTGTGAATCTGGAAGCATTCTTCTAGCACAGTTGTTTATACTTTCCACCCACCATGTTTGTATTGACAAAAGGATTACTTCTGTTCTCCCCCACAGTTCTCCTCTGAGGGGGATTCTTTCCTTTTCTGAAGTATATTGTGCTTTTAAAATTTTAAATAAATACATTTCTTCAGCTGTTTCTTGGGAGTATCAACATTGGAATGTGACTTCTGTTCTAGTCTGCCTGCCACCCCTTTCTCAATCCCCAAAAGAGTAATGGGAGATGGGCCCTTCAGACTTGGTGTTCGGGGGGATTTTGAGAAAGGACTGATAGTCTAAAGTTTATCAATAATAGTGTTTTGAATGTTTTCAGATAGCCTGAGGACCAGAGCTTTTGCCTTCATGCCCTGTGACTTTTGTGTCTTACATTCCACTTTATATGAGATCCCTTTTCAAATCAGAAAGGTGACTTAAAATTATAGGGACCTTGCAGTGATTTTAACTTAAATTTGCTCCTAACTGCCTGTGGTGTTAGAAATTTTTAAACTACATGTATGTTTGTTTGTTTTTAGTCAAAGCAATAATTGAAATGAGGAGAAGTTACAGTGACATGGCATGGTGTGAAACCTTAGCTGAATCGCATTCAGTAATTGTGTTCTTTTCTCTCAGTGAAGCCTTGCACTTTTTTACTTAAGTAACTGCTTATTTCCAGAGTAGAACAGACATGACATTTCCAGTGTCCTTCCATAAAGGCACCTTCACTAAAGATGTGTCTGTGGCTTTAAGTGGGCTTCTAAATTTTTCCCCTCTGAAAAAAATATGTATGGAAATTGATCAAAACAGTTCCCATTTTCTTCCTTAGAAAGTGAACAGGAAAGACAAATGCAAAAATGAACAGGTAGTGAACTCTGAGAAACTTTGTGTGCCTGTCGAGAAATTAGGAAAAATACTCAGTTATTGTTTGTTGGAGGTATATGGCATGCACAGGTAAGTATACTCAATATTGTTTGGAATTATTTAACAATTGATAATTTTATGTATCTATGTTTTGAACATATTGCTTACATATTTGACTTCCTTATCTGCAAGCAATATTAACCTGAATTACTACATATCTTTTCATAAAGGATCAATTTAAACAACTGAAAGATGGTTATCTATTTATTTTAAACCTGGCATTGTATTTTAATTTTCTTGGTATATCCTTCATAAACTGCATTCTGAGTTGTCATAAGATTTACATATTTTTCTTTAAAATAGAAAGAAACAATGTTTTCTTGCTTTAGAATTCAGTAATTACAAACTCTATGCCTGTAGAAATTAAATGAAATTAAAATATTCAGAAAATATTTTCAGTAAAATAAACTATTCAGCAGAAATATTTTTTCCTTGTGACGTGCATTGGACTAAAATGCCAAACCATTTTCAGCCTCTTTTATGAAGTGGCTAACAGGGACATGCTTAGAAGATTATTATGGATGTGCATCGTGTCTGAGAGCTAGCAAATACACTTACTGCAGCATCAGCTTTCCATTGCTTGAGTAATGCCATTGAAAGTGATGACAGATTTTTGAAGGGGTAACTTCACTCCAGTGTCCCTGATTTAAAAGTGTGAAAATTTCTCCTAATCAAGACACCTTACTCTGACATCTGCAGTTTCTAGATGGATTACATTAAATTTGTTATGCCACGTTAAAAGACGTGTTTTACGAGGCTGGCCTCAACTCCTGGCCTTAGTGTCAAGAACCCTGCTATGTGATGCAACGCATCTTGTTAGGTTTAATTGACCGAAGCTGATTTGTTAAAACAATTCATTTGTGCTGTAACTCATGCCCACGCCAAGTTGCTACCTGAATCTCTTGACCTTGGTTTGTCTGGGTCATGAAATGTCTGTGAACTGTTTGACCTCTCCATTGTTCAGTGGCCATGCCACTTCCTCCACTTCTTTGTGGTAGTTGCTGACAAGAAGACCTCGGGCCTGAATTTACACCCCAGTGGAATTTCAGTGTCCCTCCAGAGCATCTGTATCCTCCTTTGGAAGTGCTCCTGATGTCACCACCTATTGTCTGCTGACAGTGAGGGGGGCAAATTGACAGCCTTTCATAGTAGAATAGGTAGTGAGGGAATTTCTGGGAGCTGGAGGAAAACTCTGTCCTCTCTCAGGCTGCTGAGCATTTCTGTTATTTTGGGGTGCACGGGGTCAGTACTTTTTCCAAGGGCAAACACCATCCATCTTAGTCAATCCCATTTCACTGTGAGCTTTGTTTGAGTGGGATATGCTGGGAAAAAAGTTCTGCTTTGAAAATATTTTGTGATGAAAATCACAAAGTAGATTATATAGGGTCTGCACAATATTTCAATTTTTAGCAGAGAAGAGTTATCAAAATAATTTTTTGGTGTGAAATGGAGGAGCGTTTCCTGTCAATGTCATAAGTGGCTATTTATTTAATATCAAAACATTGATTTCTAAAGACCTGGACCTTGTATTCAAGAGCAGTCATAGTTTCTAAAGCAAAGGACTTTAAACACTGTACTTGATACAGCATCTAAACTTAGTTAAAGGGAGAAAGAACAATCTTTATATGAGTTCTTAAAAAAAAAAAAAAAGTGAAACGCATTATTTCTAGTGGAAGCTACTTGTCCTTAAGAATTATACTTGATGGGGGACAGTCATTGGCCCCTTATCCTGACAGTCTGCCTACTGTCAGTATCAGATGTTAACATCAGTTTCTTGAGGTAGACTTTGTGCTCCTCATAACTACCAACAGTTGGGATAGTTTATTGAAATATGTATTACATCTAATCATGTGCTGCATTGGGACACTGTTTTAGAAAATAGTGCATTTCAAAATCAGTGGCTGTATCTGTCAAAAAACTGTGGCTAGGTTAAAAAAGCTTATGGGCTAGTACTGATGCCATTATAAAACAAGTAAATTTGTATTCTTGTGGTCATCAGATAATTGGCATGTTCTCATTTTATGTACTTAGCCTTAGACTTTGCTCATATGAGTGGAATTATTCAGTCAAATTGTCAGAATTTAAATCCCATATTCTTTCATAGCACTGTGCACTGACTTCCACAGCACATGAATAGGTTTGTATTTCTGCAGTGCCCCTGATTTCTTTGTAAATGTATTCCTCTTTGCTTCTTGAAAAAGGAAAAGAAATCAGACGGTATGTTTACATACAGCATTCCTGTGCACATGAATATGATGAAACCTTTTTGTTTCACAGTGAAACTCTGCAAGCTAGATGTGATTTCTAATTGCAGTTACATAGTTCCTTTGAAGGAAGAGGGTGAGAATGCTGGTGCAAGGAACTTGAATGTTATCACTGTGATGACAATGTAAAGTATGACTCAATGTTTAGTTGCAAGGACTTCAAAATCCTTGTCCCTGGTCCCCAGCCCTGCCGTTGTCTCCCTGGGTGACTGCAGGCAAGTTAATTAATATCTCTCTCTCTCTGTGGAACTGGGGAGAGAGAACACCACTTGCTTCAGTTTTGGCCCAGTGAGGGCTGTGATAATACTGAAATAAGTACTGGCTAAAAAGTTCCTGTATTCCACTGCAAGCAAAACTCATGTGCTGGTGCCCAGCCCTCATGAGGGCTCTATATCATAGAGAAATGTTGTACCCAGATTTCTCATGCCCAGACAGAAGAAACTTGCCCAAGCAGGGAGGGCCAGCACAAAGCATTCCTTGCCTGTAAGCCCTGCGGTGGTACTGCTCCAGCAGAGCCAAACTATGCAGCAGGGCTGGCTCTGGGGTCACAGGGGACTGGGGCTCTGGGAGCAGCCATCCTCGTGTCACCCCTACTTCATTCAGCAGGAGCTCTAGGATGGGCTGGCCCTTGGGATGGGACATGGCACAGACAGGTCTCTGAATTTCCCTGCCCAGTGACAGTGAAGCAAAAATATGCTCCAGACAGAAAGATAAAAAGAAACACTCATTATGGGACAATTGTACAGATGTTCATTGACGTTCAGCTGCAAAGGAGGCATCTGCAGTACCTGCAGGGGTGCCTATGAGCTCAGTCTGCTTTCCTGTCCTTCTCTCTGCTCTCATCACAGGTTTTCATTCAAGTGGGCCATTTGAACACCAAAGTTCCTGCACTGTGGTTCCATGCTCAGGACAGGTGGTCAGGAATTTGGTAACGTTTGAGATGAAACCCAAGCTAATGTAACAATATACCTGTGTCTGGGATATGCTGAAATATGTGTCTGGAAATATTCTGTTTCATCTCCCAGACTTGGACAAGTCTGATTTGTGAGGCATCTGATGGGCACACCATTAGTTTGTAGGGGCTTAGTCCAGGATTGCATCTTAGAGGGCCAATCTTTGCCTGAAGCCCCAAGTCATTGTAGTGAAATGCTCCTAAGTAATTAGTAACCTGTGCTTTTTGAACCTAGTATGCCATCTACTTTTACTCTGTCAGTCACTGCTTTCCTTATTCCTTCCTTTATGATGATATTTCAGGGTTGGTAATGAGCTAGCCATACCAACACCTACAAAATTACCGTGTTTGCTTCTCAGAGTGGGAAGTGGCAATAATTTACAAAAATGAAGAGTTTCCATGCGTTTTTCCAGTTGATACTGAAACAGTGCAGTTAACAGCAAAACAAGGGTTAACATCGAAACTTATTCTATTGTTTAACTTCCAGTTAAAGAATAACCAGCTTGTGCAGAAAAGAGAATTGAAAAATTGATTGGACTTTTGGATTCAGACATAGAATTGAAATCAGGTTGTGATTTTGCCATATATGCATTCATAGGTGAGTTTACAGCCTGCAGTTCAGTCATTTGTAGAGGCTTATGCTGTAGGAACCACAGATGTAGTTGCTTTTATTAAGCCCAAAGGAAATTTTTTTAAAGCTATGAGTAATTAATATAACTGGCTTAATTGCTCCTTTTTTTTTTTTTTTTTAGTTAAAAAAAAAATAAAAATTTTTTTTTTAGGCAAAATTTTTTTTTTTTAGTTAAGTTTTTTTTTTTTTTTGTTGTGTTACTTTAGAGGAGTTCTGGTGTATTTTAAAACATATGCTGATCTTGCTTTGTCATACACAAATGCAGTGTATATAGTAGTCCTTCTTGGCCTTTCACATATTTTTTCACTATATTGTGAATATAACTTGAATATCCTGGGACAAGAATTATAGTTGTCCTGTAGTGATTTCTGTTCTATTTACAACCCCCAAATAAAGGAAAAGCTGCTTATAGTAAAATGAGGATCACTGATCTTTCAGTAATTAAATAGACTTGTTATACTGCATTAATCCTTTTTGGAACATTTGGAATGGCTTCTTAACACTCACAAATGCAGCATTAGGGCCAGCAATTAATCTGTTGTTTGTCCCTCAATATTTGTGTGGTGTAAAGAATGTACATTCAAAGATCTAATTCAGGTTCAGGATAAGGATCATCATAGAGTCAAATAGTTATATTGATCATTCACTAGTGTGAACCAAGTCCTAAATGAAGTTGCAGTAATTATTAGAAGGACTCACACACCACTAATTGCATCCAGCTGAAAGAACTAGTAATGGTTTTCAATGCTGTCTACTTTTGGTTGCTCTATGTACGTGAGGAAAGAAGTGTGAATTATTTGGAGGTAACCAGGTTATTTCTAATTTTCTGATTAGCCTTTCTTATAGGAAGGTCAAGAGGTAAAGACTCAACATTTCAACAGTTAAGAATATGGTCAAGAAGAAAATTCTTCTAAAATATCTTTCTAATGATGAGGACAGTGGATTTTTATCAAGGACAGGTTTAGGGAGCATCTACAAAGATGACATACCTAAACCTGATCTAACAGAGAAGAGGTTCAGGTGATCACTTAATATTTCTAATTTCAGGGTTCAGTGGTGCTAATGCAGTAGTCAAATTTCTTAATTTTCTGAGCTTTGACTTCACAAAAAATGAGGAATTAAAATCACAAAAACTTTTCTCAGATTTTTGTGGCTTTTAAATTGTTTTCTGCACAAAGTCTGCTTAGTCTTTGATCAGAAGGCCACACTAATTCACTTGATGCTGTGTTAGAGTCCTGTGCTGTTCTTCTGTATTGTTTAGCTGTAATTAACCTGAAGCATGGTCAGAGCATAAGCTTCTGAGACTAGGTTAAATCAGCAGAAGAGTCTTAGGTTCCTGTGGTATATAGTCTTAGAACACATTATCCTATTGCAGTAAGATAAAAGTGTTTTAAATATAGTCCAGCCAGTTTGACCTTGTCAGAATTCAAGTCGTATTATTGGTAACTTGGGCTTGCTGACGTGTTTCACAGTAGGATGAGCATTAACACAGAACTCCCTATTCCATCTGGTGAGGAACCTACAGAGATGGCTATACATAGATTTTTTCTTAAATTCCATGTTACAGTATAATGAGATTCTGTCTTCTCTGTGCTAATGACACTTCTCTTGTCATTGATAGGCACCTTTGTCAGAGCCCAGAAAGTGAAGTTGCGACACTAAAAAGTGGCAGTAATAGATCATGTGGATGTGACTGCTGAATAGTGATAGTTGTATTTTTGGAAAAAGTGATTAGTGACAGATTTAACAAATGTTTTATGAAGACTTTGGTTTTCAGGGTAAATGCCCTGGAAACAGGTGTCAAAATGAATGGAATAGAATTTAGTTATTAATCTACACATGACACAAAAGTTACAAAAAAAATCTACACTTTTTAAATTTGATTCTGCTGAAGTTTGCCTATGTGTTATAACAACCGTGATAACCAAAGATATCATGGTGAGATCTGAGGAAGCTCATATTGGTCCTGAAAGCAGTAAAATTGCATTTCTATGGCATCTTCATGTACTTTCATGTAAACTGCTCCTTTGAGTCATCCTACAGGATGATGTCAGCCTACTCTGGAAAATTTTGCCCATTTGAGTAACTATAACAGATTAATTTGAACTTGTCTCTGTTATAAGTGTGTTTTATTTTCCAATAATATTATATGCATATGACTGTGTCTGTCATGTGTTTGATAGGTAATTTCCAGTCTAAGTGCATGTTGTTTGGAAAACATCCTAGTTATTGCGCATCTTATTGACAAAGGTGGCTTTGGTTTTTATTGCTGTTTCTTTATCGCTGGTAACACATGACCTCTTTGAAAGTGGCTCATGGAATCCTAGAGTCAATTAAGTTGGAAGAGACCTCTAAAATCATAAATCCAATCAGGAGCATAGCACCACCAAATTCACCACTAATCCCTGAATGCCACATCTTACTTCTCTTTTCAATGCCTCCAGGGATAGCAGGTCAACTGCTTCCCTGGGCAGCCTGTTCAATGTTTGACACCTTTTTTGATAGTCAATTTATTTCCTAATAATCAATATAAACCTACCCTGGTGCAGCTTGAGGCCATTTCCTCTTGCCCTGGGTGCTATTACTTGGGAGAAGCAACTGACAACCACCTGGCTACAATTTCCTTTCAGATAGATAGAGCACTAAAGTCTCCTCTCAACCTCCTTTTTACCTCCAGGCTAAAGAATGTCAATTCTCCCAACTGTTCTTCATGGAATTTTTTTCTCTAGACCTTTCACAATCTCTTTTGCCCTTTCCCTAGACTTGCTTCAGCCCCTCAAAGTATTTGCTGTAGTATCCCAAAACTAACACAGGATTCAAGGTAAGGCCCCAACAGTGCCATGCTGACATTTCTCGTTGCCTGAGGGGCAGACAGCTGAGTGGCAGAGTAATTGCTTCTTTGGACATCATTGGTAATGAACAAATATGCCAGCATTTCCTATCTTCACAGAGTGTTTTCACAGACAATTCACACTCATCAGCTTTTTTTGATTCTGTCACTATTTGAGTGATATGTGGCTTTGGGCTGTTTGTGCCTCCTTGCCAATGAAAACTGCAGCAGTAACCCAGCTCCTGCCACAGCTTGTGCAGATGTGGGGAATGAGTGAAGTGAGGGAACAGAGAGGATATTGGGCTTGGGAGGAGTGGGCAGGGGCTGTGTGAGAACAAGAGTGTGTTTAAGTGAGGGTTGGTGGAAGATGCCACCTCAATTGCCAGTAGCACCAGTTTTGCAACCCCTGCACTGGACAGGTCTGTTGATTTCTGTAATCTCTCTTCTTCTGTCTCCTTAGTAACCTAAAGTTACTGTATACAGAATGTTTATTGCTCTGTTTTGATGCTGGAAGAAGAAAATATACATACAAATTGTTGTGTTTCATTTAGGAACAATGAGGAAAACAAAGAAAGTCAAAAAGAATCATTGATTTCTCTTCTTCCCCTTCCCCGGGTTTGTACATGTGAGGGACATTCTTCTTGTGTTTTGGGTTAATATGGATCTCCTCTGGTCTCTTTGAATCTCAACTGGCTCTGGAGAGGTTATTTTACAGTAATTCAAAGTCCTAATGCTGACTTCATGTTGCAAGGACTGTATTCAGATTCATACTTCTTCTGTAAAGGATGTTCTTTAAAGGGCTGTTCAGAAGCTATTCTGGTATGTTGAGTTCCCAGGCAACAAAACTAGAACACATATGACTGAAGTACTGCAGACTCCCTAGACTGTAAACCTAATCCTGCAAATCCCTATTTACATAAATCCCACTGATTTCAAAGGGCCTGCACATGAGAAAGCAGGTTTTACAGGATCAGGCCATTCTTCCTAGGGACCAACATCTGTTGCACCAACTGTGATAATCTCAAAACTGTTAAAGAAAACTCTGAAGAAACAATTTATCTGGACTAAAAGAAACAGCAAAATAGTATCACTGTTATCTGTTACTATAATGTGGGTTATTATGAAAGCAACTCTCACTATATGCTGTGCCTCTCTTCTCTTCCTGCATACTTTTATTTACTCTAGGGAAAATGCTGTATGTAGCTATGTATTGTTGCTGCCGTTCCACACCCATGGTGTATGAAGTTTGTGAACCAGATTACAGATGTTGAGATATGCTTAGATACCGAAAGAGGCTTTTGGCATATAGGTTAAATACTATCATTATCTTCTGCAGTTTTGGAAACAGAGGAAGAAATGTCTTCAGTAAAATTTTAAGGTATTTTGTGTCTTGCAGTTCTAGTCTATTCTGCTTTGGCTGACCTAAGTGAAGTACTACAGTCAAAGAGTCCACTTGGCTTCCACTGTGGAAGCATGGATAGTCAACTGGTAATACTAAAGGCAACTCAAAAAGAAAAGCAGAAGCAGCTGGTGGTTGTGTTGGGAAGACCAAAGTCCAGTTCCTTTGCTTTCCTTTAAGAACAGAGAACACTCGCATAGCTGTGGTAGCACTTGGTGCAGCTGGAGCTTAGTAGCTTTTGTGATGTGTACATAGAGACCTGGAAAGGGACAATAGACTGCTGTGTTAGCTTGGTTGACTCCCAGTTTCTGTAGGCCTGGTGTCATAACACACAGGAGTGTGTGGATTCATAGTGGTGGGGTCATTTTGTATGTAGTTCTGTATGCTTGCTGCATTCCTTGAGCTGTACAGCTGAAGATAGGGACAAATTATCATTCACCGTCCCTTGTAGCACAGAAGTTATAATAAAAGAGCTGTAGAAAAGAATAGAAAAAGATGTCAGGACAGTTGAGCCATTATGCATGGGGGTTAAAGATCTCTCTGAAGTCCAAAAAGCCAAGGGAGTCTGTATCAGTAAGGAAGTGCATGCACAAGTAGTTCTAGTACTTCATCCATGCTTTGGAATCCTTGCGCTTAAAATTTACAGTCAGTCTGTGCATGGCAAGGACAATGGCTTCAGATTTCCATGAGCCATATAATGGACAATAAGCTACTGCTACTCGTGTCATCAGATCAAGGGAAAAAAGGAGAAAGATTTCAAATATGCCTACAGCACAAGGTTGCTGTCAGCAACTGCAGGGTTGGTGGACCAGAGGCATGCTATTCCTCTATAGGGCAGCAAATTCTTGTAAAATTTCCTGTTAATTTTGAATACTTCTAATGACTATATTTTCACCTCTGTAAAATGAATAAAATGACTTTCACAGTCTAATAAGCAAGGCTTGAGGGACCTGTATTTAACAGATATGCAAAAGCTAGAATATGAATAAAGTTTCTGTGCAGTTACTTGAGAAAGTAACATCTTCAAAGGCGGTGCTTTTATTCACATCTTTATATTTTGTCATTATTATGAGTCAGGTTTCCTTCAATGTGCAATATTCATAATGTAGCATAATTTTTATTAGGGGAAAAAAATGTTTACTATAGGTTTTCTGCTATGTCACCTGTATCTGTGCACTGTAGTTATCACAATTCTTCCTTCCCTGTCATAGACCCGTATATTTCCTCATGTTTTCAGGAAATAATTAGGAGTTATTCTCTTAATGATTTTTAATGAGAGTTTAGATGTACCAGTTGGCTTAGAACTAATTGTTTTGAGAAGCAAACAATATGCTTTAGGGAGTATTTTCTGGATGTTATATTGAGCTCTGTGGAAGATCAGACCTATGATAAATATGCAACATAAATCTATTATACTATGCTTAAAAAAGCAGACTGGAGAAAAACATCAACAGCAATTACAAAGACTGAGAGCAAAACAACAATTTACACATTCATTTTCATATATGCTAATATGAAAGATTTTGGAAAAATCAATGCAAAATAAATAAAATGCAAAATCTCTATAAAGTTTATTTCTATTAAGAAAATACCAAGTGAGCACTTGTATTAATTTTCTATATTGAAATATTGTCATCTTCATTTGCTAGTGGTAATTAGTTCGGTCAGCAGAATTTTTTTTTCTTCTTTTTGGAACTATGAAGAATTAGTATTTATAAATAGCAAGTGTATAGGAGCAAGCTTGCTGAAATGAAATTGTGCATACTATTTCATTTGCCTCCCTTGTCTCAAATCCCAAGAAATGTAAGTTCTTTATGGTCTGAATTTGTCTTCTGTTTGTGTAAGGTTAAATCTGAATAATGAAACAAACATTAAATTTTAAATTTGGATTTTTCTCTTGTTCAAGATTTTTTCTGATATTTTGAATCAATCCTTGCCAGAATTTGAAAATACATTGCAGAAAAGTGTGACTGTGTGGAAGAAAAGTAGAACTGATTCTGAACAAGAAAGAAACACATCAGTTAGTTTTGAAGAATAGTTCATTGTTTATTTTCCGAAGACTACTTGTAACAAGTGATTCCTTCTCTTATTCTCCATAGTTTTCTATATTGCTCTCTCTTATCTCAGGAGAAATAACATTCTTCTTCATCAGAACCAATATATTTTGTTCAGTCATTAAGATAACAGGATGTCCTGTCATTTTGCTATGTTATGGGGGTTTTGTTGAAGGTGAACACCTTTGGAATACAAAAAGAGTTTTACAGTATTTCCCTTTTGAAGTGCCATCTCCTGACTCTCTAAGTGAAATAAGAACTGTTCATATTAACATGCTATCTTTTTCTTGCTGTTTCTAGAAAAGCTTAAGACAGACTTGCAACTGAGTGTCTGGGTGGAGAAGGAGTGCAGGTATCCACATCCTTCTGTGACACAGCTCAGCACCAAGCACAGCAGGATCTCCAGCCCTGTTGAGGTGGCTGAGATGGTGCACAATGGTTTTTGAAATGCTTAGTGTTGAATTCTGTGCTAAAGCAGTACTAAGCATGGTATAACTGCATTCCAACCTGCAGACTGTGATTCTTAGCACTTTCTTATTGCTAGATAAAACAAATCATTAAACTGATTTGGTTTGCTCATTTCTGATACTCTTCATTGTGGTACTGTATCCTGAAATTAAATTCTCTGAATAAGAAAATATTTTTTCACAAGCATAAATAGATAAGTATGTTCTACATCATGTTCTTTACAATAACTACTGTATTTGCATATCCTATCTCTGACAATAAAATCTAAATTCAATGGAGAAATAGTGTTCTAATGCTTGTAAATGCTTTTATTTTAAACTTATTTTTCCTGTGATAGTTGTTGAAATGCCTGTCAGTAGAGAAAACTCTGGAAAGCAGCTAAAATTTTTGATTTAGAAAAACTGATTTCAGTAAATTATATTGAAAACATTAATCTTCATAGCTGTTGCAAAGTCTCAATACACCAAAACAAATAGGACACATTGTAGATAAACAAAATTATGCTATAAACATTGCTAAGACAGAAATAAAATAGCTTTTGATGAAATTTCACTAGTCCAAAAGAAAATAAACAAATGAAACCATGTGTATAAATATAAAGGATGGATTCATTTTACTGGATTGTTCTGAGATTGCCCGGTACTTTCTGAGAGTTCAGTTGCTGATGTGTCTTGTGGTGCTGTCATTGCTATTGATGCAAGTAGGATCATTTATAAAAGTTTCTTACTCTATGAAAGTTTAGGATCATGGCATATGCTACTGTGATTTCTCTTTGATCAAGCATTCATTTAAATTATTATTCATTATTAATGAATTCATATTGTTTTTAAAAATGACAGTATCTCTTTCTCCATTTTTGAATTTCAAAACTCTTCAGACAAACCTAAATTTATTGGTTTTGACTGTCGGCACGTATAAATTCATAGGCTTCAGAAGGAGTGTATTTCACTCTGTAGTGTACAGATTACCCATTTAAGTAATTTACTCCCTGTCCATGAATCCAACTGAGCAGTGTGTTAAATAACATTTTAAATTAAATGTTTAATATCAAAAGTTCATGGCAGTTTGTAAGAAATGGTGAAGATCATTAGTATAGTCTTCATTGATAAAAAGTGTTTGGGTAGCATGGGCAGTTCTTTTGCAGACTCTCTGTAGCAAAAATGAAAAGTTACGCAATACAATAGCATATTTCTGTCAGAACACGTGAAAGGTTTGTCTTGGAAACCAAAAAATTGTGACTCTGGCATAGTGCTCATTCAGATAACAATATCAAAATAATAAGTTTTTTATGGACTTTATGAATTGAAGAAATTTATTTCCTACACAAAGTAAATATTTGGAAGTGTGTGGCAGGTAGTGTTCTCACACATTTGTTGAAAAGTGAGAAATCTGAGACATCTAAGTAAATCTAGATTTTTGCGAGGCCTCTTCTTTAATATATGAATGCATTTGTTCATGTGAATGGAATGAACCTTTGGCCTCCAGCAAATCAGGAACGGCCATAAGTGACCTTGACATGCTTTCTGCCACAATCTTTATTATTGCTGTCATTGGCTTTCTTTTGGTGTTTAGATTTTTTTTATCCTTTACCTATATTGTCAAAACATGATTATTTGTAGTGTGTATGTAGTAATAGAAGTTTTATCTCTCCATGGTTTACACAGAGAGTTCGAAACTGATGGTTGTAATTACTTCCAAGTTCATAGCATAGCAGTGAAAGTGAAGTTAAGGTATTCCATAGATGTAGTACATCAAGAAAGAATTACAGGGTGAAATCATTGCTATACATTCTTTTGGTTTAAAGATGACTGTTACTTAAATTTGGTTTTGAGGAGTTTACCACTGTCTATTGTGGTACACAAAGAGAACTTAAGTTACCTGTTTTGTTAATATCTTCTTGTTGTACTTGTTTCCCACTTCTTCTTTTTGGCTCAACAAAATTCTAAATTCCAGATAATGACTTTTTACAGTATCCTGGCTTTATGCTTTGTGGAACCTGTGGATTTTTTTACCCTTAGTGGTGGAAATATGTAAAAAAGGTTAGAACACATACATCAGTGTTCAATTGGGAGGTGTCATAGCTGCTACTTTACTGGCTTGCTTACATTTGTTAAACATATTTAAATGAAGCAGGTGCCTCCAAGGTTGAAATTAGTATAATTGAGACTAATATGCAAGAGATATTTTCTAATAGGGGAAGTCTTAGCATCTAAGGATACAACTCATTTGTTGTATGTACATTTGCACAGATGTATTTACATGTATAATAATTTTTTTATATTTTGGCAGTTAAATTTGAATACTCTGTGTGTAGAATATAGGTTTTTTGTTGTGGTTCGTGTTTTCTTTTTTTCCTGCCATAATCATGCATATATTTAAATATTTTTTTCTTACTGAGGCAACTTGAATTCAGCACAAGAAATATTTAATTTCCAGAACTTCACCAGCATCACCATGTGAAAAGATACAAATCTTTCATAGTCTATATGATAAAAAATGTTTTGCCAAATATGAAACAAAAGAGATAGATCTAAGTGACCTGAAGTTACTGAAGGGTCTAATTGAATATGACAGGAGCAAGAGGTCTGAAGTTAATACAAACTTTCTTCATTTAGTGCATTAAGAAGCTTTTCTTAGGCTAAAAAAATATATGCCAAATTTAAAAGGAAATTCCAGTCTCCAGTGTCCAGTCCCTGTGCCCATTCAAATGGTTGACATTACCTGGTTCTCAGATGTTGAAAATTAGGGCTGGTTTCCTACCCACATTTATCAGTATGTTTCTTGGTTCCCTGAGAGTCCATTAAACTTCCTCCTGCGTTACTCCTGTGTAGTACCATCATACTGGCATCCAGGTTTAGAAGGGAGAACACAATTATATTTTTAAGGATATCTCTGGGCACTACTGCAAAGCATGTGATAGCAGGACATTTTTGTCACATTTTGTCACAGCCTAACGTTTACTCAGAATAGTCTGAGCTTCTAGAAAAGTGCTTTATGCTAAAGTGGTTTAGCCAGCAGTTAAGAAAATTGAAGCAAGATTAGGAAATACTTGCATGTCATTTTGCAAGCAGACCTAACAAAACTTCCCTACACGGCTGAGCCCACCAGGCACATCGCAGCAACTACATGGCACTCAGTTCTGGCCAGCTGGCTCATGGCACAGTCAAGGCTTGCATACCATTGCCTACAAATATACTCCCATTCTTGTAATAGCAATGTGAACAGGGGAGTGGTCACACTGACCTCACAAACAGCTCTCTTCTAGCTCAAGTGTCAGGGATGAGGGAGGCCATGTGTCCACGGAGGGGGATGGTGAGCCCAGTTGCTTTTCAAATGCAGCTACTGTCTTCTAGAGGTTCCCTTTGAAGTGCCCAGCTGCCACTTATCAATGTAGCCCACCCTTGTAACATGACCTAGCACAGCAGCAGCAGGAGTGGCTCCAACTAACTGTCTTCCCTCTTTGGAAGGCCTGGTTGCCTATTTGCAGTTTGCATGAAGGGATGGAAGGATAAGCTTGCTGTAGACTTTGTTTTCTCTAATTCTTAGTCAAAGAGCTTCCTCATTATTTCAGTCGCTACACCTCCTGATTTTTTTTGCAGTTTGTAGAAAAGCAGAATCAATTTTAAGTTCACATTAGTTTCAAAACACTATTTTTGCAGAGCTATGAATGCTTTGGATTTAAAAGGTTCTTATTTCTTCTGGCAGTGACTGCTACATTACTTTTTTGTTTTGTTTCAAAACAGTCCTTGAAGACTTAGATTTGGATACCCAGAGGAGAAATTACTAGGATTTAACCTTCAGTTTCCTTCTGTTCCTACCTCTCTGCTCTCCACTTAGTTTTCATTTGATTGTCTAAAAAATGCTTATTATCATAATAAAATAAGAACAGTCTGAAATAGTTGAATTCCCCAGGAAATAACAGTGATTTTTTCTAAATTAACATTTGTCATGGGATTCATTGTAGTCATTCTTTTTTAGGGACTGAAAGGAGATGCACAGATTTAACATGTGTACCTTGTTAGCAATGTTTTGACAAAGAACAGCAGCTGTATAAACTAATCTTCCTGTAGCTTTCACACATGGGACTCAATTAACAATGAGCCACTTTCAGTATCTAATCCTTTCTATCATTTAAAAAAAAAGTTTCCTGGTTTCTGTACATTTTTCCATGTCTAACTCTTACCTATAAACTGAGGCAAGTGGCAGACTGTGAATGGACTGACCTTGCACGACATTTTATATGTGATTTATAGAAGACAATGGCACTCGTGTTTATATTCCTGGTAAACTCAGATTAAAGTGAAGATTAAAGTCTGTTATTTGCAGAACGTTGTAATGATTGCAGGATCTAGAAGAAGGCTTTGTTTGAAATTCCGGTGTTTCAAGCTCTGAAGTGTAGAGAATCAAGGATCATTGCCCCAGGTATGTCATTCAACCTCATTGTGGTAAGTGCTCTGGAGGAAGGAGGAAGGAAGAGCTCTGTGGTTATTAAGCCTGTGAACCCATGGTATGTATTGTAAGAAAGTCTGTATTTACCTATGGTACGGTCAGGTCACAAGACTGGATAATTGGGCCTTTAACTAATTTCCAAGTAGATATGTGGCCAGAAATTGTATTAGGTACTTCCACAGTGACACTTCTGGAAATTTTGAGAGGTTTTGGAATAACAGAAAATTAATGCAAGCTCCATTTTAATTACACTTGACATTTCAACCTTTAACTTGAAGCTCCTACACTAGAATGATCTAAAGAGGACATTCTGGAATTACAGGGGCTTCTTGTAATTTGCAAGTGAGCAGGAAGATGCCAGAAGGATATGAAGGCAGAGCCCAAACATTATGTCATTAATTTTTTTCTTTCACCTAGTGAGACTTCTGTAAAACTTGAATTGCTAAATTCAAAATAGGCTATTGTCACTACTTGCCAAATAGTACATGCTTGTGCATCTGTCTAATCCATATATGAAAGCCACAAACAGAAGCACATAATTTGGCACAGCACCAGAAGCATGCCTCGGCACACTTCTGGAGATTTTTCCAAATGACTTACTGATTCAAAAATTCTATAATATTTACCTGTGTGCACGCGCTGAGTGTCTGGAGGGGTTAAGCATGAACTCCACCAGAAAGCTAAGTATTAATGTTTGAATTTGGGGTATGATGATTACATATCCCTGCTAATTTACCAGGAGTCCTAGATGCGTGGTTTAGTTGTTGTTGCTGTTGTTGTTGTTATTGTTTGTCTGAATGTGTGTGTGTGTGAGAAAAGGTGGTGTCTTCACTAAGAGGAAATTCACAGAGGCAGTGTGCATAAAATAGACAGGTATTGAAGAGTATTAGTCAGAATTGCTTTTGTTTTCCTCTGGTTACTTTGTTTTCTGCTATTTCTTCCCTCTCTGTCGAATTTTTAAAATATTGTATGACCACTGTTTAGAGACTCACAAAACTAGAGTAGAAACCTTGTCCATAAAATAAATTACCTAATCAGGAAATCAGTCTTCTTCTTCCCCTAGTAACCATTGTTCCACATGTTAATCTCTTTAGGCTCTTCTTAGACACATCTTTCATTTCCCAGTGAAGTCTTTCAAATACTCAGATAAATTTAAGGGTACATCTCCATGAAACAGCTGAAATGACGTTGTGGATAACTTTTGAAAAATAGGCACTATTCCCCTCTGGCCGTCTCCATACAGCTTCCCACAGAAGCCTTCTTCTGCCCTGTAACGGCTGGTCTTTGCTGATTTCTATTTCATGCTGGTAGGAAGTGTTTAGGTAATCAGAGGTTATCAGTCTGGAAGCTCATTGGTTCAAAATACTACATTAAAAAAAAAAAAAAGAAAGCAGATGTAATGATTTGATGCTTTGAAATATAATGCTATGAAACACAGCACAAGACTAAGCAGCCATTTCATTTTATGAAGGGGCATGAGTTTTCCCCTTATCTTTAAAATGGTAATCTCATTACTTTCCTGCTTCTTTGCCACTCTAGATGCAGAAATACAAAATTTTAACTAGTGTATTCTGTTAGAGCTATTTCACTATAAATTACTGTTTTAGATGCAAGTTTTCAGAAGTGAAAAAAGATGCTTTAGAAGAGAAAAAGTTACTTTAGTTTCAAGGCATGTTTTCCAAAGTGATATTGTATTACACTAAAATAGCTGTCCTGGTAAATCTCCTGTTTTGGACAAATATTTTGTGAACAAACTTTTTTTTTTTTTTTTTATTTCACACAGTATGTGCCAAAGAGTGGGGTAAATGCATCTGTACTCTGGCTCATACTTATGTTCATCTTTCATCAGAGCAATGACTGACATTGTATAAAAAACAAGAGAAATCTGAATTTTCTTAGGTTTCAAAACCTTTAATGTGGAAATTTTGTCACCTCACAGTTGTAAATGTAAAAATACCATTCTATTTTTTTTTTCTTGATGAATAGAGTGGTGAAAGACAACATATGTCATAAATTGAGATTTTGGCTTTTAGTCTGGACATTACTTCTAGGAGAGACAGGCAAGCACAGCATATTCCATTGGAACAACAAAAAGAAAAAGCCTGTTTTGTCTTTTTTTTACTGTGGTAGGTTGACCTTGGCTGGCTGCCAGATGCCCACCCAGCTGCTGTCTCACTCTGCCTGCTCAGCTGAACAGGGGAGAAAATGAGGACAGAAAGCTTGTGGGTTGAGATAAAGACAAGGAAGTCACTTACAGATTACCCTCATTGGTAAACATACTCAATTTGTGGAAAATTGATCTAATTTATTGTCACCTAAAATAGAGTTAGTTGGTGAGGAACACAGAAAAAACTAAGCCACCTTCCTTCCACCTCCTGTCTTTTTACAGGCTAATCTTTACACCTTCATTCCTGACTCTTCTACCACCCTCTGTCCTGGGCCCTGGTGGTACAGGAAGATGGGGCATTCAGGTCAGTTCAGAACAGCTCCTCTCTGCATCTCCTTCCTCCTTTTCCTGTATTCCAGCATGCATCCTCTCCATGGAGTATAGTCCTTTATGAAATATTAACCTGATGCAATGCGGAGTCTTTACTGTGTGGGTGAACAGATTTCCCAAAAAGGTGGTGGTATCTCCCTCATGAAGAGATACCCAAAAGCTGACTGGACACAGGCCTAACTTACGTGTTCTAGGGGACCCTGCTTGAGCAAGGAGGTTGGACCGCGTTACTTACAGTGCACCCTTCCAATCTTATTCATTCTGCAATTGTGGCGTGGTCTTTTCCACACACTGCAGGGAAATATTTGCTCCACCACGGTCCTGGAACACCTCCTCCATATCCTTCTCCTGTGAACTCAGTATTTGTAGGGTTGTTTATCACACCTTTTTTTTCCCTCAGTCTTCATTGTTTTGCCCTTTCTTACATATATTTTTTCGAGAGGCATGTCCCCTCTTGGCTGAGGACCTCAGCTCTGTCCTATGGTGGCTCTGTTGGAGCCTGCTGGGGCCAGGACAGACTGTCTCTTCCACAGAGGCCAGTCGTGCAGCCCCCCAGTGCCAACACCTGGATACCTACACCCAGTTCACTCAGTATTAAAGGGTGTTTACTCTTGGAAGAAAACTCCATTCATTTCATATACCATGGGGGTTTTTTTTGTTACCTTTCCTTAATAGGTAACAAAGAAGGAAGGCTCATATTCTTCCTTGATACTTCAAACTTACTGCATTAAGCTAAGCATGTATCAGATGTATTCTACATTATGTTTTTCAAACACTTGGTATGGAACAAAAAGACTAACAATTGTACTCACTGTTTTGAAGGTGGTTTTCGAACACATCTTTGCTTGTGAGAAGGAAGAGACCTGTTAGCAGTTGTTTCAGTTGAGGTCTGGAGTGAGCTTAAATCAGGAGGTGTGAGGAAATTTTGAGTTAGTGTAGGTAAACAGTTTTTTGGCTCCTATGAGGGAAACTGTCTTAGTAGTACAGGACCAATTTATTAATTCCAAAACTTTTACTGAAAACTTTGTCTACTTTCTTGTTGTGGTTGGAGACTCCAACATAAATGCCACTATTCTTCATTCTTCTCTTCCACCCTTTTGCCTCCTCCAAACAATAGAGAAATTTTAGGACAGTAGTGTGGTATATTAAATATTCTTCAAATGGGTTTAGGGTTTTCTCTCTGTATGGAAAGCCTTTTTAAAGTAAGCTAAACAAGCACAGCTGCAAACTCAGCTATTCTATTCTGCACTCCAGTGAAAGCTTTGTACCAGTTCTTGGTGTGAACATTCTTAGCTTGCGCTGAGTGCCTTTGTGCAGGAAAATTTATTGCATTGGCAGAGTTTAGAAATATGATGGCATTGCTGACTCTGGACAATGCTGCAATGATTGCCCAGTGTAGACAGATTGTTAAATGAAATACATCTTGGAAGCTACCATATTTTTCTGTGCAACTGGTGTGGATGGGCTGCTGAAGAGAGAATTCATCATATATGGTTTATATTTAAAACTTTTTAAAAGAAGGGTGAAAACTGATTTACTTGCCCTTAAAGCCCATTGACAATTCCAAGAATAAAATTTGGCAGTTTTTTTCTTTTTTTTTGGTAACATTTAATAGAAAAAAAATATTCCTGTAGTTACTTTTGTGAGACTAACAATTAATCATCAGTAGAATTGAGATTAAAAGTTTTGGGGAGGAGTACATGAAAAATAACCTGAAAATGAACATTATAATGAATGCTATTCTGCACTTATAGGAAGACAAAAATGCATCCAGTGTAATGAATACTATTTTTATATATCACTATGTATCCCTAACACTAAACCAGGAAATTAATTTTCTGTAATGTTTCTATTAAAATGATACAGAAGATTAGATCTTGGCTTAGCTAAAGTTTTCTAGCTCAAACACATGGTTTTGGACCTGTATGTAGATTTGTCAAAAATTTCAAATACCCGTTTTCATTTTGTATGTACCCATTCAGATTGTAAATTGTTTTAGCCCCTGTCAGTCAATGGCCAGGGCTTAGATTCTCTGGGAATTTAGATCAGTTTCTTCAGTTTCATTAGAAAGCTTCTCCTTGATTCCTGTCTGAATGGAGCTAAAATGCAAAACTCCTTTGGACATTGCTAGGTGCCTCAGCTCTTAGATTGAAACTCTTATTACGTTTGCTTATCTCCCAGTCATGGTAAGGTTTAATCATATTTGTAAGACATTTTGAAGCACTTGGATAAAAAGCAGTGCAGTGATTATCTGTATAAAATGAGCAAATCTCCATGGTTATTGCATTGTACTGTCTTGGAGACTGCTGTACTGCCTTGTTTCTGAAATAGGAAATGGCTGTGGTATTTCAGAAGTTGTGGTTTTGGAACTGTCAATAAGTCGTGATAAGGAGTATATATAAGAATCCAAAATCTCTTGATCAGATTTTTGAGTGTTCTGTGTTCTGTTTTGGCTTGATGACTGAGGGCAAGTTTTTTAAAATTTATCCTTATGATATTAATTTTATGCTGTTGGAGGAAAGAAAAAACCCTCAATATTTTTTAAGTCTGTAAAATTAAAATGAAAAATTGTGCACTCTAGTAGGTCCAAAAAAGAGATGAAATTGTGTTCTCATATAAAATAATAAAATCTTTATTTTTAAGAATTTCATTGTCAAAATATAAGTCCAGTTTTATAACTTTAGTTTTGTGTTCTCAATTATGTCCAAAATCTCATAAATACACTGTCATCTGGGGGGAACTGGGCGGAAAAAAGGCTTCTGTTGTGTCCAAAAATGAGTTTGCATTTCTGAGTAAAGCACTGATGTGTCACTCTGGGATAATGAAGTCCAGCCACTTTATTGCATAGATAGAGAGGAAGAATGATCCCACAATGGGTGATATAGTCTAAAAGTTGGCAGTAGTGCCATGTCTGGCACTGATGAGAGTTTTGGTTTGGCTTAATCACAGTGAGCTACACTGCTTTTAAAAATAATTTTGGCAGCCAGCACCAGAAACATACACTTTGTTGGTATAATCTGTAATTGAGCATGATTTAGAACAGAGACAGAAAGTGTAGTTGAAGGCAGGACAACTCATTTGGCCACTACTTATCTAGTGGTGGTGGAATGGATTTACAGAGTCTCCTTGTCTTTGGTAGTGAAAAATGCTGCATCAAAGGAAAAATAGATGAAAATATGAACAAAATCCCCGCAACAACACACATTTCAAAACTCAAGTCCCCCGAACTTAATTTACTTCCCTTTTTAGTCTGTCCCTGTGCTGGATGTCCCCGTGTCTGCTGACCTGCAGTTCAGAGGTCTGTGGTAAGGTTGTCTGCTGTAGTGTTCTTTCCAAACACTGCTGTGGTTGGAGCACACACTAATTGATGATGTTGAACATGGTCAAATTTCAGTCTGAAAATGGTAAAAACTGCACTCAAGAGACTTGGAGCTGCTACTGTGATTAACCAGTAAAAGCTGGGAATAAAAATTTTGTCAGAAGTGCCTGCTGAAGAATGTAATCTTACTCTGATAAAAGACTGAGGATATAGTCTTGTTTCTGTGAAATGGTGACTGTTTTATAGAAAAGTATCATTGAAATTGTTGGTGATCTATGCAGAGAAATCTGAGAATGAGTAAGCATGGTTTACTTGGCAATTGTTGCTCTCTTTGATGTAGTTGCTCTAGAAAATCATTAGGGCACAAATCTGTGTGCACAAATCAGAGGAAACCACTGCCCCTATTTATATGTGATTTGCTCTGTAGTTGGGGGATTTGAGCCATTAACTGGCCAGTTCTATGGCCAGTGTTACTTTTACTTGTGTTTTACACCCCTCCTCCCCCTCCATACCTGAACAAGTGAAGTACATAGTGCATCCCACCTTTTCTTACAAAATGAAAACTGTCTTAGAAGCCTTAAAATGTTGGAATATCTATATACAGGTTCCAAGACGAATAGCTGCAGAATAGTAAAAGTTTGCAGTACCATCCCTGGTTCTTCACTTTCAAAGTTGTAGTGCAGGACTGAAAGACAGGTGCACAAACAAAATAAAGTAATTTGGTATCATTCACACAAATAATGCTAGTTACAAAAGGCTGGAGAATTAAGCCTTTCAGGGTAAACCATTTTACATACCCAGTGTGGCAGGCTCAGAAAAATGATATCCACAGACAGGAGGAGGAGGGCATTTAGAAAATTAGGAGAAATAATGCAGAACGCCTTTAGCAAGAAAAAAAAGTGATGATAAAGAAGTAATGTGAGGACTATTTTTTTTAGTTTTGAGCAGATTTGTGCTGGTGTGGGGTTTTTTTTGTTTGTTTGTGGTTATTTTTTACTTTGTTTGTTTGTTTGTTTGTTTGTTTCTTGTTGCACAAATGTCACCCCTTGCCCATATAAACCCTTTCTTGATCAGACATTTTTGTGCCTTCAGATATGATCTGGAATTCCTTGTCTTATCTCATTAATGCCATTGGAGGTGAAAAAAAGGCTGTTTCCCTCTTACTAATTATGGTGAAGTGACACATTATGTTGTATTGTAGTTAACAACTTCATGGGCACCAAGAACCTTTCGTTTTGCCCCTGGGGAGTGTGACTTTTCCTCTTTCACTCAGCTCCAGGAAACTTGAACATTTGTATTTTCAAGACCACGTACCATTGGGAAGGAAACAGGGGTGGAGATGTGTGTGGAGATTATGTTGATATGAGAAGCAGTATGCTTTGTAAAGATCTAGGAACTGCAGAATTTAGAGAAATATGCATTCTAACTGCTGTGTCCTTTGGCATTTTTAAGAATTCAATGAAAATGTTCTTTAATCTAGCAACCTGTCAGAAAATTCTGTGTAGAATTATTTATCATATGTGGTTATTACAGATCACACTTTTTTGCATAATGTTCCCTTCATGCACTTCAGCATACATAATGTGTATGCAATGCATGTGTCTGTGTGTGGGTGCACAAGCTTTCGTGCTCTAGCTGCATTTTTCTGGAATACATATTTATCATTCATCATGGTAAAGGAATTCTGTCTGTAACTGTGGGAACAAGTTATGAAAAAATAACTTTAAAAATATTTAGACCAGTCTAGCATAAACTCTTTCACTTGGATATTGCATTTGGAAACAATAGTCTGGATTTAAATTTAGACTCAGGAATTCTACATCTCTACTTTAATTTCTGATAAGGTGATATTTTGGGAAAAATACATAGAGCTTTCAGATTTAGTGAATTTAGATTCACTAGGTATTTTGTAAATTGATGGTACCACTCAAACTTTGGTGGTCTGCATTTTTGTAGATTCAGTTAACTTTGTGCCAGCTGAGAAAAAAATTTCCTTTTCTTTCCTATTAGAACTCCCTAAACATATTAGCTCAAGGCCAGATTCAGTGTGGTTTATCGCTATGCTTAAGTGCTTCTGCAGGGCAACGTGTCCTAGAGCAATATTTGTGTGTTCTTACAGTAAGAACAGAAGCAGTACATGCCTGAAAATTGAATTACCCATGCTTTTATCAGTGGATAAAAACTGTATATCCTTTTTTTCAAATAATCCATTACACTAAAGTCAGTGAGAATCCTGAATGCACCATTTTCTTCCTTGCTTTATTTCTTCTTTGTTTTCCTGGTGTTTTCTGTGATGTGAAGGAGCAATATGTGCCTATGGATCAGGCAGGGCATGAAAAGGTTGTGGGGAGGGCACTGCAAGCAGTTCTGTGGCAGGGAGTATGAGTGTAGCAGGGAGGAGCACAGTAATTTTTCTGCCTACAGACCTAATCATACTATGGAGGAAGCCATAGGTTTCAATATCAACAGATCAAGTCCCTGTTAAAGAGGAAAAGTTCCAAAAGTGGAGCTTTTGAGAAGGCAGAATGTGAGGCTCATCCTAGCAGGCATAAAATTCTGTGCAGAACAGGCTGTCTATGAGATTAATATATTTCCTGTTTCTTTTTTATTCTGCTCTACAACACTAACACATTCAAGTGATAGTAATTTATTTTCTAGGATACATAGCAGTCTTATTTGGCAAAAGCAAAGCTCGGACTTCCTCTTTAGTATTTACTTTCTTTTTTATGTCTCTCAACTTTGGGCTAAATGAAAAAGTTGAATAAATTAACCAAAATTTTCCTTCAAGTAGCAAAAATAATTGAAGTAAAACCAAATAAAAACGAATAGTTAAAATGAGGTTTCGACATGGTTTTCCCAGTAATTTGCATACATATTACTTGAAAAATATGAAGAGGCCAGACAACCAGTATCATCTTGTCTGAAAGCTAATTCTACAGCATTTTTCCACTAGAAATAATGCTGGAGGTCTTTACTTGCAAAGGGTAATATTTGCTACTAACACAGTGAAAAATAAGCACTAATAAGAAAAAATGATGTAGATGATCTGTAACAAGTAATTTCCTATCTACATTTCCAGCTGTGTTTTCTGACTGAGTTAGAAAATGTTTTGTTATTTCTGTAGTTGATTGAAAAGCCCTGTGATAGAAATGTTTCTTGAAGGTATGCGCTTTGTAGCAGAGAAGTTACTCAGGAACTCTCTGTCCTGTTCTGGAGGAAGCACTATTGACAGTGAATCGGTTGGGACTAACGCAATACAAAACACTTTTCCAACATGAATGTATTTACTGCCCAATATATTTTTATTCACTCAACTAAAACGCATTATAGATGAACATATATATGAACGTAATTACCTATCACCTGATTTTGATAAGAGTCTGAGAATTATTTAAAATTAGTTAGCCATCAGTTGCAGTTTTCATTTAAGAACCACTTTTGAGACTGAAGAACAAGGTGAGGTGCAGAGCTGTGTCTTTCACAGTGAAAATTTGTTATGATTTCCAGAAAAGTGTTGCAAAGTACAGGAAATGCATACCTTTTCTTTGAGTGCCAGAGACATTTAGAAGTGTAGCAAGCAAATGTATGGTTCAACCATTTCAGTTGAGTTCATTCCTGTGTTCGAGAGAAAGGAACTTATTATCTGTGTGAATTGTGGCCAACTGATCCAATAGTTTCAGTAATCAAATTAGTAGGCAACATATGCATACAAAGTGTGGCAATGTTTTATCCTTTACAGTCTGAACGATAAGCGAAATCTGACTTGCAGATATTTAACTTTTTGAGTATTTTATTTCATTTACTATTGTCTAAATAGTTAAAGTTTGGCTGATATATTAGACTTTTTTTCCCCCCCACAGAATTTTCCTTACTCTAATCTTCATTAAGACTGAAAATATCTTTACTTAAGATATCTGTGTTAATGTGGAGTTACTGAATTGGGGAGGGAAAGATGAGCTAAAAATCACCAGGTTACTGGTGAAAATGAAATTTTACAGAAACAAGGTTTTTTTATAAAACGTGCAGATTTACAATCCTTCTCTGAAGATCAGTCTGTTAATATGCTTTTCTTGTTTTTTGATAAAGCCCACACAGAGGAGTAGAGATGTGTTCTGCAAGAAAGTTCTAGCCACTCCTATCCTCTCTCCTTCAGTTTTTGCCTTTGGGCAGTTATTAAGGCACATTTTTAATAACTGAATTGTGGAAGGTTAGATTTCTTTCTTCCTGGATTATTTCCCCCTCCCCCCTGCCCCCCGTTTATTTCCCTCCTCTAATGCGGAGTGTTTTTATTTCTACGTGTGACAAGTCTGCAGTCATGTGTTCTTTCTGAGTTATAATGACTCAGATGTCATAATTAATTTGATGAGCAGGTGGGGGTTATTAGCCTTGTGCTTCACTTGCTAATAGCTGCACAGCTTTTCTAAAGTACTCTTTCAACTAAGGAGGCATTTCTTCACATAGAATAAACAGTGCAGCACAAAAGCCTCAGTTAGATAACTATCCATGGGTTTGAAAAGCTGCCAAGCAGATGTTGTTATTGGAGCGGGCCCAGACGAGATTGGGCAAGGCAGATGCGAGATGGGGGAGGGAGGAGGTTACACACAACCCCGGCGCTTTTGCTGCGGTGGCTGCAGAATGGGAGCCTGGGAGGTGTCTTCCCATAAACCAAATCCATTCTTCACTGGCTTCATGCTCATTCCTCAAGACCCACCCTTTAACTGTAAATAAATGAGGAGGAAGCCCCCTCCCCCTTCTTTGTCTTAATATCCATGTGGGAATGAAACCGAATGTTCATCCAGCAGTCAGTGACTTCTGGTTTGCATTAAATCGGCTGTGTGCAATTTTTGAAGGGCCTACAGAGACTTTGCTTCATACCTATCAACATATGTAATGAACATGACTGCACTGACATTTACCAGAACTCTTAGGTTCTGCTTTATTACTATAAATTAGGTTGTGCAAATTTAAGACAAAATGCTGTTTTGTTTCCTGTCACCTCTTGCTTTTTTTTTTTTTTTCTTCCTACTGAGATTTTTTTTTTTTATTGAAAGCTAAGAAATATAAAACAGTAGTCCATTTTTTCTCTTTTAAAAGAAAAGAAAAGAAAAAAAAAGAAACAACAAACATTTGGAAAATCCAGAGGATTTGTATGTGAGGGAAAAGTAAATTGGGTTGGAAATGGAGCTGATCTGTCTTTTACCCTTTCTGGGTTTTTTCCCCCCCTGTATCCTAGGCTTTTTAAAACACATTTCTGTGTACCTCTCTCTTGATAAAATTGTATAATCCCATTTTTCATTGACTTGATCTCAAGCCAGTGGTCTGAGCTTTTACTGATGGGGATAATTTTTGATAATGGGCTATTAAAACACTTGGAAATTCCATCATATCTTTCAAATCTGTATATGCATAGATTGTATTTCTGTGGATAAAGAAAATCCCTTTGTTGGCAGAAATCAATAGATTCTATGTTTGTGTAGTATAAATGACTTAAAAGAAATAGATGCATGTTAAACTAAATATAATATAAAAATATCACAAGATACATGTAACTGTACTTGGTAAAAGATGATGAGTAATTTGCCTCTATGTTTTATTTGTTATCTGCAATGGTGTTTTACTGAGTCTTTTGCAGACTGATATGGTATGTACAAGGAGTTTTTCTACAGTCTCTTTGACCATGGAAATTTACTGGTACATGACAAGACATTTGCTCTTTCATTGCCATTTAAAATGTAGTTAATATTGGTTCTAAAAGGACAGAGAGCTTAAAGCACATCTGTATGTTCTATACAAATATACGTAATTAAGTATTTGGTATGTATGACTTGTAAACTTTGTTAGTCTTCTTCAGTAAGTATTGTAAGAGTCATAAAAGCTCAAACTAAGATTTTTTTCACCACAATTTTTTTTTACTAGCTCAGATTTGATTTTCAAGCCTGAACACAGTATGTTTACTTGCTTCACAAGACAGCAAAATGGTAGCCAAAAATCAAAGATTAATTTTTTCTCATATGAATGGATGAAACTCCTTGATGCATTGGTCTAAGAATTTTCTCCATAATTTTAAAGGTGTTTTTTTTCATTGTGGTCCTTCAGCAAGTCCATGGACTTTTGCTGACCTGCTGGCCTTTAAGGATTTCTATAGCTATGGTCTGGTATAATACAATTTAAAAAGAAGATAACATTTGAAATGCAGCAACATTTCAAAATCCAATCAATTAATTTTTTTTTTTATGGGAGAACAGCAAAACAAAACTTCTTTTCATCCTCAGACTGACCTGGAAATCTTTTTTTTTTTTTTCTACCTTGTCATGTAACACCTGTAAGCTGATGTTGTAGGACTCTCTATACATTATTCCTTCAGGCGTTAGTTCCATTAGTTCCTAGCTTTTCTCCCTTAATTGACCAGTAAACATTAAGATGTTGGTTCTGTTCTCCAGAATGACAGTATCTTAATATCTTATTCACCTGCATGGATAGGATTAAGATTTGTCTTCTTAACCAAAAGCAGAAAACACAAAACACCCTCAAAATCGTATATCTAGTGATAGAAAAAAAGAGAAAAAAATAAAATATTTGCAGATCTCCCAGGACACAACATCAGCTTGCAAAGGTTATATGCTAAAAATTTTGCTGCTAAGGGCCTCATACAATTTCCTTCTGACCTTTTAAGAATATTACCTATTTTGAAGTTGGTGGTAATTTTTTCTGAAAAGAAACCAAATGAAAACAAACAAACAAAAAAAATATATTAGTTGCTTCTTTGGTTTACTCTTTCTAAAAAACTAAATGTTTGATTGTGTTTTTGCAGAATGGTTTCTTGTTTTTCTGATAGTCTTTCAATTTCCCAACTGCACCATATATCATATTCATGGAAAAGAAAAAAAGATAAAAGATGTTTAAGAGAGGTTAAAATAAGTTAAACAGTCACCAGGGCACCAATCTAATCTATCAGCACTCTTGTAAGGAAAAAAAACCAAGAGAAGTTAAAGTGAATGTTAAATAAAAGGTCCCTTCACAAGTAAAAGTCCAGCATCTCTTCATTAAATGTCATTAAATTTATGTAATATGGCTGTAATCATCCCAGTAATAGGTGTGCACAATGAAAATTATAGCATATGGAGTTGGTAATCAATGGAAACTCTTCTCTGTTAATATCTTTTTCCTATGGTGTCTCTGACATATTTCACACAAGGCTAAAAGTATCTTCTGTGACAAAAGTTGCAAGTAACAATAGGAAAGATGAAATGCCATAGCAAAAAGTCACTGACATTGCAGTCACTACTGTTTAGTTCAGGACTGTCCAAAAATAAAACTCCATAGAGCAAAGCATAATAATCACACAAATATGAGAAACAGTGACTTTGAAGAGTAAAGGTTAATATATAATAGACAATAATATGAATGTGGCAGCAAGTGTTAATCACTTGTATGTAAACAAGAAAATCCTAAGCAAATGACTGGTGTAATTTTGGCAGAAGCAGTTACTGATACTAGGCACTGCTCTAACATATGAACTCCAAGAAGAATAACTTTTAATGAATGTTTTCATTAATCCTACTTGAGCTACCATCTAACAACTAGTTCAAGCCAACATTAAATCACGTGTATTTTCAAGGAGGTAAAATTGTAAACTAGATTTTCACTAACTTTTTTTTTTTTGGAATTATTCTCCAATTCATGTTTCCATTGGGGATCAGAAATGCTGAAATACAACAAGTCAGTCAATTTTTACACTATTTCTGCTCCAGTTGGAGAAAGAAAGTATTGACTTGATCTCATAAGATTTTTAGTCCAGCATTTGGTGAAATATCCTCTTATGAGGCAGGGGCCAGATATAAAACAAAAGCTTCTACCGTTTGAATAGTGCTGGCTAGAGGCTGTGACATTTTTCAGTAAAACTGTAGCCTGTGCTCAATTCAGCTGCAGAAATGTTTGTGTTGTAGTCATCTGTTGTTCTGTGACATTTCCCTAGTTTAGTAAATCAGTAAGTTCAGAAAAACAAGTATTTTGTTTCATAATTTAATTTTTTTAGCAAAGAAAAGTTGATATGCAATCAGCTGAAGTAGTTTCTGAAAAAAAAAAACCCCAGAATATAACAGAAACACTGGCAGTTTCTTTGATGGCCACAAAATATTGTACATTCATAAGTATCATGTAGACGTTTTATTTCAAAGGAGTGAACAGTTAACTTTTCACACTGTCATTACCATCTAGAGGGAAAGCTTTGTGGTTTTGACCTTTAAATTCACTGTAGAAGCTTTCAATTACTTTATTTCTCTTCAAATTATTACATGGTTACTGTAATTAGAAAGATTTTAAGTTTATTAACTTCTTAAAATTTGTAAGTTAATAGCTCATATCTAGGCATTGCAAAATGCCTAACCTCAATCCTTTCCCAAAATGCTATTCCAGCAGTCATTCTATGCTAAATAAAATAACTAAAGACAAAGCTGAATCCTGTGTTTTACTTTACATAAAGTTGGAAGAGGAGCACAAACTCCATGTTATCCCATGCCAAGATGAACTGCTTCTTAGAGTACAAGAACACAGAGATACAAATCCCAGTATACAAAGTACTAAGTGCAGCTAGAGTATCTGAGATCTTCAATGTTTCCAAGGAGCAGGATCCCCCTGAAAGAGGCTACAATTCCCTTGAAATCAGACAAATCTCCTGAAAGAGGCAGTACTTGACAGTTCAATATGAATCTATGTATTTATGATCTAGGACTTCAGTGCATGAATTCTTTATTATATATAAATATATATATAATATATATATATATATATTATATATATATAAAGAATTCTTTTCTCTAAAGAGAAAGCTGTCCTGTGTGTATGTGTGCATTATTGGCTTCTGTGATTTATCAAGTTTTTATTGTACATTGTTCACTTTACACCTATTTTATATCATGTTAATACCATGTAGTTGTGTCCTTACTGGAGTTTTCAAAAGCACGTTTACTGAAGCAAATCACCTAAGGAAGAGTTGAGTGTGCTCCCTGTTTCTGAAGGCTTGATGGGCAATATGAGAACAAGATTTCTGCGCGGTCTTCTTACTTGGCATGACACTGGGTAGTTTATTGGAGAAAGTTGATTTCCTAATCACAGCAGCAGAAGGCGTCACAAAGAAGCCTGCCTTCTAGAGGGGCAGAGGTTGTTATGTATTTCTCTAATGCAGGGCTTTTTACAGTGCAACTAAGCTGGGAAGCAAAGCCTCCATTCATCATGGAAATCTTAAAAATCTGACCTTGTCCTTTCCCTATTGCTATGGAGAAGGTAAGCAGAGAGACAGATGCAACCATTTGTCAGCTAAGCACTGTTCTGAACCTCAAAAATTCCTTAAAAACAGTGACTATGCAGTGTCCTATGGGCTAAGAAGGGTGACTTAGACTTCTGCTTAAAGCAGCTAGATAGAATATGAGACTGGTCAACATCTTTTGGGCTCAGGATTTTGTCATCCAGAATATTTTCGAAGACAAATCCATGATGAGACTAAATGCTGTTACTGTATCCCATGAAAATCCATATTCTGTGTCAAACTTGTCTAGTGTTCATTGCCTGTTTGTCTGCATCTAGAAAGATATTTTCAGCTCCCAAATACAGTCTTTTTCTATAATCATGTTATTACAATTCTAAAATGTCTGAATTAGAGGTGCAATTGGTTTCTTTTTCTTTCTTTTTTCCTTTTTTTTAAAGAAAATACATTATTTATGTTTTATCTAAATGGGACTGGAAGCACTGTTGAGAGTTGGGGTAGCCAGGATCTTCCCATAGCTAGGGTGCTTCCCTTTGTTTGTAAATCAGTTAAGCTTCACTTCTTTGAACTTTGACTTTGCCATGTGTGATGTCACCTGCGGCTGAATTCCATAAAAAAGTTTCAGCAAAATTGGGCTAGACATTCCTAAAAATGGCATCAACAAAACAGATGTTTGATTGTAATCAATGTATCTTACAGCTGTTTTGTTGACAAACATTGATTTCTCCGTGCTGTTGAGCAAAGCCTTGAAATTTGGCATAGAGGTCTTTGTGGTGTCAGGGTATTCCTTTTGCTGTTCTTCTGAAAAAAAGACCTGTATGTGGCCAGGTTATAAGCCCTTGTAAGGTTCAGTTTGCATATTAGCTTGCAGTCACATCAGACTTTAACAGAAAAATCCATTTGAAGGTGCTGAGTGCTTTGAGCATTTCTGGTTCAGGAACAGCACTGGACTTTCTGCAGCTTTTGCTACCAGCTCTTGAGGTCCTATTTGGAGTTAAGTAGAGGAATATTTTCCCTCTTCTCATCTCAGTTCTTCATCAAATAGGCAAGTGAAGGGAAAAGCTGTTGGTTTGTAGTATACTGGGAACTTCAGAGAAGTAGAAGAATGCTGGAAAGCTAGGATAAAGAAGAACACATTACTGGTAAACATTATACTGTTAAAAAATATAATGTAATGGTATTTGATTTATTAATGGAAATGATACAGCTTTAGAAAATGTGTCTTTAAGATCATTTCAAGAAAGAACAAGAATTAATTTTTGGCTTACTGAAATGGCAGTAGTAAATGGAAACCTGAGCTACTTCTTCTTGCCTCTTTGGCCTTATTTATTCCTTCTTGGAAATACAAATGCTTGTGAAACGATGAAGCCACAAAGCTATGAAGAATTTTTAGGATCTGATACTGGTGTGTTCAGCAGCCATTAGTCATTAGACAGTCAGAAGTTGCTGGTTCTTTTCTGTGGCAAGAGCCTTTCAATGGCAAAGATATGAAGAAAAATAAGCTACTTAGTAGCACAAAAGCACCTAATTTCTTCGATGTGTTTTTAGCACATGCAAAACACAGTTAAGTTAGTTTAGGTTTCTTTAGTGGCTTGCTGTGAATGGCAGTATTAATTTGTGTACAGAGGCTGGTATGAGAGTGTGTAGAAACTCTAAATTTTAGTCTGAGAAAGGAGAGTTCTCTGTTTGTGTCTGAGCAACACAATATAAATTACCTTTGTTTTCCACCCTATCAACTTTAAAACTTACACAGAGTTTGTTATAGTTGCTTTCTTCTTGTGTGAAAAAATATTCTACAGGCCGAATTATATCCTCAATTGCACTTTTGCCTTGAGTCAATCTATACAGATGTGCAACTTTTATAGACAAATGTAGCTCTAATAGAAGGCTAGAATTTATTTCTTATTCTCTCTTAACTATATAAACTCTTCAAAAAAGTCTTCTTTAGTTTCCAAAATGAGTAGGTTGGCCCTGGGTTAAAATGTTGCTGGTGTTTAATAATGAACTTATAATTTGTTTTTACAGATTTTCATATTTGTCTTTTCAAACTTTTTTTTTAAATTACTAATTCTTTTGGTCTTTTTGCAAGTGAATCCCCACTCCATCACTCTCCAATTAATTTAATGAAGCATTATTTTACAGACTAAAAACATATGTTCATATTACTAAGTATATGTATTTTCAAAAATTTGACCACATTTTTGCAGTTATTCATATTTCTTCAGATTATCATTCAGAATTTTATATTTGGATTGCACAATAAAACCCCTGTCAATTCTTATACCTATATAAGCGAGTGCTTTTATTAACACTTTGCATGAAGAATGATTTGGGCCTTTGAATTTTTTGCAGTTAATCATAATGTAGCATACATAAATCTACAGTAGTTTATCTCCACAGATATTGTATATATTCAAAAGATTTCAGTGAGCTACATAAAATAGCTAATTATTGGTTAAACTACAGTCTGATCGACTAATCAAGTATTTGTGGTCAGAAATGGTTTTTCATAGGGGAGATGAAAACTACTGCTATGTATGTTTTCTGCACTGAATTTGAGGATGAAGCTGCTGTGATGTACAAGACCTTCCTAGCAATCAATACCAAACTCAAACTTCTACATTAAAGATCATCACAATTATAATCACAGTTCTTTTTTGTGTGTGTGTTTTGGTTTTTTGTTCTTTTCTTATTGTTTTGTTTTGGTTTGGTTTTTTTTTGTACTTCTGAAAATGCTTTTTTTCATTTCTTTCTTTCTTTCTTTCTTTCTTTCTTTCTTTCTTTCTTTCTTTCTTTCTTTCTTTCTTTCTTTCTTTCTTTCTTTCTTTCTTTCTTTCTTTCTCTCTTTCTCTCTTTCTCTCTTTCTCTCTTTCTCTCTTTCTCTCTTTCTCTCTTTCTCTCTTTCTCTCTCTTTCTCTCTCTTTCTCTCTCTTTCTCTCTTTCTCTCTCCTCTCTCTCTTTCTCTCTCCTCTCCTCTCTCTCTTTCTCTCTCTTTCTTTCTGTCTTTCGCTTTCTTTTTTTTCCCCCCTAGAATTAAAACATTACTGTATGCATTCTTAGAAAGAAAACAAAAATTCCAGAAAAAATTTTTAAGAACAATTTTCTTGCTCAATCGGCATTTTGAGTTAGACTCCAGTATGAGTAAATTGGTTGTACCAGTTAAAAGTGAGACCTGATACACCATGCTTAGGCTTGCACACCATGCTTAGGAAGTGTTGTAAGAAAACCATATCAGTTGTGGAGTCTGAATATTCGAATATCTTTGTAGGCTCCCAGAAATGACCAAATAAAGAAGATACTTAACAAAAAATGAATAGGATTTTTCTCCTTCCTTTTCTTCTTTGAACACTGAAAAAAATAATTTCCAAATAAGCTTCACAGATGTTTAAATAATATAGCCAAATTCCTATGTAAAGTAGTCCTGAAGAAACTTGTCAAAAAACTTCACTTGAATCCCTGCTGTGTAATAGTTTGAGATTCTTTTCATAGAGACATAGTTAATGGATATTTTGTCTGAGATTTCCACATTGACATTGTGGTATCTTAAAAATGCAGTTTTTAAAAATGTCAGCAATTTTAGGAAGTCTTTCTTTTTTACTTTTCTAGATATTGACCAGTTAAAGGACGTAACACTGAAATTACTGCTTCAGATGTGCTGCTTTTTACTATGCTTGAGGAAATTCACCTTCTGCGTGTGGCACTTAATATGTGAGAGGCTTGCCTTGTTGTAACTCTCATTTGTAGATAACTGTCTTGGTTTTTCTTGCATGGTAGCATGAGCCTGTTTGCACAGGTTGTGCAGCAGAGTACACAGAGAATGTGTGCTTGCACCAAACAGGCATTTACCCTTTGAGAGTTTGAGGTCATTTTACACTGTGCTATTCTGAGCCCTGATCTTCCCCCAGCCCTGTCCTGGCCTCTGTCCTCCACTCTCTCCTTACCATCTTTGATTCTGGCAACAAAAGTTCATTCCATAGCTCAGGTCAGACAGAAATGATGCATTGCATCACAGCTGCTTTTATGAAAGTGTTTATTTCATATCTGAAATGTTTTTATATACATTTGCTCTGCTATGACTTGCAGGAGGAGAAAGAAAGCAGTTTTACTGGAGGCAAAACTGCCACCTGTGAAAACTAATTGCGTAGGTTGTGTTGTGCTGATATCTCTGGGAATGATCCATCAGGAAGAAAGTAAATATCTTTAATCTGTTAGGAGATCACCTATATGCCAAACTGATCTCCTTTATCAAAGTGGTGATTGAAATATCCCTTCAGATTTGCAGTGGTATGTGTAAGGGGGAGGGGGGGGGGGGAAGGAAGAGAAGGAAGCATAACTCCTGTAGAGGCAGGTGCCTCATCTCAGCAAAGTGTATAGACAAATGAAAAATTATGAACTTGAGAGGCTCTGGCTAAATTGTCTCATTAAAGACTGTAATTTAATATGATTGGAATTCATTTACTTTCAAAGAAGAATTTCAAGAGACCAAGCTGCTCTTCAGCTTTTTTTTCCCCCTTCAGTAAGATGAGGCTTGCAGTGTCAAATTATGCCCCTCTCCTCACTTCTGCTCACTTCCAAAAGTTCTGCTCTCCATCAGCTTTCCAGAAAATTCATAGTAGAGTTAAAAAGAAAAAGGCTTAAAAAATGAAGAGCTCTAAGGCAGTTCAGCTGCCTGCCACCTCTGGGTGTGTTGTTCATGCAATCATGTAAAAGCCTGCCATGAAAAACTAAAAAAAAAAAAAAAAAAAAAAAAAAACCTAAAAAAAAAAAAAAAAAAGGTCTTTCTTCAAGGCATGGACAGGAAAAACTGCTTTGTTCTTTTTTCTACACCATGCTCTGCTCCTCAGTAGCTGCTGATAACTTGCTGAAAACTTTTGGGCTTTCCACCTACCGCAACTGCTGAGGCTTACAGACTGTGTCCAAGTGCCCCAGGCTTGGTTCTGTGTCCCTACGTTACAGGACAAGGCTTGTGTCACCTTGTGGGGGTGGGAGGACTTGGACCCAACATGCTACTTGACTTACTGAAACACCAAAGACCAGGGTGTTCACCAGACAGGATTATTTCAGTCCAGTCTGGCTCATTGTTATCATTCTATGATAAGATGACTTTTTTCCTTTATTTTTAAACATTCAATTTCACTGTACCTTAGAGACAGACCAGTTGAAGAAATTACCAGTTCTCTGTAAAAACATGAAAACTTGCTGCTAACTCCATTCCTGTGATTTGTGGCCATTGAGTAGAGGCTTCAGGCAGTTTTTCCACCCATATTTTTTATATTTTTGGGTTGTGGGGACTCCATGGTGAAAATGATAATCAATTGCTTTTTTGGCCTGCTTACATGAACGGGGTATATGACTGATACTTTATTACAGCTTAATACTTGTCATATTTACTCAGTGACAGTAAAATACATTACTGAAAATTGTAAGTGTAAAACCATTTTGTAGCTCTGTGTTTTAAGCAAAATATGAATTCATGCTTCCCTCACCATTTCCTGGATCTTAAGTTCAATTTAACAAACTTAAGGTTGGAATATGGGAGAAAAGCCCACCAGCTTTTTTTTCCCACCAGCAAAGGAAAAAAATGGATCAAAGGGCTGGGCTCATCATGTGGCATGCCTCTAACACTTAAAAGTTGACAAAGTATTTAGCAACAGTATGCAATCTCTGTATGAAATGTAAATCTTGAATACAATTCTGTTAGGAATGAGCAACAAGAGAAAACAACACTAGAGTGACCTTGAAATCTGAAATTGACTCCTAGTATCACAACTCTAATTAAATAAATTTTACCTTTGGGATTGACTACAGTGGATATGAGCAGTGAGAGGGAGATTTCAAAATGACAGATTGTATTATATATTAAGATATTTCATAGCAAAGGAGACCAAATGAAGTCACAGAACTAGTTGTTAGAGTCAGTGAAGATTATGTTTCATTTAAAATGCATGTTTTTCAGAGATTAATTTGACTGCCTTATATATTTACCAGGCTCATAGGAGGTGAGGCTCATGTGGCACAATATTTAGCTTAAACAGATTTTGAGAGAAAGCTGTAATACTAATGCCAGCTCCTTGCTTTGCATCCTGAATATTCATATTTCCAAAAGATTCACATGAAGTGCTTGGATTTAATTTGTATGTTGTGAGTCATGTACATGGTGTAGCTATTGTACTATGCTGTTCCCAAGAATAAGTGACATTACTCTGAAAGACCTGCACTGTAGCTTGATCTCTGATACTATGTGGTAGATATATCTTTATTCTAGGATTTAGAATAACATACTTTACAAGCCTAATTGCCATCAGGTACAGAAGGGTACCAAACCGGAATGACAAAAAATGCTTCTCCTCCCAAATTGAACAAGCCATGTACTAATTTTGTTACTCTGTCTTGAAAATTGAATGAGAGGCAGTTTTGATCTCTCTTGGTTGTAATTGGATCACTGTTTTTCTAACTTCTATAATTTGATAAAGTATTTTTCATTTTGTGGTCGTAGCTGCTTCTTCAAGTTAATAGAAATGGCTGTCATAGGTGCAACCTTATATCCTTTCTGGTTAGACTAGGGATGAGACAGAAGGGTCACTTGTCAAAAGTTTCAAATGCTGGAGGGGAGGAGGATGTTGCTGATGCCAAAGAAATCTGAGAAACACACACCTGTTGTTATTTTAGAGTGCCATGCTTCTGCTGATAATTCATTGAGGTATAAAGTTATGTGTGATTTAACTATAATTCATAATTCTGCAACAGATAGACAGTAGGGTGAACAAGACAAAAGCTGAGACGTTACCGACTGTTGGATTGACTTTGGAAATTGGCAGTGGTCCTACAAATTAAAAGGAATCACTGCACTTTTTGCAGGCAGATGCTGGCACAAATCTCCAGAGACAGACATTTGAGCCAAAGGGTTTGGGACTGCATTTCAACCCCATCTGCTTTTGTCACCAGACCATCCTGACATGCTTACTTTGTCAGCTAGAGATTTTTTTTTTGTTCCCAAGTCTCTCTGTGTTGCGAGAATTCCTGGCTTCCTCAAGTATTCTGGGCAGCTGTGTTGGGCCTGAGGCTCTAGTTTAGTGTTTAAAGCCAATTTTTTCTACAATACTCATATTGGTTTGTATCTTGCATCACTGCTTCTTTTGGTTTAGACACAAAGATACTACATAAAAGTGGTCAAAATCAGTAGAACTTGGCTTTGTGAAAACTACTGTTAACTCCATCACTTTTTTTTTACTATTGTAAGGATGCCAGAGATAGTCTTCAGCATGTCCTCCTTTTCTCATAGTTTCCCCTCTTCTTAGTGGTATTTCTCCATGAAGTCCAGAGGACTTTCCTAAAAATAGAAGCATAGAATGGTTGGGTTTGGAAGGGGATCCTGAAGACACTTAATTCAAAATTCCCTGCCATGACCAGGGATACCTTCAACTAGACTAGGTTGCTCAGAGCCCTATCCAACCTGGCCTTGAACACTGACAAGGCTGGGGCACCCACAGCCTCCTTGGGCAATCAGTGTCTCACCATCCTCACAGCAAAGATTTTGTTTATAATAACTAAGTTAAATATAATTTTAACCCGTTACCCCTTGTCCTGTCACTACATTCTCTTGCAAATAATCTTGCACCATCTTTCCTGTAAGTTAGCTTCAGGTACAAGGTGGGCACCATTAGGTAACCCCAAAGCCTTCTCTTCTCCAGACTGAACAATCAAAATTCTCTCAGCCTTTCTCCACACAACAGGTGTTGGTGTCCTCCTGTTGGTGTCCCATCACCTTGGTGTCCCATTCTGGACTCTCTCCAATATTTCCATGTCTTCCTGTGCTGTGCCCCAGAGCTGATGCAGCCCTGCAGGTGGGGTCTCAGCAGAGCAGAGCAGAGGGGCAGAATCCCCTCCTGGCCCTGCTGCCCACACTGCTCTGGGTGCAGCCCAGGACACCTTTGGCTTTCTGGGCTGTGAGTGCCATGGCTGGGTCATGTCCAGCCTCTCACACCCCAGCATCCCCAAGCCCTTCTCCCCATTGCTGCTTTCCGTCTGTTCACCCCCCAGCCTGTGCTGACCCAGGTGCAGCACCACTTAATACCTTTGCGATATTTCTCTGGGCCTCATACACTGATACAGGCAACAGAACCTGCAAAAAAATCCCCAAAACCCAAAAACACCCAGGCAGGAAAAGGGCTGCCTGTTTTTTCTTCACTTAGACTCAGAGTTCAGAACCCTAACTACACCCAGGCAGATGCCTTGTGAGCCTGACAAAAACCTGGTGAGCTTGACAAACCTGCAAACTTTTGAAGTAGAAAAGAAATTTTTTTTTTCTACCATCGCTTTGCAAATCATTTATACATTTGCAGTATTGTATATGCTGTTGAGTATATCGGATGAAAGTCAACAAGTTTGTGTATTTGGTTAGGTGAAATTTGCTGGGAGAGAAATCTTTTATAAAAATATATGACTTAAAAATCAGTTCTTTTTTTTTTTTAGTTTTGAATTTCCTTAGATATTAAATAAATGGACATTTTCTTAGACATTTTAGGAGTTTCATTTCCATTCTGTACATCTACCAGCTCTACCAGACCCAGCTCTCTGGTGTCATCATTTCAAAAAAAAATATTTAGAAACATAGTTTCCAGAGGGATATTTGGTCAGGTTTTTTTAAATTCAGTTAGGACAGGAGGCCTGAATGGACACCACTCTGTGCCTCTCTGGACCTCAGAAACACTCTGTAGCAGAGGTGAGGATCCGACATGTGCCTGTAACCCCTGGAAGTTAATGCAGGTGCAAGCCTTGCTGAGCTTCTGACATTTGTTTGCATACCATTTGCAGCAACCTGAATGACTGGTTATTCTGGTCTGGAGAAAACAGCACTGACATCATGTGATTCTGGCAAAGTGAACCACACTGGATCCTGGCCTTTGAATACCCAAGGGGCTGGCAGCAGTCTCAGGAGTTGGCCGGCAGCCCCATTGAGCTTGCTAGTAATCAGTTGACTGCTGGGCTGGACAAGCTGCCCTACTTTCTCTGACAAGCTCTGTCTAAGAGAATGATGGGCAGCCTGCCACTAGTGCTCTTTAGTGGAGTTACTGAAGATTAACTGTTTAGCAGCTCAGCCCTGACAGTGCTTCCTTTTGAAGAATGGGTGCCAGAGAGGACTTTGTTGACTGAGGATGCCACTTCTTTTTTCTCAATTGTTACATATTTTAGTCTTCGGGAGCAGGAGTTTCCTTTTCTTGTTTGGTTTTTCCTTCCCAATGCCTTTCTTGCCAACTTTCAGAGAAATGCCACTACATTTTTTTTCTTCGACGTTTCTAAGGTTTGTTTCATTTTTAATGAAATGTTACATTCTACTAGTTACTCAGCATAGTTAAATTCCTACACTGCAGAAATTCCTAGAGAAATGACAGACAAAAGAAAACCCAACCCTTTGAAAGGTCCAGAACATTTAGTATTGATTGTGACAGACAAAATCAGATGTACTATTTTCAATAAAAATTTGGATGTGTTCTCTATGAAAAAAAGGTGGGATAGTCAGAGTAGAGTGAGAGTTATATTTGTGAATAGTTTTGAAAACCCGTTTGTCATAAACAGGAGACTGACTATTGACTGTCAGAAGTGAATAATTATAAACAAGGATGGTTATATTAACAAGAGGCCTGTTTGTCAGGTGAGTTGGTGGTAATAGTTATAGTACTGTCCCAAAAAATAGAAAGGAAGTGCAAAAATTAAGTCTGTAGAATAGATATTTTTTCAGTGGCTATTTTGTGCAGTATTTTGCTTGATAGTGATGTTTTTCCCAAGACATATTTGTCTTGGAGTCAATAATAATGTAAAACAAGCCACTGTAATTTTTAGATAAATTTCTGAATTTTGAAAAAAAAAGGCATTTCCTGCTTTGGATTCAGAGGAGTTGATCCAAATTCTTCTGAAGTTGGTGGAGATTTTGATGACATTTCCCTCTCTGACAGTTATGAGAAACATAAAAGCTTATTATTTTGTGTGCTTGTATGTCATCTGTTACGTGTGTAGACACAGTATCAAATCTGTATATGTCATGTAAACTGGCATACCTTTGCATACTTAAAATGTGGGTTAGCTAATTCTTCAGATTGGCTGCATTTAAAAATTATTTTCCTAGCTCTTAAGAAAATGGCAGGCAGAGAAATCAAAAAGTTAAGTGACATTCTCAGGATACCTTTGGAAAGTTTGCATTTAAATATTTTGGAAAATCCCATTTATGTTTCACTTTCCTATCCTCTGCTATGAAAATAATACTTGGACTCCATTGTTTTAAAGGATGTTTCCCTGAACAGTCCAGTCAGTGAGTGGCAATTTGGGAACTACTTTACATCACTTAAAGTGAAGGTACTTTGGGGCTTCTTTCAGAAGCCTTTCTCCTCTTATTTTCTAAAACTTTAAGTAACCTTATTCTTAAGCCTCTTTGGATTAGGTCATAATTAGTTCAAATGTCTGCCTGACAGACAATGGCTGATCAGTGGACTGACCTGTCACTGTAAATAACTTCTATCAGCTATCTGCTAAGAGATAAGATGTTCCAAAAAACAGTGATAATTTGAATCCATTACTATTAGGAGATGCCTTAGTTCTTTCATCTGACAGTATATATTTTTATTCCACAGTTTTCTTGTTCATTAGTGAAAATACACCAATGATACAAACAGCAATCTCCACTAAAGATGCCTAAATTTCTCTGGCTCTTGTTACCTTTAATTGCTTTTCTAGCATGAACGTATATTCACTTTGAAGGGTCCAGGCATGGCAAAAGATTTCAGTGACATCATTTTTAATTAAAAGGAAGAATGCAAAACTGTTTAAATCCCATAAATATAGTAGCTAGTCTTTTTAGTGTCATTCACTATAAATGAAAAAGCACACTGTTCATACAGATGTGAGATATACATGTGCACTAAAACTTTCAATTTACTTCAATCTTAATCATATAACAGGTTGTCAAGATGCTTTTGATGGATATATTAAGAGACAGATTTGAAAAGAGGATTTCTTACTTACTCAGATGAACTTTCCTATGTGTGGTGTATCTTTATGGGGACTGATAGTATTCTAGAAACTCATAAAGATGTATCATCCTCTAATTGATATGGTCCTACAGTGTATTTCTGCATAATTCAAAAAAGAAAAATTAATTCCATATTGCAGCGTAACTGCTGATTTATGTAACCTATTTTAGTTTTAAGTTTCTGATTCTCAAGATATGACTGTTTTACAGAAAGTGCGTACAAGTTAATTTCTTTGTTAGTATAATTCTGAGAAATTATCACTTGCATTCTTTCAGAACAATTTTTTGCAATTATGATGGAGGTGCCTATACATCACATGAGAAACATTCTGTTCCTGTCTGCATTACTCAAAATCTAGTGTTAGAAAAATTAAAATAGATCATTGCAGGAAGGTTTCTTCAGCCGTTCAGATTATTATATCCTTTTCTCTCTTTTCTCTTAGATTATTTAACCAGAAAAATACAGTGTTTCAGTGTTTCACTACTACTAAATGAGTGTTCATGGAGGGAGGGGAAAGAAAAGGTGGAAGAAAAGGAAGAAAATATAATGTGGAAATTATATTTAATTTTGATTATGAAAAAATAATTTTTATCAAAAATATATGTTAATTCCCATGATAATGTGAAAACCTGCTACCATGGATAGCTGTATGACATGGTAGCTGTGCAGATACTCCATATTTTGCAGTGAGGGAAGAGTCTGTTAGACTAGTCTGAGAAAAAATCATCTGCATTACCTAATTTTATTAAAGATTCCCTGATTTCAGATATTTGCAGATATTAGAGGTATTCCCCAGTGATTTGCAAAGCCTCAGTGCATTTCTAAATATGACAGTTTATAGACCTTTCAATTGCTCCATTTAAGCACTTCAGCAGGAAACAGTATATCAGATACTATTCAAACAATTTCTTGATATGTTTAAATTTCTTTTTTCTCCATTTTTTTATTGAACAATGAACTGTATAAAATAAATTCCCATGGAGAAAAAGTACGTTGTGAGGTCTTTGACTGATACGGAATAATTGCTTTGTTGATTGTATATCCATGCATGATAAGATATGCATAAGAAGAAATCTGGTACAGAAGTATAAATAATACTTATCTTTAAGCCAGCATCTGTCATCTGCTTCAGCAGACAGTGTTTTCTTTCATTCCTGCATAAAAAGAGCTGAGAGATTTATGGAGCAGCTTTGTTTGTGCTCTATGATGCTTAATCAATTTTTATTAAATTCTAAATTAAAACTTGGCTTTCTTCATAGTCTTTTTTTTTTTTTTTTTTTAACAAGTAGACATATCTGATATATAGAACAGGAGAAAGGCTCATGACAGCCACAGAATTTATGTGAAGTTGGGAGGAATTCAGTCCTTAACTCCTTTGTTTTCAGAGGGGCCACTCTCAGTCACTTTTTAGAAGCTACACTGCTATTTCTGTGGCACTCATTAATATGACAGAACAACCTTTAAGCTATTAATATCTGGACTCCCTGTTTGGTATAATTATTGTTGATCTTTGCAAGAAATCTGTAAAGGAATTTTATTTTTATTAATTTGCAGATGGTATGAATGGTTCTGTTAATCAAACTATGTTTAAAGTTGGCTTTCATCTTTATGGCAGTTTAAAACATTAGTTAATTCATATTATGCACTGAGATGTAAATAAGTAGTGTTATCTCCATTTTACAGATGAAGAAATTAAGGTAGAAGTGCAAAGTTAGTTAGTCAGGGTCACATCTCTTGAAAGAGGCAGAATATAGGCTACAGGAATGCTCCAGTTCAAATCATATCTCTAATTAACAAAGAATAGACACTTATTATATACAAAAAAATTATTTTTAAAGTTTAGATACATTAAATAAATGACTCCTCTGAGCCAAAAAATTATATCTTAAAATTTGGTAGATTCCTAGTTTGTTGAAATGCTTTGTCTCTCTTGCTGATGCTAAATTGACATTTTTTAGCTTCACTGTAAAGTTATTGCTGTGCCACTCATGTAAAATCAATGACTTTTTTATGACATTATTTTCTCCCTATGAAGGTAGATCCTTTTACACATGCCAATTAAAACACTTTTTTCCTTCCTTTTGAAGAGGTATAGGATTTATTCTGTAAATTCCAAGTAAGGTTTCTGTCTCAATCCTTCTAAAATCAGAAGACAAAATGATGCTTCTTCCACTTTCCTTTTTTTTAAAGAGCTACATCAAGTTTTGTCCTTGATTCTGGCTGGGAGCTTGTATTGCAGTTTCATGATTGAAGCCTTTCAGTAACGGGTTTTGGGAACATAGCCCTCCATTTATTTTTTTTTTTTTTTCTGTCAAAAACTCATGGGAAAGAACTTAGGAGAAAAATTCTACTCAGTATACTCAAAGAGTTCTTAATAAATAATAATAAAAAAATTGCCTGTTTGATGTCTTCAAGGAAGTTTGAAAAACAGAAACATAAAAAGAAATATTTTTGTTTACATTAACACCTCTGCTTTCTGATATGTTAGCTTGTGTCTTCTGCACAGCCTCTGGTATGCATCAGTCTGTCTTTGAGATTGTTTGTTGTCCTCAGTCTTCTGAGTAATGACACACTAATGACAAAGTGTGCTGAAAAGCAAATCTCTCAGTCCCAAAAGCTGCTTTAATAGACCCTAATGACAAAGTGTGCTGAAAAGCAAATCTCTCAGTCCCAAAAGCTGCTTTAATAGACCCCTTTCAGTTTATGCATGTTCATTTTGAGAAATACAGCAGAAATGCAGAATTCACAGTAATGTGAATGCAATATGCCTGAATGCTTTAATTTCCTTTGGTGGGTTAATGTAGAGAATCTGAGAAAATAATTTTGGTAATAACTCCTAGGAAAGCGGAATACAGTCTTCAGAGTTTTTGTAGCTCAGCTCCTAATCAAAGACATGTCAGTTCTTTTCTTGGTATCCTTTTGCCTTTTTATCCACTCAAAACACTGCTTGTTATCTATTCTGAACACATTGGTTCTGAGTCCAGTGCAGCAGCAGCGGTGAAAAAAAAAACCTATGGAGCTGAGAAACTGGAAGAACTTAGAAAGGAAGACAAATAAAGAGAAGTGTCACTGAAAATTTAAAATGAAAACAGGATGTGGACATGATGTAGAAGAGGGCTTTCATGATATAGTGCAACTGTCTTTGTAGTTGCCCAGCTTTATGCTGAATTGCAGTTTGCCAATGTTCTTTTTTTTTTGCATGAACATAACACAGACTAGTAAACTTGTGTCTATTTCATGTGGAGTAAATTTAGACTAGATGAACTGAGTTTTTGGAGCCACTGCCAAATGAGGTGGTGATGATGGCTAGAGGAGTTTGGAATTTGGGAATGCTTCTGACTGGAACACAGCACATACTGCATCATAGCTTTGACCATGATGCTTTAGACATGCTGCCAAGTGTTTTTAACAAGATAGTGCTGTCACTGTGTTTTAATTTTCCTGTTGCATAGAGTACATTTCCTTTTTTGTTTTATAAACTGTACTCTCCATGGGTTTTGTACCTCTGTAAACAGTTCTGACTATTTGATATGTTGGCAAAGTATAGGAATTTCATGCAGATTACTTCTTGTTATATGATGTCATGTACTCCATACAGTTTTTGTAGTGTGGCCAGCTTGAGTCCCTAAAATATGCTAAAGGCACGAACAATTCTTAGATGTTATTTTTATTCCTAGATGTTAGCAAAAACCCCAAACAAACCAAAAAACAAGACATAAAGGGCATTACTTATACCTTTTAAATGAGCAAAAAGACAATTATGAGTATGAGAGTCAGAGATATGCAGTGATGTACCTTAGCAACAGTTAGATGAAAATTTTCTAAGAGAAAACAAGAGTTTATTTTTCTGCTTTGTATAGGGAGAATTTATTTTTCATGAAATTAAAAATCTTTCAAATAAATTGAATGTTATGGAAATCTCAAAAAGTATACTGCTTCATCTACAAACTATTCATACATTTATAGGTTGAAATTTTATCTCTTTAACAGAAGAGATTTTACATTTGAAAATGGTCATATAAAACACCATTGAATCTATGCTATAAATTCTCAAGTTATTAAATCTACAGTGTTATCTTTTAGTAATGTTAAAATGGGTACAATGCATTTTAGCCAAACTATTATTTTTGTCCTTTGGTTCTTTTGGGTTTTTTTGCTTTTTAATGCTGTTCTCTAATAGAATGTAACTGGGATCTCCATTTGAGCAATAAAGTTCCCCCTGAATGAAGTCACTTCACTATGCTGTATCCTATCCATGTAATCATTATGTCATATGAAATGATTGTGCAGTATCTTGCAGTCACCATAGGTACGTTTGAGAAGATAAGATTATATTAATTGTGAGTGTTTGTAACTGCAGAGGTTTGTTATACTCAGCTTGAGGTACTGAGCTTCTGAAATACTGAGTATTTTTAATTTCACTGCTAAGCGTTTGTCATGTTTCACCTTAGAGGCAGCAGCATATCTGTGCTGGATAATGATTGCTAGTGCTATAAAACAATAGCAAAGTTTTCAATACCTTTTTTTGGTAGGAATTTTTTAAATGCTGTGGTGTTTGCCCAGTAGCATACCGTATCAGCATGCAGTACCACAGTGCAGATTAACAGTAATGTTAATCTGGTCATCCACATCATAAGCAGTTTTGTTGGCTAGTAAGAATAGCAGGGTCAACACTGTGTGATGTGGTTTTGGCAACACTGCCGTTGTTTCTTCATGCTTATGCTTTCTGTAAAAGGTATCTTTTAACCCTGAAAAAAGTATGCTAACCAGTAAAATTTAGAAACTTACTTCTTGTGGCTTGGCTACCTTAGTTACTATTGTGAATAACCTTCCTATGTTTGTGTTTCCCAGAGTGGTTTTCCACTCAGAAGGGTTTCTGAGTCACCTTCTCAGCCTGTACCCCTTCTGTCTTGCTCCCTGACAACATGGCTTTGACAGGTCAGTTCAGTGCTGGGCCATCATAGCAGTAGAAAAACTGTTCACCACAAGTGATTTCCTGCTGGTGAGTAAATGTTATTACAGACCTGGAGATTAGAAATTGAAAAGAAAATTTAAGGACCAGAAGCTCTCTCTTAAGCAAAGTGTTTATCTGAACACCCTTGCTGTTTCTGTTTATCTGCTTCTTTTCTGGGTGGGCATTTTTTTGTTTTTTTTTTTTTCTTTCTTCTGGTAAAAGAGTGAAGAATAGGTACCGAGTTCCAAAGCACTGACTCATGGGACCACAATGAAGCATTAGGATACAGCCATTTCCTACCTTTGTTTGAAATCAACCAAACGGCTCTGGCGGATGCGGCCCTTGGCTGCAGGGCTTGGTGGAAGGAAATGCTTTTCATCTTTATGGAGTATGGAAAGTTGCTCAGTGATTACTTTGTGCTTCACATGTGGCAAGCTTGTCAAAGGCTTTGCTGTGTGTTGCTATATACCTCATAGCCACCTGTGGCTCTGAGGTTATTGACTTCAGGAAAAATATTTTCCAAGTAGTTAAAATAAGTGTGGCAAGGGAGATGAGATAACGAATTCTGAAAGCACTGTCTACTTGCACTCTTTCTGAGGCTGTTTTACAGGTGTGAGTGAAACAACACCAACTCTTACTTGAATCTGAGAAACGTGGTAACAACAAGATGAAACTAAGCACAGAACAAAAGCATTTTCTTGCCTGAAGTGATGCTAAGGATTCAATGATTGCTCTGAAAATAGGCTGTACGACTTCATGCTCCTATTTTTCTGCTCTCACTACTTAACTCCACTTAAAGGGATGTGTAATAATCTCAGAAAAAGACACTGCATTTGCATGTAGTAAGAGTAAATGCCTTAAACCCCCTGAACTTTCAGGGTAAGTAACACAATGAAGGACTAAAAAGAACAATGGAAGTACTAAAAGAAAAACAGTGACAACTGGAAGGTTATGTAGTTGTTGTGTATTTATTTTGAACCTTGAAATTCATTGAGACTCTTTCCAATATTTTTTCCTGGGGTCTTTTATAAATGACTCTTGTGACCTTTCATTTAACAACAGTAGGCATAATTTTTCAAAAAAAATTTGTTTGTTTGTTTGTTTTTTGTTTTAGACTGTGTTTAACTTGTTGGCTTAGTGATTTCAATTACATCTCAGAGGCAAATTTTTTATTGGTGACCTATCATTCTTTGCTTAAGTAGTGCCTTATTGGCATGTGCGGTCGGTGTAAGTAAACATTTTTTAAAGAAAAGGCAAAAAAGTATAATCTTGGAAATTCTCCAAAGAAGGGTTAGGAAACAACTTATGGACAAATGCTCCTGCTTGGAACAAAATAGAAAAGGGTCCCTGGTTCATGTATTTGTCTGTATGTGTTTCTAGTTTTTGTTAAGCCAAAATTAAACACAGTAGAGTTCAGTGTTTGCTAATCACCATGTGTTTACTTTCTCTTCCAAAACCAAAGTTGCCAACCAATACATTTTCTTCACAGAGCTATGGATCTGTCCAAATAAACATGGGAAGTAGTAAAACAATGACACTATATGAAAATACGTCCTCATTCACTACACAGAGTCCAAACATTTTTGTGAGGTTTAGCAGGAATAGAGAAATGTGCATCATATGGGCTCTCCAGCACATGAAAAAATGATGACATAACATGAATTATGTTCTCAAGAAAAACATCCTGTAATTTACAGAGTTGAACATTGATTATTTTATATCATGCTCCCTCTGTAATCCCTCTTGTTTTGTGCACTTTGTGTTTCTTGTGGTTTTAGGTTAATGAGGAAGGTAAGTATAATAAAGCAATGATCAGAGCAAATGATCAATTCTGACTACTGTCTCAGTTGTTAAAGGTAACCAACATGTCCTTCAGAGTGGATTTTAAAAGGACTTGTGTCACAGGTCACAGAGGCAACAGCAGAAACATTGAAAAATCAGAACCATAGAATCATCATGGGATGTCCTGACTTGACCGTGACCTACAGTAATCTTTGAATTCTGTCTCTACACAGAACACCCAAGTGTCACACCATGTGCCTGAGAGCACTGTCCAAACACTTCTTGAACTTTGTCAGGTGGTAACCACTTCCCTGGGAAGCCTGTTCCAGTACCCAATCACTGTTTGGCTGAGAAGCTTTTTCTAATATCCAGACTAAACCTCTCCACACAGTTTTGTAAATTCTCCTGTTCCTCCACCCCCCCCACAAGCTGCCAGCCCAGATTTAGGGGGAGTATTGGAAGAGGGGAACTACAGAATAGGGTATAGAGAGTTACAAAAGAGGCTTCTTACCCCAGGATGTAGTCCAAGGCCTTTATTCCTTGAAGGGAATCCAGAGAGCAAGAGAGAGATCACATGGGGGGAGAGGGGTTTTTATCACCTTTGGGGTTGGGTCAGGTTACCTGTCCGATGGCTATAGGTCAGGAGACCAGGGGGCAGGTAACCCAGGCTGGTTACAGTTTCTGGGGAGGGGCTTTGGGGGGGGAGAACATTCCCAAGAGGGATACAACATCTCACCCTTTTTTGTTTAACAAAGTTAAAGGGAAAACATTGGGTTACATGGAAAGAGGATAACAAGAAATAGGGAGAACAAACATTTTTAAAACATGTTAAAAGTCTCTGTTTCTGTCAGCTGGAGTCCTCACTTAGGAAGGTTCTTCTATCCGATGGCGTCTTCTTTTGGAGGCAGTGGCTACCTGCCTTTCATCTCCTTCTGCAGGAGCTAGGTTTTTGGGGACAAAAGGTTTGACCCACTTCTGAGGTATCCATCGAGGGCCTGAGGGAGTAGCTACACATGCATAGCCATGACCCCAGGTCACGAGCTCATAGGGACCCTTGGTTTCCAAAGTTTCTGGGTCCTTAATTAGGACTGGTGGATGCTGAGAAGGTTTGAACTGATTACCACTGTTAAAATGACGAGTTACAGGTGGATTCGTTTTCAAAAGAACAGTTTAGGAAATTGATGGTAAACATGGCTTTGCAAAGCTTCTCTTGTGGAGGCATCCACACAGTTGTGCTGCTCTGTTTAGCTAAAACCTGTTTGAGTGTCTGATGTGCACGCTCAACCACAGCTTGGCCTGTGGGGGAGTGGGGGATGCCAGTTTTATGTTCCACTCCCCACTGCTGGACAAATTCCAGGAACTCCTTGGATGTGTATGCTGGGCCATTATCAGTTTTGATTTCTTTTGGGATCCCTAGCACTGAGAAAGCTTGCACTAGGTGTTTTTTAGCATGCACAGCTTTCTCTCCTGCGTGGGCAGAGGCAAATACTGCACCTGAATGTGTGTCAATACTCACATGAACATATTTGAGGCGACCAAAACTAGGAATGTGTGTGATGTCTGTCTGCCATACTTCACAACTGCCAAGGCCTCGGGGATTAACCCCCATACCCATTGATGGCATAGCCTGGAACTGGCAATTGGGACAGGTGGCCACAGTAGCTCGAGCCTGACTCCGTGTTAGCTGGAACTGACGGATCAGACCTGGCACATTTTGATGATATTGTTGGTGACTCAGTTTTGCCTGTTGGAAGATATCAGGGAGGCGTGCTTTCTCAACTGGTGCAGCAAGGGAGTCTGCTCGACGATTCCCCTCTGCAATTTCACCTGGTAAATCTGAGTGTGATCGTACATGCATCACAAAGAATGGATGTTCTTGATGAGAAACCAAATAAATCAGCTTTGAGAACAATCTGAAGAGATGCTCATTCTCAGCTTCTCTGAGTACAGCTTGCTCTGCTCTGGACACTATTCCAGCTACATATGCAGAGTCAGTCACCAAATTAAATGGTTCTGAGAACTTCTCAAAGGCTCTTACCACAGCTGCTAGTTCAGCTAACTGGGGGGACTCTTCTACAAACTCCACATCAGCTTCCCAATGCTGAGTTTGAGGATTTCTCCAAGTCATCACCGACTTGTGGGAAGCCCCAGATGCATTCGTGAACACTGTGAGAGCTTTGAGTGGTCTCTGACTCCTTTTCTCACAAGGAATGAGGTGGAATTCCTCATTAAACAGCTTGTGAGATGGGGCATGGACCGATATTTGTCCCCTGTAGCTGTCCAGAGATAGCTGGAGATTGGCATTCCCCCAGAGCAACTGTTCGAACATCTCTTTGGTCAGTCTCTTTGGAGAGTTTCTTCCCTCCTCTGAGAGCTTAACCGGGAGGTGAATGCATGTAAAATCACAACCAGCCAGTTCACACAGCCTCATCCTGGCTTTCTGAATCAATTGAGCTATTAACTCTTGTGGCTCAGTGATGGTCTTGGATCTTTGGTGAGAGAGGAAGACCCACTCTATGATTACGAGTGAATCTTTCTGCCCCTCAATCCACTGGTAAATCAGACCATGCAGGTGTGGCAGTTTTCCTAGTACAATGAAATGGAAAGGTAGGCTTGGTTCATACCTGTGAGCCTGCCTCTCTGACAAGGCTTTCTGTACCTTTTCGATTGCAGTCTTTGTCTCTGGGGTCAGTTCCCTGGGAGAGCTCAGCTCTCTCTCCCCTTTCAATAATTTGAAAAGAGGGTCTAGATCCTCATTTGTGAGGCCTAGCCAGGGTCTTACCCAATTCAATGATCCACACAGGGAGTGGAGATCTGCTAGGGTCTTAGGATTACAATTGATTTCCAATTTCTGAGGAACAACGGTCCTCTCTGAAATTTGTAAGCCCAGATACTTCCAAGGTGGCATCCTTTGAAGTTTGTCTTCCTGTAATTGAAAGCCAGCAGAGGTTAAAACTTTAACCACTAGTTCTGCTTTTTCCTTCAGTACTGTCACCATTCAGAAGAGAGAGAAGCTCAGTGCCTGCACCTCTGTTTCCCCTTACAAGGAAGCTATCTACTGTGATAAGGTCTCCCCTCATTATCCTGTTCTCCAGGCTCAGAAACCAAATGACCTCACTTGGCAGACCTTCGCTGTCTTTGTGGTACTTTGGATGCTGTCTGGTAGTTTCATGTGTTTCTCAAACTGTGGATCCCAGAACTGCCCACAGAACTTGACGTGAGGCCACTCCAGCTCAGAGCACAGCAGGACAATCCCCTCCCTTGCCTGGCTGGCCATGCTGTGCCTAATGCACCCCAGGACAGGGTTGTTCCCTCCTGGCTGCCAGGGCACTGCTGGCTCATGTGGACCTTGCCTCTGACTAGGACAGAATCCCAGAATCAGTTATGTTGGAAAAGACATTTGAGATTACTGAGTCCAACTTATGACAGAACACCACTGCGTCAGCAATGGCACTAAGTGTCATATCCAGTCTTTTAAAGACCTTAGGGAACAGTGACTCCATCACTTCCCTCAGAAGCCCATTCAAAGGTCTATTCACTCTTTCTGTGAAGATTTCTTTTTTCATGTCCAGCCTAAACCTCCCCTGGTGCAGCTTTAGACTGTGTCCTTCTGTCCAACTGATGGTTGCCTACAAGAAGTGACTAACACCCACCTGGCTACAGCCTCCTTTCAGGCAGTTGTAGACAGTGATAAGATGACCCCTGAGCCTTCTCTTCACCAGGCTAAACAACCCCATCTCCATCAACTAGTGCTCCTCAAAGGACTTGTGCTTCAGACCCTTCTCCACCATTGTTGCCTTTTTCAGACACGCTCTAATATCTCAACGTCCTTTCTAAGTTGAGGGGCCAAGCACTGGACTCTGAACTCAAGACGTAGCCTCACCAGTGCTGAATACATGGGGACAATCCCTGCCCTGGTCCTGCTGGCCACATTACTGCTGGTTCAGGCCAGAAGGCCTTTTTGGCTGCTTGGGCATACCTGACTCATGTTCTGCTGCTATCCATCATAACCCTATGGCCCTTCTCACAGCAATGACTTCCAACCTCTCTTTCTCCAGTCCAAATACACAACCATAGTTGCCCCACCCCAGGTGCAGAATCCAGCATTGAACTTCTGTAAGCTTCATAGAGTTGTTGATTGCACAACCCTCTAACTTCTCAAGGTCTGTTTGTGGGACTCTTCTACTCTCAAGGGAGTCAACAGTTTGTCCAATTTTGTGTCATTGTCAAACTAACTTGGTATACCTTTGAGTCCTTAGGTAATGTTTTTTATTTGTATGACCAGCTAATACTGGGAGAAGCAAAATGTGTGGCAGAAAAGAAGCTGTACCATATAGCTGCCCATCTTTTCCCACCAGCCAAATTCAATTGATTCATAACATATTTGATCTGTGGCAAAATTTATGACGATGTCAGCAGACAGTTCACAAAGAGTCAAAAGTAGCTTTTAAGCATCAATATTGTCTGTGACTGGAGAATGGGAGATGACCTTTTTCAATACCTCATGCTGTGTTGCACATATTGGGTGGAAAATAAAGAACTATGCAAAATGCATGGAAGCAGATGATGATACGAAGTTTAACGTCCTTTCTAAGTTGAGTTCCAATTCCTCAAGAATATACTGAAACATTTTAGATCTCATCCAAAAGAAGAGACCTTCAGGAGTTCATCTTAGTGCATGCAAAACTTAATGGGGACCCATACTTTGAAGGTCCTCCCTCTTGAGATACAGTACTGAAATGGCATTCTGCCCTGGGGATACTCCTTGGTTGTCCTTGGCAGAAAGTCAAACAACTGCCTCTTTCCACTAGCAAACCACCTACTTGTTCCCTGTAGATCTGAATTTTGAACCCCATCCAATATGTGATACATTTAAGAGTTCATGCTTAAATCTTATGACTTGCCATGCAAGGTGACAACCTGGAACTGCCTGCTTTTGCACTATAGCAACAAATAATTCCCATACTTCATCTGTGGATTTTCTTTTGAAGTACAGCTTCAATTACTAGTTTGTTGATATTTCCTTTGTTTTAAAATTTTTTTGGGAGTGTTTAAGGACCTGAATGCTAAGAAAAATTGTTTCTGTTGCAGTTGGGAGCACATTCTTTTCTGTGAGGCACAACTGTTGTGTTAGTCTGCAGCCATGCAACCTGAAATAAAACCAGCAAGAGATAGCAACTTCTTCCAGTACTCTATCACTGGGAGACTTTGGCTTTAAAGTTGAGCAATTATCCCTGGGATGACTAGGAGTCAGGCAGTTTGCTGATAATCACAAAGGGCAGCAGAAATACTTGCCCAAACCAAGCTTAGGACCTCTCTTCCTTCGCCTAGCTGATACATTCCCAGAATATGGATTCTCGGGGACTGAGATTGAATAATCAGATGTATACACAAAATGAAACTTACTGAATATTATTTTGATTGCTTGGATAATTTAGAAAATAAGGTAAATGTAGTATTGTCATCTGGAAAACACTAAGCTTTGTCACAAAGATCTTTCATTGCTTGTAAGAAAATTTGAAATTATTAAAAAAAAGTTAGAATTTTTTTGTTGTATGTGTATTTTTCCCACATCAAGGAACACTTACATTATTGGAAAAACTAGGAATGCAATATTTGCACCTCTAGTGAAGAAGCTGTATGGATAGAAAATATGTATCTGCAAGGGAGTAAGAGCAGCAAAAGCATGAAGAGAGTGCATCTGTGATTCCTCTTGAATATTTAATAAGGATTTAAAAATATTTTTATTCATACTTTAAATCACAGTTTTCTACTACATGAAGTAAAATTCAGGGGCCAAGAAAAATGTGAACAAAGTCTTGATAACATTTGATAAAAATAGTGCTCAAAGCTCCTCTTTAGCCACCTTACTTCCCCTGTATTTGAAAAATCTGCAGAAATGATGGTTAGAATCAAAATTTAATCATACTGGGCATTCTTCAAAACCAACACAAACATAATATCTTCCCTAAGGAGTTTATGGACTGTTTCAGGGCTTGATGCCAGGAGAGGGTGTAGCAAGTAGTGCGAACAAGGAAGAGGTAGTAGTTCTAGGAACTTGTGACTATCCTGTCTTACTAGATAAACACTGCTCGGTGTCAGCATCATTTAGTGAGGTTAAGAGGCAAACAAAAACACTAGTGCATTTGGTAATCATGGCTAGTCATCCCTCTTGTGACAGGCCTGGTGAATTTATGGGATAGAGCTACTGTCAGTTCTGTTTCTCAGATTTTATTACAGTCACTTTTGGGCAGGGGGTTTTGGGCCTCAGCTTGCTAACTCCTTGTTTATGGTCTGTTTTTTGATTTATCTGCTCCTATTGAGGAGCAGTGCTGACATACGTCTTTAGAACTTTTATTTCCAAATGTAGAATATTTTCATAAGACATAATGGTTGGAAGTTTTATTCTTCTCTTGCATTTCTGATAAGATGAGAAATACTGTCTCCATGTGAACATTTCAGTCAGTGGGAGTCAACTAACAAGCAAGCATACAGTGTATCTGAAACAGATAAACCAATTTTCGGAGTACAGGATGCTGCGTTCTTTAGTTGTTTTCACTAACTCCCATTTTCTTTGGCTCATTTGGGGAAGGAGGCAGACTGCTGACAGATTATGAGCCAGTTCAGGAAGGCATTCTCTCTACAGGGCAGCCTGAGGTACATTCTCGGAGCTCACAGAAACAGAACGCCTGCTTTATTGCCCTGGCAGGCTGGAGTGGCTTGTTATAAGAGGACCTCTTAAAAAGAGGTCACAATTTCTGTGTGAAAGTGCTGCAATAGAGCTGGGCTATGACTACAGGAATTTTACCATATTAGATAGGATTCAGTGGTCCAGGTCCACATACTTAGCTCTTGGTGCAGCACTCCGTGTTTGATAGCAGCTGGTGGAATGTGCAAGAAACACATTAATTGACAGTTGGAGAATAACCTGCCCATAGGGGAAGTTGCTTTCTCAGTTCAGGCAATTAGCGGTTTTCTTTCACCTTTTAGCAGGAGTTTGCATACTTTGTCTTTAGTGAGCAAGCAGTTCAGTTTGCTGAATAAGAACTTTCACCTGGTTGTGGGAAACTTTGTAACTGTGTTGCACTCCTACTTTCAGAGCTGCTCCATGCTGCTCATGGGTACAGTTTAAATGGAAATGGGAAAATTGAGAAAGCTCAAAGCAGAGAGGCAAGATGTGTTTTAGTGAGACATAAACAGTAAAATCTGTATGATTTACCCTTTTTTTTTGGACTGCCTTTTAAGCATTTAGGCAAAAATGTGCTTCTTATTATCAATGTAGGGATTTTAGATTAGTCTACAATGTAGACATTCTAGTTCTTGGGATTGTGATACTAATCAGTAAATGAGACCAACACCTTCCATACCTAACTCTCTTCTCATCAGATGTTTCACTGAAATATGCCTCTCAAACACACCTACTTCCACAAACTTATTATAGCTTGACAAAGAAGGTGTTATGTCACTCTTTGGGAAAATATAAACAGGGCTAAATATCTCATGATATCATGAATATGAAGATTTTCTTGAAATTTGGGATAAATGTTCAATTACTTTGGTTTTGTTTTGGTTTTGGTTTTTTGTTTTTTGTTTGTTTGTTTGTTTGTTTTGGTTTTTTGACTCACAGATTGTTTGTACTCTATTTTATGATGTGCCTTGTACTTTTACTATTTGAATGCTTCAAATCTCTGTTGACAAATGTCAACTAGCCTTTGAGTTCTAGAGCTGCAGTCTGGTTACTGGACCTAAATTTTGAGATTGGTTGTAATATTCATTACACTATTACCTCACTATTATTGCAAGATCATGTTGAAAATACATTTTCTCTTTGTCTACATAATTAAAGAGGTAATATTTGTTGAGTGGTTTTGGGGGACAGTGGCAAATGCAGAGTTAAACAAATGACTAGTTTCTGTTAAACTGAACAACTGAAAGTGTTGATTGATCTTTAATCTCTAAACAGATGGTTTACCACAATCCCATTGTAGTTCAAAACTACCTCTTGCATGAGAAAATGCAGTCATGCAGAAACCATACAAACACTATTGACTTGCCCACTACTTGATTCTGCTCCATTTCTCTCTCTTCCTCCTCCTTTTACTTTTTTTTGAACAGAATGCAATGTTAGTTTAACTTTCATGCCCATAATGCCTTTTGGCCTTTTTGCCTAGGATTTCTGTTTTGCTACTAAATTAAATTAATATGATGGAAATGATGGACTCAGGGCCTTCAGTATGAACTGATTATGAACTCATTTTCAAACTTGACTGTTTTTTATTACCAGAGGACACTTTTTGTGCTGCATATAACTTCTCAAATCATGGCATTTCAAATTCCTGAAATCCTGTAATACTATAATCTGTGAACAAGAGAGAGGAGAAAATAGAGATATTTTAGTTCCTGCTTTTGTTAACCCATTTTTTCTACCCAGAAAAAGAAACGGGTCTCATTACTCAAAGTTGAAGATCTGCCAGCTTGTAAAGTATTCCTTTTCATAAGAAGAAGATTAAGTTCACATTTTATGCAAGTTCCCTAGTATGCATCTTTGTCTCTTGTCATACATCACATAATTACTGCATTTCACCGCCAGCAATCATTCTTAAGTTAAAACCAGCTATAAACCTCTCATTAGTAAAAATAAGACAATGAAAGTAGGATGTACACCTTCAAAAAGAGAACCTTCTGTTAAGGGAGTTAATCTCTTCATTGCACAATAGATAAAGAATAAACAATTTTCACTCAAGGCTTTTCTTTCACATGCAATCAAAATACTTTGTGATAACATATCTGCTGCCAAAGGCTTCATGAACACAGAGTGTTTTGTAGATGGAGTTGATCTTCCTTCTATGCTGCATTCAAATAAGGCAGTTTTTTTTAATCACAGCAGTTGACCAGATTTTGGTGCTTGTATTACAGACAGTGGAGAGCTCCTCCATACTGAGAGTGTACTACAGGGGGCTGCACACCACATATTTACAGTCTCAGTCAGGAAAAAGAATGTTTTCTGGACAAGGAAAAGCCCCTGGTCAGACTATATGTTCTCTAAAAAGTTTTGTCCTGAAGTGTAACTAGAGCATGGAGGCTGATACTGGCCCTGAGAATGGTTGTTGGCAAGTGTGACATTATTTTGTGCCAGGCAGAGACTTGGTGTGCCTTTCGTTATTGCCTCCTATGTAAAACCATGTTCTCTTCCAATCCAGTTCCATCAAGCCAAAAGACAAAAAATATAGGAAACTAGATGTTTTTTCTTGTTGTCAAAGCTTTCCAGAGTTAAGAGGAAAGCCTGAAAACATTCAGTGTTCCAAGTTCCAGTGGGAATTTCATTCAAAATGAAAATGCAGCTAAGACATTCTCCATGTCATATCAACATTTCAAGTGGCATTTTCCTGTAGAAGGCCTGCCGTGGGGTCACTGGCACCTGTGTTTGCTACCAACATGTAGTGCTCTTCTCTACCCATTGATGAATTTTCACTTTTAAAAAGAACAACACAGAAGAAGGCAAAAAAGCGATGGAGGAAGAAGGGGAGGCTGGGAGGGAGGAAGAAAGAAGTTGCAGATCCAATTCCACACTGAAGAACAATATGAGAACTGAATTGTGTTCAAAAGCAGTGCATTGTCACATATGATAAAGTGTATAACATCCGTATTCTGCTTATGGGATCACTACACAACATAAATCTCCAGGAATTTTTTTATCTTGCCTTTGGAATTCACTCAAAATTTTAGTGTTCAGTATATGCAAAGTGAAGGAGGGTCAGCTAAGTGTCTTGGTATCCTGGCATGGTAGCGTCATCAGGATAGAAGAAGTGATGAATACAATAGAAATATGTTCATGTGAGATTTTCAAAACTGACAATTCATTTCACATTTCACATAGTGAAACTATGGGATCAGCCAGATCAGTGGAGACTGCTTTTCAGAGCCCTGCTCTTGTACCAGAAGATGGGTAGGCTAAATAGACCTGAAAATTCAGGAAATAGGCTTTCTGAGTATGATGACCCAACGTTGTGCAGGTGCTTTGCAGGATTTTCATACATGACTTACAATGGAAGAAAGCAACTAAACAATTTTCAGGTAATTTTTCAAAACTTTTTAGCACCAGAGATACCTTGTTATATACAAAATCTCTGCATTTCAAAATCAAAATTAAAGGACAAATATCCTGTTGTTGAAGTAGCATACTGAAAGTCAGCCATGGCAAATTCCTCCCCTGCCTCCCCCAAAAACAGTTGAAAAATCTATTGAACAAGATTTTTTTCCTCATAGTATCGAACAGGATTGAACTACAGCAAAAAAAAAAAAATTCTAAGAAACCTGAAATGGTATAATATTAATTATAGTAATGATGAAAGATTCTAAATAAATTAGTTCTTCCAGAAGCCGTCCATGAGAAATTACAGTGGGAGCCAAACCACAAGCACTTTTTTGCCTCTTTGAAACATTTAGATGGAATGCTTTCCAAAACAGGGATGTGCTTGAGGGGAAAAGAAGAAAAGTAATTTTGTTAACCAAAATAAGTAGAATTCAAAATTACTTTTGGAGCTTTCCCTTTCCTATTGAAAGAAAACAATAGAAGGGGAAATGTTTCTAAACTAAAATTCAGTTCATATGTAAAGTACACTTGCCATTGCAGGGTTCTTTTGCAGCTGCAGAGTAGGAATATTCTCTGAAGCTCCCTAATTTTATTGTTCCAAGTAGTGTGACTTGCTAATTCTACAAGAACTCTTAGTGAATAAAAGCACACATGAAGCTCATTCTTTCAGGTGTGTGTGGTATATATTCTAGAGTTATGAAGTACTTTACAGAGAGAAATATCAAATAAAACCAACTACATTGCACTAATGACTTTTCTCCAGGCTCTTTGAGCTTAATTACTGTAACCAGTAGCAAGTGCAAATATCATTTCAGTGTAATAGGTCACCTCAGGTCCAATTAGCCTACAACTTGCACAGAAATCACATAGTCAAATTGCTTGGTCACCAGTTGAGAGGCTCACTGGTTTTCCAGCAGGTTTAAATCCGCAACTGTTACATAAGCCAGCATCAACTTGCCTGCTAAATGTGGGCATTTATATTTGGGATTCATCAAAATCTGGGAAGCAGTTATTTCTTACACCATATTTATGAATAATGACAAGACGGTGCCAGCTGGTATGTGTAAAGTTGTCTAGACCAATCTAAGAGCAGTATGTTTTTGCTTCTTTTCTTATGGCAGCTTTGAGGGCCAAGGAAGCAGACTGGATAATTTTCCAGTGACTGCTAAACGACCTCAAACTCTAGTAGAAATAATGCCTGCAAAGACTACAGTTTTGGTGGCTGTGATGGAAATACTAAAAAAAAAAAATAAAACTGGAAGGGCGTCAGCACTTATGCTTTAAAACTAAAGTTTTAGAGAAAAAGGAAGTTTTCTACCTAGGTCTAATATTTCATAATTTTGTAATGGGAAAATTTTGAATTATAATCATGATTGCAGAGATGATCACTCTTTGAAGTATGATTGTGAGTTAAGATTTGGAGATGATGCCACTCCAACTGTAGTAGTATCTGTAGAGAAATTAATCCCATATCAATATGTATGTTTAGAGCTCTCAAGCCAAAACCACAGCTTACTCAGCAAAGAGAAATTGCATTTCTGTTTGGAAAAGAACGCATCTATCTGTGACACTGCATAAATACCCTCGTTATTGTTTTGCAGTGAACACTTACCCCCCTCTCTGGAAGATGCACTCATCCATGTTTAGGGGAAGGATGCTAAGATTCTGCATTTCTTGTTGAACCATAAGTAGGTGCTAGGATAATATTCTACTACTGAATAGATGGAGGGAGAAGATTCTCTTGTGTGCTGTGTACTGTCTGCTCTGTATCCCTGTCCTGCCTCCTCAGTCCTGCTTAACCTCTTTTTTTTCATTGGGAACCTCAGTTTCCTGACATTTTTCTCTTTGTGAAAGACTCCAGTTTTCTTGTCTAACCACTGGAGTGGATGGGTATCATTGGATCTTCCAATGCTAATCAACTAAATGTCATTTCCATTTTTAAGTTCTCCTAGAAACAAGAGAGAGAACACCAAACAGGTCTAAAATGACTCAGGTATGGCAGGAAAATAGCTTCCACCAGTTTCTACTCTCCTTTTTCTTCACCACCAAGTGGAGCTGATAAGAGGCATAAAAGAACAGGAGGGTCAGAGAAAAGTTTGAGATATTCAGCTGGTCATACAAGGATTGGTTTGCACAGGTGTTCACATACATATTTCAGTCTTTTGTGGTTTTTACTTGAGATAGTGCAAAGTTGAGTTTGTAGGGCTGGTAGTCCAGGAAAAGCATGACTGTGTTCCATTTTACTTCTCTGATGAGCTGTAGTCTAACAGTCTAATGGCAGTCATGTAACTGCTCTGCACATTGCTCTATCTTGTGATTTTAGACAGCATCCTTAGATAAGCTCTTCTTGTGGAAAGCCTCTTCCATTATTGATAAATATTACATGATGCCATCAGCCAGCATTGAAGACTCTGGTAGTCTTCATTCCTAAATGACATCAGATGTGTTTTGGGCATGCAGTGCTATCATGTACATCCTAACAAAACTGGCAGGGACTAAGCAGATTAGCAAAGTATTAATTACTGTGGCTTGTGCCCAGAATACACCTCAAGAAGTCTCATCTTCTTGAGTAAAAGACATTATATTTAACTAGTGAGGATTGTTGTCAAGTCATCTGAGAGTTTCTTTCCATGGAGTTAACACTCCTGAGAGTGTTAAAAAAAGAGTTGACATCATCTTTCTACAACAAACAGCATTATGGAAACAAAAATGCATTTTTTCCTTTGTTAGGGAAACAAGTCTATATTATTTAATACAGGACTTTTTCATGCTACTATTTTTCATAGTCTGATTGTTATTATCCATGTTACGACAAGAGCACTTGACCTGCTAATCATTCTCTTTTGCAACATTTCCAGCATTCCAGACTTCTCGCTGCAATCACTAAATATACAGTAACAATTTTAAATAAACCCACGTAAAATTAAAAAAAAAAGAAAGAAAGAAAGATATCCTCCTTTATTTTCAGCACAGATCAAGTGTCTTCACTCTTTTATACTCAACACTGAAAAAGCAATACAGGCAAATAAAAATCAATAGGAAAAAGCCCATCTGGACTGATCTACATCTTTAGAGTGGTGTGAATGGTCACTTGGAACTATGTCATGTTGGGAGACATGACTGTTCATATATATCCTTTATATTATTACAAAGGAGTGAGTAGTCATGTTGCACAACCTCTGTGCTCCATTTTGGAAAACTAAATTTTTATTTGGAGTATCAAAAACTACCTATGGTAATTATTTTTTTGAGATCTCTGTCCTCTCTTACAGGTTTCTGTGCCTGAGCATTGTGGGACTGGGTATTATAATGGAATATGGTATTTCTGGGAAGATGAGCATGTCCTGTGGTATCACATAAGCTTTTCCAGCAGCTAACTGGGGGAAATTTTCAAAAACACCTTTCACAGACAATCTTCTGGTCTCCCACAAGGTGGATGGTTGTAGGAAAAATAAAGCAATTTGACTGTTTTTTCCCAAGAGCTCAAAAACTAGAGTCACTTCAGCCTATATATGTGTATTATGCCTAGCTTAAATTCTGATTCAGTTTCTCTAATATATGATATATTTTTTCCAGTGGCAAGGTTGACAAATATGTTGTTACAATTTGCAGGTTGTTTTCTGTATGAAAGTTAATTTTTTGGAAGGCTCGGGTGGAACATCTTACTCCCTGCCTAAATTATCCCATTGGGCTTCAATATGACTACTCACAAGTTGGATGTGTATTCAACAACACAGATTTATTAGTAAGGCTTATAAACTGTGGCATCTGTGAGTTGTGTGTGGCTTAAAAAGCATATCTCAGAGATGGCTGACATTCAGTTGTCTGTGAAATGTAATTCATGGGCCAAACTTTTAATTTGTTTTAATTCAAAGGATGTCTGTAGAACTATTCCTGGTTTACCCTGGAGTCACTGAGAGATTCCATTCACTTCATAGAGTAAATTAACAAATATTAAGTTAAAAAAATTTTTCAAACCACACAATTTATTAGCCATTTTAACATCACTGTATCTTCTCTTATTTTCCATCCCCAGGCAGAGGAAAATCTTTAGATAACCAGGTTGCTGGATGTACTTAGAGTCTAAAATTTATGATTTTGAGTGAATATATTTCATAAAGTTAAAATGGTTTAGGTATATTTCCAGGTGACCAAATGAGTTTTTGAACACTATTCTTTACATTGAAATAGAAGTGTTAGGCTGTCTTTGATGCAGATATATGTCATTATTGCTTATGGATTAAATGCTTGGCACCCAGTGGCAGCTAAATCAAAAAGAATTTGACATAGTTGTGTCAAAGTTATTTTGTAAGCTCTTGTAAGCTTTTGTAGTGAGGTCTGTTTGGTTTCCCCCTTGGCCTCAAGAACCTGTCTATTTCACTACTTGGCATCCTCTGAAGATAATGCTAATTTTCACATATTTTGTGGTTTTGTAGTGTGGCAAAGTCCTACTACGTGCTAGACAAACATCTTCTGTATTTGTGATTTAAGCCACATTTGCACTGGGCTGTCAGAGGTAAAGGATTAATATATCATTCCAGCTCATTAGTTGGCTGTCCCTCCCAAATCCTTTAGGGAAATTTGCACACTGGAAATTTCATGTAACCTTCAAGTTTTTAATTTGAAATAATCATCAAAATACCCAAAACTATTATTACAACATAAATGAACAGTCTGTGGCATTTTAGTTGTTTTGCTGAGAAGTGCACAGTCTTTTGTTCCACAAGTTGTTTTCCGTTTACTGTTTCTTACAAAAACCTCTTCAATGTGCTGTTCTTTCAGAATATGTTTTTAATCAAAAAGTACATGTTGATGTTTTACGATAAGGCAAGAGGAAAGACTGGCCACACCTTGAGGAAAATGCTCTAATTCTACTTGCTTAGAAAATCTTGTTGGCTCTCAAAATATTCAACACCATTCAAATTTGCGTTTTGCTCTAAAAAGGATGCAAAACACTAAATCCCTTCTCCAAAACCAAATGCTTATAATGTTATGAAAAGGGAGAACAGATGGTAGCATAAAGCTTAAGGGGAAAGTATAGCACTTTAATTCAAATTGTTTGACAGAGCTAAAGACAGCCACTTAGTTACCAATTGCTTAAGTTATTTATGCTCCTTTGTGTAAAAGAAGAAAACAAGGAAATGAAGATGTTTTGTATATTCAGAGAGAAAAGGGTAAGATAAGGAAAATGGTAGTTTATTTGATTATGTTTGCTGAAAGTAATGCCCAAAACGTGATTGATCTTACTAAGCAGCCTTACAGAATCATTAGAATAATTGAAAACTAATTGTATAATAAGTTATCGTATAATTTTGGTTTCACATTGGGCAAATTTACCCTGTTACAATATGATAGCCTTCTAGGAAAATACACAGAGCTTCATAACTTGGAGGCTTTTGGTATTTTCCTTCCACTTCTAACTAAATTAGTTTTGCAGTTCCTCAGGATTTAGATTGTGATTCAGTGCATTAACTTATCCCCATGCTGCTTTGATTGAACAGCAAAGCATCCATTACCAATGCCATATCTAAAGTGACGTTTCCATACAGACTGCCTGCTGTTTCATTCATAACCACAAGGCAGCCCAAAATGACTTTACTTCTTTTTACAACTTGCAAGGAGTTAATGGACTGTGCTGGCCCCCTGCCAAAACCTTTAGGAAACTTTATTAATGTGTTATGAGGCTGGGACACCATAGCACGGGATTTTATTGGTTGCTCATTTTAATGAATAAAAATATGCATGCACAATTAAAACCAGGTTTTCAAGCAATTGCCTTCTAGTAAATGTTAGGTCTTTGACAATGACGTTCCTAATGTTTGCTAATGACAGTTTTGTATATTTTGTCTCATAATGCAAAACTTTGCCCTGCAAGGATATTAAATTTGTGTTGTGAATGTTCCATTCCATGCTAATACCACCTTTGGCCCTAAGAGTACCCCTTTCTCATGCAGAAAAAGAAGTATTGAAAGCTTCTGGTTGGACTTTACTCTAAAAGACTGTGATGACTACAAGGCTGTGTAGACATAGTCGATCTGAACACACTATATTAAGAGCTAACGTAATGTAAATAGCTTCAAAATTTATCCCAGAAGTCAGTTACTGGTAGGCTGGTTGTCTGATGTGATTTAAGTGTTAGTCTGAAAACATTTCTTCTCGACAGGCTGTGATTCCTCTTACACATCTTTAAAATTTAGAATTCACTCAAACAGTGATGTAGGTAAAGCTAGGTAATGCTCTCAACAGATTCTAAAGCCTGGGAACAAGAACAGAGATGGTTCATTGCGTAAGGATATGTGAACAATTTTTAAAAAGAATATTTCATTACTTTTCTTTCCATCATTGAAAAATAAAAATGATTACTTAGAGTGCTTGCTCACTAAAAAGTATCACAATTTCCAGTCCCTGGATGCTTTTTTCTAAAACCTATAACTACTATCAGAGAAAAAAATCATCATAGATTTAATGAAGATAACAACAGGAATACAGAAAGAAATATGGAAGTGAAATTCAGTAGGGGATATAATGAAGAGTTAGTACCAAAGCAGAAACATCAAATAAAAATGCCTCAGTCTGTTTAAATAGTTTGTTATATTAGCACATGTTGACAACTGTTGAGTTCTCATAAAAGTTTCCATTCTGTTGTCAGGCCTCTCATTTGGACTTGAAAATTTCAAAACTTTATCCCTTAGAAAGTAGTCATGCTTTGCACATAATTTAAGCAAAGAAGATGACAGTGGTTTGCATGTATAAAGAGACTCATAAAGGACAGTCCTTGGTATCAAACCAGAATGTTCTTGTGACTTTTATTTACACTATTCTCCTGTGAAAAATAACTTGAGATACAAAACCGATATGCTGGGGATCCTTGCTGAAGAGTGCTGCAGTGATTATTTTAGGTTTGTGGGTGATGTGCACAGTATTTTCTTAGGAATTCCCAGGTGTAGTTCAGCCTAAATTCCTTCTCCCTTTAACCTCTAATACAGTAACTGTCTATTATGGACAGGCCTGTCACAGCTGATGTTGGCCATGGGCATAGGTAATTAGTGAGCAATGCTCTCAAGGTGAATGTTTCATTTGGTAGATGGTCTCCAGTTGAAAATTTGGACTCCGGAATATATTTTCCATATAAAAGGGAGGCTATATCTCTATTATTTACACTAAGAGAGATTCTGTTTGCAAAAACAGATTTTTGGTTTGATTTTGCACATACATCTGTGCAAAGGTGCTGCATGAGAATTAGTACAGCATGAATCTGGCTTCTTTCTAAGTTTATATAAAGCCTTTAATGCATGAATATTTGAGACATTAGGTTCACTTTCTTCACTTTAAGAAGGATTACAAAATCTAAAATGCAGATGGCTCATAGAGCTAAGAAATAAAACATATTGTCAGCACTGATTGTGACACCTTGACTTTCAAGCATCTATCTACGCAACTTTCTTTTTGCATATAGCTTTTGTATACTTCAGGCAAGAGAGATTAGGAATCTCTGGATGCGTAGAATAAACAAATAATTAGTTGATGCAAAACCCAGAATTATCTTGTGCCCCCTTATGTTTTAAAGCAAAGTACACAATTCACTGTTCTCTTCCAGCAGGTTTTATGGGATTTAGCCAGAAATTCCAGTCATCAGCTAAGGAATGTAAGTAAAGTGGAGGTATTATTCATAACACTTACGTAAAACAGAAACATCTTTAGTAGTGCTCCTGAGAGAGGAAATACTCTGAGTTTTCATGTCTTGAAAATTTTCAACAAAAGAAAGATCATGTAGGACTAAGTGTAAATAATAAAATACATCCTGATCCTTCTTTCCTTTGAATACTTCAGCAACTCATATATCAGTGAAATTGTGACCCAAGTGGTAGATTCTAAATACACAGGTGGAACTGCTAAGATACTGCTATGATACAAGGATGTTTCCTGCAGCCTTAAAAGTAGAACATGAGTATAATGGAATATTTTTTAATGCTGTAAATGGAATTTAAAAGTCAATTTAAAGCTGAAATAGGTAAAATTTTTTCACTTTGGATTTAATAAACCTGTTTGCCAGTAGCATGCAGAACCCAGGGACTGGGGATGCAATTTCATTTTCTTACTGTTTACAACATGAAGGTGCTGAGTTATATGCAAGTATATAATCATCTTTATCCCAAGTCACTGGCCTGGTATCAGGATGGTCAGATAAAGTGAGACCCTGGATAAATTGAGCCGGACAAGGCTATTGCTGTATATCTGTTTTTTGTCTCCATAAATGAACAGAATTGTACGAACAGAATTGTATTCAGTATTTCTTTCAGTCCAAGGGACATTTTGGGATTCTCAGTAAATGAAGAGGGAATACATACATCCACAGAGGGAAATGGCATGTGTTTTTTCAGTGTTTAACTAAAAGTTAGCTCAGTGAGGATGAGAAATGGGGAACAGGTAGGTATTTATTTTTAAAATACATATGTGGGTTTAAAAGGAAGAAGCGTGGCATGATATTTACAGGATGAGGCTTCATCTGTAGAGGCTGTAAGCAGCAGATAAGAGAGAAAATATCAGCTTGATTTTTTGAAGATGCCCCTTTGTGTAACTGACTGGTAGACATAGTCCGTTGCTAGTTTTGTCCCCTTTTTCCTTTTTTTTTTTTTTTTTTTTTTTTTTTTTTGTAGAGAGCAGTTTAGAGTAGAGATACACTTATTAAATATTAATAGAAGAGATGCTCTTTGGAACTTTAACCCCAGCTCACTGGAACCTTACAAGGACATCAGTATTACACAGCTGTGTGACTTCGACCCCGATTACTAATTAAACAGAGGTGAAAGTCACTTAATTCAGAAGCATGTTGAGTGGACATAACTATCAAAGTGAATGTCCTCTCTATTTAGTGGTACAAAAATTTCTCAATAGACTAGAAAGGATTAAAAATGAAATATAGTTATATAAATAATTGACTGGGGTTGGTACAAAGTCTTCTGATGCAATGTGGCCATAGGCAATAAGGATTTCATGTATCTGTTGACTAGCATTTTCACAAAAAGCTCCTATTCAGATGTCATTATATAATGACAGTTGATAGGGAGGCTTAGGACTGTAAATAGATAGAGGCAGTACGCACAAGACAAGCTTTGTATTAGTGTCTGCAAGGTTGTGATTCTTCTGCTAATGGAATATTTATTTCTGGTGTGGACACTTCCTGGTTTATTTTTAATTCCAAGTAATGCTAAAATGCCTGTAGAGTTTTATTTTATAAAGAAAATTCAGTGAAGCTGTCATGATGGTGTCATTATCCAGACCATGCGAATCTCATGAAACTGCCCAGCAAGCAATAAGACAGCAGTGAAATGCCGTTGCTTTGCTCGTGCACAGTGATGGTTAAAGCAGAGTACAAGGCCTAAGGAATCTCTCAATTTACATTTGACTTGACATTGGGCACCATGAAGAATAGACACTTCTGTCAATTATACAGGCCAGGGACCGAATAGGTAAGGTTTTCTAATTCTTCCCAAGCGTGTCATATCTTGATGAGAAGGTCCACTTCAAATAAAATAGAGACTGTCACAGCAAAGGCTTGATATGTTTGGAAGGGTTTTGTACATTTTGCTAGTTGCTTGGAAAAGCATTTTTTTAAAAGTTGGCAAATGCAATCAGTGTAAAGGAGCTAAAAAGCATCTGGGGCTTTGCTGGTGCCTTGTGCCTGAGCACAGAGTAGCTGTGCTTTGCAAATGTCTCAACGTGTGTGCTCCTGGCAAAGGGGAAGCATATGACGATTTGTGCATAATTTAAAACAATAAAGTAAGCTTCCCTTCAGGAAACACCTCCTCCCCCCTTTTTTCCCTAGTGATAGGATGTGTGGAGAAGTCAGCATGTCTTCTATCCCACTGCTGTGTACAGTGTACTGGTGAGCCTGGTGTGACTGACCTGCGGTGCCAGGTCCCACTCTAGTCTGGGAAATCAGTTCCTTGTCTCAGTTATAACAATCTGATGGTTTTAGAACCAGTTTTGACTTTTGCCCTTCATGCAGGACGACACTAGATCGACGACATTTCGGGATAACTGTTTGGCAGCCATTTTAGATACTGCCTGTGCTGAGAGCTCTCTGGCTGCCAAAAATTGCAGACGCTCTGTGCCAAAACACTCTTGGCAGTAGAGATAAACTTTGCAGAGATACACAGTCCAGAAATATCTTATAATTACAAAGCACAGGGGGCAGAATGTTTTTACAATACAGCTGTGCTAATGTAAACATTTAATTTGGCAGCCCTCTCCACCCACTTTTCAATTAACCGGGTTTATGCAGATACTTTAGGTCTGCAATAAACTTTATTGCTGCTTCTCTTAGAGTACAGTTTATGAAACACAGATTTGAAGTATTTTAGGGGTTTTCTATCCATTTAGCAAGGCACATTGAAAATGTTAGGCTGTTGTAAAGGGAAGTGTCAATTCCTGTTTTAAAATGCCTTAGCTCTGGCTTCACTAAAAGCCTTTGCTTTAAAAGTATATATTAATTGGGGCCTGTCTCCTTTGCTTTTTCCCAAAACAAGTAAGAGGATATTAATAGAAAGAAATGAAATCACTTAAAGAGCTACAAAAGGACATTTGTGCTGGTGGTGATCATTAGGAAAGACAAATGTTCCTGGTGTTGCAAAATGGTGCTACAGAGAATAGCTCTAAACAGCAGTCTTTACAACTATAATTGCAATAATTGTGTGATAGCTGCAGTAATTGTTCTCATAGACTAAAAGAAAAATAATTTCCAATCACAAGCATTATTCAGCCTTAGATGGTAAAAGCAGCCAAAGAGCCTTTCCTGAAAAGTCCAGAATGCTGGACGTTACAGTATTTTATAATGAGATAGTTGGCTTTGTGAAATTGATTAATGTTCTATAATGTAAAAAAGGCATATTAGATAAAACATTTTCATTGACTATCAAATAAATTAAAGTAACTGTCTCTAATAACTTTTGCATGTGGGAATGAAAAGTGTGACTTTGCAAAGCCAAAAGGTAGAGTCCTTCCTCTCAGTCCATCCCCAGTTCTGTGACGGATTGGACCATGTCAGAGGGAGCGTCCCTGGTCTGGAGGGCTCTGTATTCAGGAGCTAGGCAACACAGAGTAAACACAGTCACAGAATCAGATTAGCATGTTCTCTAGGGGTGCCAGACTTCAGGATTCAAAGGATAACTTCAGTTTGGACAAACTGAGGAGTACGATCGATTGTTTGTTGGTTGTTTTTCTTTGAAAGTATGTTGAGACTTTAGTTATGAAATTTGGATGGGCTTCCAAGAAGAAGCTGTCTTGTCTACTTTAATTTTGACATTTGTATTTCCAGGCCAAGCCACTTATTGCTGATAATTATGCAGTAGCAGCAGCAGAATGAAGGCTTTTGATAGTTCCACAGCAGTCTGGATGATGGGCTCTGCCCCACAGATCATTCAGCTTTGGTTTCCCTGTGCATGGGGCCAGCACAGTGTGTGGTGTGAGGCATTGGGATGACGGGTTAAGGACAGCAAAGTGCCTTTATAGCTGATGTGGAGAAACTTGTTGGGGACTTGTTGAAGTATTTTTGCTTTAAACTTCAAATGAGGGAGGGGAATGTATGCAAGTAGATATGAAAGTGACAAGACTGAGGGCATAGTTTACCAGAAAGTTTTTAAATGGGTGTGTTATGGCCCAAAACCAACTTAGTGAAATTACATAATTTTTTAATGGATTCCAAAAAGTTTGGTTGTAAATGTGAGTGAAAAGCCATCAGAGAAACAAGTGCTTCTTCCAACTGATTTGCCTTTTCCCAGTTTTCATTGAAGTGAGTTAATTTTAAATGCATTTTTTTAAAAGTGAATTTATTCATTTATAGTAGACATCATATAAATGTGATTAAATTAGTAAGTACTAAAACATAACAGCATAGCTATATTAAAAAACTAATTGAAGAAGGTTAGCAAAAGCAGATGCTAAACACTAATGACATAAGCTAGGACCTCGTTGTAAGTTGTAATTCTATCTCTGCAACCTCTTGAGCTATAAAGATTAGCTGTGAGGAAGGGAATATAATTTATGCATGAGATCCTGTACAATTGATTACTGCAGGAATCCAGAATAACTTCTTGTCCTGAATGATCAGAAGGTGTTTTCTTACACTCCTATTCTAGGAAGTGATAATTTCTTTAAATTTATAGTTGCCTTACTATCTATCAATCAATCAATCAATCAATTTTGTTGATAAATTGGAATTATCTGTTTTTCTCAAGTGCTCTCTCCTTTATTAGGGACACAGTTGTTCAGCATTGTTGCTGAGATTACAGTACAGAACAGAATGCTTTTGGGAGTAGTATGAAACCTTTTAATAATAGATTTTGGCTGTTTCATGAACAATTAAAAATTCAGTTTGGTGGCAAAGGACTGTGATGATTGGGATCTTAATTTTATCCTTTATTTGGCTATGGGAGTGTGTGAGAATGCTTGTCACGGCCCAAAGGCAGAATCATTTTAAAAAATTATGCTTTGTAATTCATTGGTGTTAAAATAACATGTAATCAAGATAGTAAAAGCCTGGCCACAGGAATGAAAGATCTGAAAGGCACTGAGAAATGCATTCCGCACCTACAAAAAAGTAGTTTATCAGTCATCTTTCACAACAGTACTGTAATGGATTATTGGTAAATAAAGATCAGTATAAAATGCAACCACTCCTGTCACCTCCCTTCCCAAGGCTTTATCAAACCATAGGTGATATTTGGGGAAAAAATAGCCCTTGTATTTTTTCTCTTTGAATAAGCTTCCTAAACAGCTGGGGGTGGCATGAGGTGATTTTGTACCACTCTGGGGGAGCAGAGTCCCTCTACAGCTGCTGAGGATCTCCTATGTGGAAGACAATCTCCATGTCTAACAGAGAGCCAGACCTTCCTGAGTAGCAGAGCAACAAGTGCCACACTCTGCCATGTCCCCTCTAAAATCTGTGGTCCACTGTAATTGCAAGAAACTTTTATTAACCAATGGAGGAAACATCTATAGAACTGCTCCCTCTGCACATATTGGCAATGTTCCCACCTCTTCCTTTGAGACAATGAGTACCACTGCTGCACTGCCCCAGGTTGCAACAACCTGCAGTAATCTGCAGAGCACAGGGCTGGAAGTGACCTAAACAATTCTGTGCCCAGGGTGGGAACTGTACCCACAGAAAAGCCCAAAACAGCCTCCCTTTGTTCAGGTGTTTGGGAGTATGCAAAACCAAAGCCATTTTCTCATCCTAGGTTTGAAGCTGAATGTTTGCCTAATATTTGGGCAAATGCTGGACGTGAAATAATACTGCTCAGCTGATATGGCAAGAATTAAAAAATTATTTTCAAAGTGGTAAATGCAGTTTGACACAATTGCAATCTGCTGCCAATGCATCCTGAAAGGTACTTGAAATCTTGAATCCTCAGGAGCAGGGGTTGAGGGCAAAACAGGGATGTGTGTAGAGGGGATTCCATGCTCTAGCAGTATCTTAGTGGATCTGTTAGAAAGATGCTGAAACTCATGCTCATACAGTTGCAGCAAGATTTTACCCTGCCAGCCCATAGATGATAGTAAAAATGCTACGTCAGTTCCTTAAAAAACACATAAACATATGATGTATGCATATGAAGTATTCTTCTGTAGAGCAGAAGAGAGTTTAAGTAGATTAAGCTCCACTATAGCATTTCAGTTTATCAAGCATTTAGTGTTTAGGATGTACAATACAGCCATATGTGACTTGCCAACTATCTGGGCTTCCCTCACTGTTTCTGGTTTGGCAACAACATGGTTTTTCACCCTGCTGCAATGCTGACTGCCAAGGAGACATGGCCAGTTTTCTGTTTCCTGTCTTCCTCTTTGTTCTGGCTTGGCCTGCATTCTGCCTGCCAAGTCACAGATGCCAAAAGCTTATACAAAAAGGTCAAACAACTAAGGCTTGAAATCACCTATGCCAACATTTGTATTTCCCTTCTATTCTTCTGTATTCAGCTAAATGGAAAGTACACACCACATAGCTGAGACATGCATACAGAGAAATTTTTGCAAAAGAGTGTATAGATTATAGTTCTACAGAGTGCTCATGGAGGCAAGGAGCACTGAACCTTTCTTAAAATTTCTCTTAGGGAATTCCAAGTGCTAAAGATATAAAACGACCTTTTGGTTTTGTGAATTTATGTCTCTCTCTTTCCTCACCCAACTTGGTTTTGCTTACTCTTGCTGTTTTAGGAGTCAAATTTTTAGGAGTCAAATTCCTATGGAATTTAGTACTACAGATCTCTCCAGATGGATCTGTAGTGACATTAATATATATGACCCTGTTGTAACCACTAAGAGAATTAGGCGTTCTGTAATATTTATAATTGGAATATTCTAATAGTAAGCATGTAGCTGTACAGAAGCTAAAGTTCATCAACATAAATCTGAAAACTCCTGAGCTGTATGGTTTTATATATATTCTCCAGAATAAAATTCGTTTTCCTGATTGTGGTGCAGTCTCTCCTCTCCTTGTGAGACAGAAGCAGAAAAACATATGTACCACTTCTATTCCTATAATGTTTCTTATCATGATAATAATATTCGTCCGTTGCTTTAACCTCCAAGTTTTAAGCTAAACACTAAGACTGATAATATCATTAAATGTAGAATGACTGTTGACCATGAGTTTTAAAATTGGATAGTTGTAGTGTAAGCCTTTTGTTCAGATGATTCATCAAATCCCAGGTTGCAAAGAACAGCTTACTCTTTCAGTCAGTCTTCAAAGGAAACTACTCTACTCATCATCCTCTCAGCCTCTCCCCTACCCTACACACCCTTAGTGAGAAGGTGCTTAAAGTAATGACAGGAAACAAAGCAAAACACAAGGATGCCTTCAGCAATAGACCTTTCATAATAAGCAGCATTGGGTTGTCTCTTATTCAGATGAACAGAAACCTGTACAACTCTTAGTGGTTTTGCTTTGTTTAACTAAAAATGTTTTCCTGAACACTGCAAAAATTGCAGGGTTGAAGAATATTCTAAGGCATATAGTGATGGTACAAGGAAGGTAGAGAGACAATGCAAAGAGCAGATAGGAAAAGATGTGTTCTTACAGGTAGTTGCAAGTCATCTTAGAGTACATCTGAAACAATTTAACAATACAGTAAATCTTTAACAATACAGTATGTCTAAAGTTAATTATAGACCTAGATCTTGGGTAAATAGACATTCTAATGTCTTTAATGGGCTAACTGTGCCCTTTCTAGGGTCAAATATTGCTTATGGACAGTGACAGGTGCAAAAATATGTCAGTTTTTCTGTCACTCTCCCCTACTAATCTCATGGAAAGATACAGTTCAGAGAATTTACCTAGTTCTGCCCTAAAATCAGTACATTTCTTTTTTCATGCCTTATAACTTAATAACTGTTATGTTTTGACATGTGAATTTTTTATGTGTGTTTAGTCTAGTTTCTTGTGGGTTTTTTTGGTAACACTGCAACATACTGATTACATTTTTTTCCATCTGCTGCTTATTAAAATAGACTTATGCTAATACATTTGGGAAGGCAGCTATCCTTTTGGTGTTGACATATGCCTTTGCTGAGAGATCCTCATGTGATTGCCTGTATTCTACATGAACTTAATGTTAGGCTGTGGTGAGTTTGAAATGGTGTAGGTGAGAACCATGCAGAGATACCTGCACTTCTGTGACCGAGCCAAGTGGTATATGAAAAACACTGTAGGTTTGCAAGCTTAACAGTCTTCCTGGAGTGATGTTTTCTGGGCTGTCTCCTATACACAGTTACATGCTGTCTAACAAACTGTTATAACCTTTAGACTAAACTTGGTATAAAACTTTAGTTTTATTCTTACTGTCATGGCTATCTGTCTTCATGTGCTGTTTCCATCTCCTGAACACTTACATCATGCTGCTATCAATAGCTATGCGTATGGAAGTGATTTGATTTTTCATTTGATTAAAATAGAAGAAAGGGTCCATACAATATGCTTGTGTTTCCTGGGGGGACACAGGGCTTTAGACTTAGAGCAGACAAACTGACTTGATATGAAACGTGCTTTAATGTTGTTACACAGATTTAATTTTAGCGATTGTGTATGTAGGAAGACTAATGCCAGAATCACTTTAGAAAAATTGGCCGAAACGGTGTGCTGGTCTATGCTGCGCATAGATATTGCTGCAGTCTGGATATTGCTTTTCTGCTAGTGGAGTGCTTCTGTTACCAACCCTGATGTTGCATTGCTCTGCTGCAGGCAGGTCACACACTGTAGTTCTCCTTCCACATGTGGAAGTGAATGTGGGCCATTGAATAGATGAGCATCTTATGAGAAGTGTTTGCTACCATGGGGTAGCTTCACACTTCACACTTTTGTGGAGGTGAGGGTGGAGGGGGAAGCAATCTGGGATGACTGCTGACCAGCAGACTTAACTACACTGTCTTCTGAGATCAGTCCCTTTTTAGTTTTTTTTTTGGTTTGGTTTTGGTTTTTTTTTTGTTTTTTGTTTTTTTTTTTTTTTTTTTTTAACAAGTTTGTTGTGTGACTTACTAGTGGCCCCTCTTCAATGCTTGCCTGTCAGCCACAGCCACTGGGTGGAGAAATGCAGCCCCAGGCCAAGGTAAATTTCATGTGAGAATTGTATTTTCTTGCCATTTCTGATATCATACTGCTGTTGTTATCCATACTTCCCTTTTAAGCTGACATTAAAGGCATTGCTATTCAGAGGTTCAACACCTCCTGAAAAACTACTTGAAAGGATTTTGAAAAGCATTTTGGGGCTTTGGAGATTTGCTTAATACAACTGTTCATAAGTGTAAAATTTAATGTCAAACTAGCCAATTGGGCTCATCTGCATATCAGTACAAATTCTAGCAACTACATGGAAACCTGAACTGCTCAAAATTAGTCTGATGTGAATTAAGAGACTTGGCATTGCACACTTTTTTGAATTCACTTTAAGTAGCTCAGGCAGCACAGACAGATTGACTTTACACTGCTCTGGAGTGTTGGTAACAACCACACCAAAAGAAGGATGAGCTCAAAAGGGAGCTGTAATGATCTCATTTCAGAATCACACAAGGTGTCTTGTGTATTTGTGTGGAGATGGGAGAGACAGGGAGAAGGGAGGAAGATAAAGCAAAATCTGAGATTGCAGGTTTCCATAGGAGTATTGTCCATGCTTGAAATCAGTCATAAAAAGGTCTGCCATAATTTCAGTGCATACAACTGAAGTATTGTGCAGTACATTGTGTCTCATCTAACTTCTTCAGATCACGTGTTTTTAACCCATTTGTTCAGGAAAACAGAGCTGCCAAGGGGCTTGAATACACATGAGGTATTAAAACTGAATCTTGAACCTGCTATGTGGGTGTACAATAGGGAAAATGATTACTATTGTTCACAGAAGAAGGGCAGTGCAAGTATGAAGCTGCTGTTTTTTGCTCTGAAGTTTTTGAATAATCTCAAATATTTCTGTAAGGAATGTTATTGTGAAAGTGCTGTTGTTCGCATTTATTCCTTTTCTTTCAGAAGTGTACAAGAGAGTCAACATGTTTAACCCATTAGACTTACCCCTTCTCAAAGCCCAAAACATCGTCTATAAGTAAGAAAAGCCTGAGTCTATATGAATTTATAACTTCTCTCTCTCTCTCTCTCACACACACACACACCCCCCCACACACACATATATGCACATATATAATAAAGAACTATTAAAATAGGAAGTTCTGTTTGGAATGAATTTTTTTATATATGTTTAGCTAGCAGAACATTATTTTAAGTATTAAAGGGCCTTTAATAAAATCTAAATCTGCAGTTATAGGAGTCAAGTTGAATATATAAGATTACTCATTCTGGCTTCATGTCTTGGAGCAGTTGGGTGGATACAACTCCTTTTGCTTTATGCACAGAGTGAAACTTGAGTTTCTAATATATTTTCAGTAAACATGTACAGAGGTTTTTAACTCCAAAGACTTTTTTTTATAGCTGCAGAGCAAACCAGTCTTGATAAGTTTCTCAAGGTCCTGCTGTGATAGAGTAATGGTAAGAAAATAAGCCTTAGAAACAGTGGATGGTTAAATAGTATTCAAAGCACTGGCAAATTACCAGGTGCAGCAAGAATTTTGCGTCAGGGTTTTTGTTCTCTGTCATTCTCCCCCCAACCCCTCCTTAATTAGCACTCAATTTTTACTCATGCAAAGGAACCCCAACAACTAGTAAGCAATAAAAATGAAAGCCTCGGAATTTGAGCCATCTGTTTTTTTAGGTAAAAAGTAGTATCCTTTTCTCAAGTATATAATACCCTTAGGTACTGCAAGAACATGTGCCAACTTTTGTAAATAAAACAAAATTGAAAGAGCAAAAGCTGCCTCTGCTGTATACTGAATGGGCAAGCACATTTTAAAATCTTGCAAAACTGCAGCTAGTATTGTACCTATCAGGTACAATAGTTCCTGTTAGGGAACTTTACCTATATAGATGATTAGAAAGTAAGGAAAATGAGAAATTAGGGAACTTCATAAAAGTGACATGTAATAGCCAGTGAAAATGGTAGAATTTCAAAACAAATGCTGCCATGTGATATTAGCCACAAAACTGCAGAGTTGTGTTGGGCAGGCGCAAATGAATATGATCAAATAGGATTTAACACTTTTTAAATGGCTTTTTACCAACTCAACTGCAACAGCAGTACTGTTTTTAGTGGGGAGATGATGAACTTGTGGGAAAAATGTTCCTTAAAATCTCTTTGTTTTAAACTTGAAAGTCATGGCTTATAGGGTTTAAACCAAGATAACTTTCTTTTCTTTTTAAGTTAAATGCTTTAAAAATAATTCTTTGCATTTATTTACAGAACATCACTGTGTAAACTCAAAACTGAGTTGACCATACATTTGTATGCTTTAGTCAGTTCTACATTTTAAATTCTCCTTGGGCATTGTATGACTATGTACTTCTAATTTTTATCTGCTGACAAAGGTCAAAGTAGAGAGAAAAGTAATTTATAGGTAATAATTTTTTATCAATATTGCTTCAGTGCTTTCTCATCATTTGTTATAAACTTGTGTATAAACATGGTGCCTGTGAGCACACTTGCAATTACAATCAAGTTTTGAACCACTGGCACGAAAACTCTGGTGATTTTTCTCAGCCAGTTCTTGTGGGCACTTAGTACCCATTAATAGATTTAATCTTTCTTTTGTCATGGTTAGTTTCTTTTAATTGTGTGTGTGTATGTGTGTGTGTGTGGTGTCTGTGTGTGTGAATATGGATAGGCAGAGTGGTACATATTTCATCTATGTACTTTAAGATTACAGCAGATGAAATTAAACCCATTTTATAAGGAACATGTGTATGTACTTCCATTAGAGATGTTATTTTCACAAGGATCTCTGATAGAAAAATGTGTTACTTGAGGATCCACAGAACTATGGCGTTCCTTATGGCCCATGTCTCTTAGAAGTAAATTAATTAGCGTACGATTGTAAATTTCTGAAATGCTGAGGAATCTGTCCTTTATTAATGTGTGATTTAATGGTGAATGCAATGTACTTGGAGGAAAAAAAATTCAGATCTGTCCTACAGTACTTGTTGAACTATGCTTTCTTTGGTTCTTTTAAACTTTAGTTAACCATAAAGTGCCTCATCCAAAACTTGGTGAAGCAATTTTTCATTGATTTTAACAGACTTTGTCTGTAACTCATGTTAACAAAACTAATTTTTTCTTAGTCCTGACACTGTTATTCCTGACCCAAGAATGTTGTCTTATGTAGTGGAAATGTGAATTTTATCTCCCTGAACTTTTCTTGCTTTACTGCTTTACAGATCAATAGAAAACAAAATCCTGATTGTGTGGAACTCAGTGGTAAAATCTATATTGGCTTCTCTGAAACCAGAATCCACGCAGCAGGTTCAGGTTGGAAAAACTTCATGGAAAGGATGATTAGAAACTAGAATGGGCTGCCCCAGGGAGGTGATGGGGTCACTGTCCCTAGAGGTCTTTAAGAAAAGACTGGATCTGTCTCTTTGTGCCATGGTCTAGCTAACAAAGTGGAATTCGAGCATAGGTTGGACTCAGTAGTCTCAGGAGTCTATTCCAACCTAACTGATTCTGTGCTTCTGTAAAGAACTGACCAATAAATATTGCATATACATCAGGGTAAACTCTGTCTTACAGAACAGAATAAAATGGACAGCTTATTATTTAGCTGAAGTTATATGCAAGGAAATTCCTATGATTTGCTTGCAAACATGAACTTCTAAATTAATATAGTCACTAATATAATTTCTTCCTTCCCTATAAATCTTCCCCTGTGATCTACATTTTGCTTTTGATTTTCTGAAGAATCAGTAAAAAAACCCTTTATGATACCTTAGTGTAAAAGGTGTTTTTGGTTTCCAAAACCAACTTCTGAATATTTCTGACTTTAATTGTATCCACAGTATCCTCCAGATGGAGAAAATTAAGCATTCATATCTCATCTTTTCCCACTGAATCCAACAACTTTTGGAAAGAAATGTCATTCTTTCACATTCATCCACATGTGGCTTGATACCTATGTAAAGCTCTTCTTATGTACATGTCAAAAAAGAGCTCAACTAATCTTTCGAGGTATGGGAAATATTTGATTCAGGCCATGAAAAAATGTAACCCTTTTCTTAACTTAAAAAAATGTGTGTGTGTGTGTGTGTGCATACATTGATATGTATATATTCCACGCACAACTTATAAAACAGCTGGGGAAGTTTGTTTAGTTTTCAATATGAGCTACATATGGTCTTTATAAATTGTATAAGAAATATTTTGAATAAATAAATGTTGTGGCTTATATCACAAACAAATAAACAAATAAGGGAATTTAAATTAAAAAGATAAATCTATGCATGGAATCTAAAGCTGAAAATCTTACTATGCATATTGCTATTTTCATTCTCATAATTTCTTTTAGGTCCTTGAATTTCTTTCAACTATATAAAAACTGAATTTACTCCCAGACCTCCACTTCTTAACTAGGGCAGTTTAAAAACTAAACAAGCATTGAGTCAGTTAATTAATTTAAATTAGATTACAAATCAGAAACACATTACGTAATGTTGATTTAATTACCATTTTTTATTTACCTAATTAAAATACTCTGAAGGAAAGTTAACAGTCTTGACAATGGCCAGTTGGGTGACTTGGCAGAGGCAGATCTGCTGATAAAAGGGGAGGTGAAGCAGGGAGCCTGCCATGACCTGTTGGGCTCCAAAGCCCCAGCCCATCACATGCCACCTCACTGTCAGCCCACATGGCACTAGCATTGCGTGACGAGCACGGGCGTGGCAATGCTCCTCTAGTGGCAGTGCTCCTCCAGTGGTAGAAACATGAGGTTTCACCCAGCCGTGCTGGCCATAGATGAGCTTGTTTGGGGTGGGAGGGCATGGGGGCATGTGGTGAAATGGGTCAGCAGATGGCTTAATAGCTCTTGCTGTTTCTCCAGTCCAAAGCAAACAATTTTAAACTGAAATGAAAACTGTGCCCAGCTTCTGCTGACTATCCTGACTATCTCCCAACAGAAGCACCTCCATGGCCTGAGCCTTGAAGGTTTTGTGAAGTGACATGCCTGCTTGAGCTAAAGCCCTGGTACCAACACCAACAGACACCTTATCTTTCTGGGGCGAGCAGTCGGCTCTGTTCTTTGTTGCCTTTTTCAGGGAGGTGAGGGTTAGACAGCAGCACTCTTTTGACATAAAGAGCCTAAGTCACTGTTGCAACTCTTGGTGTGACACATGGGTGCTGATGAAGCCTGGCTGCAAAAGGATAACCACATCCAGCCTTTAGGGTAGCTCCTGCTGTTGCATGGTCTCCTGAGAAGTCCCAGACATTCCTCCTGGGTCACTTCTCTATGCTGCTCCTTTACCACCAGTAGTATGAATATGATGCACAGTAAAAGCAGGGACTAGCTGCAAAAAAAAGTACAGGACTACCTTAGTTACTCAGTGCATTAGCAGAGCTGTGCTGTGAACGCAGAGGAAGTTCTTGCAGAATAAGGGTAGCAGAACAATGTTTTGAAAATAAGTCTCTCATTCAGTGTTATGGATGTTTCCAGTCTGGGTGTCATGGACACATATTGCTAACTAATATGTACTGTTGGGAAAAGATGCAATGGCAAATATGTCTTTCTCATAGTGAAGCCCTACTTGGTTTTTAAGGTGCTGTTTCTCCTTGTGTGAACTGTGCTTCATACCAGATCTTTTCAGAGACATATAATTATGGGGTTTAGGTTTAAAAAGACATTTAAAATCTTGAAGTCCAACTGGAAACCTAACATTGCCAAGTCCACCACTAAACTAGGTCCCTAACTGCCACATCTATAGGTTCCTAAAATACCTCCATGGGTCTTCCTGACTTCCCTGGGCAGCTGATTTCAACAGCTGGCCACCATTTGGTGAAGAATTTCTTCCTAGTGTCAAATCTAAACCTCCCCTGACGTAACTTGAGGCGTTTCCTCTTGTTTTATCACGTGGTACTTGGCAGAAGAGACTGTAACCATCTGGTTACAACCTCCTGTCAACCTCCTGTAGTGGGCAATACTGTTCAGCCTCCTCTTCTCCAGGCTAAACAATGCTAGCTCTCTCAGAACTCCTCACAGGACTTGTGCCCTACCAAACAAATTGGTGGTGGTGAACATTTAATCAGAGGAAATCAGAGAGCCAAAATTTTCTGGAGAATTATTTGAACTAAGTTTAATGATCTATGAAAATGTGAAAAATAAGTCCCCCCTCAAGGTAACATACAAAAACAAGGGTGACAAAAGCTCTTCTCTGTTTATAATAACCTTTCAGTGGATACTATCCACTTCTCAGTGGATAATGCATTCAATCACTTTTAGCTTATTTATACCATAAATTATCTCTCCTATTAGAAGAGTAGGTGTGAATAATGCTATTCAAAGGGTACAATAATTTTCTATTGTCAGATAGAGAAAGACTTAACAAAGAAAGACACTACTTTTGCAAAATAAAATTGATACAAATGTTTGGAAAGTTCATCAAACTAATCACTTGCTTTGTCAAAGTAAAGTAATGTAGGCATTAAAGGGTATTTATGTAGTAAAAATTAGGGTAATAATAAGTAAAGATAATGATTTAAAGTACAGGGATGAAATTATTTATGTGTTTGTTTTATGGATTTTTCCTGCTCATATTATTTGCTTTGGAGAAGAGGAAGATGACTTACTTTTCTTTGCTGTGGACATTCTGAGAGTGTTTGAGAGACCAAGAACTGGTTAGGCAGAGGCTGAGATGGGAGATATCTCCAGGTCTTTACCACACTGGTAACCTGTGATCCTGTGATTTTCAGGGGTACAACCACTTGCCTGAAGTGATGTCAGATGGCAAAGCAATCCTGACAGACCGGAAGGTAGTTGTGATTCTTGTTCATGATAGTGACTCTGTCAGCTGTCAAGTCAAGTGCTGTATAAGAATGGGAAAGTTTGAACAACGTCATACATGGTTTGATGATGGCCACATCTCTATGGTCCCTTATCCCTCATATCAAATTCAAAAACTATCAAAGAGCAAGGATGTATTTACCTGTTGGTGAATGATTAAATTAGTGTTTGTCAGCTGAGATCAGCTGAGGCTGATCAAAGGCTGTCCTCATAGACAGTGGCAAGTAGAAGTGTATTCACTTTAACAGTTGAGAAAGTTTATTTCATTAGTGTGGAAAATCTACTTATTTCCCTAAGACATGGCTCTAGAAAGTTTTTTAGATTTTAACAGATTCTGCTGCTACTTATTTTCAATGCCTTTCATATTATGCTCTAACAGAGAGCCTTAAAAACAAAATTCCATGTACAGGATGGGGCATAAGGAAGGTATAGTAGCTTACTTTTAAAATAGAGTATCCTACCAGCTGGAAATTGAACGGTTAGGTTACTGAGGTGAGCAATACTAAAAATCTTTCAGGAAGCTGGTGAACAACAATGTGATTTGTTTGGCTTTGCTGGCGTGGGTGTCCTTCCTGCTTGTCAAAGTCAAAGTGATTCAAAGGGAGAGAACATCTCATTCTTTGCTATATAGCAAACTATCAGCTTTTTTTTATCTTCCTCTGCATTATGAAGCCAAGACTTTTCCTAGTGTACCACAGGGAAAATGGAAGCTTATTTTCTCTCTTGAAGCAGGCTTCAGCAGGGTTTGTCTTAACTCTGTCTGCACTGAGAGTTACCTGAACTCAGAGATGGCCATTGTGATCAACCCCTGGAAATGAAAACGTAGGAAAAAAATTAAGTCTAAAATATATGTCAGCTTCTTGATTCATCCTTTCATACAATCTCCTAGAAGCAAGAGTAATTTGATATAGAGTTGAATGTCTTGGAGATAGTCATTCTAAATCATAAGTTATACATAACGTGCATCAGGGTTACATAACCTGTTAAAAGTAAAATCTAGCTTGAACATATTTCATATTAATTGTCCATTCATGGGATAATAACTTATTGATAAGTTGCGTCAGTCAACATCAAGAAGAGCAGAGCAGAAGATGTGGTACTGTAGCTGTGAGGTGCGCATGAAAGCCATTTTGTGGAAATTATATGCATAGGTGACCTTTTTCTCCCTTTCAATAACAGCAACAGCAACAACAACAAAACTAAGGGAACTTAAAGTTGGGAGCCACTTAAATGAAAATTATGAAAATTTCAGTTTCATTGCATAAACATGATAGGATTTTATTTGCTTGTTTTTGTGTACCTTTTCATTCAGCTTCTAGCTTATGAAGTTGCTTAGGGTTTGGGTTTTCTTTTGGTGCTTTGGTTTCTTTTGCTTTTGGTTGTAGATTTTTTTTTTTTTTTTTTTTTTTTATTATTTGCTGGGACAATTGAATGCAAATCCAGCTTGACAGACAATGAGTTATGTCTTTCTCCATCACTCTGGAAGAAATGGCTCCTGTTGTTAATTAGTGATCTTGTACAGATGAAAACAAAGAAAGATTTAAAGTGTCTTAACATGTCTTTTTCTTCCTTAACTTCTGTGTCTTCTCAAAAATGCCTCTTACTCCCTCTTTTAGAAGAGCATTGCTCCAATATATCTGTTCATTCAGTATTCTTTTTATATGAAGTTATTCATATAATTTAATCCTATAATGACCATGATTCTTTAGTACTTTGCGAAGCTATTTGCTTCCAATCAAAACAGAAGAGTGCTTTATAATTACTGACATTGGTAAGAGAATTGGATCATCACATGCCATCTCAAGTCTGTGTCTTTCATCTTGAGGATCAGATGCTTCTCTATGTTTTAAGTGCAGAGTTCCATAGCTTGATGCTTTCATACAAAATAAAATTCTTCGGTTTTTTCAACTGCATTTAGTGAAAGCTTAGATAAGTTTCTTCTCATATTCTTCTTCAGTAATCCTTTGCTTTCTCAAAATCTTGTTGAGATCACTGAAAACTCAGTCTGAGAATCAATATGCAAAACCCATGATTATTGAATAGTTAACAAAACACAAAGCTAAGTCTGACTAGAAAATTATAATAAATAGCCAACTGCTTATTCCTATAATTGGAAAATTCTTTGCTAAATTTCTTATTATAATAACAATTGTTTAAACTGCCATTAATCTTTAAATCCTGAATCCAGAAAGTAGAAGTAAAAGCAAAGTACTGTGCAAGATCTAAAAAACTACTCCACTTTGTGCTTCTTTTTAATTTTAGCAGGAGAAAAAATCAAAGGTTATTTTCTGGTAGATCTCATTATTTCAGTTTCAAATCTCTGTGATTCTATGAAACAATGTTGTTCAAGTTTTATTTCGTTTATCTGCTACCAAATTGACTCTTCATTTAGCCAGTTGGACTATTGCTGTGTAAAATTAATCCTCTCTTATAATCTCAATTTAAATAGGCGTATGTATGGTTTACAGAATCAAAGAATGTCTATTAGAAGAACTTCTAATTCACAGGAAAAAGGATGATTCTCCTAGAATTGGTCCATATGTGGAGAAACATTATCTATTTAGCATTTCTTGTAGCTGATTAAGTTTTCAAATTAACTTGATTTAATTCTTTTAAGAGTAGTATCATACCATGCAAAGAACCAAACATACTGAATGGCTGCATACTGTTCTGCACAATGGGTCTCCTAAGAGTACCCTTGTGCCAAACCACAGTAAGGGCAGAATCCAACTTGTAGTCTCGCCCTTCATGTTTCCTGCACAAGGCTGAAGAAGATAGATGAAATTTTATGGGAAATTCCCTATTCAATGTGCATTTTATTGTGTACAAGAATGATTTAATTCAGTACTGGGAAAATTAGTGGGGATTTTTTTAACATTATTTAAAACCACTGAGTTTCACATGTACCTTGGAATTCCAGTACTCAGGTAGCTACCCAGATGTATATATTTTGGAATATCTGCCATCCTGATCAACTTAGTAGAAACCTGAGCTGTGAAAAGGATTTCCATCTCAGTAAATGTCTTCTGTAGAATCAGGCTTGTGTTAAGTGTTTGAGGGACGTGTGAGTCAAACCATGTTTATGAAGCTGCATAACAGGTGGCAACAGATTTCAATGAACTTCTTGTAGTGGTTTGAAGGAATCTCTCATTTTAAGCTGAGGACTATATCAGCTATAAGAAGAAGTAATGGTAATTGAAGGAAAAATACTTGAGGATATAAAATTTTCTTCTTATCTATATTTTTTTGTTCTTTAATTTGGGCACTGTAAGCAGCAATACATTCAACAATTCTACATCCATCTGGGGTTCATTTTGTGGTAGCAGTTTCTATCGTGCTATGATGCAAATTTTTGGTGGCCTTATGCTATTAATAACACCACTACATTTAAGAAAATTGGTATTTTTTATTTAGACTCTAAAAGATCTCCATTTTTAGACACCTATATGTGGAAAAATGGTGGTGCGTCATTTATTTCCTTCCTTTCTGCACTTTTTATTTTTTATATCTTTGTTAATTTATTGAAGTGGAGCAGGGTTTTGTTGTATTATTGATGTGTGAATACAGTGAAAAGTAGATGTTTTTAAAACAAACTTTATTTTTGAATAATGATATGATTTATTATTAAGTGTATTAACATGAAATTACATTCTCTTGATTCAGTAGGTTCATGTATAATGAAAAGAATACAGTTTGAAGTCTACAGTGTTTGAGTTTTGTTAGTTTTTATGTTACATAATATTAATTTCACAACAGGAGTTCTCACAGGCCGGGAACACAAAGACCATATTGTATTTAAACAGACAATCATATCCTCACTGCAGTCATGAGTCCGTGGAAGCAATGTAAGCCTTTGTGCTTTAAGGAAAGACTAAAGCAACAGGCCTCATCACTGCAAGTGCCACTGGTTGCCTGATCCTGTGTCTTTCTGGTTATTGCCTGAGAAGAAGTTACCTCTGCTTTGCTCATTATGCAATATTATATTTGTGGGATGGAGGAAAAAGGAATGAAAAAGTACCTTTTTAATATATTTACAACTTGAGTATTTAACTGAATGGCTCTCTTGTCCTTATTCAGTGATCTTCAAATTCCTCTTATTAGGATCATTGCATCATTCACAATGTTTCTATATCTTCATAAAATAGGTTTGAGATAGTGGGTTTGTTCAATAATACTTCACATAGAAAGTCAGGGAAATGACCTTTAAAGAGTAAAGTAAAGAGTTAAAAGAGTAAAGTAAAGGATTAGTTTAATAGAGGACATTAAAAGATTGTGAGATACTTGCAAAACAAATTATTAAAACTTTTCTTTAATTTCTTTATAGATTCTGGACAACCAGGAAGTCCAAGCCACAATGATCCTGCCAAGAATCCACCAGGTAAATATACATTCTATAACACGTGCATCATCTCAAACAATGATACTACTGATAATAGCTAAAGAGAGTGTAATTGATCAGCAGTCTGTCTTGCACTAGTAAGTGTATATAATCAGAACACGTTGTGAAACTTCAGTTCCTCTAAACTGGCAGTATGTTAATTGCAGTTTCATCAGCATTCATTTAATCTAAGGAGTTTTGCTTTCATCTCATGGTTTTTAGAATTTTCTATGTGGGGATGGGTAGCAGAGTAAGGAAACAAGATCCCAAATAACTTAATTTTTATAAAAGTCTTCCAATGCCACCAGTTTTCTTTCATCTCAGACAAAAGACAATTGACCTATGTCTAAACGCTATGATCGAGCTACCAGCTTTTTTGCTTTTCGTATGTTCTTTATAAAACACAAAATTAAATTAAAATTAATTTTTTGGTATCAGCTCAGAGCAGTCTTTGAACATGTTAATGCCTCATGACTAGAGACATGTTCCTTTGAGAGAGATGTTAATGTAAATGGTCTTTTTAAAGATTCTTAAAAAAAAAATACAAGAGAAAATCAAACCCAGGCTTCTGCATTCCAGTCTGTTCAGACAAAAGCTTCCTTGAATTTTCATGACATTATCCTTCTTATCAATTGGGCTGTGCTAGTTCATCTTGTAAACCTTTGTCATGTTATGAATTTTACCAGAATAAGACAAACAATTGTGACAGACACACTACCATTTCTTCATGACCAAGGAGTGACTCCACCTACCATCATCACATTGTATCTTCTCGTTTCACTCTCAGAACATGTGTGCAAGTGATCTAAGCTGCAACGAACTCAGTTTGATCTTCTAAATTAAAAATGAACCATATTCTGACCAAGAGGTAATTTTGTGCTGCTGAGCTGTTAACATATATATGGAAGTTTTCTGGAGCTGTTACAACATTAGGATAAACAGTCTGCTTTTTGGTTGTACAGTATTCATGTGTATTTGCTGTATGTACAGTATGCACAGTATGTGTTTGTAGTATGATCAAAATATGTAGCATATGATCAAAGTATTCTCTATTTGTGGAATGTGTCCTGTGTATTTTGTGTGAATATCCAAAAGTGGAAGGTCAAAGGTCGTTATACAAAGATAATATTCCTGTAATATAAGCCCCAGATACATATTCTTGAAAATATCAGATATATTTTGGAGATAAGAAGACAGAACAAATCAAATAACATAATTCTAACCTCTAATGCAAGTGATTTTTTTTTTTCTTCAAGGGATGATGCAGGCTTGTTATCAGTTTCAGTTGGAGATTTTGATGCTGTTTCTTTTCAAACTGTGAGGGATATTGAGAGTGAAATTTTATTTTTCTATTAAATACATGCCATACATTATGTAGAATAGTGGTTTAAAAACCTAAAGGAGCAAATTTACTCATAAAATAAATATGAAAAATTTCCCTAGGGATAATTACAGTTTTAGAAACTTGGACCATTTAACTGTAGAGAATTTATTTTGTATTTAGATTATCTCTGTGAGTGCAAGAAAATCCAAATACATTACTTTACCCCCTGTAAATTTGAAGGGTTCTTTGTAGCTTCTGGGTTTGGGAAGCTGAAGGCAGGGTCAACTCTCCTTTGACAGGGTTTAAAATTCTGGTTTTGAAGTACCATTTAGCATTTGGAGAAGGAAGGTAGAAGTACATATTTTACTAGCTAGGATCACACCCTGTAGTGACTCCAGTTTCTCTAGCCCTCAGCCTTAACTCCAGTAAGGAGTAATCATGCTGCTAGAAGCAGAGTCTTGGGGAGGCAGCAGGCAAGCTGTATAGGCTTTCTTGTGGGCAGACTTGTGGGTCAAGATGTTACGTTTGACAACTCCACTGAAGGTGGAGGGACATAGAAAGCAGGTAAATCTGTTGCTGATTTCATCATGAAGCTTTCTGCTTAAAATATGAGCATAATGCTTTCTCATGGTTTGGAGTAACTGCAACCAGTATTATCCCTTTGTCTGTTGCCAGGTGGGGACAGAAAATAGAAGTTGTGCCTTGCGTCCCTTGAAACCCTTCATTTAAAGAGAGACAGAAGGATAATTGAATGTCATCTGGTCGAGGATGACCCTCTAGCTTTGTTCAGCTTCCCTGTGTAATACTGTTTTGGAGTTAAACTGGCAAGGTGAAAGTGTTGTGGTTTGTGGGACAACGGAATACAGGACTTCTGGGGCTTTGCAGGAGAATAAGAAGGAATTGCATGCTATTCAGCTTCTCTGGGAAAAGCACTACTGTCCTTTCTTACTAAGCTTCACAGGATTCTTATTATTAGAGCCAGACAGTCACTTCTGTTAGAACCCTGGAGGATATCCACTCCTAGGTTTTCTTTCAGTCCCAGTCCAGGAGTATGTGGACTGGTAGTGCCAGGAGGGTTGTTCTTCTATCATGTTTTGTTCTAGTGCCTGTGTGTCAAGGAGCCAGTATGCTGGCAAAGGATGTGTGCTGTTAGCTTTTGGATGCCACCACCTTCTCAAAGATACTGCCAAGGAAGAAGATGCTGGAAACTGAGTGGTAGTTGGCAAAGCTGTTTATGTTAAGAGTATGTTTTTTCTAGGTTTGGCGAGACTGTTGCATTTTTTAGGGTGTCTGGTAATTTGCTGTCCTAACAACAAGTTGGAGAGAGGGTAGTGTCACTTGCCAAACAAAGGAACATCAAGAGCATTTGTTGGAATTCTTTACAATATATTCCTAAAAATATACTGAATATGTTGATAGCCCAATGCAGTATTAAGACCTGTGGTGTAGCTTCTAGTGAATGTCGTATGTAGCTTTTGTAGCTAAATCCAGGGCCATCCTCCTCTAAGTTTTAATTTTCAACAACTTTGAATTACATATTATTTAAAATATATTTTAAAATATATATTTATATTGAAATATTTTTATAAAGGTTTAATTTTTCTTTTCAGAGAGTTGGGTTGTAAATTTTGCTTCCCTGCAGGTTCTATTCAATAAGTTCCAGATGGATAGATGAGCAGAATTGAACTGAGAGAGGAGAAAAATCTGAACACTACTATTGTCTGCACACAGCACAAACAAAACAAAATCCCAACCAATAAAAGACTACATAATTTAAAAGAGAGAATGGAATGATAAAGATCCCAATGAGGGTGTCTGAACAGATAGAGGAACACCTGATTAGAAGTTTGAAAATGCAAACACCAACAAGCCACCAAAACCCAAATGCAACTGCAATACTTTAGGCCTGTCTTGTTTCTTACTTTGTGCTCATGATGCTCTGGCAGAAGCAGTCTGTTAAAGGTTACCTAGTGTGGCAGTTTCAGTGTAATGCTGCATTATTATTTGCTCCCTGCAAGTCCCATAGGTCTTTTATACAGTTTAAGAAAATCTAAAAAATGAGCCTTCACAAGTGAATCTGGAAATAAGTGCAGTGGTGTGGCAGGATATGCACTGAAGACAGATGTTATCTTTCAGTAAATTAATCTGTTAAGCATAAGAAAATTATGAGGGTGAGTAAAACGACAAAAATATCTAAGATTGTAGTTAAGCTAGTGATATTGACCCCAGCCATAACAATATAGTCTTCAGAAATGCAATTCTTACTAGCCAGTTCTTCTAGGTGAGGATTTTCTGGATTTTGCTTTACTCTATTATTCTTTCCCTTTCTGCCTGCTGGCAACAACTACTATTAATAATACTTTTTGGTATTTGCTATTGGTTTGAGGTTGCTGCTTGGCAGATTTGATTTATATGCCAGCGTAAACACGACTGTCCAGTTATTTCTCTGAAGCTCAAATCTTTGAAGACAGCCTTTTTAAGCTACTAAAATAGGGGTAAGAAATAGTAATATTGATAGAGTTACATACTGTCTGAATAGGACAGTAAGGAGACAATTTGCTGTAAAGCTTGCAACCAGTCTCTTTGTATGGATGCCTTGTAGATTTTGGAGCATTGGGGAATACAAAAAATACCTTTTCAGAAAGTGCAAAGGAAACCTAGCTGTCCTGACACAGACAGGTATGAACCTTTTTGGTGAGGGAATATTCCTTTTAACCAAGCAGATGAGTTCAGAGGTTACTAGAGCCATGCTTCCTAGCAAGTGACAAACATAGATTTTTTGTTTGTTTGGGTTTTTTTTTTTTCTTGATAGAATTTATTCCATTTTAGCTGATTTAAGAAATATTTTCTTATAAATTTTTGTGACTCTATAAGATCAGTCAGGATGCAGAGAAATCAGGATTGAGCCTGTGTGCTGATGAATATTAAATTATTTATGTGGGGTAGCAGTTTTAGGTGAAGACATAGAAACTCTCTGCCCCTTTGCCTTTCATTGCTACCCATTGGTTCCCTTCTGTCCTCCACAATAACCCACAATATGTTGTCAGGGAATTTGCCTAGAGATAAAATCCTTAATCTGAGTGAGGCATAGACAGTTGAAACCCCAGCTCCAACCTCACTGTCCTGCCATTTATTTTCCTCTTCTATTTTCACCAGAAATTTTATTTTAGGAACAAGTTCCAAAGAAGATCTGAGTGAAAACACCAACTCTGAAGTTTGTTGGTTTTGTTTTGGTTTTGGTTTGTTTTTTAGTGTTTTTTTTTTTTTTTTTTTTTTGTTTTGTTGTGGTTTTTTTTTTTTTTGTTTTGTTTTGTTTTTGTTTTTGTTTTTTTGTTTGTTTGTTTGGGTTTTTTTGTTTGTTTTTTTAATTAAAGAAGGTGTTGCCAAAAAGCTTGCAAGGAGCCTCACCAATCTCTCAATATGCAAATCTGTCTTGCAGCTGTAGAGCCCCAAAGGGTTTACTTGCACTTTGATATGGCATAGGAGCCATAGGTAGAACATTTTTTTCAGTTCAAGCCCTTAGAAGTGTATAATAAATTTGCCTGTATACTTCTGTTTTGGATAGAAGTATTTCAGTTTAAAGTTTTCAAATGAGCTGTTTCAGAAATAATCTCTGAAGAGGAACATGGTCTCAACCTTTGCACCCTTTTGGAAATGCAATAAACAATTGTCTTTGAGTTTTGAATGTCTCAGACCACAGATGTGTTTGTTATTTTACTGTATTGCAAGCTACCCTCTTGTGGGTGGAGAATTAGCCCCATAGTTAATTGGAACAGAAGAGAAATTCCCCAGCCTCATCATTGTAAGCAGCTTTTCTTGTGAAAGCAATGATGCCATAGTAGCAGTATAGGGAATTCAAACAGAATTGTATTTAAATAAACACATATTTACCTCTTTTTTCACCATGGGAGTGGATATCCTGAAATCCTTGCTGTTTCTCATATGCTTGCAGCTGTGCCATCTCAGATAGTGATCTTCAAATAAAACAGGGTTGGGGTTTGGTCAGATCTTGATTTTCTGTGAAGTTCTCTCTTTCCCAAATGCTCTATGAATTAGTAATGTCAGTGATTGAGAGATGATACTTTATCAGTTTCCTAGCACTGAGTTGGAGGGGTTGAGTGAGGCGTTCTGAGGTCAGTGACCAGCTGTACTATCTTGGCACTCACACACTTGCACAGGTTATACAGCCCTGTCTTCCAAGAGAAAGAGTTCTTGGCCTTCCAGGATGGTTTGGAACTTGGTGTGGGTGATTACTACTGTCTACTGATTTAGGATTACTTTTACATTCTTGTTTGCATTGGCTGTTCTTCTTTAAGAACCTGCTGTATGAATAAATGATGCAGTGATCAATTCTGATGCTGATTTTTGCTTTTTTTCTGATGCTGATGCTTTTGGGTTCAGTGACGTTTTTTACTTCAAAGCACTCCCAGAGAAAGGATTTACTAAAAACTCTATGTTACCAGTTAGAATTCCAGAAACCTGCTTTGGCATCAGTTGCCTTTTGGTACTTGCTAGTCCTAAAGCTGTTAGAAAGCAGTTCCTTCAACTTTTTCTTAAATCTTGACTGTAGCTTTAGTATAACCTGAGACCCTCTGGAACAGAAAGCAATATGCATATGTGTTACTTACCCGTTCTGTTTCATGCTAGGTTTCAGGGCAACTCACTTCCTGAATTCTAGTCATGGGTTTCAGAGTCCATTAAACCTGGTTTTTACTTCTTCAGATTACTTCAGTACAGGTGGATGTTGTTCTGGCTATAATTTTGAGGATGTCAAAAATCTCATTTGTTTCTGAAAATGGCATATTTGGCTACTTCATGCTAAAAGTTCAGTGGAGTCAAATGGATTTTTGCAAGTTTGTTTCCTGTCCCAGTTAAAACATTATTGGAACTTTCAGGAAAAAAGAACCCAAGCTGTGGTATCCTACATGACAGGAGAACGTTGTGTGATAACAAAAATAGCCTCATTCTCTGTGCAGAGCTTAGTTCAGTGATGTTTCAGTGATGTTTCAGGGATGTTTCAGTTCAGAACTGTTTCGGTGATATCACCACTGAAATCTTTGTCACTACTTGGCAAATATTAACCACCCATATCTGTCTAAGATATTCTGCTTTGGAAGCAGCCTGTTTTTGTTACTATTTCTCAGATACTGGTTTCAAAATGCATGCAGTAAGAAAACTGCATGTCTGCTGACTGTATATGACTTCTGAACAGTGCAAGACTAATTTTTCACTACCACTTCTGACTGTAAATAGTATCTATACAAAGCTGTATCTAGCAGCTCCCAGAACATTACTCTGCATAACTTAAAGTTTATGTACAGCTGCTTGCTATAGACCAGGCTAGTTTTTAGCCTTTCTTCTCACAGGAGCTCTTGATGTTGTATGTATTTTTCTTATTGCTAATAAGGATATCTACTATTGTATAATTCCTCTTTTCAAAAATCCAGAAATAAAAGTATATTAATACAAATTATTTCCAGTACTGATTGCATCCTTACCCTTCTTTTATAAGCTGCTCAAAGCCAAGGCAGTATCAATGAGAAATCTGTATTTATAATCATACCAGGAAACAGTTTTATGGTTAGGCCCTGGTCAATATTCAGAAAAACATAAAGAAGCATTCTATTCATAAAAGTACAATTCAATCAGAAGATGTAAAAAGATAGGTTAAAAATTTGCAAAACTAAACTTCACCAGTAAGCTTTTTTGTAATATAAGAACAAGCTTGTTAGGGTAATTGATTGGGCAAATTGAGTTTATTTTTCCGTCAGTTGAGACTACTTTACTTCCTCCCTCATTCCCCACCCCCCTTTTAACTTTTTTCATGATTAGAACATTAAGAACATTAGAACATTAGAACTTGCAACTCATCTATTGAAGGTGTAGTACAAAGCATAGTAGAGAAATAGAGTGGGAGAGGTGCAAGGTCTAGGGCAGTGACTCCAGTTGGAGGCATTGCTGAAGGTTTCTCTCTTTACTGACTATATATGGGAGTTTGAGAACTGCTTCTGTTCTTTCATGCTTGATACTACTGACCTGGCCATCATGGAATTGTATGGAAACTCTATTTTTCATGAGTGAGTTTTCTTTAAAAAAGGTAAGGAGAAAAAGATACAAGTCACCAAGTACAAAAACTGGGAGAAAATTTTAAAAATCTGCTCTTATATATGTGTTTTGGAAGTTACTGTCTCTTTATACAGCATCTCACAACAGCAGTTCTGTCAGACTTTTGTAGAAATCAGATTTTTAAGAAGAATGACAATCAGTAATAAGCATTTCAGGGACTGCCATCCCTCAGGCATGATGAGTTTTATTAAAAAACAATACTCAATGCTTTTGTTAGGTTTAAATTATAAAGACAACAAACTGTTATCATGACCATCAAAAGATAAAGTAAATTGACTGTGAGGGATACAATATACTATCAAATGTCTGTGCTGAACAGATCAGAAACACACACCAAGAGTGCTAATTTAATATTAATGTATACAGTGCATTAGGGAATGGACATTCAAAAAAACAAGTAAGGCCTATACTGTATGAAGTATTTTAATATAAACCACATATTTTTATCTTGCATGAAGTGTAATAAAGCTCATATGAATGTTAACTCTTACTCAGTGGTGTGAAAAGGCAGGGTGTAAATCGAAAATGTCCTATCCTGCTTAGCTTCTGCATAGAGTCTTACTCTTTATCCTTTATCTTACATAGAATGCATGTTTCCACAATAAATTACATCAATTTAATGGCACAGAATATTTTCTTCTTGCAGGGCTGGGAGTCAAGTAAAAGTTGTGTATCAAACACACCACAGATTATCACAGATTATCTGAAACTAGGTGAAACTTTTGAAGTTCACTGGTGCTGGACCTTAACATGCACCCAGAGTCAGCATTGGAGTCCACCTTCCCTGTTAGACCATAAAGCTCAGGACGAAGTTGCTCAGTGCTATGACACTGTTTATTGTTGCATAAATTCTTTGATAATAATTTGTCACATTACATAGAGAAAGAAAGTTGTTTTTCAAGTTGATTGAAATTGACAATAGCTGCAATTTCCCCTTCTATCCTTATGTCAGCCATGAATGACATCTGTGGGTGTCATTATTTTTGTCCCATTCCAAGATGGAACCTGTGTGAAAGACTTGTATCATGCATCCTTTTATGAGGGGATGAGAGATGGTGGTACCACTTGGTGGCAAAATACTTTCGTTGCTCCCATTTCATTATCAAAAGGACAGAACACTGTATTGCTCTTTATATTGTGTGTATTCTCAATATAATGCCAGTGAGAAAAACTAAGAATTTATGGCAGTAGGCTGCAGATTAAGCATATGGGACTGTGTGTGTATGCATGTACACATCTGTGTTCTTACATATAAAATCAAACATAGGCTTTTACTTTTAATATGAGCCTTGGGTTTTTTCCTCACTACAATAATATCTTGATTAATCTAAATTTGGCTAAATCTCCTCTCAAGTTAGTCTGGCTTGAATGAGAGACATTGTGCTTCAAAGTAGTTGTGCTTGGATAAACAGCAGAGAAGTTCAGTCATGTCTCATTACCAGCTACAGAGCTGGCTGCATGGTTGTACAGTGGCTTTATGCCACACCTCCCTTATGAGCCAACTAAAATCAAGAAACCATTTTCTCTTTGGAAATCTCCCTTCCATGTAGTACTTTGGATTGGTCCTGCTGGAGGAAATAAGTGGAGTAGGGAAAAATTGCCATTGCTTGAGGAATTACTAGCATTCATCCAGCTTGCCTGATCTTAGATTAAAAAACAATAAATTTTTACAAAGGAATAGTAAAAATTTACTGTTTGCACTTTTTTAATTATATGGGTATACCAAGTTCTGTCAAATAAAAAAGTATAAACATTTCAGAAGCTATATCATGTTTTCATTCACTTAAAAAAAATGGAGAAACAGTGCAAAAGAATGCAGAAAATGAAAGATAAAATCTCTTATTTCTTACACACTGCAGCGGGGCCAGCAATATCCAGGTGAAGGATGGTAAGACAGGAAAAAGCAATGGATGTGGAGAAAATATGCTGAAAATGAGAGAAAGAGAAATATGAAAGGAAGTGGATTCAGAAGGGAGTGAGACCTGAAGAGCTACTAGTGGGAATAAAGACATGCAGGAATAGTTCATGAAGTGACATTGAGTAGGAGATGAGAAGAAGACTGCATTATTGGCAGAACACTGTTCAGGATGATCCTACAGTGGCCTACAGTGCTCTGTACACCCATGGTGCTTGGTCATGGGATGATTCTCAGGTGGGAAAGACTGACACTCTCCTATAGGTCTGACAGCGTAACAGAGATGTTGGGAAATGTTTCTTGGTAGGATGGGTTCCTATTTTTTCAGCTTATGCTCTCTGGTGCACTGTTTAGACCTGCACCAGTAAATGAAACCAGAGGTGCTGGATGAGGCAGCTCTGTGGGACCAATAAGCAGGGAAGACCATTCTTTTTGCCTCTGCCCTCTTTTGGACCCTGGAAACTAAGTAGAGGCTTCTCCAGATACACCAAGGATAGACCTCTCAGATAAAGTGTACTCTTTTATAGTTACTTTTCTGATTATAGTGTCCATGTTTTTGCTAAATCACCTGAAGATAAAAGCAGCAATTTCCAAAAGAAATCCATGGAGAATAGTGCCAAACCACCGTTTTCTAAATCAGTAAATATTCCTGTAGGTGTACTCTTTGTTTGTTTTGTTAGTTAAGACAGCTAGAATGCTTTTACTTCTTCAAACACTGGGAACAAAAAATTGAGAGTTTATTTTCAGAAGAAAAACCCAGTATTTATTGAGAAAAGAAACTAGAGAAACCACAGTAAGAAATTGTTAATGCACTGTCTCACATGATAAGAAATTAGAAAGTAAAACGGTTGAAGCAGCAATGTGCCCAAGTATAGATCTAAATACTTTTGTTTATAAGTGGTTGTTATTACTATGTATAAAAGGCCATGATGCCATGTAACCTCAAATCCAGTAATACAGCTTTTGCAGTGATTATTGATGTGAGGATTCCACAGAAGCATGGGTGTCTTAGCTCTCCTTGCATGTGGTTACTAAATACACTATTGAGATAAGTCTTGATTGTCAGCTACTGTTTCACAGCAGTACTTCAAATTATACCTGAATTTCACAGCAGAGAAAGTATGTAAAATGCATTTATTTTAGTTTAAGTAAATACAGGCCAAAACAATAATATGTGTTTTCTTAAATGTAGATTTCTAGATATACAATTCAGCATATAAATAAACTACACCCCACTGAATAGCTCAGCTGCTTTCTTCAGTTCTTGTTTTATCTAGAAACAATAGCAAACCCCTCATCTGCCTCAGAGTTGATGATTTGGTAATGAAGGTTGTACTGTAAAGTCACAATCAGCAAGATGAAAGTTAAGTAAAAGTCTCTTTAGCAGAAACATATGCAAGGATAGAACTGCTCTGTGGGGAAATTTCTTATCCAGCTGATACCAATCATAGTTCAATACTGACTTAAAAATTCAAGATACTAGTAAAAGAAACTAGAGTTCAGACACTTTTGATGCATAGCTAGGGACAGAGTATGGTGCTTGTTAGTTTTCATATACTTTTAAAAAATTGCTCTATCACAGATCCTTAAAATTTTTTGCACTTTTGCCTGAATTTCAGGTCACAAAGATCATCTTTGAGATCATACTTTGATCTGTGTATTACTTTGGGTCTCTGTTAATACCATTGTTAGTTGGTATATATATCTATAGTTATTTATTAATCTTCTCATTGTACTGACTATGGTTCTGTGGTCTTTTTCAGTATACCTTGAGGACAGTTTTGTGAAATCCGGAGTATTCAACGTGTCAGAACTTGTGAGGGTGTCAAGAAGTAAGTTAACATTTGTGTTTAATCATTTCCAAATCCTGCTATAATCAAGTGAAGGTCTTTTCCTTGAACTTTTTTCTCCGCAAGACATAAGATGCATAGGAAATGCCGATAACCATGCCCAAATTGGATATATTTGACTACAGTATTATAGTCCATCTTGCACATGTTTGCAATAAAATAAAATAAGTCTTCTTCTCTCTCTTTGATATTTAAAGATGGAATCAATTTGTTATATCTCCTCCTGCACACCTAGTCTGATGTTTCAATAAAATTACTGTATGTAGCAAAACCTTCTATTGTTAGACTTAAAGTTTTTTAAGGATGCCCTACACATCCTTATTGCTGAAAGATCTAAAAGATCTAATTATTCTTTTAATTCTATTTTTCTTTTTATTTTTAGCTCTTAAAATAAAAAATCACAGTATGGATATAAAAGATGATCAATGATGTATGAAATATTTGTGTTTCTTTTAGTCTTAGCATTGGATGTAACTGAATTTCTAATTGCGTTGCCTTGTTTTGCCATCAGAGATACTATGCACTTGAACATGTAAAAACTCCCACAAAGAAATAAATATAAAAGTACAGATTTTGACTGCAGAAAGAAAAGCCAAAAAGAATATAAGATCTCTTTTACTGACATCTAACAATTGTTATAATAGTATAGCATAAAACCTATTCACATTTTCATTGTGCTTTTCTTCCTGACGCTTTCTTTTCTCCCGTTACTATCAGCACTACTAAAGTATTTCTCTTAAGACTTCAGTAGGAAGTTAAGAAGAATAGTTGAAAGTTATAGTTAGAAGTGTCCACAGTGATGATACCAGCACTGAAAAAACTGAATGATCCAGAAAAATCACTTTTCTGGCAAGGAAGCTTCCAAAGTTTCCAAAATGTCTGTCCATATTTTGCACATGGGTAAACTCATGCAATGTTGGGGTGCTTGAAGAATTTATTTAATTCTACTGAGGCTTCAGATGCATGGGTTATTTTATTTTCTGTGGTCAGAAATTAATATTCGATAACTAAAATTATGTTAAATCCGTCAGCAAAACAGTGAGCATTGCAATCCTGCAGTGCTAAGGCATATCCCTTTTTGTGCTAGCTGAAGATACAGTTTTGCTCTTTTAGGTTGAGAATGTGTGAATTATAGTTTTCTTTTTGTTGTCAGGTGGTTAAGTACATTTTAAAGTATAAGGCCATTCAGGTTAAAAAAGGAACAATATTGTAATTATGCTATGAAACTGTGCGTTGTGCAGCTGTTATACATGATATACTTCTAATAATAAGCATTAAAGCATGTGGTTTCTGTGGGATTTCTTGCCATGCACTTGTTTAACCTCAAGCCGCAACAGAGTTGTACTTAAACTGTCAGGAAAAATACAAACCTTCAAATACATAGCACAACATGCAATTATTCTTTTAAGTGCCAAAGGTAGTTAAAATGCACAATGCACAGACAATGAACAAAGGTAAATACACCACAATATGTAACACATAATTTATTCTTGAATTGCCAGAGCCTGTATGGTACAAACACCTATAAGGAGGTGGAGGTAACACTGACCGTATGTATTTGCATGTAGGTGTACATATGCAAAGCAGAGCCTGTGGCAGTGGATGAAAGAAAAAGAAGACAGAGAACCAGGCTGTCAACACAGAAGGCTATGATTGATACAAAAGAGATAAAATTAACAAAAAGGAATCAGTGTGTCTCTGAGTTTCTTATTTCCATTTCTTTCAGTTCTTAAATAATACTAGCTGTCCTCATAAGCCTCATTCATTATAGTGCTTGAGGTTTGTATTATCTTTTTCATATTGGTGATTCCATGTTATCTCTTATAAAACAAATGTATTCTATCTGTATAACTGCTAAGTAAGTACTGGGGAAGATAATTCACTTTTTAGATTCATAATCATTGATACAACTTGCCTGTACTTGGTTTCCACAAGAGGCAGAAAATTAGATACATGTAGTAACATCCTGATATTTTTCCAAGTGTTAAAAAAGAAAAGGTAGCTAAAAAAGATAGATTACCTCTGACATCTTATGATAACGTGTTTTTCAGCACCCATAACCCAAGGAAGTGGAGTGAACTTCCCAATTGGAGAGCTTCCGAGCCAGCCATATTACCATGATATGAATTCGGGTGTAAACCTACAGAGGTCCTTGTCCTCTCCACCAAGCAGGTAAAAACTTGACATAAGTGCTAATGTGAACCATATTTAATAGTGTAGGACAAGCAATTCACAAATCCTGTCAACAAACAACTACTTTGTTAATTTCCTCTGATTTTGTGACTCTAGCTACTTGTGTATATTACCATAATCTCTGTACAGATTTGTAAGTTATAAATTTTGTCATTTAAAATGGTGTCAATATTACCTGTCATCTTGCATGATATTGAAGATGATGGTAATTATTTTCAGGGTTTGAAGTTCCCAAAATTCATCTGCCAAGAGGACAACTATGAATCCCAGAATTGTTACTGAGGTTCAGGAAGGTCTAGCACTTGGGATCATGCTGGCAGGGCCCAGGGTGCTTGCAGGCAGAAAGGGTGTCTTTCAGGGCTCCCTCTTGGACCTCTGTATTGCAAGATACATTCGGACAGATACTGTTTCCTCCAGAAAATTTGTTAGGACAGGTATATAAAGACAAGGTGTTTTCATCCATAACAGCCCAGCAGCTCATGCAAGTGTGTTCCTGCCTCATTCTTTCAGGGGGCATTTCCCAACAGAGTGGAAAGAAGAAGGAGCATGTGAGATAATTACAGGTTAATTTTTCTTAAGGGCCCCTCTTTGCCCTGCTACAGGCAATTTAATCTGAGAGACTGACTTTCTCCTTGTTCAAGATGCTTCCTTCTCCCATCTCTGAGAAAAAGTCCCATTTCTTTCCCTTGAGAGCAGCTGGTGGGGCCCACAGATGTAGAGAACCTGCTGTGCCCTCCTCCCAACTCCCAGAAAATATACTGTCTGTCAGACCCCTAGGGTCCCTTGGTTTTCTGAAAAAAACCCTGCTGTCTGCTATACCACGAAATCATAAGCACTTTGGGAGCTGTCATTGTCCCATATTTCTGCACCCCAGTGAGTCAGGAAGTGTGTGTGCTGTGGGACAGGATTTAACAGGACTGTTGGGAGGCTGAGGTATTCTTCCACTAGCAGTTGGTCCTTCTGAGTTATTTTGTATGAAATATGTGTTCCTGTATTTCATTTCAATCGTATTTTCATTCTGGCAGTATACAAAATATACTTTAAAAATTGATGGATTAATTAGAATATATGGATTAATTATCAAAGTGTAGCAGCAGCAGTTATACTATTATTATTATTATTATTATTATTATTATTAATAATAATAATAATAATAATAATAATAATAATAATAGTACCACACCATTAAAATATTTATTTTGTTTTTCTTTGGCAATCAGTATAACAACTTCAATATATATTGCTGTGAAGAAAATTCACTTTCCTCCACTATATTAAAGTTCTACCTCATTTTTTATGGTGTGGCTTGAAATATGGGCCTTTTGTTGTTTTTAATTAAGCTAGTCAAAAATGAAAAGTGCTTGTTTCAGAGTCTTTGAAAAGCTTGGGACTTTGACCTGATGAAATACAGTTAAGTACATTTTTTCCTCATTAACACATTCACAAAAGTTCCTGTTTTACTTGGCCTTACTGGTAACACTTCCCAGTGACTTGCTGTGCTTTAAGGTTTCTGCATAGAGTTTAGTACCTTCATAGCACAATCTTTCTTCAATAGGTAATAGGAATTTCTTGCTTGGTTGTTCAGTGAAATGTTGTGTACTTCTATATTACCCATTCATGCCATCTTTGAAATATTAAGTTGTGAAAAACGCAAGCACATACCTGCATCACCTGTATTATTAACATTGCCTGTGCAAGTTAATGCAGGTTGTAATATCCAGGTGTTTGGGGGTTATTTGGCTTTGTTAGCCTGAATTACTCTCTATTGAAATATTTGTAGAGATCCAGACAGTTTATATATCATTAATAGATGAATATTATATTCACTGACAAATCTCACAATTCTTTAACAGCAAAAGACCCAAAACTATCTCCATAGATGAAAATATGGAGCCAAGCCCAACAGGAGACTTCTATCCTTCTCCAAATTCACCAGCTGCAGGAAGTAGGACATGGCATGAACGAGATCAAGGTGAGTAACATGGGATTATTTTATCTTGAGTTATGCTCAAATATACAATAAATAACTGCCATTCCATTTCTGCAATAAAATGATGGCTTTTTAGGAGAATCTTTTTTCCTGTGTGGTGTATGTATTTGCTAGTTTTTAAAATATATTTAAAACCAACAGCCAACAGGATATTATATAAACAAACACAGTAAATAACAATATTCTTATTCTTATTATTTTTAACAACAACAACAATACTACAACTAATAATAATATCTTTTCTATCTGGTGACAGCCTTATTGTTTGAAAAGACCTGTGACAAATGAGGTACTAGATAATGTCTATGCTGTGATCATCCCTGTAGAATTTGGAGTCCAGTATTTTCAAACAAAAAAAATCACAGCATCTCTCTACTATGGTTTAATCAACATAAAATTACACCATTTCTGTACTACCATGACATAGAAATTTAGTCTCTACCATGTGATTCAGAATAGATGCAATAGGCTCTTTCTGAAGAGCCCATATGTAGCTCTGTGGGACTGTCTGTATGCTGAGGGGGTTGGTAAGTGGTGGAATGTTCTGGGTTATCCAAAGCCACAAACATGTTTACATGGAGAAGAATGTTGTGGCTGTCAAAAGAGTAAAATTAATTGTCACAACTCTCCCTTATATTATCTTGATGCTCTATAAAGTTAGGTGCCAGTGCAGTCTTTCCCTCCCCTTTGTTATATGAGAATGTGTTTAAACTCATATATTTGAGTAGTGTTGGTTAATGGATCCTGTGGCTGAGGTACTGCAGTTGTCTGAGAGACTGTGACATATAAAGCATAGTATGTAAATGAGAAATAGAGAGAAAGACCTGCAGTTGCTTCCTTTGTAAATCTTTCAATATATGCCCTCAGTTTTCACATCCACTGCTGATCATTGCTCTCAGTTCTTCAGCAACTGAATGACCCTTTGATCTTACCTCATTTTTATATTGTTTTAAAGCTTCTTAAAAAAAGCCCCAAACAAAACCCCCTAAACCTACAACTCTTTTCTTCCCCCCGTTAAGTTTTCCCTTTCATCTCTATGTGCAAGGAAACATGTGACTGGTGTTTCTTTAGCAGCCTTTTGCTTTCACATTTCTGTTGTAGTTGGTCTCCTTTTAATCTGCTTTTGCCTACCTTCTTATCTGTGTTCTTATCATTGGGCTGTTCTTCTCACTCAGTGTTAACTAATTTTTTTCTTCAGAATTTCTTTTGTACACCATTTCTCATGGAGGCTCCAATACTTATTTTTGACTCTTTGAAGCATTCACTTTTGAATTTTTTAAAAAGAGACTTGCCTGTATTTTTGCATTACCTAACTTAAGAACAGTAAATAGAAGATCTGCTGTCCTGAATCTTCCTCCTTATGCAAAACATTTTTCTCAGTGAATGCTGCCTTTCATGCAATTTTTCATGAAAGACTGTATCATACCTAAAATAAATTTTTTACTTTCTCAATAAGTTTTTTTTATAGTTGTAGAGAAAACAGCTCATTCTTCCTCTGTCATGTTTCCCCATTTGTGAAATGAAGTAGTCTTGTGTTATTGCATGAGCTGTAGGGGCTTCTGGGAAGTGCACTGCCATATAGACTCTTGAGTGCAAGTCCTGCTGACAGAGCCTGTCACAGATCATCTATATAGTTCTCAATTATCTCAACTGCATTTTAGGTTTTGAGTAATTCTGCTCACAAAGACTTACTTCCCATGAATGCTGGATTTGTTCATGTTTGTATGAACTTCATGTTACAGTAGCGAACAATGTCATGATTTAAATTGCTTGAGTGTATTTACAAAAACCTTTACCTAATTTCTGTGTCATTAGATAGCTAGACTTCTGGTGAAACAGCTTTTAATATGTTCCATAAAACAGGGAACTCTGATATGAGGAAGAAATAATAAAGAACTTATATCAGTGTTTTACTTTTGCTTCCTGGAGTTTACATCCCTCCCTGAATATCCTGTTCTCCAGCACTAATGGGCTTAGTGAAGTTTTACCAGATTCCTGTCAGACAGGTTGCCTTTAAGTCACTATTAGGGGCTTTGTTTTTTCTATCCTTAAGATGTTCTTCCATTCCTGCAGAGGCATGAATACAGCACTCTCCACTGTGAAAACCATTGTACTGGGGGAAAGAGAAGCTTTTTGACTCTATAAGTTATGTTTGCCTCTGATCACTTTCTGAGGTTATTATGCTGCTGCAGAAACACTATAAGTACTAACTGCAATGCCTGCCTTTGGTGTCTGGGCTCAGTGGGAAGGGGTGTGGGGCAGGTCCTGGCATATTTGTTCTGCTGCTCGTTTGTTAGATGCTTGATATCACCTTCATGGCACAGATTTCATCTTTCTGGTGACCAGCAGTACAACCAAAAGGAGTGGCATGAAGCTCTGTCAGGACAGATTTAGGTTAGATACTAGGAAAAAATTCTTCACCCATAGGGTGGTTGGAAGAGGCTCCTCAGGGAAGTGGACACAGCTGCAGTCTGACAGGCTTCATGAAGGATTTGGACGCTGCTCACACACACGTGGTTCTTGGAGGGCCAGGAGTAGGACTTTGGAGATCTTTTGTAGGTCCTTTCCAGATCTGGATATTCTATGATGATTCTGTTACTTACATGTATCTGGGTAAAAGCTCCTTTCAAACACAGATGCTTTAGCATAATATTATATTTATGAAAACCTATTTTCTGCTTTCATATGCCTGCAAACACATAGATATTATAAATAAATTTTGGAGATGGTTTCTATGCCAGAGGTCTCACATCTATGTAAATCTGTGTGCTATAAGATGTTAGGGATAAATGAAAAAGAAATAAGCCTTTTGGGGTCACATTTGTGTTTATCCAGCATCAAAGAGGAATGCTCACATAGTCACAAAGGGCACTGCTTCTTCAAGCAGTATCCACAGGTCATCAGCATCAAAAATGCAAATCATTTCACAGTGCCCATAAATAAATATGTCTCTGGGTATCATATTTATGGCTAAATAATTTCTCTACCGCTTTAGTGCCATTTTAACTTTTCTAAGAGAGACAGCATCAGGAATAGTGTTGATACTAAAATATACCATTGTTCATTTCAGTTGCATTGTCTCAGGTTGGAACTTGACAGAGAGAGGTCTCAAACTTCTGAGCTGAAATAGATTTAGTTTCATTTAGTTTTTTTAATCACCCTGTCTAAATATAAAGTATTTTCTTAGAAATTGAAATGACATAGTTTTGAAAGACTCTTTTATCATTAAGGCTTTTCACATCCTTATTTAACTGTTTCTAAAGTAACAGAAATATCATGAGTGTAGTAGTTTGGAACTGGATAGTTGCAATAAAACAGTGACATCTGAAACATATTTGAATAAAATATTTAAGAGTTTCCTAGGTGTCTGAGGGGTATTTTAACAGTTTTGATAGAGAGAATGAGACAGAAATAGTGGGCAACATAGAAATATACTGAGTTTAAAAATAGAAACAGGAAAAGTTTGCAGTTGATCAGTCTTCCATTGGTTTGAAAAACAAGTAATGGAGTTTAGTAGGTATGAACTAAACTTACCTTTAGGAAAGGAGTTTAGGAAAGGAGTGATTTTGTTGTATTCCTGATAGGTTTTATAGTTTCTCTGTGCAGGCATGCATCATGGGGGTCAGGGACATGGTTACATGGTTGTGATGTAGACAAGATGTAGCATTTGTGAAACTAAAAAAAAGACATCTAGCCCAGTTACAGTAAAATATGGCTCATACCAGACTCTAATTTCAGTTATAAAACTCCAGACTGTCCTTCTGCTGTTAACTGTCTTTCTGTCATAGTACTTCAAAAAATCTTTTGATAAGATTTCCAGATGTTGTGCTTTATAGTCTGTTTTGGGGGAGCTGTCTCTTTGAAGATGTTACTCTGGACAGAAATAAGTAAGCATATCTTAAAAATAGTAACTTTATAAATTGTATACACTTGTTAAGAAACAAATCCACAAAGAGTTATGTTATCAACCTGATATAAAAATATAAGGCCCCTCTAATTAACCAAAATTAACATCAAAAATAAGTTTTGATTTTTTTATTTATTGAAGTTGTATTATTAATCCCTATAGAGGAAAAGAAACTTTTATGAAGTTGTTCTGGAAGTTTAGTTCACTGGCTTGTAAAAAAGTTTTTGACTATTTTAAATATATATGTAATCACAAGAGTAGGTGTAACTGTTTCAAAAACAGATTTAAAAAATACTGTGGAATAAGTGTTTTTTTTTTTTTTTTATTTTGGAGACATTCAGTCAATATGTGAAGATTCTGTGGTTTGTGCCATTATTTTTGTCATGTTAAAATGCTTAAAATATATTTCCATTTGTGTGATTTTTGAAACAGGTTTGAAGTTTTCTGGTAGATCAAATAGGCAGGTTTATAGCTGCAGAGATTTCTCCCAAGACTTTTGCCATTAGCCCTTCACATAACTAACTGTCCTCCAAAACTCCTACAGTGCCAGAAAGGGAAAAGCCATCTCTGAGAATGGTGCATTACTTAGAAGTAGAGCCCTAACATGACAATTAGTATTTCAATTGCTGTGTCTTCTGTCAGATACCATGCAAGTTATTTTTCCTCCCTTGTGACTTGTTTCTCCCAACTGGATATCTTAATAACTTCAATAATGTCTGGTTAATGTCTCACACCTCCATCAATGAGAAATATATCTATGTCTAATAAATAAATTGCTGTAGATCTCTTCCAGTCTTTCTTTCTCCAGGCTACTGTTAATGAATTCTTGACTATATTTCCATATTAAACAAAATTTTGAGTTCCTGCACTAGTAAGATTTTGTGAGATAGACGTTAGTTTCTGCCTGAGTAAAATTGATGAGTGTTTTAGAAATTTAGAATTTTTATGCAGTAAGAAAAAAAAAATTCCCTTTACAATTTGGAAGAGAACGTTACTAAAAATTTACAAAGTCTCTAGTGACTAGTGCAGTGGCTAAAGAGTATTTAACAGGCTAATAACTTGGTGAACATCTTTTTTCTAAATTTGTAAGGAAACAGGAATATCAGAAAAGAGAAGGACTCTGTGTGCATTTATGGCCTCCTTTCTGAAAGCTGGCTTAACAAAGTTCATTAATGTAATTGCAGACAATTCCTGTATTCGTCCTTGAGATCTGTTTTACTGTTGTAGTGTTACAACACTGTGTACATTGGAAATAAATAAAACAGTTGTCATTGTTCATGACAAAATTGGAGAGATTCATGTGGATTTCCTTAGTAGTCAGGTGTTTGGAAGTACTGAATATCAATATACAATGAAGTTAATTTTAATTTTACAGTTTCGTCATCATGTTCATTCTCTTACACCTCACATACCTCTACCAACAGTCAAGAGCCAAGATGACACTGTTTCATTAAAACTGAAACAGCTGGACCTTCACCTCTTGTTCGGCCAGTGTCTGTTGGACCCTCCATTTCTCAGGTCCCGACACCCTTTGTTGGATACTCCTCTTCTGGACACTTTTCCCCTTTTTCTTTCTCCCCATCCAGTGGAAACTCCTTCCACACTGGGGTCCTTCCTGATGGCTGCTTCTTTCTTGGGTCTTCCTCTCATCAAATGGCAAAAATGGGTGTTCTCATTTCTGAAGTGAGGGAACTAAAACGGGAAGTAGTTAATGTGGTCCATGAGTTGAGAACGGTAACTGAACACCTTGGCTTTTTGGTGTCCTGTGTTGGACAGGGCTCAAGATTTTTTCCAGTTTCTGGTGCTCCTTCCAAGAGTAAATACTTTAGAGACACACTCTCCATCTAACAGACCAATTCAGCTTGCAAAAGTTTATCTTGATGAATACCTGTTAAATGCCATTCTGTGTTTTTGGCTTAGTCTGGATTGTCGAACTCCTTCTATGTTTAAGTATGTTTGAAAACAATTTGTGTCTTGTTAGGAGCTTGTTGCTTCTACCTTTGTCTATTATATTATCTCAAAATACTCTTTAAACAATGCACACACATGCACACACACACACACACACACACACACACACACACACACACACACACATTTCATATCTGTGTATCTCTATATAATGCATATAATTTTATGTGATTTTGACTAGTATGATGGGATTTTCAGCACTGTAGTCAAATGCTACCACTTGTAACTTTACATTTGTAAAACGAGGGACACTTTTCACCAAGACTAACTTCTCAAAGTGTATTTCTAGAGTAAATTCTTAGCCATGGCTTCTATGAGCCTGTTGGCTGCTGTGATGCTGAAAATGGCATTGCGGTAACAAACAATAGCCTTAACAAGGAAGAGTTACCTGAAAGGCCAATTTGAGTTCTCCTTGTTTTTCCGTATTGCAGAAAAAGATGTTGGCAGAGTTCAATGAATGAACTGTGTCTGTTCGTTAAAAATAATGTTAAGTGTTGGGATAGTTTCAACAAATCCAAAATCAATAAGGAATTGATTTACTTTTGGTTTATGTAGTGGCAATTATGGAAGAAAAGCTGCTGGTACCTGAATTAAGTCAAATAATAATTTTATAAAGATGAAAAAACACTTGAAGCTTGAAAGGCACTAAGTATGGAAAAATAGGTGAAGGCTCTCCCAAATTCTTATTTAATGGAAATACAGAGGAAGAAAAGCATACCATGAACAGGATGGCAAAAATATTACCTTAGAATGAGTAAGTTGCTTGTACATCAAGAAAATTGACATCCTACATTATCAAGAGTGGTAAGTTTATGCTCTCTTCAAAAAATAAAGCAACAAAGACTATATCTGTTTTTCTGTACTTAAAATAGATTTAGACAGATTTTAAGCTTGTTCATAGGTACTCAGAATATCAGAGGAGGTAGTTTTTATGCTGGGCTGAGCAGGGACCTGACTTTTCCTTCAGCCCAGGAACATTTAAGTTTCTGACTGAATGAAGAGTAACAAAATATTTAGAAATATAAAAAGAAAAAAAAAAATACAGTTCGAGATGCAATAGGAAGTATACAAAAAAGGTTTGGTTTTTTTCGCGTTCCTGGAAATGACTATTATTTGCTCAATAAATTCCCTGTAAAAAATCCCATTACAGATTCTTTGTCTTCGTTTTGACAAATATATTGTGGAAATACCTCTTAATGTTTTCTATGTGTGGCTAGTGGGTTGAATACACTCAAGGCCTCCATATTGATCAGTGAAAAATGTTAGTGCAAAAGAATATTTTTCTTGTATTCATGGCCATTATCCTGTGATGAATTTTATACTATGGCAACATCCTATCATCTGGATGGTAGATATCCCTTGATTGAAATTATAAAATTGATAAAATTTATTAATTGATCAAATGAATGTCTTAATGCAAGATTTGTCCCAGGAGCTATTGTGTGTAATTTTCTTATTCCAATTTTGCTGAATAAGAGATTTAGTATTTTGAAACTGATCACCTCTTTTTAGGTTTTTTTAGGGTGAGTCTGCATAATAATGTATGTGGGGCAGAATATCTTCATTTATGGAAAGAAGAGGTATTGTAATTTTTTTGGCACCTCTCTTCATTCATAGATTCTTTGTTTCTGTGTTTGTACATAGATATATTTGAAAAGGTACTTTTTTACTTCTTTCAAACAATATTTATCAAACTTGATCAAAGTAATATATTTCAGTGTGACTTAATGATTTTGTCTCCATTCAAAACCATTCCCAGATGAATCAACAATTAACGTAGCACACCTCTTAAAATATCCTTGTTATCAGTATAGACTATAATAGTAATAAAAAGGAGATTTCATAATCTGGATGACTCTAAAACAACACATTCCTTCACATTATTTTATCTCAACCCTTTAATCTTATTGCATTAGAAACTAGAAATATTTTTGTAACTTTGGCAGTAATGGTTACAGTATTGATTTTATTTTCTGGACAAGTTCCTTGAAGTTTCAGCATTAATGAAATGTTACAGCTGTACATTTTTCCTTGAAGTCTGGTTGACTTTCTTTAGGATAACTCGATGAATTAAAAAAATGTACTCTAATGTCTTTATAGCTTGTTTGTTTTTATAGGAACATTTTTCTCATTCTTCTACAATGTTCTTCTATCACATCTATATACAGGAGTCACACCTCTTAACAATGATTTGTAGATGAAAATGCGTCCCAGTCTATTTCTGAAGTGTAAAGATAAAAAAGTACTCAAGTACCTCAAATACGCTGGAGCTGCTTGAGAGTTTTTTATGGCAGTGGCTTTTTTAACTATGGTATATGTATTTATTATAACAACACAGTGTTTTTGGTCTGATGTCTTTTATCTCTGTATCCAAAGTCAACCTCATTGCTTGAAGCTCCTGCTCCATGTTTAATAGGTAGGCACCCTACCGAGCTCTGTGTTAGTCCCAACTACTTCCCATATGACAGGCTGTGTTGGTACAGAAGTGGTTAGATAAACTGAATCTGCAGTTATAGGAGGATGTGACACAGGAGAGGCTGCAGAGGTGCAGCTGGTCTCTGTGGGTCATTGTACAGGGGGTGCAGACATTCTCCACAGCAACACCCCAGATCCCAATGGTCTCTGTGATGGTGCCTGCAGCTTAGGGCTTTCACAGCAGGACAGTGTTTCAGGTATGAGATGGGGGCGAGGAAAGATGAGCAAGGCTGGCCAGCTCTATGTAGAAGATCAATGCCTGGGAAAAAAAGGTGTGTTTACTCCGCACAGGAAACAGTGCAGTTATGGTAACATAGTCATGCTGATAACAAACCTTTCCTGGGAGTTTTACTGTTACTTCCAGGTGAGAAGTGGTGAGGTGTGTTTAAAGGATGAAAATGAAGAATTGTTGCTCAGAGCTTTTGCAGGACAGTGTGCCATAGTTTCAGCCTAATCTTGGAGGGAATAGCTGTAGATTTACATAGACATAATCTCTTCAGTATGGCCATTAATTGTCATATAACATGTCATATGATACTGTCAAACAACAGTTATAGGATTAGGTCTGTATGTTCTGTCCTATAGCTGGACATTTTTTGAAATTACTTTGAGATGTGGATAGTTTTGATGCCCACATATTCAATAGTAATGGTTTAATCTGACCATCATAACTTTTGTCATTCCCCATTTTATAAATGGCCTTTTGTTAAAATAACAAAAAAACCCCTACCAACCAAACAAAACATTTTAGGAAATGTATATGCAGGTTTCCCAGTTACCTTATCTTAAATGTCCATGCATTAGATTATACTTTCCAAAAGCTGATGCATATAATTTTAACAGGAACTGTACTGAGTTGTTTTGCTTTCTGTCCATAAAAAGTAGAATAATCAGTAATGCAATGGAGAATTTCAGTTGTCCAACTTTATGTTTGACAGCTAGTCACAAACACCATCAGAGAGTGTGTGTTATTTATACTGACACTTTTCTGTGTTTTCCACCCTGCCTCCCTATATCCCTCCTCTTCCAGTATGCTGGGAGGTGTAAGGGCAGGTAGGTAAAACCCTTCTGTCTCTTGTTCAAACCGCTTTCTGCTGAGGTAAAGAAAATCTTCAAGGTAAACACAGCCCACAGAATGTTACTGTTGGCAATGGAGTACAGTATTCTGCAAGTTCATGTGGGTACAGATGAGAAGAATGACATGTCTGCTCCATCTAAAGGATTTTAACTTTTTACAGACAACTTCAAAATTTTCTGGAAGTTCTTGTATTGCTTTCTTCTTTTATGTATAGTAATACCGATAGATCAAAGCAAAATAAAATAGTGTAATTTATTATAAAACTAATGAAAAAAGAAATAATTTGGTTGCTATGGCAAATAGTTTACTCATTTGGGGGTAGCTTTTCTGAATTGCAGTATTATTTTAGTGTTTTTCTTGACAGCTTACAATACTGAAAATGACATTGGTAGAAATTCTCTTAGTAGTTTCTATTCCTAGGTTTTTCAATACAAATCTCAAAAGACGATACTTTGAAATGGTTTATCTGTTGTGAAATGGCATAATAGCACAACAGAGCATTTGATTAGCCTTGGGCATGGGCCCTGATGGGAAAACAGGTGTCACAGTCTGGTAGACTGGATTGTGTAATATCAGAGGTGTGCCTGTGAAAATAACATTGGTGCTAAGTAGGCTGATTTGAAAATGGGAGGTTATCAAATCTTCATACACTGAAATTTTCTAATCTAGTGTAATTCATATGTAAAATGGTTTTCCACGCTTGATGTAGAAATAAAAAAAATAAAAAAAAAAAAAAAAAAAAAAAAAAAAAAAAAAGTTAGATCAGTTTTTAAAATGTGAAATTAAACAGATCAGTCTTTTAAACATGAAGTGAGCAGCTCTTTCCAAACCTTGACACAGGTCCTAAAGTTCAGAACACTCTCAGCTGCTAAACAGTATGCATGCAGCTGCATGGCCCTGTTGTTTCTCTCAAAAGTGAGTACAAAGGCCTTCACCTTGAGAATTGCTAAACAAATCTCAGAAATCCATACCACAGAATTGACCATGATTTGTTCTTGGTTTTTTGTTGATTTTTCATTCTGAAGAACCTCAATTACCAGAATTTTTCATGGAAGTAAATAAATGTTTTGGAGGCCTTATCTCTGGTCCAAGATAACAGTTACAGTGAAATGGAATGAGACACAAACAAGTCAAAGATTAGGGCGCAGATTAGTAAAAATGATGAGCTAGTTGCAAGGACTGGTCTCTGTCTGGTGCAGAACAGGAACTCTAAACTGGTTTTTTCTCTGTTACAAACATCAAGTATCTCAGGCACTAAGATCTGTTTAGGCACATCTCTCTTTCTTTCCTATTTATTCACATATCGATATAAAAATACATCCCCATGCCTTTTCTTCTTTCTGTGGAGAAGTTAAATGAATTAAAATGTTTTGATTTTCATGATTTTTAATTTTCACCTAGTCCCAGCGCCAAGTCTTTAGGGCAGATATAACAAAGCCTTTTTTCAATAAGAGAGAATTGGTTGTCATTTAAAGTCACTCAGCTGTCAGTATTCAGTGTTAGGTGCCTTATTAAAATGCACAGTTGAGAAATACATAATGCTTACAATGTTAAAGGAAATCATATTGAGCACCTCAGAAAATTGGTGCTGCTGGCTCTGCCTGTGCAAAGTGGCTCTGCTCCTTCTTCACATGTGCGGGTGTTAAGCAAAATAAATGCTCCTGAGCACAGTGGAATTTCTTGTGATTATAGACATCCAAAGTGAATTCAAAATTTTGCCTAAGTTTTCACGTGCTTCATGCAAGTGTACCTGTCAGATGAGGTGAAGACTGAAGCCAAGCTGGATGTGATGTACATAGTGTATCCTGCCACCAGAAATCATCCCAAATACTGCCTCTGGGAGAGAGCAGTTAAGTTAAAACTGTAGCATGAAAGTGCTTGGCAGTGGTGCTATGGACGCCAGAGTTTTTTTGTCCTTCTTTATGGTGATACATATACTGTAAGCTGAATATGGGTTTATCCTACTTTCTCTGCAGATGATGCTACACTAGTGAGTTGTAAACAAATCTTTACAGATTGTTGTTTGCAAGAGCGTATCTTGTAAAGAAAAGCTTGTGAAATTAAGAAGTAGAAAATATATTAATAAGAATTCTAGAATTAGAAGATTAAAAGATATTTGTTTATGGATTCTTGTAGCTGTGCCTGTAAGTAAGAAAGACAAGCTGCTATGCTGTGGTGGTGATCAAGACAGCAAGATGTCCAGAAATAGGCAGGTGGATGTTTAAACTTGCCCTGGGTTACTGTTCGATTCCAGCTGAGTTCTCCTTTACAGGTGGCTTGCCAAGTGCTGTGCCAGGATGACATTCATCCGGGAACTGCCTGGATAGCAAGCTGCTTTAGACTGAGGAAGAGGGTCTTTGCTTTGATGAGGAAATTGTAAAAACTCATGTCTCATTAGCGTTTCCTAAGGTTCTTTGGAAGTGAACAACAGTTTAATTAAAGGCTGATGTAAACATGTTTCTGCACTTTCCCCGCAGCATTTTATCACATTAGATTTGATCAAAATTGTTGCCTTGGGCTGTCTTGAGCAGCTATACATCTGGAGCACCATTTGTGCAAGCTGCTGATGAACAGGCTACATATGCTATGCTTCATAGCAGCTCTTCTTCCTTCCTATGTACGCAGATTTACCTTGTTGGAAGATGAGATGCTCTAACTATTTTTATTTGCATAAGCCTTCTTTATTTTGGTACAATGGTTTAAAATGTATAACATGCTATTGTTTGGGTGCCTGTGTGCCATATCCTTATAGTTATATGAGAATGTAAACAACAGTGATTTGGAACAGCGCTGAGAATTTCACATTTGAAGAACATTCTCAGCAGGACAGGACACTGCGTCTGATTAATTTTGACCTTACAATGACTTTGTATGAGTCCTTTTGGCATCTTTCTGCTTTTCATCTGTATTTCAGATTTTTTTTTCTGAAAGTCTGTTTTATTTTCATTCTCAAAGTAATAAGGATTGGAATTCCTTCCTGAAACTTTAAAACAAATAAATCCTTTTTCAACAGCATTGTTGAAGATATGAACTTTTCAGGGTATTCAGGCACTCATCAGATGTAGTAGTCAGGATCAAAGTGGAGGGTGGGAGTTGCAGTGGAGGGTCACAGTTAGATTATGCTCTGGGTCTCATGCCAGTGCCTGTGCAGGTCTTGAGAGCAGGATGAGGAGAAGTAACGAAATGGACTCTCAGTTTCATGTGTCCTGCTCTAAGTTCAGTTCAGAAAGCCAAACTGGTCCAATTTGGTCTCAGTAAGACATTCACATTTTGCAGGCCTTTCTTAGCAGAATAGAGTGTGCCAATATTAAAAGGGTCAAAAACCCTTTGAAAAGTAATACTGTCTATGTAAGAAAGCTGCAGTGTGGCCCCTCTCCAGTAAAGTGCTAAAGAAATTACTTCTGTTTCAGACATGAGTTAGTACATTGATTTGAAATGGAACCAACTACAATATTGATGTCTGTTCTATAAAAAATACTGTAAATAAATTTGAAATAATTTGGCAAAAACGTCCAACAAATATTGATTAATGAATTTAAACTTTCAGAAAAGATTCAGTAATTTTGCTCTGTGGAGCATCAGTAAGCTTAGCAGAAATGATACATTTGTCTCTACTAGTGTGTTATCTTCATACAGTTAGCTCTAAAGAGATGTTTTTATTGGAAGAAAAACTCAAAGGAAGAATGACAAGACCATTCTTGAGACAGGGAAAATATGGGACAAGTTAAAGTATCCCTTGTTCTCTTAGGGAGGTTACATTGTTTCACAATGGTTTTGGGAAGAGTGATGGATAAGTTTTGAAGTAATATAATAATAAATACCATAAACCAGCATGTGTTTTACCATTACCCTACACACCTGAGTGTAGGTGTTCCATTAAAAAATACAATAAAAATTCAGTAGCTGTTGAAAGAACAGATCATTTGGTGATGTTCTGGGGAACTGAGAAGTGTCTATGGGTGTTCTAAAGACATACATTTCTTCACTGTTTGACTTGTCTGGTATGAAATGAATGTAGTTTCTGTTTTGCAGGACAAGGATCTGTTAGGACATTATTTTTTTGACTCTCAGATTTGAAAGCAGTAATGTAAAATTAACTCATTTACCATAGGGGAGTTGGACCATCATGCAATCTTTGTGCAGGAGCAGCAAAAATAAATATCTTCAGTCTATAAAATGATGTGTCCTGAGACAGGCTTCTAAGCTAGTGTCACTGTTACATTGTTTTTTTTTTTACTGTAGATATGTCTTCTCCTACAATGAAGAAACCTGAAAAGCCTCTGTTTAGTCCTACTTCTCCCCAGGATTCTTCATCAAGACTGAGCACTTTTCCCCAGCATCACCATCCAGGAATCCCAGGAGTTGCACACAGTGGTGAGGGTTATGAAGGAGGAAATAAAAACCTCCCTGTTCATTTGTTCTGTTCTACTTTCCTATAATCAGATTGTGATGCATTTTTGCAGACTTTCTTAGAGACCTAATCTAATTTATAGTACTGGTGAAAATAAAAATGGAAAAAAGATGGGATATCCTTGCAGGAGCGTTCATTTAACTGTTCAGGTAATCTGACTGCTGGAAGTCACAAGAAAGGATTTAGGATTAATCAGTGAATGAAATAAACTGTACAATGCATGCAGAAACTGATAGAGAAAAAATCCTCCCTATATTTCATCCTCTCACCTGAATCCCTCTTTTATTATTGTTGCTAGGACTATATTGTACTTAAATACCAGAATAGGTAGGCTTTAATACATGAGAGAAATCACACCCATGAAATAAGTACCGGTGATTCTTTTGAATGCTGAGTCTAATGAGTCCTGATTAAGTATTTTCCAACACCTATTTTCTGAAATCATTTGAAAATATATAGTAAAAATTCACTTGAAGTAAGGATGAGATATGTGAAATGTGACAATGCATGTTGTTTTGAGGGTTTATCAGAAATGACAAGGAAATTCCAGCATCATGGTCTGTTCAATTTTATAGGTGAGACTGACCCTGATTTTCAGATGAGAACATAGTCCTCAGAAGTGTCCCCTCAGCATCTCATCTTGTCTCCTATAAAGTCATATAAAAGTTTCCATTTCTTGACTGGAGCTGAGTGATTTGAGGAGTAAAACAGATTTGAAAATTTTGTTCTTTTCTTTCACATGCTGTTTTGCATTGAAAAGTTTCTGTTTTATTTTTCCTCCATGATTTCAAGTGACTCCCTTTAAATTCATGTGAAAGGCCTATTTTCCACTTAACATCCACTTATTCTGTATTACAAAATGATCCTGGACTCATTGTGGTCACTTCGAAGTTTCCACTACGAGCAGATACTCAAGCATATATAGATGATGGGTGAAATGAAAGGGTTGGATTTCTCTTCATTTGTGTTTGTTTTGCCCAGCCAGAGTAGTAACTAGCATTTTATTTAAACTGGACTTGGTGGGGCTGTGATTAAAATGAACCTGCAACCAAAACCCCCAAAACCCCCTCCCCAAAACCCCAAAACAAAACAAAAAATTCCACAACCCCCCCTATACTTATGAGTATATCTTTACATTTAATTTAGAGTATAGTTTTAAAATATACATACTTGAGTGACAATTATAACCTAACTTGTGGGTGTAGTATTTACTTGCTGGGGAGCCCCAGTTTAATATTTGTAGCCTGTTCTATTATGCCAATGAACAATGCCCCAAAAAAATAACAAGTCCTTTAAAAATTAAGCTGAAGAAACACAGAGATATGAAAGGTGGTCCAGAAGAGCAGTGTTGGCATGCTTGTGCTGATACAGTAGAGAACCATTGTACAGTTTATAAAAGACCTTGCTTTACAGACCTGATTTCTGTATTTTTTCACTAATGAAAATGGAAACTCTTTGTCTCCATTTGCATTGAAGCAAGTACCTCTTTTTTTAATATACCAAGTATGTGCTCTCTAGGTGTGTATTATGTGTAGAATATGTTCTTGTGCAGTGTGATTGAAGAAAGCTCTACTCTTCCAGACCGACAGCTGGGCAGAAGGACGAGCTGTAAATTCCTTGCACAGTGAAAACATTGTCAGTTTAGACACTACTCACAGTCTTTAGTTAGAAAACTGTATGTTTGTAGGGGCTGGAAATAAAAATAATGAAAAGAATAAAAATGGGTACAATAGATAATTTTTTATCTGTCAGAGAAAATTTTAATGGATGGATTGATTTCTCAGGCCCTGAAGTTGAACATTCATTAAACTTTCATAAAGGTCAGCAAACATTTGTGGCAATATTGATGAGCAGATATTGCCCGGTCCCCAGATGAGGCAGTGAGGAATACCTGTTTCTTGGAGCTTGGTGGTTTTCCTTAGTGTTGGAGTGATGTAAACAAAAGTGGGGGCTTTCTTTAGTATTTGATTTGAGTATTTTGGCCTCCAGATGGGAAAATTGTGTAACTGGAATATCTTTTATACTGGAAAATTAACCCTGTTTAAAAAAAAAAGAAAAAAAATCTATGATGACATAACTCACAAAACCAAAACAAGATGCACTGTTTATGAGTTTGAAACAGTTGCATTTTCCATTTCCTGGAATTATGTGAGGGTAGGACCTGTAAGTTTTTCTGTAAAAATACCATAAAACAGGAGTGCAATACATTGATTTATAACTGAATTTTTATTTTTCTTGCTGTAACACAGAGATGAAGAATTTTAGAAGAAACAAGATACGAAGTAATTTTAATTTTATTTTATCTTCTCCAGTCATCTCAACTAGAACTCCACCTCCACCTTCACCATTGCCATTTCCAGCACAAGCTATTCTCCCTCCTGCCCCATCTAGCTACTTCTCTCATCCAACGATCAGATATCCTCCCCACCTGAATCCTCAGGATACTCTGAAGAATTATGTACCTTCTTACGACCCGTCCAGCCCGCAGACTAGCCAGGTACTGTAAAATTATGTGAACCCTCCAAAACAAGTCCTGTGAGGAATATGTGTCTTCTAGGGCATCTAGACTGATGTCTTTCCTGTTCTGGTCTTAGAGAAATCTGGAGCTGCTATGTAACTGATACAACTTACCCCGTTCATCATGGCTGAATAAGGGGCGCAGGTTAATCATATTTACTTGCTTTTCCTCTGCCAAGCATAAGAAAAATACTTTACATTTTACTTGTAAAATGGCAGCAGCAACAGGGCAGGTCCTGGTCCTGCTCCCCTTCTGCAGGTTGGACCACCAGAGGCAAAACTCCTACTGCAGAGAATGTGCTGGTACATATGCATGTCCAAGGACATGCATGGAGATACTCACATTTATAGACTGACAGTGAAAGTAAACTCTTGCAAGTTATTACTTGCCCTGTTCCACAGGCACTGATATGTCTTTGCATAGTGAGCACAGCACAGACATACGGAATTTTTTTTCTTTTCTTCCTTTTATAGAGAACATGCTGTAGCAGATGCATTCCTGGCAAATGCACAGGTTCCAAGTTGTGTCTGATATTGGAAATTAACATGTTTTTCATTAGTGAAGTAATTTGTGAAGGACTGTGTGCAAAACTGCTCTCCATGATAGCATCAGCACACAGCATTACCATGTGATCTGCACTACAGGATAAACTGCAGTTGAGACTTGGTCTGTCAATACCTGGAATATGTCCAATGTCAGTGTAAAGTAATCTTTGCTGCTCAGGCTGTTATTTTTTTTGATGCCTATTCTGAAAGGCTCTTGTGGACCCCTGTTGCTTGTACTTACTTTAGCATGTGTTTTTGGAAAAGCCTTGGGTGTGTAAACTGAAGAGACAGTGGTCAGGTTTTCCTTCTCCTTAGAGTTAGGCTGCTTTGGAAGAGCTTTCTTTAAAAAGGATGAAGGTGTTGCTATGACAGTATTTTGTTTTGGGCTTAGTTTGTTTTGCCTTTTGCCAAGAGTGACAGGCCTTGGAGCATTCATTTTGGTTACAGAGGCTGTGGAACATGACACTAAATCAAATTTCCTCTGTTGAATAGAGATATGTACCCTTTGGAACGTGAAATGCAGAAGGTGCATGGTGGTATTGTCTTCATGGGATGTTTCCTGGTCCAGCTGCATAAATTGTCTATATATTTTTGTTAGTTAAAAAAAAAAAAAAAAAAAAAAAAAAAGGAGAAAATAGGTCTATAAATCCAAAATTTACTTTGAAGAAAGAAATCCTAACTATGTGGGATTTGTTGGTTACAGTATTACTGCAAATTAAACCAAAAACTGAACATGGAGCATGTTGACTTCAGAATACAAATTGCTATCTGCACATGGATTAAAATTCTTTCAATCCTGTATAGTATTTTTTTCTGAGACTCAGCTGGGAATGTTGCATGCAGGACCTGATTTTAATTTGTGTAAAATTTCCATGAATAACAAAGTCTAATTAGAACACCCATTAAAAGTCCTTAGCGTTAATTCAGTGCGGAAAATCTCAGAGTTCTGTTGGATTATTTTTTTTAAACTGATGTCTTAATTAGGCACTATTAAGGGAAAAATTATGCAAATTAAATCAGGCCCTTACTGTTATGCATTTCTTTAATTATTCAGTGCTTGTTTTACTTACATTTTGATTTCTTATATATGTTAAAAGACCAGATTAGGTGAAAATTTCTTTGGATTGTTCCACATTCTACTTTGGATCGTTACTGAAAAAAAATACATCTAAATGAAGTATCTGACTTTCTTTCAGTTGAAAAATGTGCTGTCCTATGATTTTAACATTGGAGAATATATTCATTGAGCAGGAGATATGCTTTCAACTTGTTGCCTCTTTTCCCTTATCTCTGGTTGAAAAAATAATCTTTTGACCTTAAGAGATATAATACTTAGTCTGCTGATTTTTTAAAGAGTAGTAGCAAACTGAAAAGACTTCATATTTGTGTATATTCCACAGGGAATAACATACTTACCAGCCCAAATTTACTACTTTCATTACTTTTCATAATCTTTTTATTCGGATAATTTTTTTCATTTCATTTGAGATTTGGTTTAGTTCCTGACAAGAGGAGATGGGGTAAATAACACCAAATATACAATTTCAGGCATCTGCATCATCTATTCATCATAATTTATTATCATTATTCACTATTTTTAGTAGAATATTTTAAAATTTTAATTCTTTGAATTTGAAGTTCATCTCTGAGATTTGCTGTAAGTTGGAGTAGTTGCATGCCTAGTCAAAATATCTCCAAATAAAATGGTTAAAGTTTGGCTGTATAAAATAAAACAGCAGGATTAATTTTTTGCTTAGAAAAAAAGAATCAACTGTCTGTGAAGTTTCAGTGACAAAAGGGAATTGTTCTGATACAATAGGATGCTTTGAGCCAAACCAGTTTTTCTTTTCTAAATAAAACATGAATTTTTATTTAAAAAATTTTACTAATTATAAAGTGCAAAACTGCATCTGTAGGAATACCACATCGAATTTAATTATGCTTTCCCACCTCAAGATGTACTCATTTGGATTTCAAAAGGAGAACTATGATGATAGTTTTAATTTAGCTGTAGAAATAGAAAGGATGGATACCCTGACAGCATTTACCTAAAATGAACTGTTCCTCCTGAACATCTTTTAGTAGTACGCTAATTTAGATTGTTACGACAAGCAACTGAGATGCCTTGTACTCCCCACAGCAATTTTGAGATTAATTATATTACTGCTGCACTGATTATAGTGAGACAGTCATGCTATTCAATGGAATACTTTAAGTAAAATCAGTTCAAGGATATAGAGCTCTCATAGGTTCCCATGATGGGAAGCACTGAGCAATTTTCTTGACATGATGTTAAATAGTCCAAATTACGTGTGATGAACAGTCAGGAAGTTCAAAAAGGCCCTTTGGCTGCAGTGAAAAATGATTCAACAATGGATGATCCTAAACAAAAGGGAGCTATTGCTGCCAGTTTCATGAATATCTGCTTTTTATCCCCTACTCAATACGGAGAATAAACAAACAAATGTACTGAACAGAAATAGACTTTGTTAGATATAGAGCTAGACTTGTCTCAAGCTAGTAGTCTAGTAAGTTCCCAGGGTTTTGAGAACTGTTGTACTTTCCACTGATTTAGAATTTCTGCTAAGTCTTTTTTAGTACACTTATTTAAATGATTTTCTTCTTAGCTATGAACTCATGTTACTGGTTGAGATTGTATGTGTGAGGATGTACATATATTATGATGGGATGCAGGTGGCTCTCATTGATACTGGTTATTCAATGCAAGTTTCATCAAAGGCTAATTGATTGATATGTGTCAAATCCACCTATGGTGTTTATCCATGTAGAGTGTGTTCATGTTTTCAAAGCTGCCACAAATTTCCAGCATGTATTTGAATGATTCCAGATGGGCGAATCTTTAAATCTTAAAAAAAATTACCTCCTCTGTGTCTGTGTACACAAGTACAGACAGACAGACAGACAGACAGATACACACACACACACACACACACACGAATCTGCACACACATGAAATTCATTATTACTCAGGAGTGTATGAATCATATACAGTATCAAAATAAGACTTACAATAAGCCTGAACAAATCGTCAAGCACGACATCACTTTTGTGGATGAAACCAAAACCAAAACTTCCAAACATAATTCACAGTTGAGTTAAATGAAAGAATTTCCTGATCAAAGTGTGGTGAACGACAGAAAAAGGGTCAGCAAGTGTGATAAAGGAGGAGTAGTAAAGCAAGCAGTGAGGTGAGGTGAGTCCTGCTGATGAACATCGTGGTATCAGTAAGTATTTTTTTTTACGACTGAACCAAACAAACAGAAGTAGACAATCTTCCAAGCTCTTTGAGTATGTTATTATGAAGGGCACAGAGTACCTGTAACCTTAGCTCAAGTGTTGTGATATCTATAATGAAATATGAGTTTTCATGATATGGTAAAACTAACTTGATTAGAGTTGAGTATTGGACTGTTTTCTTCTTACAAGAAATGCCTTACATGTGTCATGTACTACAGACTGAGTGAACTGGTGCATATTTGACTAAAATTCCTGTGTCTGATACAACATACTTTATTGCAGCATGGGCTAGTTTGCAGCATTTTTTTTTTTTTTTTTTTTTTTTTTTTTGGTTGGTTTTATCTTAGAAGACAGAAATATCTGAGGTGCTTGTGAATAGTTGTTTCTGGAAGCTAATGAAACCACTTATTTTCCTCTTGTAACTGATTGGGATATTGAACTTTTTGTTCAATGAAAGACACATTCTTCAGGGATGCCAGGCAGATGCTTTCTCTTGCATTCTTCAATACAACAACTACAGTCATTTCACGTTGATGAAGGAATCTTGTGAGGCTCTCTTGGGGCTGGTCAACGCTTTTCCTGTTGGTACTAACAGAATAAGCCAAAAAAAGCAAAACTTTGTGCATGTAGTTCTTTGGTGTAGCTAGCACCTCTTCTATTTGTTGGTGTTTAATAATTTTCATCTTCTTGGGTAAGTCTTTCCTTGAATTTTTAAGAAATCATTGAAAATTAAATAAGGCAATGTGCATTTTTCTAGTTCTGATTGGGAGGCAAAGATTGAGAGAGTCCTAGCTTAACACACCTACTGACAAGGTGTTTTATGATTGAATTGCAGTTGTAAATGATTATTTTGTATTTAGTCTGCCCTAATTGCATAAGTCTCCAGAGTGCATGAAATACATGAAATACTATATAACATACAGATATCTCTTGAACATATATCTACAAGTAGAATTCCTTTCCCATGCCTCTGTCACACAAACTTACCCTGTAGTTAAGGCAAATATACAAGAAAACCGGATTTTTCCTTGTGCTCTACCTGTTGATAAACAACTGATATTGCAGGCTCCCAGGTCAGGATGTAGGACTCTAGATTGAGTCCATGAGATCCATGTCTGAACATGGATTGCTGAAACTCTGCAGTTGCTCTCAGTTTCAGCCGTGCTACATCAAGAGGAAAATTCATACATAAGTTTATCAAATGAATGTGACTTAGGCCTTTCTAGATCAAAGTTGACACCTTGATTTCTTATAGAAACTACAGAAGGGATGTTAGCCAAGAACTGGGAGTAATGTGTATTTTTCTAAAGCTAATTTTTCAAGCAGACAGATAGCTGTGTGTCATACCACATGAGGGTTTGGTGTGGTATTTCAGGGTAAGGTCTGTGTAAGATGTGCTGTCACAATGAGTTACTCAGATTCTTAATATGGAAGCTTAATATGGGAGCTGTGGAATTCATTCATGTGAAAAGTGGTAAGGGACATTAAAAAGAAGGCAGAATGCAGTTCTGTTGCTACCATAGTGTTCAGTACCAGAAAGGAAACCTGTGCAGCCTTGATTCATGTGAAATAAATGCTTTATGGAACCCACCAGGTTCAAACTGCCCTACTGTATTTTCTACACTCTCTACTGTTTCTCTGTTGGTACTGTAGTAATGCCATTCACTTTTGTTCAGCAGAGTCTCAAAAGCATCATTATTAGTTGGATGGGTAATAAATTGAGGATATGTGTTTTATACTTTTCATGAAACTGCCTGCTGTACCATTGAGATGTGTCTGGTGGGTGAATGACATGGCCATTTGATTTTTAGAGGTGATGGAGTGTTAGGGTTAGACATTAGCACTAGACATAAAGGAGAGGAGGGAAGTTAGAAAAATGGAAGATATTTCTGATTTCTTTCACATGTAGATTTTCTAGAACATTTATCACTCTCTGTGGGCACCACACAGCACAATTATGTGGGCTCAAAGACAGAACTTATCACCTATGATCTCCAGGTTCACAGATGTGTCTAGTAAAGAATTTTTAATGTAAGATATGGGGTCAAGGGACCAAAGTATCCATAACTGTATTTCCTATACCTTCATCAATGAAATTAATTCAATCAGCCTTCTCAAAACTACACTGCCATAGGGTTTTACAGTAATATTATTCACCATAGTATTGGAGCTTCATCTTTAAAAGCAACTGTAATTCTTGAGAGGAAATGGGTGACAGTGTTTCCAGATGCATGATATCCAGTTTGACTCAACTGCATTCACTGGTTTATCGCCTGGCTATAATATGATAACATTGTGAAACACAATTTCTATTAAAAGCCTGTGTTTTGAGAAGCAAATGTATTATACTCCAAGTGTAGTGGTTACCAGGAGTAGTATTATTTTTTGTTAAACCATGAAACTTCTTTCTGAAACATCTAACAGAGTGTATAGTAGCTATAGTGTATAAGTGTAACTATATCTAGGACATGTAAAGATTAATATAATTTCTGGCCTTTGTTAATTATTTGTTTGAAGATATTTGACTTAAGATTTCAAGAAAAATGGGACTTATTTTATATGAAATTGAGAAGTATAACTACAATTTTTTTTGAAAGTGCATATGTGAACATCAAATCTATTTGATTATTAATAGTTCAATATAATAGTAATATATAGTTCATATGAAATTTTAATAAATGTGCCAAATTTCTGTTATGTTTAGATAGCTCATCTGTAGACGTTAGTAGTTTCATTATAGCATCAGAAATATCTTTGTAACACTGAAAGTAGTGTACTATATGACAAAACACTTTCCTGAATTTTAACTGAATAACTAAGGTTAAATATGCTGATATTTGGGCATGTGTGTGAAAAAAAAGTCTGAAAGGAGGTTGATTAATTCCTGATTATAAATATGTTAGAAAATCCTGTAAGGGAAAAGAGCTACAGTGAATCCTGACTTTAAGAAAGTCTGTATTCATATCTGTTACAGGTTTCTGTTCAGACTTCAGATGTGAGGATTAAAATAAAGTGTGCACAGTGAACACCACCAGATAATAACAGCCTGACATTCTGAGTTATGTTACAGCTGTGATAGCAAATGCAACTTGTCTTTGGCTTTTGGTACATAAATATGCCCAAATTAAGCTGAAAATTGTAACACATCTGAAAATCAAAATAGAGTTCAATCCAACAGTAGAAAAATGTATGCCTGCATAAATAAGGGCTAAATTTCCCATACCTTCATTGTGTTTACTTCTTTTCCTCACAAATTTTGCAATGCACAACTTGTTTATCTAACACAGCTGCCTCTATGGGATTTGCTTGAGGTTTATACCTCAGGCATCACCTCTGCAAATCCATCACACAGACATATTGATTCCCTATTTGATGGTAACAGCTGATTCTTCACCTGCAGGCATTTTTCTGTAAGCATCTCTTCAGGAAAACTGCAACTAGAATATCAAACTTCTTCTGTATAAGGACAAAATTAATTTGTGTGAAATGATATAAATATTTGCACTTGTAATTCAAGTGGATAGTGTCCAAATAGATATGCAGTTTTCATACTAAAATATTGTTTGATATAACTGTAAAGGACAGAAGGAGAACAGGTCACAGAAGTTTTTTTTAGCTGTCAGTTTTCAATAAGATTATGAACCCTTCTGACCAAAGGGTTTCCTTTTTCAGACTGAAAACTTAAAGCAGCTCAGAAGGCTTGAGACACTTGAGAGAGCCAGTGTTCATGAGCTTGTACTGCTATCAATTGCACCATCCAGAATCTAGAATTTTATTTCAAAAGCTTTTAGTTTTGTGTTTCCAGAGATAACCATAGAAGCGTGAATTGAGTATAAACTGATGCAGTGCTATCTGTGTCAGCCTGAAGACAGGACAAAGCAATCACTCTGAGACTTGATCTGTTTTTTAGGACTACTTTTATGATCTTAAGCTGAAAACTAGTTGTGGTAACTTAAATATAAGTTTGGCTAACTGCTCCACTGTTGTTCACTGCATGGAACAAAACCAAATGTGGATGTTTTGTAAAGGCTTATAATGAATTCTTCTAATAGAATTTGGAAGAGCATGATAGTGAAATTCATAAACTCTGTTTTCAAAAGTAGCACACTTATGGAAAACACTGAAGTTTAAAGCAAATTTCAAGTGCACCATTTCTGGTGATAACCTTTGTCAAAAGGAGGACCTTGGTTTACATCTTAAAGACAGCTTGATTGTTGAAGAAGAATTGTATTTGTAAACTTCACACCAGGTATGTGCTTACCTTATAACTGGATTGCAATTGGACTTGAAATCTAATATGCAGAGTGTGAAATTTTGGAACTATAAGAATTAAACTTACTGAAGTAACAAGTTTTATTGTTTTTTACTTCAGAGATTTCTTTTCTGTGTCTAGCAGACCTCAATGTCATTGTATTGCATCTGCACTCAATTTTACATGTGAGATAGATATAGAACTTCTACTTAGGAAGAAATAGGGGGAATAAAAAAAATGAAATGGAGGCACTTGGTGTGGAGCATCACAAACTGCATCTACTGAAATCACTGGTAAAATCTCTATGGGTGTCAACAAGGACAGGATTTCACCCTCTGTTTGGATGGAGTGGGGTGATGTATGCCATTATGTACTGCCATTATGTATCTCACAGGGAAAAATTTGGTTTAGAAGAGAATTGGATATAAGTATAAACGTTATCTTAATCTTTGTCTGAACAAGGTTTGCTCATTTGGGCCATATGGATAAGGGCAAAGCTGAGGGCCATGTGAGGCACTGGATTATTGTTGTCTGGGATCACTACAATACAATATAAGGTGATACATTTCTGTAGATCATCATGGTCTCCTGTGACCTTCTGATTTATTTTAATTTATTCTAATTTATTCTAGTCTGTCTTTGGAGACAACTGCTTTTGTAAGCTGATTACACTGTGTGTTTAGGTCATACATTTCATGGAATCTTTTTTCTTACTCTTAATAAAAGTTGATAATTGTCGTAAGAGATTCTCAGTTACTCTTGATATGTCAGCATACCACACAAGCTAAGGCTCTTAAGATAGCCTTGTGGTTGCAGGTCAGCAACTCCACCTACAAGCTACCAGATGCAACTGAGAGGTGGTATTTCCTCCAGCAGGCTGTGTGGACAGCTGGGCTGCCAGAACAGGGGAGGAGGCTTGTCTCTGGAGCAGACTCCCTTGAAGCATAGTGAAAATCCAGGTCCAACTTAGTGAGCACATCTTATTGACAAGAGTTTTGTCTGGAGAGTGACTTTTTCTCATTTAGAAGGGTAGTTTGTTTGACACTCATAATTAGTGTACATTTCTACTGTTATTTTTCATTGTAAAGTTTGTGGTTTTAAAGAGGGGAGATAGCTAACTGCTCAACATTCCTATGGACACCATATTGGTTTCCATTTGCACTTATATTTTCTAGTGTTTTCTGGCAGTTTAGTTTTAGATGTCCTAAACAAGACCCTCCCTCGGGTGCATTTACAAGGTCTAGTAAATCATACTGCCAGGAAGTTTTTTGTGCTATTAATTTTAAATTTCCTCCTTCTCAATTTCATTCCATTACCCCAAGTATGTGTTTCCTGTATATTCCAAATAACTCCTTCCTCTTCTATGTGTTTATACTTCTCACATACTTGCGGTAATTGTCTCGATCCAGTTATTATTTCATTACTATGGTCATACTTACCTCTTTTAACCTGTCCTTGAATCAGTTGAGTTGTGACCTTTATCAATCCATGTCTTTAGGTTATCTTCATTTGACTAGGTGCTTCTGATTAAAAGATTCCCAGTATTTCACATTTGTATGACTCTTTCAAAATACTTGTGGCTCATAGAGCACACAATCAGTTTAAGGCAGAAGTTATCAGCTGCTGTTGTAAAAGCTATGTACTACGTGCTAGTTTTTATTGCAAGTCACTTACCATTGGAGTATTTGTGGTCATGCAGGATGTCTAAGGTATGTTTAAACACTGGATAAACATATATTTACCAGCCATCTTTGCCACATTCAGATGTGCCACGTGTAGTAAATATCTTATTACCTTGATGACCTGTAGCTGGATAAGGGCATATGCAGACAGCCTCTTGTGTCTATGAAAGAAGTGTTGTTACTTACTATGCTCTTGACTTGCAAAGCTCTCATCATTAAACACTTCTGTGTTTTTAGTAGGTGGCTTTTTGCCAGATTATATGATGTGTATATTATAGTGCATTGTATCCAAACCCTCTACCCTATTCCCAGATTGTGAATCATTACTTAGCCTTCCAGAGTGAGTAATCTCTGTGGACAACTGAGGTCAAGTCTTGGTTATCCTCCAAGCCAGAGTGGTATGGCATGTGAAAACAGAGATTTTACATCAGTTATTTGCTCTTAATACTCTATACATTAGGGCCTGTGCCTGGTCAGTTTACTCCTGCTGTCATGGGATTTTGGTTCACAGACACTACAATGAGCACCAAAAATATTTTGTTGCAATCTGATACATGTGCACCCAGGAAGGAAGAATGTTGAAGAATGCTTACCAAAAAGTAGTTCTACCTAAGCATGTACTACCTATCCGAGAAGGGACCTCCCTGGTGAAAATATCACACAGAAATTCATAGCATATTTAGAACAACACATTCCAAAGCACAGGTGCTATGATGATGGGCAGTTCTGGAAAACCCTAAGATAGGTAGGTTCCTTAAGCACAATGTGTATGTTTCACAAGGCGTTCTTTTGGTTTTGTTTTGTAGCCTAACAGCAGTGGTCAAGTAGTAGGGAAAGTGCCTGGCCATTTTACTCCAGTTTTGGCACCCTCTCCCCATCACAGTGCGGTGCGACCTGTGACCCTGACCATGACAGATACTAAACCCATCACTACATCCACTGAAGGTGAGGCATCTTCACCTACAGCAACCAGTAAGTATTTCTTTAGGAAACAAAAAATGTCCATCGAAGATTTGATATGATTTCAAATTGAGGCCAGAAAAAGGCGCCTTTTCCTACTATTTGACCAAGTGGGTGCTCATCATTTTACATGGAGAGCAAACATGATCTGACTTCAAAGCTTTTCCTCGCAAAATTTCAACTGATGGATCATGTTACACAAACCAAAGTTTTTGACATGACAACCAAAATCAAAGGGAAAAGCATGCATATTTGACCACTGTTCAAGGAAAAGAAAATGTGTTTTTTCATCTGAGGTGGACATTATTAAGACATTGAGAAGCACACCTGGACAGTAAGGTTTTACAATGATCCACAGATGGAATTCCAAACAGGGACTAAAGAATTTGCTCCTCAATGAACTTTCCTACAGAAATCAAAACTTGTTTTCAAAACAACGCATACTGAATCCGAGCTATGATAATTGCATATTAATATAGGTTGTGTCATTTTTAGCAAAAGCAACTGTTGTTGTTAAAATTGAAAATTTAAAAGAAAATTTTTATTCCTTGTCATTTCTACAAGGGATGGTAGATCCACTGTTTGTGCTTGTTTGTTTGGATTTTTTTTAATAGAAAATAGCCAGCTCGAACTTCCATGTTTTAAACTCTTTACTACACATAGAAGCATGTTATTTGTCCTATTATCTTCAATGGAATTGCAGTTCTAGAAATAAGGACAAATATCTAGACTAATTTCTTCCCTTCAGCATACTCAAGATCAGTGTTGAAAAATGTTGCTTTCTAACTGTGTTCTGCATTTCTCTTGTCCTTGAACTTTTCTTTGGACTTTTTTTTGGACTTGAGATGGCAAGCGTTATCAGCATTTATCAGTGGTGAAGATTTTTAGGAGATACTTCCAGATTCTTGGAGAAAAATCTTACCAGTCTTTAAAAACACTAGTCTCTTTAGGGCTTGTAACATTATAATCAGTTGTTCTAGACCTATTTAATATTTGAACTTCAAATACACTCCCTAACTGTTGATCTGTCATTAATGGAGACCATAAACTGTATCCTTTTCAGGAGCTATACTACTTTAAAATTTTTCATTAGAATCTGAGGCAGAGATGAGATTCAAAGGCATAAAATGTAAAGGAGGAAAACTTTTTAAGCATTTATTATAGAAGGGTAGTAGTGACTTTTGGAAAAACTCCTGCTCAAGTATTAAAAAAAATATATATATAGAGAGAGATTTATGGAAATATTTTATCTGCCCTTTCAGTATATTAGTTTTGTTAAGAGGCAGCAGAGTCTATCTGTAGCCCCACTGATGATTTGTGGTACTGTTTTTGGACCTCTTAAGGAGAGTTAGTTTTAACAGCAAAGTAGAAGCTGTTGCTGTAAACACTTGCACCAAGACAGAAAACTGAAAAACCCTAAGTTCTTATACAGTTTCAAGTATTTGTAGTCTCATGCTACTTTGACATGATTCTGCTTGGCCTGCATATCTCCCTTAGATGAGGTCAGGGTTTCTGACAAAAATAGCAATAGAACACAGTAAATACCAGAAGTATTTTGGGATGTTTTCTGATAATATGACCTTAATTATCATTATAGGTAAGCATACCTAATCTGTACATTGTCCTACCACCAAGGGAGTAATTTAGACTATATTTTCCAATTAAATCATCCCCTAGTTTCTTCTGCAGTCTCTGGGAATCTGAGTAGCTGATTCCTGCTAAACCTTTAGAACATCTCAGCTTAGATACTTAAAATAAGGTTTCCTAATGCTTCCGTAATAGTTTCCAAGTAAATTCTTGCCACTACAGCACGTAACTAATAATAGAAAAAATACTTATGTGCAAATGATACTTGAATGTGGCTGTACTGCCTACAAGACACTGTATAACACCTCACCTACTCAGGGTGTTATGATTTTCAGAAAACTGGAATAGTCTATCTCCTTGGTAAAGGCATTTGGCACTGGATTGGTAACTGTAAGAGCATAAATAATGAAGAAATATAGATCGTTGATGAAGAAAATAACAATAAAATGAGATATCATGTCCCTTTGGTATATAAATTATGTATGAACACATATAAACTATATTATCAGTCAAAACGTATTATCAGTCCTAACAGGTCAACCACACAGATTACTAGTATTAACTTAATGGGAAAATCAATACTAAATGTATTTTATGGCATAGTTTTCCTTTTATTTGCACTGACTGAATTATTGGTTTAAAATATATAGTTATATATTTATATAACTTGGACAAAAAATTACCATTATTATTCAGTATGATAAATTGGAAAATGACTAGCACTGCTTTTCATTCTGAAGTGCTATAGCAGAATTTTTAGTACTGAAAAAGAACATCAGGTTTTAATAATGTTTGGGGAACCCTGTGGCCTCCATCATAATTTCCTTTTAATAATTACTTAATTCTTACAGCAGTTTTTCAGTAAAGCCTTTTTACAGTATAAAGATTTTTTTTATTATTTTTTAAAATGCTTTTTTAACATTTTCTTGTTTTTTTCTGAACTTAATATTAGCAGGCCAGTTTAGTAAGTACTCTCATCTAGTTTCTCACTGACATGCTTGTATGAGTCTGTCCAGTTTTAGTGATATTGCTACTAGGTCTTTGCCATTTTTCCAGCAAGTTTCCAGGTTGTGATTGCTACAGATTGCTCCATACTGCAAAGTTGAGCAAGACCACCTAATTTATTTGATAAGTGCCACTAAAAGATATGAGAAGGTAACACTTTTAGGAGTTAGAAGGAGAGACCAGACAGGAATTTGTCCTACAGGTAAAGGATCCTTCTCTGTAACTAATTCCAGCATCACTTGACGTTGTATTTCTCATCAGAAATGGATTTCTTCAATCTTCTGTAGCAGGCAGCAAGAGAATTATTTTAGTAGCCCCCCTCAGAAAATACTGTTTTCTAATATACGGCGAAGTTGAATATTTATTATTATATTGCACGGTAAGAATTAGCTCTCTTCTTAGGAAAATATTAATCAGATTATATCCCATTACTGCAAAGATTCATTTCATGCCATATAAGTAAACCAAACTTCTTATTCTAATTTATGTTGTTCTTTTACAGTTGTTTGGTGTTTTCTTGGCAAAAACCGGCCTTTACAGAAATAAAAATAATGCAGTCATGAATATTTTCTCTCAGCATGGTGATTCCACAGTCACTTTAGATTGGTATAATGGAGATTAAAAGGGTGATTAGTTCAAATAAATAAATACCTCATAATTTGAAAAAAAAAAAAAATAATCAAAGGACCTACTAATGTCAGGAGATATTATGATTAACACATGCAGCTTCCATTGAAGTTTATAGGAATTTGCACATGCCTTTCCAAATCTGGTCCAATATTTCTTTTGCTTTCTCTTAAAGAAAAGCCAAAGACACATCCTATATATTGCAAAATCATAACTCTGGATCTCTCATATTTGTACTGTACCTGCACAAGGTAATAGATATGATAGGTTGGTTTTTTTATCAATATGTTTTGTTCTTCCTTAATCAGCCTACACAGCCTCAGGCACATCCCAAGCCAATCGATATGTGGGACTAAGCCCAAGAGACCCATCCTTCCTACACCAGCAACAGGTGGGCAAGTTTCACATAGGTGTAATGATATAGAGAAGCTTTTGTGGTATTACCTTCCTACGTGGTGCCACTGCTGTCTTGGATTAGACTAAAATCTTGAGGGTTTCAATATTTGCCACGTGAAGATGAAGTTTATTCAAAACAAACTCAACGCTTTAAGAAATATCAATTTAGCCTATTCTTAGCCTATTCTTTGTTTCTTGTATTAGGAGCTCCTTAAATCTGTTTCTTTCAATATTTTATTTTTCAAGAGTTCATACTTGTTTAGCCTTTAATAGGATTTAAGAGGATTTTAAGAAGTAGAACGAAGTATTTAAGAAACATATGCTAATTTCAAAATCAGTTTAAAAAAATAAGCAAAACTTTCAAAGCGAAAAATACAGTTTATTATTTTCAAGTTATTTTGTTTCCCTTTCCTCCAGATGTTTAACACATTTCTTCATTTTAGTTTTAGATCAGTTATAAAACCAAATTCTCAAGGCAACACATCATCATTTCTAGTGTAATAGGTTTAAATTGCTCTGCTGATTTCAAATGTGATAAACCCACGTTTTTGTTCTAGTTTCTTACATCATTTATATTTCAAGTATCATTTTAAATTTCACATCTCATTAATGCTGTAAATTTAATGCAAATGAAGTGTTTACCCAAACTGTGAAAATATAGAGCTGAGATTAATGATGGCATACAAATAAATTAGCTGCAGTCAGTAGCAAGGCCATGCACATACAGAAATGGTATATTACAAAAATAAATTCAGGCCCTTTACAATTTTAATGTACTTTATGATGTGTGTTTGTGTTCCTCTAAGATCTTAACAGTAGAGGACTTTGAAATTCACAGCATGTAAAATATTACAAGGAGCAAAGCTGAATGTATCAATAAGAAAGAGGGTGTTAAATTGGCCTTGGTATTTGTTTTACTATATTTTTTTTTCTCAGACTTGGGTTCCTGTCAGCAGTTTATGTACATTTTTGCATTATTCAGGAAAACCTACCTGTTCTGCAGTGTTGAGATATAGCTGACCTGTGCTTCACCTGAAACTCCCTGTGCAAGGAGGCATTATGTCCATTTTATAGGTCACCATATGCAGAGTTCAGAAAAAATCATAAAGATGATAATTTATTCAAAATAGCTGATGCATTGCCAACTATTTTTTTAGCTAGTAATACCTAAATTCAAGCATCTGTACACTTTTATGAAGATATGTAATGACTATTTGTGGGTTTTCTAGGCATTAACTTCTTAATAACTTTTCTGGCATATTGTTTTGTTGCATTTTTTCTAACTTCTCAAATATCTTTTTTTATGAAATGTGTGATAATTACTATAACATTTTTTTAAAGATACGCAGCATATGATTATTGCTTTTTGGAGCACACCCAACACCTCTCTTATGCATGGTGAATGTAATTTGTGGAGTTTTTATGAAGTCTTATATAGTATTCATGGAAATGTCTCTAACACCCTTTTATTTAGGGATGTGAAATAACTTTTTTCCCCCTCTGTGTTTCTGGACACAATTTTTTCTGCAGACTGCTCCTGTTTAGGCCTACTCTCCCATCCAAGCTCGTTGAAAGACTTCTAAACTTCTCTTCACATGCCAGAAAGTAGTAGAAGCATATTTAACTTTCTCCTGGCTGAATTTTGACATATCAATTGCTAATGTTTTGCATCTTCTATTAATTTTTGTCTTTGTGTAGATCAAAATAGATTTCAAAATCTCAGCAGTGTCTTTGGAACATCAGAGTGAGAGGGATCTCAAAGGTCTTTAGTGTTTACATGTGTTGTGTATGATACTCCCTTTCATGGTAAAATATGGCCAAAAGGCTTAAAGGGAAGGGGAAGCTAAGTTAGCTCTCACATACAGTTCAGAAGCAGAAAAATTACTTAATGCCACTGTGTTAAACTAATGTTCTCCTTTCTAAAGTGTATTGCTTCATAGTCTTATTATATTGATCTAAGAGCATCAATTGGTGACCAATGAGCTATGCAGTATATTTAAAAATATTAATGTTTTATTGTCTTTGCTCTTATCTCACTATTCGCTTCTAACATATGCAATGGACATATCTATGTTTGCCTGAGTGTGTTTGTATGTGTATGTGTGTATGAACGCCTATACATATGTAGAAAATTAAGGAGCAGTATGTTGAAAACCATCTGAACAGAATGCTTAAAGCAGAAAGTTTCCAGATGGATAAGTATGAAATCTAACTAATGAATAGTTACCTTCACTCAATTCTAAAGCTGACATGCAGAGATGATAGACTACATGTACATATATATATATATGTATATATGTATATGTATATGTATATGTATATGTATATATATATGTATGTGTATATATATGTATATATGTATATGTATATGTATATGTATATGTATATGTATATGTATATGTATATGTATATGTATACGTATATATGTATGCACACACATACGTGCTACCCAGAAAATGAGGTAGAGCACTGAAATTGTCTAAACAACTTTAACAGAGCAAAGGTTATCTTTTGGTAAGGCGGAAATGGGATTGATTTACTATGTCCTTTCATTACAACAATTTAAAAGCAACCACTCTACTTGTGGCAGATTTTAAATGCATTTACTTTAAAGCAACCCCTGATGAATGAAAAGAAAAATGAAGGGGTATGTGAAATAAGGCAATTACTCATTTTGTATTAATGGAGAGAAATTTTCAATTAGAAAGCCAGTGGTTTTAGTTCCAGAGTGGTCTTTTAAACATTCCCCATACCCTGTAATGCAGAGTGACCCCTTAAGAATAAATATTATCACCAGTACCTTTTTTATTTCATTGGAGGAGTCTTTATGAAGATTTATTCTCTCTGGTTATGAGAAATATTGGCGTGTACCCTTGAGTTCTTTTTGTTGCTGCTGAAAAGAACTATTATGTAGCCCATTTAAGTTGCAGTAACTGAAATAAATTTAAAAGTTACGCATGTATTTTGCAACATGTTCACATGGAGTCCTGGCAAAGTGATAGCTTCCTAGAAATTCCAGTAAACAATGTATAGCACAATACACATGAAATACTCATATTTAGATGGGAAGCACTGAATAAAACTTTGAAAGATAATGCAAAATAGGGCCAGTGGCAGAATTTGTTGGCTTTACTGATCTGGATACTGTGAAATTGTGATGTTATACGCATTACTTAGCCTGTAACATTCATAGTTGGAAAGACCAGATTCTAATATAGAATTATAACTATACAGTCAACTTTCTGATGCACTAGCTGGTGGGTCTCACATTACTTGCCTTGAAATCACAGGTATTTCTATGCTGTGGCATGAACAGTTACAAAAAATACATTTTGCTTCAGTGACATTTGGAGAGTCTTAAGTATCTTGGCATTTTCTTGTAAAAAATCATATCAGACCTCCTCTGTCTGTTAGAAATTATTAGTGATCACTTGTTTTTCTTTTTCTTTGATTCAGCATTAGCTTCTGAGTGTTGTTAAGTGTTGATAATGCAACTGCAGAAAGAACACCATGGGAGAGGGCAGGGGACAGGATCAGAGCTAATACCTGAATGAGAAAATTTTTCTTAATTTTACTATTAGTCATCGGTGGAAGTATTCTCTAAATACCAAATCTACTGATCACTATTCTTTATCTGTGCTGAGAAACATCCTAGCTGAATTAAACAAAAGAAAGGTTGGATAATCTTTGCAATTATATGGGTGAACCTTCTTCCCCCACTTAATTTGAATTTATTGAAGATTTGTGGTTTCTAAGCCTCGACTAGAGGAAAAAAGCATCAAACCAACAAACTGAGGAAAGTCAGTCAAATTCAACTTTCTATAAGTGGACACAATTTCTTGCCAGATTATAGTTGTGTCTGCATTCTTTTGGCTAAGTAACTTTAACGGCAAGATCATTAGTTCAGTAACAAAATTTTAATGAGCAGGATTCTCATGGTTATGTGATGACATTTCTTTAGCGTCCTGTGTCATGGTTCTCCAACTTAATGGATTTATTATGGTATTAAAATGACAAACACTTAGTCAAGTTATGTTGTTTCTGGCAATAATGCTAGAAAGCTTCCAGAAATGCTAGTCATATACTTTTCCTGTGTAAAGAGTTTAAAAAAATAGATGGATGGATGGATGGATGGATGGATGGATGGATGGATGGATGGATGGATGGATGGATGGATGGATGGATGGATAAAAACATAGACACGTACATTTATTGCAAGTGCAGATGAATGGTATCATAAAAAATAAGGTTTCCATCAGAATGAATGAAATAAATGCAAGGTTTTTGTTCTTGACCATTTAATATTAGTGAACCTCTGGGCCTTGTATGGATGACTCTATTTTTAATTGCAAAACATGAAAAAATAGAATAGCTGTTAAGGTTGTTAACAATAATCTCTTGAACATTCCTATCACTGTGCTAACTAATGCTGGCCCAATTGCTGAGGAGTTAATGAACTCTTCCAATCTTTGCACTGATAAACTCAGTGGCATGGTTTTCATTACAACTTGAACTCTCTGGATATGGTGTGTTGTATTCATGATTTTCACACAGATTTTACAATTATGAGTGAGACATTTTCAATATACATAGCAATAAGATCTCCAAATTGATCAGAAAACTATAGATAGCTTTTTATTTCCTACAAAGGCCTTCCCTGTCTCTTCAGTAGAAAGTAGGATCCATTCTTACCAGATGGATCCTTTAGAAACTGAGCTGCACAGTTCAAAATGTAGTTCTCTTTTACTATTAGTGTGAAAATTGTGAACTTAAGTGTCCACTGAACACAGAGTATTTGTTTACGAAATGTTTTGGGTGGATGTTACTTTTGCATTCAGCAGCAGGCTGAAAGAAGAACACAGGCGGACTCCTAAAGAGAAGTTGTCAGGAAAGTCAGGAAACAGGTTATCAACACTTAGCCTGTTCTTATTGTGTCCCTTATCATAATTGACAGTTTGACGTAAAACTGGGTCACATGATTGCTAGGGAGGTATGTAAATGGCTAAGAGGTCACCTTTCACATATGCTTGCTGGAAAGGAAACACATTTAAAGGAAGTTTCAGTCAGAACAATGGCAATATGCAAATGTTAAGTTTTGTGGGCTTTTCTCAACTAACAGAAGCTATAGCGGTCTCCTATTACACTTCCCAAAATAAAATCCTTCTTCCACTGGATATCAAAGAAACTTGAAATAAATGTTAATCTTAGCCATTCTTTAGATTCAAGACTACAAAAACTACTTATATACTAACCCCTAAAAAATATTCATACTATGATTAAAGATTGGCTGTGGATTTTTAATGTATGTGTGATTTGTATACTTAAAATGCTGCAGGATGGTTGTGTTTGCAAGGTGCTGTTTAAACTGTGAAGGCAGCTATAGTAAAATCTATCACTTGTGTAGAAATTCACATCAGTATGTCTCACAGTTCTGGAAAGTGCAAAGCAAAATCAGTTTCCTGGCATTTTACAGAACAGAAGCACCTGGTCTTTTGCCTTGCTTGTCTCCAGGTCTGTGTCCACTTCCAGGCTTGTGTCCCCTTCCTGTAAAATGTCTGAGGTGAATGAGGGAGTTGAACTGCCTCTCAGGAGAAGTGCATGATGTGGGCTTTGTGCTCTCTGCTGCTCTATGAGTGCAGCAGTGGGGGTGTATCACAGGTGTAAGGGCAGAGCTTAGGATCCAGGACTAGGAGAAAGCCTAGGCTGCCTGTGAGGATTCCTCATCTACTGCAAGGCTAGGCATCCTTTTCCACTTCAAGATATAGACTCATCCTCTTTATTTTGTGTCTAAATGTGAGATAAATAAGAAAATCATTAATAATATTTTGATAATGGAAGATGTTATGGTAGTGAGGTTCCTGTGGCTTGCCTTGCTAAAAAACTACAGGACTGAGGACTGAAGGTTAAGTCTGTTCAATAGCCTTCTAGGAAAGACGTTTCACCATGTTATATATCAAGTCAGGTCATTTATTTTTCATTCATGACATTCACTTGAGAAAATTAGTAATGGTTTTAGCAGTTATTATATATATCCTGGGAGCCATTTCTTATATCCCTCTACTGAGGAATGTAAGTTTTCTCAAGTAATTTCCTTCCTCTCCTCTTCACATGTCCTGCAGAGAAACTCTTTTAGATGGCTTGTACTGGGTAAGAGTGATTGTAACTTCTCATCTCCATCTTACATTGTGGCTTGATTTTAGAGGTGCCTAGGTTACTCTGAGGAGAATAACTAGATACAAAGCTTTCAGTATGACTCCAGATGACATATAGCACTTGAAATGCTGTAATGAATTGCCTTATGTCCGTCCAAAGCTTGGTACTCATGTCGGGTCTGTGCACCCAAGCTTTCCCTGCTGAGCTGTGTGGCCATCCTCCAAAGGCAGCCTCCCACTGCTGCTGTAAACAGACTTCTTCCATCAAATGGAGCCCAGGCTTACAGAGTTCCATTAAATTCTACAGTATTTTTACCCAGAAACCACTCAACACATGCACAGGATGTAGAAGACGACTTTGGAAGTTATATTTCTAAATCTTAGATGTGCAGAGATCTTTCAATAGGAGTCACTTGGGAGAGGAAGTTTTAGGTGAGGGAGATTTAAAAAAAAAAAATATAAATTCCAGGCAGGTTAAATTTTAAAGATAGTGGGACAGCTATGTGATCCTACTGAGGAGTGTGGAGCAGCAGTTTTTAACATTGGGAAGGTGTATTTCAGTACAACTAATACAGCCCTGGGCTTGTCACAGAACCAGTTGTCATGCAAACCAGTTGTCAATACTGCAAGCATGGCACAGTTAGTTCAGTGAATAACACTGCAGTACCAACTGTGACTCTTATGGAGCATGAACCTTCATATAAATGTACATGTATGTGCCTACAGCTTAAATATAAAATGCACATGTTGCATTATTACCTTTGCAGTATTTGGATGTATGTGGATTGAGGCACACATGACTATATACAGTAAGAACCATGTTATTACTAACATTTATGAAATATGTGCTTTGTGGTGTTTTCTTAATGATAAATTTAACACATTAACTGTGTGTGAGAAAGGTCTTCATACAGACTGGGGGAAGAATACAATGATTTAGTGCAGAAGCTAATTTACTAAAATGCAATATATCAGCCTCTTACTGTATTCCTCAAATGGCAAATGCAATTAGGTTCTATATACCGAGCTAAGTGCTTATCAGAGTTCTGAGTTAGACCTAAGTGAATATAATAATTTAGTAACACTAAGTTTGTGATTTTAGTATATTTTTAATGGTTCTAATTAGCCAAAAGGCTTTTATTCATAGATTTCGTATTTTGTGAAGAAGTGAAAGAGGGAAATGGATGGGAGTGTTTAACCTTTCAGTCTTTTATTTCAGCTGTGAGTTTTTATAGCTAAGTTATGAATCTTTAAAATATGCATTTGTAGTGAAGATGATGACATCGTTAAGGATAATAGCAGGAATATGTCTACTGTACATTGAGTAACTGGGCTGGCATATTTTATTATGTTTTCATTATTAAAATCAGGCTTAGGATCCTGTTTTGTATAGTGACTAAATCAAATGTTTACTTATCCATTTCTTTAAACATGTTTAATATATTATTCACAGTTACCTCTAGCAAACTTTTTAACTGCATGTTTCCTTTTCTGGTTAATTTCATGTGGTTTAGTCATGCTTTTAATGGCCTTTAGAAGGTCCCTTGGAGTTCTTTAGATAACAAACAAGAAACAATCCCTATGAAAACATCAAAGACTAACATTTCCATTTCTCAGACCTTAACAGCAGGAAGCTTATTAGTCTAACAGCCAGACAGGGTCAGGTTTGCAATATTGTCTTGTCCTCAGCATTTGTATTTTTCAGGAAAAGACTGCAATAAATTGTGCTCCTGTAAAAACAGTTTATTGTAGTTTGTTTGCTGTAGCCTGTGCTATCTCAAGAATGTGAACATGGATAGAGAAAAATAAAATGCATTGAATGCATTTAAACTGACTAACACTAACGTCAATTAAGAGTGTTTAATCATATATAATTGTACAGCAATTTATATAAACATGACTATGCAGAGGATAAAATGTATGTTTTCTTCAGAAGCCAGATAATCTCACTTACTTAAGCTTAAAAATAAGCAGTATATATTTTCAATAAATCTGCTAATGCTGTTGGGCAGCTGTTAAGTAAACAGATCTACCAAGGGTTGCTTGAACAATCTGTGAAGGCAGAACTGATGATTTGAGGATCTGGGAAGAATTTGTTTCAGCTAATATTTAGTACATTCTTCATTATATTAAAATGCAGTAAAGTATTTTAAATTCTGATTTTCTGAATCTGAACAAGATAAGATTATTTTATCACCTCTTGCTAAGTAATACCATTTTTAGTAATACTAGATTAATAAACTTCAGTTAAAAATACCTTTACTGTTCTTAAATAGAAAGATAACAGCAAACAGTTTGTTTTACTTTGGCAAATTTTCTATAAATTGCATGTCTTCTATGTTTCACAAAAAGCATGCTAGAAGATACTGATCATATTTACCTTACTCAACACACATTACATAGAGCATTGCTTAAAAAGCCAGCATAATTATTTCCTTTCATAAAGTATCGCACTATTGATTATTAACATTTCCTTTTATTCCAGCTCAGTTTGTAATCTAATAATGGCTAATTGTTATGTGCTACACACTAGCTACTCTTTTATGCTTTATTAATAGAGGATCATATTAAAATAGCATTATAGTAAACAAGTCTATAGGCATTTAAGTTATTTTTCTTTGTTTTATTTTTAAAGTTACTTCTTGGGAAAGTAAGACTTTTGCCATGTACAGTACTAGTTTGCATGTATTCATTTAAATACTAAAAACTGTAGTATGCTCGATCCATATCTGACTGCTAGGTTTCAATTGACAGCTGAGAATTTGTGACTGGACCATGAATCAAAACGGCAGGCATTTATACCCCAGTGCCAGTGAGGATACATTGGGAATTACTTGGCAAAGGTAACATTTTAATTATTTCCACCCCTACACTGCCTCTAAAAAAGTTTCATAGAACGACAATATCTGTTTTAGTGGGCCTCCAGAGGTATATATGTGGCAGCATTATGATCAAAATATGTGTGTAACATTTCTCCTAAATGCATTCAGGTTACCATTCATGTGAGCTGACTTTAGACCGTCCCTTAATGTAACACCTGAAATAACGTTATGCTGCCCCATGGAAAGGGTTTGTGAGTTGAAGGAAATACTGGTCTGAGGCTTTAAAAATGCCATTTGCATTTACGTTTTGAGGACCTTAGAGGTTAACAGAAAGAAAATGGTGCTGTTAGAGGTAGAGATGAGTATAATAATAAATGGCTGAGATGGTGGTTGGTTTTGGGTAAAGAATAACTATATTATTTCTTACCAATTGGCTGGTGTAGTTTTAGGTCACTAACTTATGCCTGAAGGTAAGATATAAACCATTTTATTTTTCAACTAAATAACAGAGTAATTAAGAATTATTTGCAAAAATTTAGTTTCTTTTTCTATGAGCCCCCCCTCTCCTTTCCCACACCAAATAAACCAAACAATAAACTCCATTAACCTTTGATACGTTATTAATTTATGAGATTAGCCATTTTAGATGGCTAATCCACTTGTTATATAGTGGATTGTGGTAACTGCAGAAAGTGTATATTTATCTAAATAGGAATATAAACAAATCAACATAGTTTTGATAAATCAGTTTTCACCTTTTTCATATACAGGATTATCTGCAGCACTCAACATTTAATGAGGGTTGTGCATATAAAGCTTGTGCGTTGGGAGTCTACCAGATGAAGTATTAGCCACACAGTCGTGAAATAATTTAATTTTTTTTTTTAAATTTATGTGTACATGAAAATATTCGTACATCTAAATAGTTAGTGTAAGTATGCGTGTGAGTGAAATTTATATGTATTATGCACAAAATGCCTTTTGATGCATTGTACTGACAGTAGTATGGATTGCTAGAAGTTTTGGAACTTTTGAGAATCAACTTTGTAATTACTGAATTTGAAAATCTGTGCTATTTACAAATCTGAAGTTTATTTTTTTGTTTGTTTGGGTTTTTTGTTTTGTTGTTGTTGTTGTTATTGTTTATGTTTTCCTGAAGAAATGTTTTAAATCTGGAAGAATTGTGGTGGTAAAATAAGGCCTTATCATTTTTTCCCTTATATATTAAAAAGTACAATGGAAAATTAGCTAATGGATTCACCTCATCTCCTTAAGGGCTGTGATTCACATTACAAATCCCCATAAGGCAGTAATTGCCAGAGTTTTCAATGTACTGCCAATAGCGAACCCAAACTGAGCTTTTACAGCACAGAGGGGATGATTTATTCTTCTGCTACAAAGTGGCATTTTTAAGAGCATTGACAGGCATTAGAAAATTACATCACAACAACCTGTCTAGAAGCATCTTCACATGGTTTTAATCAGTTGCCACTTGAACCCTGTTTAAAACAATGCCAGTTGCACTGATAGAAGCACAGTCCTAGAAGAGTTTGCTGAATTCTGTTTTTCCAGTACCATTGTGCAACACCCTGGGCATAAATTGTGGAAAGAAAGGAAAAGTGGGGGAAAACATTTCTGTGTGATGATCAAGAAAACTGGTGGAGAATAAAAGCCTGCTCTGTGATCCATTCACTGTTATAGACCACACTGCTCTTCAGATCACTCGCAGAATGTTGCCTTGCTGCTGTGGCTGTACCAACACACATGAGCACTGCCAGAAGAGCTAGGGCATAAATTCAACCATGGGCATTTTGTTAGAGGCCTAGGCTATGCCACTTGCTCTTGGATTATGCACAGCCCTGAAGGACAAGGAAATAAACTGTTCTACCTAAGCAGATAGTTTTTGAGTTTTTGTTTTGGCTTTTAGTTTTTGTGTTCTGAAATATGAAATTCTTCAAATCCCACAGAAGTGAGGACCTAAGAAGACAAATTATACCTGCACAGGCTAAGGAGTAGTGAGCCTTACTAATGCTAAAACTAATTTTAAAAAACTGAGAATATATTGCAAAAGTAATTGTCATATGTTGGTAAAGAAATATATTCCAGTCTAGACAAGTTTCTTCAGCTCCAAATTGTTGGATAAATGCTTGTGATTTCCTTAGATCTGCAAAGCTTGTTTTGGTTGTGCTCAATTTTACCTTTTACATCAGGATTTTGTGGTTAAATGTACTGATTTTTCAGAAGTATCACTGACCTCAGGCAGGTGAAACAGTTTGCAGTCCCTCAGTGTTAGCTGCCCTGTCTCTACAGATATCAGGTAGTAGAGAGGTGAGATTGGAAGCTTTGTCATCAAGTATTGTTGGTGAACCACACCTTATAAGCTCGAGGAAAGTGAAAGAAGAAAGCCTTCTGTTATTTCTGTGTTCTTTGTCTTATTAATAGTTGCCTGTCTGTCACACCTCATGGTAGGTATAATACATAAATTTCAATTTTTTGTTTGTTTTGTTTTGTTTCCTTAGAAAATTATGTATCTGTAGTCATTTAAAATTCAAGTATAAGACAGTCTATATACAAAGGCTGAACTTTGCATAAAATTAGAGAATATGAATAAAACTAAACAAAAAGGGACCAACAAGCCATGAAAACTGATACACCATTTTCTACAAAAACAGAAGACTGCAGGGAATAGTGATAGCAAAAAATAGATTAATACTCTGCGCAGCTGAATTCAACATTCTAGTATCTTTAAAGGAAATACTTATATTAAACATTCAGTGAGCATCTTAAAAAACCCAAAGTATAACGGAAAAATACTCCCTCCAATTATTAGGTGTTAGAATTAGTAATTTTTACTTTGCTCCTCATACCCAAACTATCTACAGTTTTTGTTTGTGTTGGTTTGATTTTTCTTTGCTTGCTTAGAATATTTATGTATATATATAAATATATATTTATACAGTATATATATATATATTGTCTTTATATATTCTTTCTTTATATATTCTGTCTCTATATGACTTTTTGTATTTATTAGGAAATGTATTTAATTATGTCTGCTGAAATGCCATTTAAACACATCAAGAGAAATAAGTTCTCCAGTACTTTTATGATAATTTAGGTAATTTTTTTGGTGCACATGTGAAGAACATACTCAAAAGTATTAAAAAACCCCAAATCTTTATTTTTTTTATAATTGCAGTTCTGTTTTCCTAGAGACAGAAGGTGAAGGAAAGCTGTGAAAATCTGTAAGGCTCATTTAGAAAAACAGTCTCAGTCACTATGTGAGGGCAGAACTGCATGCAAAAAGTACACTTAAGAAACGAGTGAGAGTGACAAAAAGTGGGTGTGTGTGTTTGAGGCTGATGGCATGAGTTTGATCCTAAGTCTAAGCCACTCATTACACTATTGATGGTATTTCTTGTATAAACACTCACAAAAGCCGGCAGGATGGATCTTTCCTGCACCATGTGAAGTATTTGCAAGTCTTCCACAGACTGCTATCAACTTTTCATTGCCAGAGTGTACATTTTACCTCAGCTATTGACAAATGTATTTTTATTTATATTAATTCTTTTAGAAATCATTCTGCTTTAACTGTTTAACATTACCTTTACCCTATCCAGACAAATGGAGTAGGCTAGAATTTTATACTTTCAATCTGCTATCTTGACACATCAGCACTGTACAACAGCTGTCTCATTCGTGGAGATGCTGAGGGGAGCTCTGTTCTCAGAGTGCTGAATTTCTTTCTCAGCTGTAGCTGTGGGGTATTCAGCATTCCAAGCATCATTTCTTCCCCCCCCCTTCTGCCCCCCCCAGCACCACTGTGTGTTTGTGCTAACAGTGCTGATAAGGCAATCAAATGGGATAATATGGTTTGTGATAGTCAGAGGGGAATCGAGAATGGGTGCATATTGCTTTTGTAGCACAATATCTTGTACATGTTGGGTATTGAGAAAACATATAGCTAAATTACACAGTCAGCAGTGTGTCTATAGAAGCAGATTTTGGCAAATACAGACACCTGTTAGAGGAGTAGTTCATACACTCTGACCTGTGTCCCTCTCTCATTCCTCTCCCCAGCAACAGTAATAAAAGTACAATTTCATTACAATTTAAGAACAAAAAGGCTGAAGTTTCCTGATTGTAAAAATATTCAAAATATTCAGAAAGAAAAATCTAAAGATTTCTTATCTTTATCAATTTAAATCACTTTCTCTAATAGTTTTGCCTAACTCTGTAATGCAGAAAGATGTGCAGAACATTGTTTCCTCCCCATCCAGGGAAACGTCTTCTGAACACTTCCTAAGAAATTAGTTGTATTCAAGCCAGACTTGCATGCTGCCATCCCACAGGAAATGGGTCAGCAATCCATTAAGATGCCATTAGATAATCTAATTTGGAACTTAATCTCTAAATTAACCATGCTCCATACTTGAAGCATATTTGAGAGACAGAAAAAAAGTTTATGTTTGAATCGATAGGGGAGCCGAAGCGTGAAGAAGGCTGTTTGTTTTTTCTGTAGCTGTGGTCACGTCTCAAGCTGTCTGGTAACCAGGAGAAACCAGACATGATGTAATTCCAGATTGAACTTGAACTTCAGGGACTTAGAATGGGGGAACAATGGACCATAGGAATCAATAATGTCCATTTTCCACATGATTATGTTTGGAGCTTTAACTTAAACTTCATGGGAGAAGAGACAAGAACGGCAGTGTAACCAAAATGAATGAGTAGATCTAGAAGCAAGATGTTAAAATAAAGAAAACAACTTCAGTAATAATTTTTGAGTAGCACTGCAGATTCCAGCAGGATTAGAAAAGTTCTTGCTCTGCAGTGAACTGGTTGCCTGTTCTGAGATCTCTTTGTTCACTTAGGTGGGACAAACTTAATCTTATGTTTCCTGTCAGATGATTTTTGGCAGCTGCTAGGGAAGGAGGAGCATATTATAGAGAATTCCCAAATGTAAACTGTATCTTTAACCCCTTGATTTTCCAGCTTTCTACTTCTTTATCTTATTTTCAATTGTTTCTTTTGAATCAGAATTGGTTTGGGGTTTATTTTGTTTGCTTGTTTGTTGCCATTAGGATCTTCTGCATTATTATTTAGTCATGCTAATTTGATAAACTTGTAGTTATATTTCTTTAAAAGTGCTAAAGTAAAAATTGTTATAGTTTGAAATGGAAATAGTAATATTGTGGAAAAGAAAAATGTTGTGCAGGTGTATAAAGTTGAGAGTCAGTTTTTCATAGGCAACCCAGTGGGCTCTGGTAACCAAACACATGTTCTCCATGGTTTGGCTTGACTCGGTCACAGCATCCCTCTCTGTGCAAGGGTATGTTTAAAACCCTCTGTTAGCCCTGTTTCTGCACCAAGTTCTCATAATTGAATAGTCCAAACCAAGCACAGCATGGATTTGCACCATTTCTCTGGGCCCTCCCTCTGTTGTGGGTATTCTTTGTTGGTAATGTGCTCTGTAGCCTCTTCCTGATCTTTGCATACCTTTTTGTGCTACACTGCCACGAAAAGAGGTCTGTAGGGAATAAAAGAAATAGTATTCTTATAGGAGATTTCCCTCTTCCCTCCCATGGGCATAAATCAGTAGGTCTTTAACTCCTCCATCTGCTAGATGTGGTATGTGTCTGCTAAACTGTAAAAGTCATTCTAAACTAACCTGAGGTACCCTTAATGCATCTCTTGAAACAAGTGCTCAGCTCGGAGGTGAAATTTGGCAACTGTTTACCTATGGATGCCAGTGCAGAATAGTAAAAGAAGCACCCCATTAAGTAGATGTTGGAAGGGTAGTTATTCTTTAGTCAGGAAGGCAGAAGTGGGAATTTAGCCAGGGCACTAAGGGTAACTAAATTGCATTTCCAAAGTTCTTATGATCCAAGTATTTTCCAGCGGTAAAACTCCCTGTATTTATGTCGGCAAACACTGACTACAGAGATAGATGTGCCTTGCTTGGTGGCTTATATTGCCACTTCACTCAACATTGGAGACATTTCTACCTTTTCCATCCAGACTGAGTTTGCAGGATCTTCTCTACCTTCTGTAAGCTAGTGAGTTCATGCACATTATAGGAAAGCTGCAAGATGGAAATACTTCTTTAGATGTACTTTCTGAATGGTAAAATACAGACTTCTGAAACTGTAAAAGAAAGATAGTAGTAACTGGTGGAAAATAATAATCTGAAAGACCTCTGCATTTACTCAGGTCAGATTAGATTTATTTTTTATTGCATTTAGTTAATTGTTTAACATTATTATACTCTTTATGTTATTATGACCTCCAAAGTGGACTGTATATACATATAATGTAAGCATTACTTGTGGTCCATTCCAGTAATATTTTAATCAGAGGTTCTTGAAATAGCAATTATTATCTTTAAGAGGAAATCATGGCAGAAATCTTGATTGAATTAACATCTGGAAACTGTAATGGAAAGTGTAATGGAGAATGTTAACCCTGTAGGATGCTTGCAGGATTTTCCTTTGCTGTTTTATTGCATTTTAACAGATAAATACATTATACTTCCTGTGGAAAGAGAGGGAACTGATGACTGTATGACATATCTGATAGTCTAGCTATGGTGAAGAAAAAACTGCTGCCAGTGGTGAAATTACTTAAAAATGTAATACCCCAGGAAGGTGGTCCTGCGACAAAGATGGATACAAATCTCACAACAGACTCTCAAGGTGCTTCTCATGTAATTTCTTCAAAAATTAGCCTTGAGCAGTTTTTTAGGTCTCACTTCATGTTTCAATGGAAAGGCATTTATATGATAACTTCTGCCAGCAAATGGATAACAGGTTTTCCTCAGGAGTAGGATGGAGTGTGGGGTAGACCTGCTTTATTTCACTCATGCAATACAAAGATTTCTTATTTGAAGGAGAAGCCATGTGGGCATCCTATTATCTTCTGCAAGGATAACCACCTTGTCTCTGTCCTGAGTAATGTAAAGAATTTTGGATCCCTGGTTGGGGTACTTGGAGCAGAGAAGCACAGCATTACTTCTGGTTTTGAGAAACCAAGTGCTGAATTTTAACTGGAACTCACACCAACTGCTGGATGGTATGGTAAAGGGAAAAGTGTTCTCCCATTTCCTGCTCCCTGTGGAGCTCCTGTCCACCTGTGGGCGCCTAGGTGGAATTTGCTTTGCAGCCAGAAGTAGCAGTCAGTCCTGCAGAGATGTTCTGCAGAAAAACTGTGGATGGATTCCATGGCAGAAGATAAGCTCTGCAGTACTCAGAGGTCCCTTCTGAGTAGGCTGGAGAAGGTTAACAGGGGAACCTTGCTCTTCTGGGCCGTTGGTCTTGCTTGGCTTCATACTGGAGTGCTGGGAACCTACAAAGCAGAGTGTGGTTCATAGGGTAGCTGAAAGTCCATCTAAATTTTCCATAAATATGAAGGGAGCTCATGTGAATGTTGGATAGATATCCACATGCATGTATCTTAGCAGAGCTTTTGTAGTGTGTTTGGTTATTCACAGTTATGTCACAGCTGTTCTCAGAGCTCTCTGCTGTAACTAGAGCTGTTTTCCTCAATAGCTTTCTTCCTTTTTGTGCAGTATGCCTCTGGTGGTGGTATGTAGATTGGCGTGGCCCAAGATAGATTTACATCCACCTGAAGTATGATAATGTTATTTTCTAAACTACAATGGGAACTCATCAAGCCTTGAAAATAATGGCAGAGGGAATGGGCCCTTATTCCCAGCTGCCAGTGCAGCCAGGCTCTGCTCAGTGTGTGTATTCAGCCACCTCCAGAGGTGTGGGAATGCTGTTCTAGCCCTGCAGGCACTCCTGGTCCCAAAGGTGGACCACAGTGTGTGGCTGTCTTGGTTCCAAAGGTGCTCTGCTGCCTACACCACCATCTCTGGCAGAAGGCTTGGCGTGAGCAGTACAAGGGGCTTTGAAACTCCTGTGGGATATACACAGTGCTGACATGGGTGATGTATTACTCCCTCAGGATTCATAGGTAGTACTGACAAATTTCTTTCAGTCTGCATTTTTGTCATGGTCATAATACAACATGGGAGGCTAGAAAGGTTTAAATAAACACCTATATTAAACTGGTAGGTCATATGGCAACAACAGTCTTATTAAGAACTCGCTAAAACTTATTTTTATTGAACAGTTTCCATAGAAATCAAGATCTCTCTCTGCTCTTTGGAAGAGCAGATAAAAATTTCTCTGCAAATCTGCTTTTAGTTAACACTGACCTGTTTCCTTTACTCACTGTAGTCACTAGAAGGCTGGCAACTTTAAAACAAAGCAAAAAACCAAAATTGTATTTATCCAGAAGTTCACTATAAATCTTCGGAAAGATAACCTGGAACCTGTGTATCTAGCCTTTGCCACAGAATTTTTTCAAACAGAGTACTGACCTCAAACAAAATCTACTATTCTTTGAGTTGGAGTTGTGTTTTTTTGAATTCACTAAACACTGTAAATCCCATGTGACAGGACAGCAAAGAACTGTACATTGTAAAACATATTCAAACAGATTGCAAGCAAAATTATCTGCTTGGCTCTTTATTTTTCTATTACTAGTTCTTATTTTTACAAATCCACGTGCTTGGAAGCAATTTGCTTTGTGTCTGTTATTTCAGAATTTACTTCTTAACATCACTGAAATCCAAAGAGGAAGGAACAAAAAATGCATTTTAAAACAACTTGTGAAGCAAGTTGAAGAATAAATTGAAAGAATTAAGCCTCTTAAATGAAATTCTGGCATTGATTTTTTTTTTTTTTTTAACAACATATTCTTTTCATTATATCATCTTGGAAAAATCTTTCATGCATAACAAGGTTTCAGTTCAAGATTTTTGCTGTAACTGTGATTTTTAAATTTCAAAAGGGTTTTTATTTTCCTCCAATAGCAATTTTTTTTTTTTGTAATAGTCAATAGAATTAAAACAAAAAAAATTAAACATAGTAGCTGATCTTTTTTTTTTTTTTTTTTTTTTTTAAATTTTTTTATTTCTGGAAAGGTTAAAACTATAGATTTTAGGTGTCTTTCAAGAGTATACATAATTGAAAAAAGAACTCCAACAGCCTTATTGAATAGTATTTGTACTTCAGGAATTGAAAACATTAAGGTATTTACAAGGTAGTTGCATTTACTGTATATTCTTCATGAAATAAAATTAATCCTTGTCCTTTGGGAATATGGCCATCATTGAGACAAACAGGTCTATTTCCACTATTTTGTGTGTATAAAACATAGCATCTGAAATTAATTTTTAGGATGAAAAATGTAAATTAGTAGGTTTAGAGAGGTAAGTATTTTCAAACAGAAGCAAATGACAGAAGACATTCGTATTTTTTTTACTATGAAAGACCTGAGGACCATGTCCCCTAGAATTCACAAAATAAGTTGACCACTTTTCAGCAACTGAAATGATCTCAAAAGGCTGTCAAATGAACTGTAATTATGTCATGAACATTTGCAACAGATAAAAAGGGTCAATTTTCCTCTTTATACCTGATGCCAGAAAAAGGCATCTGCTTGTCTAAGGAGAGAGCAGTGAAGAAATGGGACAAAAGATATAGGAGGAAGAAAACTTTTTGCCTCTACAATGCACAGGTAGAGGGGTTTTAGAATTCAATATCAGGAAGCTTGTTAGCCAAAATGTAATTCCAGGAAAGTGCTTATTTTTGTGATAAACACTAGTAAAGATCAATACTATGAGATGCAGAAGAAGGGTGTGTTTGCATGCTGTGTGTCCAGTGTTGGTATTAGCTCTTTGCCAACGATGCTGACTTAATGATGCTGTTTCCCTTCTGAATAAACGTGACAAACTTTCTTTGAAGTCATAGAATCATATAACTTAGGATAATTTGGTTCGGACTTCTGGACTACCTGAACCACATCTAAGGAAAGGGCTGCTCAGACTGCTGGATACTGAATACCAGCAGCTGAGATCTGTCTTTGAGTATCCATCTTGCAAGTACTACTGTTTGGTGTTTGCCTGGTGAACCTGTAAATGTCATTGTGACTTCAGCTTCTTAGTGACAGAGTTTTTTTGAAATGATGACTTAAATTCCTAAGTCATTGAATCATTCTTGAAAATACTTTCTTTCTCAGAGGCTTGTTGAAAAAATATGGTACTCCCTGTTACCCTCAACTCACAACTACCCTTGGCTACAAGTGTTTAGATGTTTGGATCCTGTGTTAGCTGTTGTTTCTGAGACTGACATTTTTAGGGAAAAGTTTTTAAACAGCAGGTTTTTTGAACATTGAAAATCCTCTGTTCTTATGGTCATCTGTGCATCTCAGAGGCACTTCTTGGGATGGTGACAAGATAAACTCCGGTGTTGTAAGAGGGGAGTAAATCTCACAGGATGCTGAACCACTGAATCTTAATACTGTATTCTTGAAAAAAGAACACCTGTACCCTGTGGTATATTTCACTAGCTCTTAAATAACTTAAATAATCTTAAATATATAGTGTCACTTGTACGGTTAAGTTCTGTCTGTTCTATTGCATCTGACATTTTTGGGGGTTTTAATAAACAAAAAGACCACTCAGTATAACTGAGGAGTCATACAACTTGCTACCAAGTTCAACACAATTATTTTTTTTTCAAGCAACACATACTTTCACAAAGAAAACTAGGAAGTAGAATCTCAAGTTACCTTCACAAATTTTGCTTCCAGTTTTATCTTAAGTAGTGCTATTATTAATGAATATTAGCTGGACCTTGTTTCAAATTAATTGCATATATGTTTAATTTTTGTTTATTTTCTCTCTCTCTTTCTCTCCCTCCTTGTCTCTATCCCCTTTTCGACAGTCCTGGTACCTGGGCTAGCTTGGTTCCTTTCCAAGTATCAAATAGGACACCGATCCTGCCAACAAATGTCCCAAATTATGGTTTGAACATAATTGGAGAGCCTTTCCTTCAAGCAGAAACAAGCAACTGAGGGAAACAAAATCAAAAGCAAAATTATAAAAAAAAAAAAAAAAAAAAAAAAAAAAAAAAAGGAAAAGAAAAGAAGACAGTATGAGAAAAGAACTTGAAGAAAGAAGAACAAAAACAGACCAGCAATTGCAGCTCTTACAATCACTAATTCCCTTATGGTTGAAACTGAAATGATATACAAAGGGTCGATGATATTTCACTTGATGGGTAGAATGCAGCTCCTCCTAAGTAGCCTTTGTTATATGAAGTCCGCTGGGAAATAGATGTTCTGTCTCCGACAATATATTTTAACTGACTTTCTAGATGCCTTAATATTTGCATGATAAGCTAGTTCTGTTGGTTTAGTATTCTTGTTGTTTACGCATGAGATCACTATTCCTGGGTATCTCACAAAACAAAGGCTAGGCAGCAACAGCAGAGCTGCAGGAGGACAAGGGCCGTGAGCCAGCCATTTTCTCAACAGTCTGATTTCTAAATGTTTTAAAAATAAGCTCTGTAGCCTTTAGTTATCAGTATGATTTATTAAACTTTGGCCCTTAATTCAGCCTTTTTCTAGTGTGTTATGCAGTTTGAAATTTTCAATCAGTATTAACACACAGGCTCTATGGAAGAAATGCCTCTATGCAGGTAAAAGTGTTATCTTCTCATGCAACAGTAAAAGAAGAAAAAGAAAAAGTGACATTTTCCCCACTAAGGAAACACTTACAGAGGCAAGTGCAATTTAAAAATCATATCTAAGAGGTCATCACTATAAGTCCTTCAGCCCTTGGACTCTAAATTGAGGGGATTAAAAATAAAAATAAAAAATTACTTTGAACAAACATATTTTCCCCTCAGACTTTGAGGGCAAAAAAAGGCATTAAGTCAAGACAAATCACTTCCTTAAGTATAAGAAATCAATGGAAACACAGCACTTATGTTGGTTTAGCTGCTGCCTCCACAGAGGGGTAGGATTTATTTATTTAAAGTTACTTGTTGCATCAAGAACCCATAGGGTTTACATGTTTCTGTAAAATCTACATCATAGAGACAAAGACATAGGCAAATCCATGTCACAAGGGCAAGCTTACCGTTTACAAACTGGTAATACCAGGATGGGGATATGTTGTATTTAAATAATGCACTCTTAATGTAAGTCTAATTACAGGGTGCTGTAAACTTGCATGGTGCTTTCAGAAGTTAGCCTTGTTCAACAATTTTCACATATTGACAGAAATATAATGTGCATGGGCAGACATTTTGCCTCTATGTCTCTTTAAAAATTTAAAATACTCTTTCCAGTAATCCTAATTTGCACGAAGATATAATGTCCACATTACGTGCCTTGCCTTGAAATCTCAAAAAATGGAAAAAAAAAAAAAAAAAAAAGAAAAAAACAAAAAAAATTGACATCGCTACACTTGTTTTGCTGCATTTATTATAATTTTAAATCTTTACCATTTTTATGACAAAATATTTTATACTCCAGATGCGAAAAATGTGTGACATCATGGATTTTTTAGACAGTTATACCTTTATCTCACATTTATAAAGCATATCATGGCTGTGTATAGTTGCCGCTTAAGAATTGTAATCGACCAGCAATATTTTCAGTATTTTGGTGTTTTTTCTATTAACCTTTCATGTTTTTCATCTTCCAATTAATATTGGGGGGAGGGGATACAAATTTATACGAATTATGCAATACCAAGTTTTGCCTATGTAGGTAGTGCTTTTAGCTGTATTGGTTATTATAGGTAAGTACACAGATTTAAAAAAAAAAAAAATAATGTATGCTTTTTTTGTTTGTTTTAATTGACCAAAGTGGGTACTGCTATTTTTGCAGTGTGATGAGGTCCTTTTCTGTACTGAGAGGTGGACAGGGGATTTTTTTTTTATACATACATATATATATATTCTGGGGTGGGGGGGGCGGATTTTTAACACTTTACAGTGTAGCTGTGAAGCAGTGCATCCTTAGCCAGGCAAGGGCTGCAAAGCAACTGTTCTGCCTACTGTGACAAACTTTCAAATCGGTTCCCTCTTTTTAACTTCCCACCTGGGGTGCAAGATGAAATCATTTCTGGATTTAAAAAATAAATAATGAATTCTGTTGGAGGCAGACTTGACTTGAGGAAATTGTTTTACTTCAAGGTATTTTTCATGAGAAAGAAAGACAGACAGAGAAAGAGGTCAAGACCCACAGTGAGACGAAGCCTTTTCCATTCTGGCAAAGAGAGTGCATCCTGAGGTGCTCATGTTAGAAAAGGTTTTCAGCTCAGAATGACAAAGACATTCACTTTGTCTAGGAAATGAAAGTACAGGGCCAAAATCTTTGCCGGCATAATTCTGCTGACTCCAGTGGACTCTGGAGCTGCTCAAGCAGAGAATTTGCCCCTCCCCCCCCACTGCTTGACATTTTTCCTGTACATAATTTTTTTTAATATTACAATCCCCTCTCACTCCGCCAAATCTCTTAATTCAGCACTTGAATTACAATTTTCAGCCTGCTTGGGGTATGTCAGAAGTTTGCAGTCTTCTCATAGAGCAGAACAGATGGAGACCTCTGGGGTGAAGTGGAGGAGGAGTTTCTTTACACAAGGAATTAGACCATGGTGGAAATAAAATTGTGTTTCCAGTAAAACCCCATTTTGCAGACCAGTAGTGGGCCTATTGCTGGCGTCCTCTTGCACACAAGGGATCTTTGCAATGTATGGCTCAACAAAGGGTGAAGTTTTCTTTAAAGCACAGTCCTCTATTTGGGTGAAAGCAGAGGAGCATATAGTCATGTGGATGGGAAAATTCATCCTTTTGCAGTTGTCTCTCTGTTTTGGAGGTTTTCCTACCCTAGAGCAGTCCCAGAGGCAAAGCTCCATCAGCAGCCACCCCAACAGGCACTGGTCAGGAGCATTCCACCATCAGTCCCTTCTGGCTCCAGCTGTGGTTAAGAGTAGTAGTGGTGGCACATCCCCATGTCTCCAGGAGGAGAGAGATGTAGGCAAGGTTTGAATGGCTACAGAGACGGGATTTGTAGGAAAATAAACTTTGAGATTTAGCTAAATTGAAAAAAAAAAAAAAAAGAAAGAAAAAGATGAGACACAGATGCAAAAAATAGAAATGTGGGGTTCTTTGATTCTTTTTCAGAACTCTGCCACATACTTAGCAAACAAATTGACTTATTGCAAAGTCTTCTGGGCCCCAGCACAGTGCACTTCAGGCTCTGGCCTGGTAAAACAAAGTACACATGTTATGATATAGAGCAGTTTGGGAGCAGAGCTGTGCTGAGGACATGTGATTGGTTAGTTACATTAACAAGGTGTTCGTTGAAAGCTTTAAATAGAACATTGAGACAAAAGCAGAACAAATTCAGGTTTCAACATGAAATATCCAGAATGGTGGTTGCCCTTTGTAGGAAAATAGATGCCCTTAACAGAGCTTTTTCCATTTTTTTTTTTTTTTTTTTTCATCTGGACCCCTGTATGAAAAAAAGCTGAGCTTAAAGATGCAATTTTTTAGAGGAGTAAACTCCTTCTTTAAACTGGGTTATTCAGCAGCTGTGGGTTTTTGTCACCTGCCTCTCTAATAGAAAGGCCTTCTTGGAAGAGAATGAACTTTTCATTTACTGTGTGCTTGGTTTTAGGTTGGCTTTGTTGGTTGTTTTTTTTTAAGCTCAGCAGTCAAAAGTTTAAGATAAGATTGAGAACTCAAATCCAGTCTCTGGCCTCCTCCTTCACCAGGAAGTGTATTCTGACTAAATTGAGCCACCCCGTTCTATGTGCACTGTTCTGCCTTTATTAAGTTGCTTTGCAGCCCTGGCCTCATGGCTGTGCCACTGAAGTGTGTTTCCCCTGGAGTGACATGAACGCTTGAGGCTTGACTAAGGAAAAAAAAAAAGGCAGTGAAGGAGACTGTACATAAAGACATGGCAAAAATATTAATTATAGCAATATAGTTGTGGGGTGATGTTCAGGTGGGCAGCTCCATTGAAAATATGTGAATGAGTTTGTGAAGCTGCAAGTAGCAAGAAGAAAGGATGATCTTCTGAATAAACCGCCTACCTTGTAGACAGTAATTTGTACACTGTATAGTTTTGTTAAGTTTTTTTTTTTTTAATTAAAATACCCTTGTTTGTAAAGCTAACTTTTTAACAATTATAATGGAAGTGTTTTTTCCATTTTTAAACAAGAATATTCTTTGTTTAGAAACTGGACTTGGGTTAAAACTCTCCAGTTTCTTAATTTATGTATTAAAAAAAAATCTGTCCATGTTAGGAGTTATTTCGCAGATTCCTGTGCTTGAAAAGCATAGGTTACTAATCCTTTAAAAATGTAAATGGAGAAAAGTTATATTTTATGAAGGTTATTTTGTTGTATCTAGTATTGGAAAAGTTGGTTTTCAGAGCATTTCAAAATGTTGGAAGCACCACTGTCTTTTTTATTAGTATATATGGCCTTTAGCAAAAGTTTTTGTGATTGTTACATGATGGTATTTAAGATTAGGTTCGCAGAGCTATTCAGGATAGGCAGAGAGCTAAAACAGTACTTAAGTCTCACACAGCTGTGTCCTCAGGGAGCAGAATTTTGGATTTGCAACTTGTAGCTTCATAAGGACTTAATGAAAGAGATTGCACAAAGACATCTGTGACACCAGAGTGTGTTCTGTACCTAAATCTAAATTATATGTACTGTGTGAGATTATGAAGGCTGCAGAAAGTTATCCCATATTCAGTGTACAGTTTTCACTTTTAATGAAAAAACTCTCTAATGTTGCTGGCAGTAAGGCCCCAAGCATGACATCCTTTATGGTTTACATGATCCTGTCAAGGTCTTTTGTTAATGTTAACCAGCTGTATGCTCCTGGACTTTTTTATTGGCTTTCTGTAGAAAACTTAAAAAAAAAAAAAAAAAGAGAGTAAAATCCCATGCCAGCTAATCAAGTTAAACAGGAAAGGCTCAAAGCTGAATGTTCTTCTCCATGCTGAAGGAGCTGAAAACTGTCTCCTTCTTATTTGCACTTTCTGCTAGTTCCCCAGTTTTATTAATTTCTCAAAATTGTGTGGGTGTGGTGGAGCACTGCAGTTGGAGGATAACACGGACCACTGATACTGCCCTTTAACCCTGCACAATGACCTTTGCATCAGCCAAACTTATTGCCATGACAACTCTTTGTACTGTTTCCATGCCACAGCTCTGTTGGTCACGTTGTCAATAGTAAAGGGGACAAGTTGGAGACGGTCAATTTTTACATTTTTTTAGTTGCAATTTTTTCTTCAATGGTTGTAAGTAGTTGTTTGTTTGGTTTTTTTTTTATGATGAAAGGGTTCACTAGTTAGTACTCTTTAGAAATACCTGTGTGTTGCAATTCAGATGTATGTTGAATTTGTGAAAAGGGCTTCAGTGCCACTAGCATCATGATATTCTAGAATAAGCCTTTGATACTTTCATTGCATGTATGATACCATAACAGTAAAACAAAAGGTGGCCTAAATAAATGGAGAGCAGTGTGAGCTAGTGACACTAAAGCCAGTCTTTGTATTACTGTATTTTTGACAGAATGATTTTGAAAACTGTGCTACAGGGACTGATGTGGCAAATGTATCTCTATAAGCAGAAGGAAGTTTTTTAAGAAGTATGGCTTATTATGCATTTTTCATTGAGGGCATTGAAGTTGCATGGACTGATAAAAGTTGATGCAAAATGAGAAAGAAACAAAAACCAGCAAAATGTTTACCAAAAAACTCAAACAAATGAGCAGTGCCTGTTCAATTTCACAGTCTCTGTTGAGTTCAGTTGTAAATATGTTTCAGATAACATTTTCTTCAAAAATAATCTCTACAACGTTGTAGAATGTGAGGGGTTCCTCAGTCCCAGGCATAGGCTTCTTGAGAGCTGCATTAGATTATGTCTTCATCAAGCTGTTAATTTGTGCTTATATCACATAGAACTTTTAGTAATCTGGGAAGAGGCACCCCATCTCAATGATATTTCTCTGAGAAAACTTTTGTAGGGCTGTGTGTTTCTTTAGATACATTTAGTACAACTGTAGGTGACAAGTAGTCAGTTATTGCTTGCTAGCTACATACCAGGGTTGATCCATTTTAAAACTTTTGGCATTTTTTCCCATACTGTAGGCCATAAATCCTGAAGGTTACATTTTAATTAAAAAGAAGGTGTGTGCAGAGTCCTTGTGTAATGAACCTTCACTAGTAGGATGCATTACAGTACAGCTACTTAATTTTGGAATTAGGGCCCTCTGGCATCAGACCTGATTTTAGCCTGGGTGTTAACAAAGGTTTTCATTGTGCCTGGTTGGAGGATAAAGTGTTCTTTCTGGTACTTTTTTTTTTTTTTAGGTTACAAATGAACTCAACTGCCACAAGTTTTAAACTGGTGTAAATCAAGCTTGACTTAATGTGATTGTTACTGTTATATCCAGCCTATACTGCTAGCAGCTGCTCATACTGCAGTCAATTACTGGAAGCGGATATATTTCCTATGCAAAAACTGTTTAAACAATAAAAATGAGCTATGCTACAGACCTGGCCTTATGTTTTCTTTTCTGTCTCAAAGAGTTGTAATTGGTAATATCTTAGAAACAATCTTTAAATCATATAGTCTGATAGCATGGTACAATTTTGTAGTTCTGTGTATACCTAGTTTAGATTTAACGTATTTGTTTGCACGTATTTGGGCTTAGGTTACACTGAAAAAGGAGAACGAGAACAAAAGGAGATACAGTTAAATAATCAGTTCAATTTAAATTTTACATTTAGTTTTCATTATCATGTTCAATCAACCCTAGTAATTATACAGGTGATCTTGATGCCAAACTGATTTTTGCCTTTATATATTCTTCACATATATTTGTAACTCTGTAGCTTATTGTACAGGTGGTTTCCTATCCTGTTTGATAGAAAGACAAATTACCTAGGTCCCTATCCTATCTTGCTTCTTCTGAGAACCAAGGCTGGGACACTCTCCCATAAACAATTAGAAGGAAGGGGGACTTCAAAAGAGGGTAGAACCAAAAGGGGGAATTACCTCAACACCTGTGTTTCTATTTGGGGATTCTTGTCAATTTTGCTAATTTGCTAAACTTATTAAACTCTACTTGCTCTATGACGCATGCATCTTCAGCATATTTTTGGCATGTATTTCAGAGTGTTGTGCACCTGATGGTATCCCTCATAAAAGGTAGCTGCATTTATCATCTAATTGTATCTGGCTTATGATTTTAGGGACCAGAAAAAATCATCAATCTGAACTGCATCTCCTGTGATGTAAGATTAGGCATGATAGCAGAAGGTCAGGTGACCTCTTTTTTGCTTTAGTGTTACTGATTTGTGACAGACAATCAGTCTTTGATTCCTTAACTGCCTTCATTTTTGTTAAATACAGTAAGATCCAATCTTCCTAAAATTCTTCCTGAAAACAGAAATCTTTATTTTGGGTCAAGATCTTTAAACTCTACAAAAGAATTATTTTTCATAAGTGTGAATTAGATGTATGTATGGTATTTTTCATTCAGTTCATGTTCTGGGAAATTAACAAGTTTTCTTATCAGGCCACTAGGATTCCACAAACCAATAGCAACAGTTAACAAGTAACAAGAATATGGTAAAAAAACTGGTGGGATAATAGTGTAAACATTTAAACTGGACTACATATAAATCATCTAGTTTTGTCCAACAGTGAAGTGAAACACCTCTCCATATACTTAGATAAAAGTATTCTTCAGTGTCTAGAGCATAAGCTTTATTGAGATGCAACCAGTAGTGTGAAAAATATAAGCTTTTTTTTTTTAACTTTTCCCTACAGGTTTTTTAACACAAAGACCATTTGTTTATTAAATACACTGATTTTTCTATGAGAGAACTTTTTTTGTGTGTGTCTCTTTCCCAAAAAATTGTCAGGCATAAAAATTTCGGAAATTCAAATGAATTTTCCTGCTGAGATTTCACTGAATGGTCTCATTTGGCTATGATTTGAAGACTGTATTAAGGCCCTCAGATTCCATGTTTAAAGCTCCAAATCAGAAAACTTTCCTGAATAATCCAGAGACTATTAAGTTCAGTCCTTCCTCCCCTTTCTGATAAAATTGCCTTACTTCTCCAGCACTCTTCAGCCTACTGCAAAGCATGCCACAGATGAAGCCTGCAGCAATCCAGCATGACTCCAATTCCCCACTCTGTGCATACCAGCTGTATGCTTGGCACTGATGCAAATAGCTGGAAAGAGAACGGCAGCTGCCTGAGACTGCCAGTGCCACAGCCAGGGCTGCAATGCCATGCTAAAGATACACAATACAATATCCTAGAACACCAATATGGAAGTAACAGGAAGGAGAATGCAAAGACCGTGATTTGCAACTTTGCAGTGATACAAAAAGAGGAACACTCCTGGTTCAGGCCTTTGTGCTTTCCCATTTACAAGACTTTTTGAGAAGAAATGGACAAATAACTTTTTTTTCCAAGTCCAATGTTATTTCTGTGTATTTTCCCATGAGCTTAAAAATTATAATTGAAGAATAACATAAATCTTTACACCAGATCCAAACACATGCACAAGCAACAAGTAGAAGTGTGCAGTACCACAAAGATTTTTGCTGCTGAAGCCAGTACGTGAAGTTCTGAAATCTTTGATATATCTGAGGTTCTTTGTGAGTCTTAGTTTAATTTCTGTGCTAGTTTCAGATCTAAATTTGCACAGTAAAACTGTTGTCAATCAGCTTCTGATTTCTTGTGTGACAGTTAAAGCAAACATAATCTTAGCATCTTGCCTGTGAACCTTGGCCCATGGGCATCTGTTTCTTTGGAGATGTTCCCCTGATATTCTTTTTCTTTGGATCTGTTCTCCTGAGTGGTGGGAGACCCTTGGGAGTGTTTAGCTGCCAGTATCTGAGTCACATCCAGGAGTGTCTATGAACACAAGAAGGTTATTGAACACTCAGGACTGAACCAAATTTTGTCTGGAATTTGCTGGAGGGAAGAACATTGCTGCTATCCAGGTGATTCTCATGCACTTTGTCACATCTACACTCAAGAGAGCTGCAGCCTAAAGTCTTTCTGGTAAGGTAACTACAGGATTGTTTCACAGGATTGTTTCATAGGTAGGTTGTATAAGTCACCCTAAGAAATGGTAGAACTTTGTCCACTATGATTTAAAAACAGAGACCATTCTAAAGCAAACTGTTGGCATTGTCAGACCTTGACAGACATAAGCAGGACCTAACCAAGATCTTCATTAGAAGAGTTATCCTACTCCTGCCTAGAAAATACATCTTTAGAGTGTCCACTAATAGTTTATTTAAGATCCTTGACCTGAGAGCAGCCACTGTTAGCAAACTCATTACCCACAAATATTGATGGACTGAGCTGCTGAGAGCTGTAAAGAGCTGAGCAAAGATTCAAGTGTCTTGGACTCAATTTACCTTTTATGGCATTCACCATTACATTGTACCCTGTCCCACTTTTATTACTCTGTCATATCAGTATGTTCTCCAGGTGAAAAATGGAATGAGCAAAGTTACAAGAATTGTAAAACATGAAACTTAAGAAAAAAACCCAACATATGGTAGCTATAACTATGTCACCAGTCTTTCATATCAGCATTTTCTTACAGTGGATCTCTTCACATGCTGTTATGTGGTATCTAAACTGAACCTGCTGCTTTAAAAAAAAAGGATTGAGGAGTCAGTAGCACCTCTCCTCTGGAAAGGAGAACTGACTGATGCAACTGGGAGTCAATAGAAATCCCTCAGCTGATTTTTAACAAAGCTCAATAAAAACCACCTATATTGCTGGCAAGGCACCTTTATTAAGGTGAACTTGTATGGGGTTTTTTTCCAGGCCTTAATATGTATACCCTTTTCTTTTTTCCTCTGAGGTGGGTGCCTTAGGGAAAGCAGATATTCAAAGCAGAAAAGAATAGTTTCTACAGCTAAGATGAAGCTCACTACTAAAAAAATTGTCTCCATTGGCTATATTTAGATGCACTGCAGCTGCCAAAACCAGCACACATTGCTGTGGGCAGACAGGTAAGAAAGTCTGATACACCACAGGACTGGGGCAAGGGTAAGAGGTATATCTCTACGTAGACAACAAATCAAGCTCTGCAGCAGTGTGAAGCTGGAACCATATCAATTGTAAGCAGCTGTCTATTCAATTCTCAGAAACTCTCTGATCAAATAATTGCTGATGTTCCAAGAAACAAAAGGTGCCCCCAGTTAGAGCACAGAAATGCCGCACACAATCCAGTGAGGTCACCTAAGGGTAGTACGTAAACACTTTGCAGGCATTATTCTGGTTTTAAAACACCTCTCCCAAATTATTTGAATTGAAATATTTCTCTCAGTGTATTTTTCAGCTGAAGTACATTGAAAAAATGTTACAGTTACTTACAGTGGATTTGTTTCACAGACCAGAAAAACTGGATCTGTGATGACCATTAGAAACTGAGTGTATTTTCTGTTTTGTGGAGATAAGAATGCAAGGATATAGTTGGTTTCTTTTTCTTGGTGGTGTTTTGGGTTTTTGTTTTCCTTTTGTTGTCTTTTTTTTTTTTTTTTCCCTATTTTTAGGTGGCTAGATCTTGTCCCACCCTCAGTCCCTCCTTTCAAAAGAATTTGAAATCGGAATCCATTTTGTATTCAATACCTGAAATATCTAATGTATGCTAGTTTGTTTTGACTTTGAACAGAAGAGGAGGACACACACAACAGTACTCATAAAATACAATCAGTAATAAGAAAATTAACTAAATATAACATTATAAGTCTTCACAGTCTAGGAGTCAGATCTTACACAAGTTGGAAGTTTTAATATGTGTACTGTAGATGAGTTAAGGCACTTCAGAGGATGTGAAAGTGAGGCAAGCAATCATGCAAAAAGATCTCTGCAATCAGATGTTCACCTGTTAGGCTTCTTTATGTAGTACCTTCTGGGCATGTTGGCATCATACCAGGATGACTGTGCCTTTACAGTCACCAGGATCACTCTGCTGAGGAAGAGACAGCAGCAAGAGCTATGGGGTCCTGGCAAGTGTATCAGTAAGAAGCTCCAACAATACATGCTGTGGATGGTGTGCTCCTTCAGAATAGTGGCTTTTAATCTTTGGTCCTAAGAAATCTTGGGGATCTTTGGAACACTTCTGTAAAGGAGTGGAATAGGGAAGATAAAGTGAGGGATACAATGATGGCCTTCTAGTAGCTAATTTTCCTGTCACATCATTATGCTTTTAAGGAAATATACCAGACCCCTTCACAGAAGTTTTTAGGTTTATACTTCTTCTGTTCAGACCTGTGATGTTTCTTGCAAAGAACAATGTCAGTACTAGAAACCCCTGCTATCTGATGCATTTACAAGTTAATACACTTCAAATTTTGATAATTGTTCAGAGGGTCCCAGGAGGATGACATTAGGGTAAGACAAGAAAAGAAAGTCTTGTCCTGTGCTCAAGGATGAGATTTGTCTGGGCACAGCATCTCATTGTGAAATATCAAAATTCTCTGTTCCCAGTGTTCTAGGGACTGAAAGGACAGCTGACATATCCAGACTAACGACTGCCTTCATAAACAACTCCTGCTGCCAGTCCTGTCCTCGTCTTTCCATGGGCTCACAAGGTTCTTTCGCCAGTATGCTCAGTGAACCCCCTTCACTTTCCTGCCTTTACCCTAATTCTTTAATTGCTTAGGATCCTTACTTATCATTCACCACTATCTCACCCTGATGTGAATCAGAGTTCCCTCATGCCATGTGTCTTCCTTGTCTCTCTTGAGAATGAAAGGTGATGGAGATGGATCACTATGTCCCAAGGAGAGAGGTTGCAAACCATGGGTAAGTAGGAACTCAAGCAGGATCCCTTCTCATCCCAGGGAGCAGCAGAAGGACAAGCGAGCACCAAGGATACCTGCAGAGATGGCAGATATCCTACCCTCTTCTTCATCTTCAGTGGCATCAACTCTGCAAGAAGTATGCCACTATGTCAGAAGACCATCTCCAGCCTGACTTAAAGTTGGCTGACCTGATGTCTCAAGAGAAGGTGGGACCTGCTGGGTTCATTCATCTCAGAATTAAATCTTCAGATAAAGGTATATTCTGTCTTGGCTGCATTTAATTCCAGTTTTTAATAGTGACTATTAAAATAAATGAGCAAAAGCTGAGAGTCTGTGGTAGCCATTTGCTTATTGCAGGGGGATGGATTATTTTGTCCTATAGAGACAGTCAGGTATTGTAACAAAAAACAATTTCCTGTTGAAGTATTTGCTCCAGGGCTGTGGTGAAAGCAAGAAAGACTTGAAAAGATGGCTGAATTATGCTGGTAGACAAAGCCTTTCTGAAAGGCTTTGTTAAGCATGAGTGGAGCAATGGGTAAGGAGGTCCTGTCCAGAAGAATCCAGCAAAGGGAAGATTCCTGCATGTTGATCATAGTGTTAGGCAAAATTATGATTTTGAATGATATTTTCTAGCAGTCAGCAGGAGAAGAGTGGATTGGGAACAATCTATAAAAATGAAGGAAGGATTGGTATAGAAAGGGAATGTTTCAAATCAATAGCACTTAGAAGCAGCTTCAAGGATGTTTTCACTCTCTGCTCCCTGGGACTGGAAATACCTCAGGGGCTCTGTGCTTCCATCAAGTCCCCAGGTTGAGAAAGCAGGGAAGTGTGAGCTGTGGTCAGGAGCCTGCCCTAGGACCAAACTGTGCTCTGCGCTTGGCGCAGTGGCTGCTGATTTATATAGCACTCTGCTAGGTCCCAGGTACTGTACCACAGAAACCATAGGAGATTAAAGGCAGAAATATTAAAAGCAGTCTATAAGCAGGAGTTTAATCTCTAATGCCTCCATCCAACCTGGTCTAATGACACCAAACTTAGATGCACTGCTTTTGGTCTCGTGTGCCACTGTTCAGGAACATTGATAACACCTGTACAGTGTAAAGATACTTGGGCTGAATTAAAAATCTTCTTTTAAAAACACAGTGCAGGCACTCTTGAGGGGCATGGGTCAAATCACAATCATTATCATTAGCTATTAGTAAAGCACAGAGGAGATGCTGGAGATAATATTCACTCAGACTCAACAACTTTTAATATTTCATAAGAAAAAGTAGCCCTTGATGGCAGTATAATTTCAAGGCTGTGTTTTGAGAGCTATACATTGAACTTTCTAGTTGATTTGCAGGTAAAATATATATGTATGTCACCAAAAGCTTTAATGTGAGTGCTCTTAGCAGAAGCACAGTCTACTGAATGATGATTTGCAATAATAATTTTCAAAATAAAAGCTCATGATGGCTGAAAGCTGGAATACTTAGGCTTTAATATTCCTCTGTCTTTGATTCTATACCGTCAAATAGGATAACAGCACTTATTTAGCTTACAGGAGCTTATGTCCCCAAATTTCACTGTGGGGTTTAGGTGTTCACATTAATATAAGCAAGAAACTATTATTATGAGCTCAATCCCCATTTGTTGAAGAACCAGATTTTGCAGCCTTCTAACACAGCTTGTTTTCACAAAGTTTGAGTGATGATAAGTGATTTCTCTTTCCATAGAAGTCATTTGACTACATTAAGAGTTTTAATGGATCTCAAATTCTTCAAGCTGAATTTTACTAGCTTAAATGAAGGAATCAGAATCACTTCCTCTACAGCCAAAGCTTTTTGCAAGGATACCTTCCAAAGAATGAAAACGTTCACCTGTTTGCCTTGGCTCCTAGTACTACTCTTTGTTATTACTGAAATATGTAGAATCACTTAATTTCCACAACTGGTCTTTGATTAAGCAGAAGGTTGGGTCTGGTCATGAAATGAATAGAGGAATATGGTTTCTAGTGATGTCATCACCATAGCAGATATAGGAAAAAAGGAAATATTAATTACTTCTGCTCAAAACCAGAGCCTTTCCATTGATAAAAATGTAGCATTGGATTGTATTTTAGTGCTGAGACTTCCTCTCTGAAGAAGAATTTGGAAAATTGCGAACATAACCTTAACCGACTTAGTTAAGAAATCTGATACCGAGGGAAAAGATAAAAAATTCTCCTGAAAATTGCATAATTCCATATATGGGCTCTGTACCTGGGGGTTCATGGCTGAGATGCCTGATCCAATATAAACAGTACATTACCTCCACAGCAGGCCACTAGAAATGTTGTACACCACACGCAGGAATAATTGGAGAATAAAGTTCCCCACGTTGAGTGTTACAATTTTTTGGCATTATCCCCATTAACTATTTTCACATTCTGCATTAAGTTCTTTCTTTTCAGCTATTTCAGCCATGTTGATTCTATTAATAAATATAATCAATATTAATATATAATCAATATAATCAATATTAATAAAAACTTACTCTTCAGCTGGAGGAAGTGTTATCAAATTAACTGATGGTTGGCACTCCTTTGCACAATTTGCATGATCAGTGCTGTTCTGTTTCTATTTTGATTTTACATTCAGAACCTGGGTGGAAGTCTTTGTTCCCTTACCAAATACCTGTTCTATGAAAAAATTCTCTAAAGTGTGGCTTCGTTGAAAGTGATCAAAATTTTAAAAGCTGGAGAGACGTATATCTGGATGGCAAGCCAACTCACAAGTGAATGTGAATCAGCTTTAAACTAAAACAAGTGTCCCATACAGTGGTGTTGCATGTTGCAGCTGAGCAGCTGTACTGAGAGCACAGCAGAGGTGACGTGATTAACAAAGCTGCTGGGGAAACGCTGTAAGGTGACAATAGGAACTGCTGTCAATAAAGGGCAGGAATGTGCTGCTAGCCTGTTTTGGGAGGAGCACTTATGTTGGTCTTGCCTGATGTTTTTCCATGGTTTTGCAGTCAAAAACTGCAAATGAGGAACCCACCTTCCAGATAGGATTTGGTGAATAGGTCAAAATGCTGGCATAGAAAACCCAAGCGTTGTCTAAAAACAATTAGGACGTGCCTTTAGACACTATTGAACAAGTTGTTGCCATTCTTCAGTCTGCCTAGTATCTATGTCATTTGTGAGTGAGTTTGTATACTGCACAGTTTGCAGAATTTTTTAAATTACATTTTTTTGCTGATAATGTGCTTAAAGCCAACCTCATTTATTGCTGTTAACATGTGTAACATGAATTGCAACTTCTGTTCTCATTTGTGTTTTGTTACACACATGTGTTTTGTTAACTTGAACACTTAGAAAATATTTGTCTTCCGATCAGGTTTATGCTGACTGGATAGGCCTTTTTCCTCTAGATAGCAACTAACTAATCCAGCATAAAAGAAATTAGAAATTTAATGGTAATGGTGATCTACAACTACTTTCACAATAACCTTGCAAGACATTTTTTCCTGACTTGAACACTTCTGTGAATAATTTAGAATTTTAATCCTCTCAACTGGAAAGAAAATAATCTGACATCTTCTTTGATGAATCTGAATGGTATTTTTCAAAATACCCCAGAAGCCAACAGCAAAAACAGCAACAAAACCGAAACAAACCAAAACTGAAAGCGACCCAAAAAACCAAAAACAAGAAAGGAAGGAAAAAAGAGATGTCTAATAAAAATATGAACAAAAAAGTAGAGATTTAACATGACAAAAATGATAGAGGGAAACAAATATATTTAAAAAGTAATGTGGTTTTGAGGGCTCAGCATAAAGAGGATCCAGAATACATTAGGAACTAAGAAACACTTGCAGTGAAACAGAGCCATTACAAAATGGAGATGATGAAAATTTCATAACAATGCTGGAAAGACTGACTCCAGAGAAGTACTCCCTTAGAATGTTCCTGTTTGCAAAGATGCAGAAAATAGTCCCTGTATGTCATCAGGATGTTGACTTGTTTCTCAGTTCCTTGCCGAGGATGAAGAGCAGTATTTGCAAAGCACAGGGTCAGAGTGGGGTCCTCAAAGATGCTATTTATATCTGCAAGTATATAAATACGGAATTGAGAGTAGATGATATTTAGGGTCTCTTCTAACCCAAACCATCTTATGATTCTGTGGAATATATTAACTTAAAAAAAAAATTAAGCACGGTAGAAGTTCCAAAAGCCTGAAAAGATGATAAATTGAATGGGTCATTTGAAAAATAACTGTATCAATAAAGAGTGATGAGAACTGAAAAGATCCAGAGAATTTAATCATAGGAACACAGAACCATTAATTTTAGGAAAGATCTCCAAGATAATCAAGTCTATCCTTCAGTTGAATGCCCACTAAACTTTCTCAAAAAGTGCTAGGTGTACTTGTTTTTTTAACATTTCCAGAGACGGTGACTCTGCCACTTGCCTGGGTAGCCAGTTCCAATGCTTAAGCACTCTTTAAGGAAATTTTTCCTAATATCCAGCCTGAATCTTCCCTGGTACAACTTGAGACCGTTTACCCTTGTTCTATCACTAGTTGCCTGGAAAAAGAGACTGACCACCACCTTGCTAAAACTTCCTTTCAGGTAGTTCTAGAACACAATAAGGTCTCCCCTGAACCTCCTTTTCTCCAGATTAAAAAAACCCAGTTCCCTCAGCCACTCCTAATAAAACTTGTGCTCCAGACACTTCAGCTTCATTCCCCTTCTCTGGACTCACTTTAGCACCTCAGTGTCCTTCTTGTCATTTAGACCCCAAAACTGAGCACAGGATTTGAGGTACAGTCTCACAAGGTCCAAGAACAGGGAAATGCTGACACAGGCCAGGATGCCATTGGCCTTCTTGCCCTCCTGGGCACATGCTAGGCCATGTTCAGCCTCAGTTCACCAGCAGCCCCAGGCGCTATTCCACTAAACAACTTTTCAGCTGCTCCATTCCCAGTCTGTAGCATTTTTGAATGTGGTTGTTATGACTCAAGGGCAAGACCTTCCACTTGGCCTTGTTGAAGATCATACCACTCTCCTTGGCACATCGCTACAGACTGTTCAGATCCCTCTTCAGAGCCTTCCAGCCTTCCAGTAGATCAATACTGCCACTCAACTGGGGCATTGCTGTGGCTTTTACATGTGTCTGCAATGATAGTGAAAGTAATATGGTTGTTCTGCAACAGTTCAAAGCTGAACATCTACAGCAAAAACAGATAATCTTGGAGGAAGAAATATTTGATATACTTGGAATCAGAGAAAAGGATTGTGGGAAATTTAAAGTGCTGGACCTGGTTTCTTTATCAAATATTTAACAACTGTGTTAGGAAAACGCCTTTAAGATGAAGCTTGGCAATTAAAATTAAAAAAAAAAAGAAAAACAAAGTAGATTTTGTTTTTTTAAATATTGATGCTACTAATAAGCAACCAAAAAAGATGGTAGAGTCTTCAGCTATTGGATTCAAATAAAATAACAATTTTTTGCATCTTTTCTTAAGCTGTTTTTTCTACCCAATGCAAAAATTATATTCCTACCAAAATAAGAATATCTGGATAAAACTAACTAAACTGTCATGATTGGACTTCAAACCAGACTGGTGCCATACTGTGTTACTTAGCGCCTTTTAGGGATGTCTGTTCACGAACATGCAATGCTTTAATTCCTTCTGTTATCTTTCAGTGTTACTGCCAAGGAATGACTTACTGATAGGAATACTTTCAAAGGAATAGGTTAAAATGATTGTTGTAGAAGTGTTGGAAGCAGGAATTATTTGGAGATTTTCTTTCTTGACCATTTATTCTTTGTACAAATAAAAAATTCTCAGGTCTGAAAACAAATGGATTGATGGATATTGAACTGTACCTTATACTTTGAAAATAAACTCTGTACATTTTATAAGTTTGGGTTTAAAAGCTTTATTTATGTTTGAGAGACTCCATCAGTTTTTATTTTAAATTTTTCACTGAAATATTGAAATATTTACTGAATTTTACCTGGGTTCAATTTTTCTCAAAAAAAAAAAAAAAAAAAAAAAAGTGGGTTTACTTTTTTTTCTTTCCTTATGAAAATATTCAAACTTTGGGTGAACTTTGTGCAGATAAACTCTTTGTATGTGTAAGCTGGAGATTTAAATTTCTTGAAATCAGAATTTCTCTTTTTGTGTTGACCTTTTCTGGCTGAAAGACCCCTGCCCATCTGCTTTCACACTCTTCATTCTCAAAAGGATTGAGGGGAGAAAAATAAGATGAAAAAGCTGTTGGATTGAGATAAAGACAGATATGTCATTTAAAAACTACCCTCACAAGCGAAATGTACTTGGCATATGGAAAATTAATTTGATTTGTAGCCATTTATAAATAGAATGGTGAGAAATAAAGACAAAAACTAAAATCTCATTCACTCCACCCTTCCCTTTTTCCAAGGTATGACTTCATTCTTTCATTTCAAATCCTCTACCTTACCACTTCCCCAAGAAGCACAGGACGGTAGGGAATAGGGGGTAACAGCCTGTCCAGAACAGCTCTGCTCTGCTGTTTCTTCCTCCTCACACTCTTCCCCTGCCCCAACATGTGGTAACTCACACAAGCAGGCCTCCAGGAAATAAGCACCTGATCCAACATGAGATCCTCCACGGCCAGCAATATGGATACCTGTCCTGGTGAATTCCTCATGTGAGCTAAAGGGAATTAAATGCTGCAGTGTGGTCTGCTCCGTCTCTTCCTCCATCTCCTTTTCTGACCTTGGTTCACAGGTCCATTTCTCAGACTTTTTCCCTCATTCTTCACTGTCTATGCAGTATTTTTGGCTCATTCTTAAGTATATTTTCCACCAAATACAAAATTGATATTACTTTGTGCCTACAAAGTTTTTATAGCCACAGCTGATATTATTTTGGGGAACCACTCATGCAAAATTCCTTCTATTACTGGCAATTTTGATGAGAAATGATTCTTTGAATGAAGTCATGGAGGAAGGCTGTACTTGGAAGGGGAATAAGTTTTGGGAGCTGAAGCAGAGGGCAGAGAGCCAGCCCTTGGCTGTGGGGTTGCTTATCTTTGAAATAACTCCTCTCTTGTTAACTTCCAAAACAAGGTGCATGACAGTTTCCTTTGAAAGGGCTCTATCTCAGGAGCAGGAAAAGAAATGTCCCAGTCATTTCTTGAAGTGGAAGAGTGGAGACAAATGTTACTGCTGCTGTGCAAGCTACTTTGAGGGCAGAGGGAGTGGCAAGCCTTTGACTGATTAATGACAAGGAAATGAAGACGCTGCAGTGGCAAGTAAAACTTATGCCCCAGTTAAACTGAGCAGTTGCCTCACACATTCTGGTTGAAAAAAGACAGAGTCTTTTTTTTTTTCCTAGGGATAAAGGAATAAATTGAAAAATTTTCCTCTTTTAAACTTTGTCCAATAGCACAAATTCTAGTGGCTGCACAGGTTTTAAGATCACAGAGAATATGAGTAACTACAGTTCTCTTTGTGGTAGTGAGTTAAGGGCTGATCTAACCTGCCAGAGGCTGTCACTACATATGCACACTCTACCCAGGGAGGAGGGGAAATCAGTGTGACACTTTGTTCCATGGAAGCAGTGCAGAGACTAGCTAAGATTCATGATTTTTTAAAAATTATTATAATCCTTTCAAGTAATAAGAGCAAGTTTGTACATGATTGTAAAGAGGTGGAGATGGCATACAAAACAAACTTATAAGACTAACAGTACAGTACTGGTATAGGTGTTTTTCCTGTCCCACACAATAATTTTGGAGTGAAGGGAAATACACAGAAGTGAGCTGCAGACCTATTACTGAAGTTCCTGGTGAAGGCAAAGCCAATAGAAAAGTTATGCATCAAACACAGCTTGTTTCTCCACTGGTTTTTGATATGCCCAAATGTTTAACATCACCTGCAGCACTGGCAGGTATTTCAGCATCTGGGACTCCAAAATCAGACTTTTCCACAGATCGCATTCCCACACATGCCAGCTCATCATGTTAATTCCCTTGTCATAAGACAGGTCTTGTGATATTGCATTCTTGAAGACAACAACAACAACAACAACAACAAAAAGAAAGATTTTTTGGATGCCTTTTTTTTTTTTTTTTTTAAAGTACAAAAACCATTTCTTCCTATCAAGAAAGTAAAAAATGTCTCTTGGGTGAGATTTAGGATATTCTGCCTAATGACTGAGATAGAGTCTCAAGATAGCGTATTAGTACAACTAAAATATTCTTCTTTTTGCTGGGCCTTTTAAGATTGCACTACCTTATGTTAAAATACAGTGACACACAGTTTCAAATACAATATTTTGAGAACTCTCTTTTAGAGCAGAAGTAAATTCAGATTCAGAATGGGAGAACAGTAAAGAAACCCAACATCAGAAAGAAGCACAGTAAGAATAACAATATTGCTGGTTTCAGTGTAGGAACACCACTAGAGAGCTGACAGTTATTATGGGATTAACATATTTCCAAAAACAATTGAGAAAAATACTGCAATGAACTGTGCAAATACAACCTGTATGATAACAATAATTATACTTTTCTCTATTCTTTTACTGCATATATCCCTGAAGTGTCCAGAAGACTTCCAAAATATTGTTACATGTGAAAACAGAGCAATTTTGAACATTCAAGAAAGACTTGCTCCTTCTTTTTTAGATTAAGCCAAAACATACTTACTCAAACTTGAATTTCAATGGCTCTTGTTCAATGACAGTTCATATTTGTGTATTAATAATTCAGGAATCAAAATGCTTTCTGTGTCAGACAAACCTTGCCATAGCAAGTGTGGCATAAACAAATGCATCAAAACACAGGAACACAGAGCGGCCAACAAATAAGAGCACTAACAGAAACATGTATTTTTTCATATAGCACAAATATTGTGCCTTTCTGAACAATGGCAAGGGAAAAAATTATGAATGAGTCTGTGATATTAAATGATGTTAAACAGTAGACATTACTATTGTAAAATTGATCAAATCTTAGCCAGCAAAACATCTGGCTTTAACAAATGTGTAGGAGTTTGAGTCTTCCTTTGTCCTATATACATTTAATCCTTTGTGTCCCTGTCCATTGTCAGAGATTTTATGAAGCTGAAGAAACTACTTTCTTCTGTCAGTGCATAGGAAAATCAAGGAATGTGTTATTTTGCTTTGTGTATTTTTTTTTATTTATTTGTTTTCTTTCCTGCTCATTCAGTTTGATTTTAAGTAAAAATCGCTTGGGTCATCATGCTAATGTCTACAGAACACATAATGAGAAAAATGAAGTATGCTTGAGGTCCTTTTTATTTCTAAGTAGGCTTTTCCAACCTTCTCTCAACCATACACTTTCCTCATGCTGCAGAAAAGAAAAGCAGGTTCTTTGCTTGTCTCATCTGAATGCTCTCATCTGATAGTGAAATGAGTTCTACACTTGAGATAAGTTTGCAGGGCCTCTTGGGGTAATCTGTAAACTGGCAGACTCATCACTAGTCTAACTGATGTGGCTTGGCGCAGCTGGGAATGTAAATTCAGTAAATGACAGAAACTGAGTAAAGATGGACGTAGAATTTACACCTCATATATCAAATAGAGGGCATTTTCTCATGGGGAATGTTTAAGTGAACAAGTGGAAGAATATTTGGCAATGGCCCAAGTGCTCACCAGTTTTAAGCAAACTGCGTTCAGCTCCTGCCCCAGGATCATGGAGGGGCAAAGAAACATTTATCTTCACAGAGATATAGGAATGAATATCCTTCCCTCCTCTGTTCTCCGAAACATACTACTTCTCAAAGTCAGGCTGATGCAACAAAAAGCATATTAAAAAACAGATGACAAAAAAGAAACTAAAAAAGAAAGAAACTTCTTACTGAGGTTACTGATCAGAAAACAGTCTAGCAAGCAAAAATTCCCAGTTTGAGGTGCTAGGGAAAAATTCTCTGTAAAAGCGAGCTAAATTTTGCAATTGCAATTGCATAGTGACATTTATAAATTATTTCCTTCTAAACCTAATGGCTTAACCCAAAAAATTGCTGTGTCACACTGTAACAAAACTGAGCACTTCTTGCTCTTTCTTTTGTGTTGTTTTAGTACATGGAGTTTACAGGCACTGCGGATCACTTGTTTCTTTGTGATACATCTTTCTCGTCAGAGGATGACTACTAACTAATTTCAGTTCACATGGAAATAGTCCATAAAGTAACTCCTTTTCTGTCCCATGACCACTATGTATTTCTTCCACTGCAGTAAGGGGATGGCTGAAGTATAAGCTGCATGGTTTGCCCTAAAGTATGTAGGGAATAGCACTTCTTCAAAAGAAGCAGGTAATTTCCTATAGCTGAAAGACAAACTTTTGTTTCTACAAGGAAACATCTCCAGGCTTACAAAATGTGATAAGGCAATAGATTATTGATGTCATGGTACAAAATGGATACTTGTCTGGAAAATTGATTTTTTCTGTTCACTTTAGAAAGGCTGTCATTGGGGCTTGTGAGAGGAATCCTATGGAACAACAGGAAATTTTTCACTACGTGGGACTTAGCTAAGATGAGCCTTAATAATGATAAACTGTGGTTTGTTTGGGATTTGGAAGAGGCTTGCTAAATTGCCCTTTAGGCTCCTAATTAAAAAAAAACCTTCATAAGAAGAACTCCAAGTTCTCCCTACCCTGAATATAAATTCTGGCTAATGTCAACAATCATTGAATATTTTGGATTTTATTTTGGTAGTTCATGAAATGGGAAACACATCTGATCATGCACACAATATTTGTTAACACATACTAAAAGTGAATGGAGAAAATTAGGTAACATTACCACTACTAAAAGAGATTAGCAGTTTATTTTAGGACTAAGTTCTTGTGGTGGTAGATATTAAGCCTTCTAGATTCTGTTTTTCCTGAATATTGTCTGATCAAGCAGTCTTTAAATCACACCGTCTTCTTTATGTGTGTATTAAATTCTAAGGTAGCCAAGATAAGATTATATACTGAAATGTATTCTGGATTACTGTGTTACAGATCCTAATTAGGGCCAGCCAGAAAAGCAGTGGTTTTAAATACATAGGCCATGTGTCCATATTTAAAGACATGGCCCCCTCCTTTCAATGAATTGCTTTATTCCTGCGTGTTTTTCCACAAAATGTTCTGATCAGGATTCTGTCTACTGTGTTATTAAAATTTTCTTTTACTTTTGCCAGTTGTCCCTGTGCCTTGCTGTATTAATTCAGCATTTTCCTGTCAAGAGTGGTTGCTTGCTGGCATTGCTGATTTTGTGCAAGTTAGCTGTTTTTGGAGGTGAACTACAAGTGCTGGAAGGATAGTATTATCAGAAAGATGCTCCTTTTTATCCTTCCTTTCATTGTCAAGTATCCTCTTCCTTTCCACCTTAAACCAGCTGGCAAATTTATATTGAGATTTCTCCCCAGTCTGGCCATCAGTTTAGTTACTGCAGAGCCCTCCTTGGTGAAAATGGTTGAGCTGTGCTGCACTTCTGTTATGGCTGCAGAATGACCTGGAGATCTGAAGCAAAAACCAGATGTCTCAATAAATTTTTGTCAAAATGTAATTATCTTGGGAGCAGAGAAAGAAATGGAAGGAGAGACAGAACCAGATGCGTGACTTTAAAATATGCAATCATAATTGCAAGGAAATTTTGAATAACTAAGTGGAGAAGCCAATGACTGCAGAGAAAAGTCCTTCTTCACTTCTAGTGATTATTATTTCAAGTGAATCCTGAAACTCAGTTTCTGATAATGATGCTCAAAGTGGAAACAAGGAGGGCTGCACAAAAAAAAATCATCCTGAGTGCTTTTTTCACAAATAAATCTTTTCAAATATGACAGGGTATCTTTCCCCAAGGAATCCAGCCAAGCTGCTTCTTCCTTTTCAGGGAATAAAACATTGTAGATTTTGTATGGTAAGTAATGGTGGGAGTTCATTTCTCTAAGACATAAGGTTAAATAACACAAATAGGGAAAACTAATTTGCTCAATCAGTGTAGGGCTAAAAGCTCCTCAGTGTAGGGCTAAAAGGTCCAAAAATAAATATTTTTTTAGGGGTGATTAAACATTAGATAATTCAATTAATGCCAAAGTTTTTTCTTTTTGTTTGTATTTGTTTGTTTGTTTGTTTGTCTGTTTTGGGGGGGGTTAATCAGAAGAGATCATTCTACTGCTGCATTTAAACAAAATGTTGTGAAAAGTCAGACCAATTTGTTAAACTGCCTTTTAGATGAATATAAAATACCATATTCAGCTGAGTAATGTTGCAGAAATTCTAGGGATGGCTTCCTAGGTGCACTCAGGTTTTCCTCACCCTGTGCAAAACTCATTGCCATTCCCTGAGCATAACGTAGCTTTGTATGCTCACTGATCACCTTACCAGAGATGCTTGCATACACCTGAAGTCCTGTGTGCAGCCAGGCTGCCTTCCACATATTTTTATCTCCAGGGGATTTGCTGGAACTTTTACAATTAGAAAATGTTTAATAAATTACACCTCTACTGAGGCAAATTTTTACTCACTCATTGGAGAGGCTACTCCCTCATTTCCCCTTTTTTGTCTCGTGTCCTTATCTGTCCTGTGATTATAAAGGATTCTTCTTTTGTTTTTCTTCACATGGAAGTAGCAGTTTATGGGAAGTGTTCTCACAGCTTGGAAGTTAGCTGGCTGAGATCCATTCTGTGAAGAGTAAAGATTATTCAAGAAACAGTAAAACTTTACTCCTGTAGCTGACACCTTGTTTAAACCCTTTTGGGTTTGAACACATCCATGGCCAATTTATGAACATCATAAGGAGATATTATGCAAGCCAGTTTTCTTGAAAAAGGAGGTTGGTTTCTCCAAGATGCCTTGTGTTAGTTATGCTGCCAGACACAAAGTCAAAAGTTTTGTTCTGTTGTATCATAAGAAGTGTCTGGGACCCCTTATTTAACCTCATCAGTAAAAGCGCAGTTTCTGGTTTTGTTTAATAAATATGATGACTGAATGATAGAAGACAACAACTTAGAAACTTCATTAGCATAACATTTTTTCCCCTTTATTGAAGTAGAATAATATTCTGCCACTCCCCAAATCTCATGTATTCTTTAGTCTTCAAGGCTGTTCTTTCACAGGCAAAGAAGGCTAACACTGACTGCCTCTAATGACAAGCATCCATTTCCCTTCTCCCCCACTGATATATTTTCAGTTCTTTCCAAACTGTCATTGGATATAAAAGAAGTGGAGAGGAATTAAAACAATGTGTGAATCAAATTCTAGAATTCATTGTAACAAGTCTACTGAATTTTATTTCCCTATGAATAGTAACATCCCTAAAAGGCTGGCATGAGTGGACGCTGTTCAAAACTAACAGGAAAAGAAGTTCTTGCTTTTCTCTGTTTCAGACTGAAGATTGAAACTAAAAGTTTAATTAATTTATTAAATTAAACTAAAATTAAACTAAAAGTTTAATTAATTTATTCAGTAGAACAAGCCTAACACTTTCAAAGATACTTTATATGTAAGTTATCCAGGTTACTGATTTTCAGTGGCAGCAGACAGATAATTTTAGCATTATAAGTAGACTTAAAAATGTTTTTTAAGATCTAAAAATTAACATAAAATATCCTCAGGTGTAAGAAGTCACCTGAGATCTAAGACAAAGGTGAAAAGATCAAAGTGTGATCTTTAAAATACCTGGTTAAAGCTGCCTCACTAGGGAGGTGGCCAGATTTTCCCATGGTAATCCTTCTATTCTTCCAGTAAATACTTAATATAACCAAAAAAGATCTATAAAGCAAAACAAAGTTCTGACAATAACAAGTTTTAGACTAATGTCTTTATTGAAAGGCCGTTCAGGCAATGGAACAGTCTGCCAGGGAAGTGACAGAATCACTTACCCTGAAAGTGTTAAAAAATAATGTAGATATGGCACTTGGTCTCATAGGTTTGCATGAATATGGCAGTGCTCAGTTAAGAGTTGGAATCAATTATACTAGAGGTGTTTTGCAACCTTAACTATTCTATGATTCTATGAAAGAAACACATAGATGAAGCATTTAGAAGAACTTTATCTCTTTACTTGTTGAAAAAATATTAGAGCTTTTTATTACATATTCAAATTGTTCTGTAAACTTCAGGATTAATTATGTCCATTTTCATGGTGATTTCTGCCACATAATCAGGATTTAATACTGCAAGCAATGCCTCTATCTATTAGATTATACATTTTTTAAAATTTTATTTCAGCTATGGTATTAATTTAAAATTTATGTTACATATTATTTTATTAAAATATGCATATTCATATTATAAAATATGTGTAAAATATTTTATTGAAATATTTAAGAGTTTGTATATCACAAACTCTTAGAAGGAATTTTGGAAACTTGGTTGTAAAGTATAGACACATCTGTGGATTGTATCTTTTTTTTACCCTTATCAAAGTTCTCAGAGAGAATAGTTTATAAACATGAACATATGTATTTATATAGCAAGAAATGCTGGGTAGGAAATCCTGAGATCTGCAGGGACTAAGAAAGACCTGCTTGACCTCCAAAGTAATAAATAAACAGTCCTCCAGGTATAAACCAAGAATACAAAGTTCTGCAGACTTTTTCAAGTCTGAAAAGTGATAAATTGAAATTTGGAGCCCCAGAAAAGACGGTTAGAATAGAAAGCACTGTATGACCTTTGTAACATGTTATTGTAGGATGCCTGAGTAGGCATATGCATCTATATAAACAGGATGTAAATCATTTAGACTGTGAATTGAAGGAGCAGCAAGGACAGAAACTCATAATTGCTTCTCATTTCTTGATATTTTAAATAGCCTGCTACCTGCTCAGAAAACTGTCTTTTTATAGAACAGAAAAGTGTCTTTTCACTAATATTCTGTATCAGCTAGATAATCAGATGAAGTGTGAAACTATCAAATGTGTCAATAACAAGGATGATCATCTGTGTTCCACATCATTGTACTGACCATTTTGGAAATCTGCAACATTTATTGCTGGTTAAATTTTATATGCCTAGCTTTAGAAAACTTTCAAGAGGGAAGTTAATATGCAAAATAGCTAAATTTCAGTGCTTTGTGACTGGAAGACCCTGGAGTCCTTGTCCTTGATTTAAATTAGATAATCAAGTAGTGGTTGGAATTAAGCATATATGCTGTGGTTTTTCAGCACAGAATCTGTCTAACATTGTCACAGTCACAGGCAAAACAGTGACTGAGTTATACTTTTTCATATTCTCATTTTATATAAAATAAAACATTGAAAAACATTGCATAAATTTTAAAAAGTGGTGTAATCCAGTGTAAATAAAATTACTTTTAAGTGCAATGCTTTACTGTCTTATGTGTTAATAAGATTAGAGCCTAAATTATAAAAAATATTTAGAACTTAATACTTTGTTCTTCAAAGAACTCAGTAAATACATAATTTTAATTTAACTTGCACTGGACTTTTTGCAGCAGCTTTCTTTATTCCTCATTTGCCTCTGTCTCTCCGAATCCAACCCCCATACCACATGCTCTGCAATCCCTCCTGTTTCCATTTCACCCTTCTAAGAACTGCTCAGCCTAAGTACATTGAGAACATCATGACACGTTCCAAAAACATAAAGTTAACCCATAAGTGTCCCGTGACATGCTGCACAAACCCAGGGAAACAGTTCTTGCATAACCTTGTCAATCAATACACACTTCCCAGTAGCTGCCACAGCCCTGAAATGATGATAAGGCATGCTTTCCTGAACTGACTGGGGATACACTATAATGAAGGGATTAATTACCCCCAGTTATGTACTCAACACCATTTTTCTCATCAGTTCTCTGTCCACCTTACGCACACATGGCATTTCTTAAGTGAGAAGATAAAAACCTTTGCATAAAATCTTCATATCAAAACCACCAGATTCTGGGCTACATGTGCTTGGGTGTCTTAAAACCTCTTGCTTTCCAAGGCAATGAAATAGTTAAGACCTTTAACCAATGAAAAATAGTTTCCAGTACTTCTTTGCTTTTCATAACTATAAGGGTTAGCTGTAATCATGCTCCATAATTTATTTTTCATTTTCATTCATTTGAATAAACCTTCAGGTTTACAGTTCCATGACTCATTTTAAGTATGTACCTATGTATGTAGGTATGTAAGTACGTATATGTGCATGTATTATTCAGAACCTAAGACCATATGGAGAATTCTGCTTTCTTAGGTATCCTTTTTTTTTGTACGAGAAAGTAGTAAAACATTTTGAGATGTTATTAAGTCTTTAAGTTCCAAAAACTAGATTCCACCTTAAAAATGTTCCATACTGTATGTTGCATAGCCTGGGGTTCTGACTAGCTGCCAAATATCTATCAGAGAGTGATTTATGATATATGATATGTTCCTCAGCCCAAGTGGAGACTGTTTAGTTGAAACATGAGAAAGGAGAGGCCTTGTGCTCTCCAAACCATGATGACAAGTTTCTGTTTGGCTTTCTGAGTGAATGCACAGTACAAAATGTGCCATATTTTATGACACCAAAACTTATGTAAGGAACAAAACTAAATTCACTTAACCCCCAGTTTCATTAGTTTTCCATTTTTTTCCTTTCTATTTTTTGTGAAGTCTGTTTCTTATTGTAAGAAGCCCGTTTTTCTTTTGTTGTTTGCAGTCTATAAAATAGAATTGCTACAGCTTTGTTTTGAAAATTAAAATTTTTTCAATAGCTGTGTGACCATATTTTTTTAAATGAGATTTCAGTCCTACCATTTAAATTTTGCTTGTACTTTTCTTTCAACTGTAACTAAAGTCTGTGCTATGGTTTCTGGTGCATTTTGTTCTGAAAATAATTTTTCCCTGAATCTTTAAAGAAGTACCTCTCCCATGCTGTTTTTGGGGTCCCCATTTTAAAATGCTTGGGTAAAACAATATGATCAGTGACCTCTATGGTCTTGAATGAGAAAATTCCTCAAAGCCTTTTTACTGTATTCACAGATACTTGCAGCCATGGGAAAGAAGAAAAAAAAAAAAAAAAAAAAAAAAAAAAAAAAAAAAGGAGAATGTTGCCTGTTTAATCTAGCTGATGCATCTGTTTTAGTTAGATACTCATTCACTGCAGTACCCAAATGCTAAAGTACAGCACGGAAAAAAACTCAACCAAACAAAGCAATCTCTTGTTACTTAAAGGGGGCTGGATTTGTTTCTTCATATCATTATATTATCTTTGCATGTTCTCTCTGCTTTTGTTATCCATGTTTTTCTGTGCGAGAACAGCTGATATGGAAGGCTGGTTTTACACAGGGAAATTAAATGGTCAGTCTAGAGCATGCTCTGGTCTCCAGCAAAGCTTTTCTCAGCTGCACAGAAAATGTATGTCATCTTCAGCATTCTGTATGAATGATACATTGAAAGTCTCTGACTACTTAGAAGATGCACTAAGTGCATATTATGAAAACATGTACCCTCCATTTAGAAAACCTTGCAGCTAAGTACCTGAAACAAGCCTTTAAATCTGAGGAGTCAAAATGCAGAAGGAGGTGAATGTTTTTTCTTCAATCTACAAAAGAAGAGTCATGACAAAGGGCGTATTTAGTCCCAGGAGAGCTTCACAGATCTGCTTAGATATTGTTCCAGCGCTCTATTTAAGGGAAGACCAAGAACCAGGATGGCACTATTCAGTGTCTGGATTTTTGCCAAAGGATATGGGACAGTAGAGCTAGGGAGTACTTTTACCACACGCCAGTCCTGCCAACTGTGAACATAGGAACATGTCATTATAATGACATCTATCCTCCACTCAGCCCAGATACAAACAGGAAATCGAGGTAATATACCCTAAGAACTGAAAAAAGCAAGCAGCAAAAGAAAATTTTCCTGTTCTGAGTCCTTGTAAAGTCCTTAAAAACAAGACCTTGTTTTTTAGGATTAATTGAAGATACAGATAATTTTCACATATATGATTTGCAGATATTTGGAGAAGCTGCAATTCATGTGGACTTGAGAGGTCACTTTGGCCTCAGTCCGTTGAGGATGTCAGGATGGAAGATCAGGATTTTGTGTTGGACATGCGGAAAGGGGAGCAATTAACATGCACTGGTCTCAGACCATTAGGGCAGCGAAGAGACTGCTGAAGGAGTAGGCTAAATGAAAAATGAACTATGGCACAAATATGTTTCTGATTATGTAGAATATTATTGTTGCTCAGTTAGAATTATATCTCTGCAAAGGCAATTTGACTAGACAGTCAACAGCAGAAAAAACCCAATCAACACTGTCTATTGAGGCTGACTATCCTTTCTGTTCCTGGGTCAGAATGCTATTAATACATGTTTTCAGGCTCAGTTACTGGCCCCTTCTGGATATGCACAAATCAACAACTCAGGAAAGCCCCACTCTGAGGGCTTCTCTAGTACTGGCTTTCTTTTGCTACCCACAAGTCCAGGCATTGAAAGATGTAGAGTAATGCATCTGATTGCTTTAAGAAAACATGCAAGCTAGAAACTTAAGGACAATGTATATGCCTAGAAGGTAAGCATCTTTTCAGTTTGGGAAAAGGCATACTCCCTCATTCAGAGTTGTGCAGTGATTTTACTGCATCCATCTCACAAATGTACATCTGGTAATTAGTGCATCATATTCTTACCTTAAATTGAATCTTTGTATATTCTGAAACATGCCTTTAGAAAGTTGTGGCTTTTTAAAGTCCTTTCTTAGATGTTAACTTATTTGTAGTCACATATTTTCTTTTTTGAGAAAAAAAAAATGGACTCTGTCTGAGCACACTTGCTATACTTGAGATATGTATGAAGGCATACAATATTGAGATAAAAAATAAACAGAACTTTTTCAACTAAAGAATGGATGGTCAGAGAGGGACAGAAGCCTATGAATAGAATAATCCCCTAACCTCTGGCAAGTGTGAACATTTGTGTTCTGAATTAATCCTTGCTGTGTGGCTTTTTAGTGAACATAGAGTAATAATACTACACTTATTACTGTTTATCCAGTTATAGGGATCTCATTTATCTTGAAGTCTACTACTTTCTTCTGTCCAATGTCTACTTACTCCTGTCCAAACAGGCACAATGTTCACCACTTTGTGCAAAGAGATCTAGCATCTTCTGTCACAGGGATGCAAACATGACCCAGCTATGTTTTATTTGGAAGATCCACAAGCAGGCTAACAGTAAAGAATGGAGCAGCACATAGAAAATACTCAGTGAGCTAGCACGATCTTTGGAAATCTCCTTCAATTGTCTTTCCACTGTTACACCACTATTTGATGTCCTGAAATTATTATGTTTTGTAATCAGTGTAGAGGTGTGCCTATGGAATAGTGACTAGTAGATAAATAGTGATTATTTTAATTAATTTGGAGAAAATGAAAAAGAAACAGTCTTTAGATCTCTCAGCCTGAAAAGTGCTGGTATTATTTGTTATTTTATGGACAATACCTAAAAGGCCTAATTGTGTTTAAAAGTTTAAAATCTTATGTTGTCTGGTATCTGTTCTGCAGAACTATTAGAATATGAACACCGCTGAAGATTATGGGTTCACCAGCAAGTTTTCCTCACTTGGGAGTAATCTATGGCTCATTTGGAGTATAAACAACCCTATTAATGTTAAAATAATTGTTTGAGACATTTTCTTGTGCTTGGATTTTCAGTATAAGTGCTGAGACTTGCAACTTAGCTAACGTCAGCAGCAAACAAACATCCTGTCAATGTGCCTGGCACTCTATGTTCCTGTATGATTGGCAGGAAACAGAGTGTTTGGGGAAGGGGAAGATGGACATTACAAAAACTATAAACTTGTTTTTCCAAAACAATGGCATGATACAAACCCAAAGTAGTTTTTATTAAAATATTTGCTGTTAGATTAATGAGATGCAGGGGTAAATGGGGGGAGGAATAGATAGAGGGTGTGATTGTTAAATATATAAATGAGTTTTAATATAACTGGTGTACTATATACATATTTGTTTTCTTGTAGGCTGCACTTCAGCCACACTTTAGCATGCATGGAGCTGGAACCACTCATCTGTACATGTCCATCCCACTGAGATTCATTTCTAGTACACGGTATTGGCAGTAGTTGCTACGTAACTTGGTCTGTCTTCATAATCAGTGTCCAGTGCAGATGTCCTCCTTTTCGGATCTATCACAGCTCATACTAAAGCAGACCAGGGGTTTTTGTTGTACTAGTGCCATCCTGGCATTGTGCAGAAGGTTAGCTCTAATATCTTTAAGGCAAGTCCACCTGGCCAAAGCTGCGGTGTATGTGCTGAGCAAGCACATTTCCCAGCCCCCTGGGCAGCATCTTCTGCCCAGTCACTCTCGAAAACTGAGAGCTGAGCTGCAACCTAGAATCTCCTACAAAGAAGGAAAGTGAGAAAGCTCTTCATTAGACTGCAGTCCTTCAATCTCAAAACCTTCTGGCTTTCTCTGATGCTCTCTCCTGAAAAATAGTCTAGAGCAATTTATGAGTTTTATATATCTATACGGACAAAGAAATAACTAGTTTGACCATCTACACAGCAGCACACAAGCAGGTAAGGCCTGTCAGGAGGGGATTTTGAATTAGGTTTTATTTGAAGGACAGTTATAATTGGGAAGTGGAATTTTTTTTTTCCTATTTCTTCCAATAAGTATTTCTAGAAATATACCTTCTTGGCAATGAGACTCAATAGCACCTTCTGAAACCACCAAAGTAAGTAGAAGTTAGTACTTTAAAAAAAAGGGGTTCAAAACATGCAAATGATAACCAAGAGTGTGATGGTGAAGGTGTGAATCAGTTCCCTTGTCTGTGGGAGCTGTGCACAGAACATGGGAAAATCTGTAGTACTTGGTTTTCATTCTCTTTCATCTAGAGTTCATTGACCGTCTGTGGAAAAAAAGAAATTATAATGTTGTGACTTCTATAACTGGTTTCTATAAACATATATATTAAGAAATTAAAGAAAGTTCCAATAATCTTGGGGTGGGAGAGAAGATATTATTAAATTATTTGCAATTTGTTCAACTATGAAAGATTTTTTGCTATCGTGAAAGGCTTTGAACTAAAAGATATCAGCTATGTGTTGGTGTGTGATACCATCTGGCACATTTACAGCAGCAATTGCTTAATATCAATGGTGGTTCAAGCAAGGAGCATAATGAATTTTGGCAGCAAGTTTGAATAATAATGAGAAAGTTAAGTTTCTGTTCATTGGTCATAAACAAGGACATTTGTATTTCCTTACAGCGCTAGACCCAATGAAAAGCTAAACTTCTGCTGGTGAATATTTGTACTGGTCCTAGCCAATAGAGTAAACTTCATAGTAGCTAGTGTGTGGCTGTGTTTTGGGTTTGTGCCAGAAACAGTGTTGATAAGGGTGGATGTCCTTGTTACTGCTAAGCAGCACTGATGCATCATCAAAGCCTTTTCTGCTGCTTGCACTGCCCCACCAGTGAGTGCACTGGGGGTGCACAAGTTGTTGGGAGGCTGCAAGCCAGGACAGCTGACCCCAACAGACCAAATGGATATAAACTATCACAGAGTGTCATGCTCACCATATTGAGCTGGGGGAGAAGGCATTCAGAATTGTGTGATTTTTCTTCCCAAGACACTGTTATATGTGATGGAGCCCTGATTCTTGGGTATGGCTGAACACCTACCTGTCCATTGGATACTGTGAATTAATTTCTTGTTTTTCTTTGCTTGTACATGTGGATTCTGCTGTACATATTAATCTGTCTTTATCTCAACTCTGGAATTTTTTTTGTTTTACTCTTTAAATTCACTTCCCCACCCAACTGTACGGGCCTGAATGAGCAGCTGAGTGTGTTGTGGTTATTTGCTGGCTCAGTTAAACCATAACAAAATTGGGTACTTCTCTGGAGTCACATGCTTTCCACCAACTCATAATCTGCCAGCCATACAAGGGCTATTATGCTGCAAAAATGTCAAGGTAAGTTGAAATGGGGAACAGAAAATGCTGTGGAGAGAAAACATTCACAACTTTATGGAAATCAATGGAACACATCACCCCACCATATATTAGTATATTGCCGGCACACTGTAAAACTTTAAAAGAATTGTCTGATGTGCTGTGTCTAGAGTTCCTTTCTTTCCTGAGCAGATGAAGCATCTGTACATCCACGGATCACTGTAGAGACATTTCTTTCCTTAATTATAGGCAGATGCACCAGTGTCCCAGGTGTGTTGGAGCAGATAAGGAGGATCTGGTCTAACTGCAGGAGACTATTTCTTTTCCAACTGTGCCTTAATCTACAAAGAATTCATACACAAAAAACCAAAGAAAACAACCAGCTTTAACCAAACTGAGCCCTACAGCTTCTTTAGTGCCAGACCTCTGTCATGAAAAAGAAATAAAGATTCCACAAAAGTAAAGGATGGAATAATTTTTATTGTGGAAATTTAACATGGTCTTCCTTCCCCTGGAACTGTCACTCCTTTATACTGAAAGTGGCCAGTGGATGTTTGATCAAGGATGTCCTGTGGTAGGCATGGCAGTAAATCTACCTCCATTTGACTACATGCTCTGCAGCTCAATGCAAAGGTGTGGGAAGGTGTGGCAACATGCTACTCTCTCAGCCCACACAGGTAAGTATAAGATAGCTTCGGAGATGCCTGTCAAGCTGGCAGTCTAAAGGACTAACATGCACTAGTGGAGTTGTAGGGCTCAGTTTGATTAGGGCTGGCTGAAGCTTTTTTGTACTTCACATTAAAGAATATGAATGTTTACGATTAGTTTGCCCTAAAGACTTGGTCTTTGATTTTACAGCCTTTTTTATTTAATTTTGAACCAATGTGATTTCCTATGATGCTCCCCTTAATTAAACGTCTTATCTTGAATAAAAGTATTCTCCTTATGGTGAACTGCTTAGCTGGTGTATAAGCTGAGTGAACACAGAATAGTGAAAGAAAAAACCAACAGCAAATTCTATTTTAAATTGGAACAAATATCATTGGGGAAATTGCATGTAGTCATCATCAGTCATTGTAAGAGATTTCTCTGTGAGTGGCATCTAATTTAATGATTTCACAAATGGGAGGGGGTTACTCCATCAATTTTTGGTGAGTTGACAAGCTCATTACATTTATAATGGCCAGGACTTGATCCTGCAAACCTTACTCACCAGAGTGAAAAATAGTTTGGGGCAATGCCATTGTTATGTGCAAAATAAAGGAGAAATAAAGATGAAAATAAACAAATTTTTCCTTCCTTTTTACCATCAACAGAATATTTCTGATGTTGATAAAGGAATATTCTTTCTTGTCTTTGAGATTTAAATCAATCTTCTTAATTTTTTTTTTTGGATGCATACCTGTGGTAAAAAGCATCATTACAATAACAATAATAAAACCAGTAATGCACATCTCACTGGATAAGCAAATTATTAGTTATGCAGTATGTTATGACAAAGCAGTAATGTGAAGGGGATAGAATCAAATACTTATCCCTTACAACAGTAGTACTGAAACACTTCAATATCTTGCAATGGTATCTTTTTGCTAGACTTCACTCCTTCATTTAATGGTCTAACAAAAGGAGAAAGTAAAATTCAAAATAGATCAGGGTGCCTGAGCATCAAGTGTCTTGCTAAATGCTCTTCTCTAGTTCATTGCTAGCACAATGGCTGGCAACTGGGCAGAATATGATGAAGTCAGTGATCCTGAGGAAACAATATCACCTTCACTGCTCTATTTTCGTCTTGGACTGAGAAGTAAGGTTTGATGATGTATGTAAAATGAACATTTATTATACTTTATTTGTATCTAAAAGTATTTTGAAGCCTTTTTATCTCAAAGGACACTGAATTTTTTTTGTGATTAACTGAGAACAGCCCTCTCCAAGAACGAGAGTTTTTCTGTGACAGCTATTAAATGCAATTTTGGGAAATAAAAAAGATAATGGAAAAGAAAAAGGGAAAAGGAAGAGAAGAAAAGGAGGATGAACATGAGACATAGGTGCAGAGGAGTACAGCTGAATTTGAGTTAGCAATCTTGGTTAAAAGTCCCTGGAAATCGTAAATAGGAAACAGACAATTTTGTATTTCATACTCTAGAGGGAAAAAATATTATCTTATTCTGAGAATCAACATATGATGTCATAGACATACTCTGGGGTTTGCAGTACCCTATAAAGCACTTTCTTGTGTAGAATCAGTACAGTAAAGATACTTGTTAACTGAGGTGGCATTATGTTAACTTTGCTTTATGGCAAATCCATTCTTTATAAATTGATAAAAAGGCTGATTTACTTGTAAAGTTTAATTCTACCCTGATTAGTGATCGCTTCATCACTTGAAATACTAGCACAGGGGGGAATTAGAAGGGAGGGAACCAGTTTCCTATTTATACTTAAAATAATAGGCATTGGACACCTGGCACCCTATAAATACTGTGACACTGTACGATGGCAAACATGGGCACAATACACTGCTTATTCTCAGTTGGAATCCATCTGTACACTACAGTAGTAAGACAAAAGAGGATTGTTAGCACTTAAAGGCACCTTGACGCAGTCATACCACTCAACTGTTTTATTAATTGCCCCATCTGTTAAGTGAGAACTTTCTGACATAGGTTGGTACACGCTCTTAAACCCCTTGGTCTGCTTCCTATTGGTTCCACATGTGTTTGTGTTTGTTCTCAGTAGGCAGAGATTCCAGAGAGAAAATGAACCGCTGCAGATCGATTGCAGTATCAGTCATGCAGAAGACATGGTAATACATGCCACTTCAGCCTGATTTGCTGTTAACCCTTCGAACACAGAGATGTAGCAGGTGCGGGGTGAAGGACACAAACCAGTAAGCTGCTGAAGAGTCTACTGAGAGAAATAGGATTGGTATCATGACTTCTAAATTACTCATCTCATTAGGATCTCTCTGCTTTCCAATAAGTCTTTGCAAATTACATTTCCACTGCTGCCTGTCTTAGAGCTATGTACTTGAATACAGCCAAGCCAGACTGTATTAGGATAATGTGAAAGATTACACTGCTGTGCTGAGTATTCCTGCCCATTTTGCATTGCCTGGATAATTCTCTGACAAAATTATAGTGACAAGAGCTGTGACTGAGACCTAGAGTGACAAAAGCCAGAGCATTTAAAGGTAAGGCCATGACTCACACAAGAAGAAATAAAACAAAGACATAATGTTGCTAAGTATTTGCAGAAGGGGTAGGCCTGCTTCCCAGAATTTTTGGTTGGCATTTAGGGTATTGCTTAAAATTATATACTAAAACATGATTTTCAAAGGCACGGAGGGAAAATTTGTAGTTTGATGACCTATACTATGGACACATGGACAATAATTCAAAACAATCCAATTTATTGAGCAAGTGGAATTAAATTCAAAAGACCATCTTTATGTGAACTTACAGGTAGGAAAGCAGTATTCTCATTAATTAAGAAGTATTGGCAGTGTAGTACTTGGTAGGTCTCTAAAAACTCAATAAAATTTTTTTTTAAAATATGACTTCTGTGAATTGTACACATGTATTCCTACAATGATGCTTGAGGGAGGAAAGTAGGACCTGTTTTCTCAAAAGTTCAAGGCAGCATAAAAATATTTTTTTATAGTGATACAGTTGTGTTCACTGCAAAACCTGCTAAAGTCTAGACTGGAAACAAAGATCCACATAATCCAGTCATTGTTCATAGAACCATTTAGGTTGAAAAAGACTTGTGAGATCAATTCCAACCATAAAACTGACAATGGCAAATCTACCACTTAGTGTCACTTCTTCCTCTCTTTTAAGTACCTCCAGGGAGAAAGAAACAACATCTTTCCTGGATTGCCCTTTCAGAGTTGTCTGCTTTCTGTGAAGAGATGTTTCCTAATATCCAATCTAAACGTTTCCTCGTGCAACTTGGGGTCATTTAGACTCATTCTGTCTCTTGTTACTTGGGAGAAGAGACTGATCCCCACCTTGACACAATCTCAAGTAGTTGTAGAGAATGATTAGGTCTCCCCGGACCCTCCTTTTCTCCAGGCTAAACAACCCCAGCTCCCTCAGCTGCTTCTCATGGAACTCCAGGGCTTTCACCAACTTTTTTGACCTTCTTTAGACAGAATCCTCAATGTTTTTCTTGTAGTGAGGAGCCCAGAACAGGGCACAGCCCTTGATGTGTGAACAATCACACATCACTATGCTTTTTTTAAACCCTGTAATGTGCAAATATGAAGGGGTTACACTAGAGAGCTACAGGATACATTAGAGATGACACAAATTTTAATGGTCTTTATAAGATATTTTAGCTATATAAAGACTGTGCAGTCTTTATATGATATTTTAGCTTTACCAATCATAGAATCATAGTATAGTTCAAGTTTGAAGGTAATTTAAAGGGTATCTAGTTCCAAATCTGTTGCCATAGGCAGGGACACCTTTCACTAGAACAGGTTGCTCAGAGACCCATCCAGCCTGGTCTTGAACATTTCCAGGGATGGGGCACTCACAACTCCTCTAGGCATCTTGTTCTTCACCACCTGCACAGTAAAGAACTTTTTTGTAGTATTTGATCTAAATCTACTCTCTTTCCATTTGGAGCCATTCCCCCTTGTCCTGTGTCTTGGTTTGGAAAGACAGGGGTGTCTGCTGGGAACCAAAAAAAATATGGAAACTTCCCTTGGATTTTGTTATAATTCCAAAATGGAAGGGGAGGTCTCAGGCAACGATAAGGAGGGCAGGAATAACAGTTCTTTACTAGTTAGTCTAACAAGGTAAATTAACAATAATAACTATAATATTGACAACAAACAGAATTAGAGAAGAAAAGAAAAAAAACAACAACCCAGTTACAGTTTTCTCTGACACCCCCCACCTCCCTCAGTCCTGTTACAAGCTACCAGAGCCAGCAGAAGTCCTGGAAGGATGAGATGTATCCAAGGGTTGGCAGTGGTTAGAGCTGTTGGAAAAGTGTCCTGGCTGGGCAGGGGCTGCAGAAGATACAGCGTGAGAAGACTTCAAACAAAACTGAAGAAGCCGTGGGTGCAGGGCAGGGAGGGAACGGGTTCCCAAAATCCCGGGGGACACACAAAGAGACGGTGGTCCAACCGAGTTACAGGTGAAGGATGGTGAGAGCTCTCCGCTGCGCCAAGACGAGCAGCCCCGGCTGTTCTCCCAAGAGCTGAAGACGGTGCCTCCCTGTCTCTGCCTTAGCTGCTTCTTTTGTTTGGCCCTAAGCACACATAAGCACCGAAAAGCACCCAGCCATTAGCTTCTTAGCAACTTCTGGGAAAAAATTCTATAATAACCCAACCCCCCAACATCCTGTCACTACATGCTTGTGTAAGTAGCCTCTCTCCATGTCTCTTGTAGATTTCCTTCAGGTGCAGGAAGGCTGTAATTAGGTCACTCTGAAGCATTCTCTTTTGCAGGGTGAAAAACCCCAATTACCCCAGCCTTTCCTCACAGCAAAGATACTCCATCTTCCTAATAAATTTGGAAATACTTCTCTGGACTTGCTCCAAGAAGTCCTGACTGTGCTCAGAATCATCCTAAAAAAATTAATCTCAGCGTTTATGTGAGATGCACAATTTATGTACTTGGGAGGGTAACAGACACTCTACATGAACAGAATTAAAATATGATTGATGGTGTTTCAGTCATCTACTTATCTTTAAAGATACACATTTCCTAAAAAAGACTCAGGGTTAGTCAAGCATAAAATTTTCCAGGTGTGTAGGATATGTAAGCTGACCCACTCTTTCAGGGTCTCCTGGCAGAAGACCATGTGTACCTCTTTCTCACGGAAGAAAGAGGGAAGAAGATGTAGAAATCTAGTTTTGGAGCTTTGAGTCAGATTTTCTATTCTAACATGATTATTTTTTACATGTTAAATTTGTTTGGCTTGTTAACAAATCTTGGTGATTCAAGGGAATTTCTACTAAAATTAGTTATTTTTCAATGTTCCTTTTTATAAATGCTCAGTTGCAACTGCCAATTATCTTAGGGTATGCTGCTTGTTGAGGTAACCAGAGGTTCTACTTTTCAAGTTTTATTTTTTATTTTAAACTGAGAGATCATGTGGAAAAAAATTTGTGAACATTTGATCGTATTTAGAAATTCACATGCTATTAACATTATACTTTCATTTTTTAAATATACTATTTTAAGACCAGAAAGAATCTTGACCAAAAAAATGTTAATATTTCATTTACAGGTATTAGCTAATTATTCCTCTTTTCCAAGCTATTACTGTAAAATTGAGGTTGATTTTATTGAAAATGAATATAAAGTATTTGCTGTGTTCTGTTTCTGTGGGAGTGAAATAAAACCAGGAAACAGTTATCACCACAAACCTACAAAAAAATCTTGAGTCCAACTCAGTTAAAAGAAGCCCGCAATCTTCCAAAAGTGGTCCTTTGAACAAATAGAGTTAGCAAAAAGATTTACATGTATGATAGTTTCTAAGGTGATAAGACTTAATATGATGATAAATTCTGGGAAGTCACAAAAAGTAGTTGTTGGAGAGACAAGTGATTTCTTCTGTGTCCTGGTATCCCTAACTCATGTGGTTTTGCCTCTATAATTTTTTTATATAAAAGAGAATGTTAAAAACATGCTGTAGGGGTGTGCTGATCATAAAATTCCTTAATAAACTCTTTATTTCTAGCAAAATATTTTTAATATAAACTTTAATTTCATAGAACATTTTAAAAATATTTATAATTAAGAGCCAATGCCCATGGACTAGAATAGGTCAATGACTTCCTGCTGGTTCATGAATGCAGAAGCACTTATTTTCCAAACAGCTGATCCTCTGACACAGTTTTATTAGAGCAACAGTTTTTTTAAATTATACAGAATGAGTATGGAAAGTTTAAACATTTTCTCTTACAGATATGGGTGCACAGGTGTGACAGATTTTTTGCCCCAATGCATTCTTACTGTGTTGAAAGCACCTCTCTCTGGGTCCTAGATAAATTACTGATTTTGAGCAGACCTTGTTATTTAATTGGGCTACTTAAAGACTTCTTGTTTGTTTTGTTTCCGTTCTCTTCCATTCCATTTCTCAGAAATAAACAACAAAATTTAAACTTCTAACAATTTATAATTTTTTTCCACAAAACAGTCCCACAAAACATGCCCTTATTAGGAAAGTGTTGGGAAACAGTAAAGAAAAATAAGATGTATGTCCTCTATAAAGCAAACAAAGATCAATAAAATTGTATGTTGCTGGGATTGCTCAAAGGAAAGCATGGTTCCAAGAGTCTGTGTGCAGATTTTACTTCTTGCCTTTGTTATGAAGTGACCAGTTCCATGTTAACAGGAGTAAAGGGGAGTAAAGACAGAGAATTTTCCTTCCAGAAGAGGTCTGTCTGCACTCTTTTTTTTTTTTTTTTTTTTAATGTGTACTTGCCTGTGACTCAAACATCAAAAAAATGGTGAAAGAGAAGTGTGGTTTTATGCAACAGTCAATCTCATAGTCAGCTGAACATTTCTTCTAATACATGCTATGTCACTGGCTCCTTCTTTTACCCTGAGCACCTAACTGCTCTCTCTCCCTGCTGGGACTGTGGCATTATGTTATTAGCATTTCTACAAAACATCAAGAGTCATAAAACATTAGCAATAGTTTTTTTGGAGATTGTAGGAGAAAAGGACCGGGCAGCAGTTACAGAAGAAGAGAGGCCTCCCAGAGTCTGTGTTGAACATGAAAACAGATCATCTCAGAAGGTATCTTTGAAGAAAAAATTACACGATTTAAAAAAAACCCAAAAAACTCACAGAAATAAATGTCAATGCTGTGAAATATTAACCTGAAAAGGAAAGTATGATTATTAAATTTCAGAGTTAATGGGCTTTCCTTGTAACTTTTTGATATGAATACTATTGAAGATGTTGCAAAATACCTACCAGTGATAAAGAGTTAACCATCACAATGGTTAGGTATCCTGTTGGTTATGAAATATGCTTTGTCACACTCCCTCACTCCTTCGAGACTGTATGAGTCAGGTGACCTTCTAGCAGTTTCCTTTGAAAGATATTTTTGAGAAGAACTATAAATTCTTTATAAAAATGTAGGTAATACATTATTTCCAATGTTGAACACTATTGGCCTGCACTAAATTAATTAAAGAAAGATTCATTTTCTTTACTAGGAGAGGGAGAGAGCACATAAGAAAGCAGGAAATGTTCTTTACACATCAGTCTCTCTTAGGGAATAATTGAATGCCAAGACTGCTGACCAGGCTGCAGCTATAATGAGCTTTTATTAACTTTTCTATTAGTGCTCCAATTCTTTGTCTACTAAGATCCCCTCCTTTCATATGGCAGCAATCCCAGGTGGATGACCATGCAGTAAAGCATTGATTTTGCTCAGCTAATAAATGTGGAAATAAGAAAATGCTTTCCCTGAAGCTAAGCAGAATTGTCTGGAAATATATCCTTCACACACAGTGCGTCCAAATGTCTGGGAGCAATGTGAAGTCTAGCTTCTTATCACTCAAAGTTTAAGAGTCTGTGGAAGAGCAGGAAAAATCTGGGCCATTACTGTGGGATCACAGTTCACTATTAGAGCTGCTGTAACATTATTGTTGTTTGGTAACAGCATCTTTTTGAAAAGGTTATGAGCCTAAAGGCTTAGTAAGATCTTATGCCTCTATTACTCAGGTGCATTAGCACTGCTAAAGAGTTACTCCAGATTAAGATTAGCAAAAGCATGGCGGAACCCAGGTTTCTGGCTGGACAATAAACTTTGTCTTCCTTCTTTCCTAAGAAAATTAACTTTATGGCTTTTTATGTCCAGCAAGTTCAAAGGAAGGAGATAAATGCTGTGAAGTGTTGAAGAAAGAGATGATTCATTCCTGAAAACACAATGAAGCTTATGGAAGAGTCATTCCTGTTTAAAATGTCTTATGTTTTATGTTTTATGGATAGTAGAGAAAATAACCTGTGTACCTAAATACCCTTGGTACTAGCCAGAATGTTCTCCCAAGAATACCTCTTCTGTAAGGGTAAATGAAAAGGTAAAATGAGCCTCAGGGAATATGCAAAGTAATCAGGAAGCAGGGTGTCTTGGTTTGGAAAGACAGGGGTGTCTGCTAGGAACCAAAAAAAAATGGAAACTTCCCTTGGGGTTTGTTATAATTCCAAAATTGAAGGGGAGGTCTCAGGCAACAATATGAGGGTAGGAATAACAGTTCTTTACTAGTTAGTCTAACAAGGTAAATTAACAATAATAACTATAATATTGACAACAAACAGAATTAGAGAAGAAAAGAAAAAAAACAGCAACCCAGTTACAGTTTTCTCTGACACCCCCCACCTCCCTCAGTCCTGTTACAAGCTACCAGAGCCAGCAGAAGTCCTGGAAGGATGAGATGTATCCAAGGGTTGGCAGTGGTTAGAGCTGTTGGAAAGTGTCCCGGCTGGGCAGGGGCTGCAGAAGATACAGCGTGAGAAGACTTCAAACAAAACTGAAGAAGCCGTGGGTGCAGGGCAGGGAGGGAACGGGTTCCCAAAATCCCGGGGGACACACAAAGAGACAGTGGTCCAACCGAGTTACAGGTGAAGGGGATGGTGAGAGCTCTCTGCCTCGCTGAGACGAGCAGCCCTGGCAGTTCCCCCAGAGCAGAAAACTGCCCCGAGCAAAGTGAACTCAATGTCTCTGGGTAGCTGCTTCCTTTGTTTGACCTGAGCACCCATAAGTACCGAAAAGCACCCAGCCATTAGCTTCTTAGCAACTTCTGGGAAAAAATTCTATAAGAAATCAACCCAACCCCCAACACAGGGTAAGAAGCAAAATAAGATTCCAATATAATTGACAAAAGAAAACTTTGGAAGTTGGACCTCACAGCTAAGTACATGTCTACTAAGTCTTCCTGTGAAGATCTCATCCACATCTCTGGCACTTCCACAACAGATAACCTAAGCTGACATTCTCCTTGGCTACTTTACAGGAGTAATATTTTCAGCTGGACAAACTGTTTTTGACCAGCAGCTCCATTGAATTACTCATGCTTTCCTTTATGAGCATACATGTTTTCTTTTCCATAGCAGGGGTTTTTGGTTTGGGTTTTTTCTGTGGGATTTCTTTTTTGTTTTGTTTTGTTTATTTTGGGGTTTGTTTTTTTTTGCATACTAGGGTACTCTCAATCCCTCTTTCCACTTTTCTGTCTCCCCAGGTTTACTTCCACAGAGTGGTCATGTATCATTCCCTTACAACACTTTGATGGGAAGCAAACCATGGTTTTGATCAATTTTGTAAAGCAGTTTTTTTAGTGTGTGAGATGTAGTTGTGGGGAAAAGTTATTGCACTTGCCATTTCACTTGCCATTTGGCCTTCTAGTTTTTTAACTTTACAGTAAAAATGAAGCCATCGTGGCTATTGATACAAGTCTGACAGGACCAGCATTTTTTCATCCTAGAGTACTACAGACAAGATCCTAGATATGAACAAGAAGAATTGCAAAGTGTTTGCACAAAGGGAACTTTGCTTAGAATGGCATGAAAATTATTAAATTGGATAAATCATTCAGATATTTATCATTCAGAATCATTCAGATAGTTACCCAGCTGCCTCTGAAAAAAAATGTTTAGCAAAAATGGTGGGATGATTTGCTCCAATATTTATCCTCCAAAAAAACTGTCAGTCAACAATGTTTTTCTCTCTTCTGAGAAACAGGATTTTTCAGACTTCCTGAGCCAGTGGTATTTAAAATATAAACAAATTAAGAAAAAAAAAAAAAAAAAAAAAAAAAGGTGCTTTTCTACAAAAGGGCTATTCATTTGTACTTGGCTTTTCATTAAAAAAAAAAAAAAAAAGAAAGGTGATACTGCAAAATGTCTAACTATAGACCTTTTTAAAAAAACATTCATATGTAGGGCAATATCTAATTTTTTCCCATCAACTTTCAGCTTTTGATTGGTCTACTTCTCAATCAACTTGGTCAGTAAAAAATCATAAATCTGGCTACTTTACTCTGCTGTGCTTTTTGTGATACATCCTTCTTTTGATCATTGTCAAATCATAGTCAATGAGTAGTCTAGAATTAGTGGACCTATGTGTGTAGTAAGGTGATAATGTGCTAGGCAGATGATAGGATTTGTCCTTTCATCTGTGCTGTCAGCTGCAGACAGACACTGGTAGAAGAGTGCAGAATTACAGCTCTGAAATATGCTCCCCAGATGTAACCATTTTACAATCAGCAGACTAAAACAAATATAATGCCCTAGACTGAAAGCAGCTAAAAATAGTCCCTGCTCACAGCCTATATTTACATGCTCTCTTTCATCCAAACACCCTCAGTCTCACAAAAACTGATGAACAATGGTATATGTTTCTACTCTCATGTTAGAAACAGCATGACGTCTTTCCTGAGATTTCATTGGTTTATTTCTTGTATAGGATTTCATGCCTCTGACATTATGTGAAAATTGTCCATCATTATCTGTTCATTTACCTGATCATAAAAATAAAAGGAGGGACAAAACCAGACTAGCTCTACTTGAATTTACAAGAAAAAATTATGTGTTTTTCAATTTTTCTCTATTTAGCAAGGAATTTAAACCTTTTGACCTTGCTGTAAAGTCTTAGTTCATGACGCAAGAGGTGAGTAGAAGCCCTTTTTGTGGCAGAAAGACAAATACATCTTGGTCTACAGTCCCAGGAAAAGCAGAAACCTTGCTCTAGATAGTGTGGCCCCTGTGTCCCATGTTTTTCCTATAGGTCCAGTCTTTTACTGCAAGAGGACATGTATGAACTGGGAGTGTTCAGCACTGTCTGTCCTCCTCACCGATCACCATTTCTGTTTCCTGATTGATTGGGTATGTCTGTGAGTATTCTTGTGTGGAGGCTCAGTGCCAGTTATGGGTCACGGAGTCACAGGGGTCACAGGGGTGTGCACAAGGTACCAGCATCTGGGGACCCTAGTGGTAAATAGGGGAAGGGGTTTGGGAGCCATGAATTGGGGTGGTCTGCACTGGGTATGGTTGAGAATAGGTCTGAGAGCTATCTACTGGACTGACAGTAGGCTCAAGTCAGCTACTTCAGAAACCCAGATGATGAGCTGGATAGTAGTAAGTTCCACCAGTTTGAAGCAGTTAACAGAGAAAGTTGTTAGTGTGTGTATGAGAAGAAGCAGCTGGGAGACAATGAGGTCCAAAGCAGTGGTAGATGTATGTCTAAGACCAGTTACTGGAGCGATACATATTAACTTAAAGCTATGGACCTTGAAGTAACTTCCTAGACATTTTACACTTGGAAAAGCTGAGTCAGAAAAAAGGAGACAGTAACCAATTTTTCTATCAAGCCGAAGGCAGATCATCTGTGGTTTTGACGTCTGGAAGAGTGAGAATCACCACTTAAGTACAGTGAATAACAAAGAACATCTCTAAGCTCAGTGTGCTTTCAGTGAAGAGGAGTAGAGGGGAACAAAAGCCTTTCAGCTCAACTGGCAATTGTGTCTGTGAGAGGAAGGATATTTTAAATGTCTACCACACCTCACCTCAGCAGGCGGAGGTTAATATTTTGAGATAGATTCAAAATGAAGGCATCACACATTTTATGGTATGTGTCCTAAATCAAATCAAAGGAACATGCAGAACAAGGACACTTCTAAGAAGGTGTCCTATTTAGGCTGGTAAACTATAATACTTAAGCTGCAATGACTACTATAACAATGCATGATTTATCATATCTTGTTATTTGTCTTTCACACTGTATAGCTTTCCATTCTATCCTCTGCCTTGCTCCAGGCCACACCCTGAAAATATTTCTACCACTTAGCATTAAAATCCTTAAGACAGACCACAGTGCAATTAGACTATTTTCTTGCTGGAGGTGCATAACATCTTGGCATGTGGCTTTTCTTATACTTTGCACTTGGCTTGTGTCAAGAACAAATGCCAAATGGCAACATGTAAAGTTGTAGATGTGGCTAAATGTATCTTACTGTGACTAGTCTGTAGATCCTGCTTCCTTGCTTCAAGCACCACAAAGCAAGCCAGAAGCTATGCAAAAGGCAGGCTGCTTGACTTGACTTCCTCTGTGGCTGGCAGATTCTAGATAGGTTTTCATTGTGAGTTCCTTGCTTGAAACTTGATAATTTTAAACTGGCACAAATGAACTGGGGTCTGTGGAAGAGACAGGAGCCATGACATGAATTCCTGTAGTGTTAGAGAAAAATACTGCCCTGACTGAGTTTCTCTGGATAGTTTTATTTTGTGTGAAAACTACGTGGAAAATCCATCTGACTCAGCTAGAGCATGAAAACAATTGCCAAAACATCAGCCCAAGCTCAGATTATCTCAATGCTTGTTATTAAGTTGGTATTGGAACCATGGAGAAGTGAAATGAATGCATCAGGAAGTGTAGGACGAGGGGGTGGATGTTGTTTTCACTTCCTTTTGCTACAAAGCAACAGTATCATAACTCCTAGCTTCAGAGCTCCACAACTATGCATTGATGTCCTTGTATGTGGGATGAGATTTTAAAAAAATATATACATGCAACTGCACACAAAATAAAAATACATATGGTCGAATATGCATATTCATGTATATGCTCTTCATGTGTCTACATAAGAGTAAGATCTAGCAAACAGCCTGAAGACTTCTGTGTAAATGCTTGCATTTTGATAGGAATTGTTATGACGTTATAATTCAAGCACAACAAAATCGAGTTTGATATTTTTGATGTCATCCAAGTCTGCCTTAATGTGACAGGGACTATTGCAAACAGACATTCTCTTTGAAAGGGAACATTGTCCCTGTTATCTCCTGTATCAAAGCTCTGCAACTTGAAGAAGGGGCACTAAGATCACAGTAGCCCAGCAATTCACTATTTGATATTTTTGAGGTTTAAATGGTACTCTAGGGTTTGATTGCCCTAGGTGTCATTCTGTATCTTATTATTGGCAAAAATGAGTTACCACTGTATGGAGAAAGTAAGACAAAGGGTGGACAAGATATCTGGCTGGGAGAACTCTGCATACAGCCCTTGTTTTCACATCGGTTAGCATGGATCCTTGACAAACGTTCAGATTCATTCCCGTGCCTGTTTTGGAGCAGATGAATTCCTGTATCAGCATAAATGGGTTGTAGAAGTTGCTGGGATACCTGAGCATATACTGTACCTGTATGGTGCATTCAAATAGAAGGCTGAAGAATAATACCACTCAATTAGCAACAAACAGAAACTGAGTGAAGGTGATTAAATTTCTGTTTCTTGCTAGGAAGTCAGAAGTTCCTGTGCTTCAAGTGAATGGTTAAAGGGACTGAGAACACTTCAAGGATTCTCCAAACCTGTTATGATCTTTCAAACCAATAGCTGTTTTAGGAAAAACAAGTTAAAATTTTTAATTAAGAAAGAACTGGTGTAATTTCACAAAAAAATGGGAGAAGAATGTTGAGTAGAACTACATGATAACAATGCTGACAAATGATAGCAGGCTGGCAAAAAACTCAAATTGTTTTAAGGGCAGAGCCTTGGGAAAAAACCCCCCTGTATTATGAGCTCATGACTGCCTGTTCCCTGTTGTACTGCAATATTTGAGCGATTAGTGTTCAGAACTCTGTCTTAGCATAACTTTTCAGACTGAAAATTTTGAAGTCTATTTAAGCAATGCATTTACTGCCACGCTATATAAATATAACACTAACTCTAACAACTTCACACTTTCTTTTTAAAAAGATAATTTTACTATTTGAAAATGTTGCATGGAAGTCTATTTCAGCATCCAGAATTTATTCAGACATAAATATTGTGGAGATATTTTTTTCTTTTGCCCCCCAAAAATCTCAAAAGTCTTTTACTATCTTCTTACTGATATGTTTTTATCACTTTTTTTTTTTTTTTCATTTTAATGATATAAAATACATACTTAATAGTGAATTCACTCAGGAATAAATTGTAGCTGAAATTAACTCTTCTGATTTCACTTAAGTGTGTTTTTGCCCTAGTTTACCAAAAACTGCAACATCATGGCATTTTTAATGAATTTGGGAGAAGATTAATCATGGTTAAATTAAGATCACTAAAGAATTCTGTTAAGAATGGAGTGTTAATTATAAAAGACAATATTTAAGGCATGCAAGTGAAAAAAATTAATGATGCCTAGTTTTCAGTGAATTTGAGTCCCTTTTCAACTTCCATAGCCACACTGTCATAACCTCAGCTGTCAGTCACCCCTTAGCCAACGTGTGCCTCAAACTCCTTTTAAATCTCCAGTACCCGGCAGGCATATAATTGTCTTCATCTCTACTCTACTGGATGGGAAGCAGCAGGCAGAAACAGCTATTCATGCTAGCCTGCTAGGACAACTATAACCTCTTAAAGCAGACATCTGAGCTGCCAGCCTTTCCCCTGGACAAGGCACTAAACTTGGGGTCCCTTCCAATCAGATTTTACATTTATTTGTAGTTAACAAATATTTGTTCTCTAGTTTCATTTTTGGGCAAAAAGGATATCTGGTGCTCTAAAAGGTATATTACTTACTAGTCATTTAGTATAATTGCAGTATAAGGAGGAAACCAAAATTATTTCATTACTTTTTCACTAAAGGAAAAGAAATTTAAAGGACTGTGAATATCAGAGTTAGAAGCAGCTGGAATGACCAGAAAGGACATTGCAGAAGTATAAGTCTACTGGGGACACAAAGCCCAGCTTTGTGTTTGTTTAATATATATGTAAAGCCATATATATATTAAAAAAAAAGGGGAATTTCTCCATGGCTTCAACAAAAACTTTTTGAAGGTTGCTGTACAGCTCTTGGTTGTTCTTCTAGAGCTTTCTTTGAGGGGGTGTGTTTGAGATGTGTGCAGAGGGCCTGAATTGTGCTGCCAGGAAACTGAAAATCAGAGTATACAGTATATTTGGGCTTTTGGCTTGGTAGGCTGGACTAGTAGGAAATTGTTCCTAGGATTTGGCTCTACAACAGAAAATTTCTGAGAAGGAAGCAAGTGGAGTTGTACAACATCTGGTCTGTCCACAACTGCAGGTCAGTGGGAAAAGATGCTAATGTCTTGTCTATTAGTGGGTCTTGGATGCAAGGATACAGAGTGAAAGTTTCCATGAAAGGAGCAAAAATTGCTATATGATAGCTGTGCCCAGAACAATAGTTATGTAATGAACCCTTTACAACACCCTGTCCCACTGAGCCTTTCCTTTATACACCATACTGTCTCTAGTAACAACCTTGAATGAGAGGTTTCTCAGCTGAAAGGTTCAATATGTAGTAGGAAAGGGGTCACTGAGCCTGAACTACATCCAACCAAGTCTAACTGGTTAACAAAGGGCTTTTGATGAAAGATGTTTTGTATATGGAACTGGATCCCTTTTCACTGCCTCTCTTCTACCACCTGCTCAAAGAAACAGGACTCATGTACACTCTGAAAGTAAAGACTATCCAACTGCTGCAGATCAGCGCACTATATGCTATGCAGCTCTGTTGCTGTATAATAAAGAAATTATTGTTAGTTCTTTAAGGAAGTTGAAAATTTAATTGAAAAAGGTGAGGAAAATATTTTCTTAACTACATGCATATATAAAGTTTGTCACACGAGTACTGAGAAGTACGAAGACGTACTGAGACGTACGAAATGTAATTTGCACAATGCATTGTCATTGCACAATGAGGTTACATTTTAGATATATGTTTGAATTGGTAACAAACTGCTGAAAACATTTAGGGAGAAGGTAGATTGTGATTATAGAAGTTTAGGAGTCTGCATGCTTGAGTTCAGAAATCACACACATTCTTGTTATACAGAAGAGAATACGATCCTGCATGGGAAGCATTAAATGGGAAAGGAATGTTTTCATGAAAGAAATTCAAAACTGATTTATGGCCCACTGGTTGCATCTCATACTTGAAAAAGGAAACCCTATAAATAAAATTGCATAGAAGGACTTCAGTATACTCTTCAAAGGGCAGTCTAAGAACTTTTCTTTTAACATTTAAGTTAAACTTTAAAATTTTAAAATAAATTTTGAATAATAACATCAATTTTAGTCCTAGATGCTTTTCTGTGGTTTAACTGCTTTGCAGCTGTATTCCTTGAAGTTTCTAACAGAACTTTCTGAAGAGACAAATTCCTGATGAAAAATTGATACAAAACTGATATAATTGATGGGTAAGGCAATGTCTGTATGTATCAGAATTCATTATCTCAGTAATGTCTGAATGTCTGCTCATTGAGATACAGTTTTAACCCAAGCTGTATTTCCCATAACCTATCTTAAAACAAGCAAACAAAAAACCAAACAAACAAAAGAAGAAAACCAAACCAAAACAAAAAAACCCCAACCAAACAAAAAACTGAACAAAACCCCCACAAACAAACAAACAACCCCTCCCCACAAAAAACTAAATAAATCAAAACAAAACAAAAAAACCCCAAACCAAACCAGACCAAACCAAGCCGCCAACATTCAGGCTAGAAAGACAGAAAGAAAGTGAAAGAAATGTTCGTGGATACATTAGGTCTCTCTTCACTACAGAACAAATCTACCTAAAGGAAGAAAGCTGCAACTGTGTATCAATTACTAAAAGGTCAACTTCACCATTGATGGTTTTTGAAGGGCTGCTACTAGGGACTTAGATTTATATTAATTAGTGATATTACAAGAAAATGGGCTTAAAATTGCCTTGTAAATGACACAGACATAAGAAGAGAATGAAGTGGAAAAAAAGAATTATTAAATCCTTGCTACAGAAAGAAATCTATCATGGTCTAAGATGGCCTGATAATTTAAAAAAATTAATTTTGTGTATCTGAAAAAAAATTTTTCTCATGAAAAAGTTTTTTCAATGCAGCTATACAGTGAGATAGTTGGTATTTCTCTTTTCCATATTAAGGTCTGCTTCTGAACAGTTTGTCTTCCTAGCATGAAAAAATGGACACACTGTCTGAAGTTGATAATATGAATAATAAAATATTAAAATTTCTATATGTTTCTAAACCTGCATCTTACCCAGCAAGAAGTTAGTTAAGCAAGGTCTTTTAAGCATGTTTTTTTTTTCTTCCATGAGGTGTTAAATTGAAATAAAACTCAAGGTTTTTCTCCAAATGCCCATTATACTTGAAGACATTCAAATGGAGCCCATCTCCTCTGCTGTTTCTGTTCTGAACAAGAGACTATACTAATACCTCATATGCAAACACTAATTCCTTGAGTGGGAGGGAAAAATTAGTGATTACAGGGAATGAACTAAATCACTTTTAATGCAACAATCCAGAAAGAATAATCTATGGAACTTGTCAAGTTCCAAATTTATTAAGCAGGGAACTAGCTGCAGCTGTTCATTTTGACTGGTTGTGCCAGTTTGATAGTATGGAGTCATATTTGCAAAAAGATAAAAGGAAAGTTGTTAGAGAACATGCTTTTATCATCAATTAAGGTAATTTCAGAGAAATTACATATAATTTGTTTAAGAATTCTTCCCAGTAAATGATAACTCTTATTTCACAATTACAGGACACTGATTGCTAAGACTGTCAAGGCAGGATAAAACACACCTGAGGCAGTAGTGTCCCACACTAGACAGATCTAATATTGCTATAAAAGGTATTTTGTTGGATTTTAGCTTTATACTTTTAAACCTGTAATTCCTTAACCAGTGCAGGATCCTAATGAAGACCAGGTGCTTTTTCCACCCTTCAGAAAAGGAACTGGCATAAGTACTACTGTGTGACATCTGGAAGCCTCTTGTTTGTCTCTGCAGATGGATTTTGATGCTTGCCATAAAGTGCCTTTTCAAACTTCTAGAGTGGAAAGAAGCTCTGGCCTGCAATAAAGTCCAGTGGAACTATCAGATAAGGTCAGACAGGTAAAACAAACAAATATGGTGGCTATGTGTGGAGCAAGCCAATATCTTGTATTAAAAAAGGTGTTCCTACTACTAACAGTATGCAGCCATTACCTATTCTTTTCTTACTGGGATCTCGGTCAGAGTCCTGAATATGTAGGAAATAGCAATCAAATAGCTATAAAAACTGCAAGAGAGATATATCAACGAGGCCATGCTATTGGCAGCTCTGAGATAGTCCAGTTGAAGGGTGCTTATTCCTTTTGAAAGTTTGCTATTTAGTCTGGAAATGACTAATGGATGTCTTAAGCAAGATTTATTTTTTTAAAAAGCCAAGCCAAAACTTTTACAAGGTTTTAATTGGGGATTGCACTTACATAGTTATAACATTCCATTATGGAATATGAAAACTTTTCAACTTACAGAGCACTTTTCTCACTTTTCTTTGTATTTCTATGTATTAATTTTGAAGTTGTCCACTCCCTATAATTTATAACAGTTATTGATATGTTAATAATGGCTCTGGGAAAAGGAAAAAAAAGAAACCTGTTTAAGGGGAAAGGAAAGGAGAAATGGTCTATATTTTCAGCAGGAAGTTAGTTAATCATCTGACTCCTTCCCAGTCACCTCTGGCACATGACACTAACTCAATGAAAACATTAGCAGTTCTACACTGACGGGAAAAGCCAGGCATGGGCAAATAACAATATGTGTGACAGTGTTTAACTTAAAAGTCCAAGTTTAGTTAGAGTGGATTAGAAGCATTGCAGATATAGAGCTTATTTTTTCTCTTTACTTTTAAATACAACGTTCTTGAACTAAAAGCACAGAATGGGAGGAGACAGAAAAGTTTTGTGTAAAGTAGAGTTTTGAAAGGCTAAGCTGTGGTGCAGTGAATATAATGAATTTTCTTGTGCTATTCCATTTATGAATCCTCCTATAGTGAGTTCTGATTCAACAAAGAAGTGGAATGACTTAAAGTGGGGTTTTTTTCTCAGCTCATTTGCTATTGACTATGTGTTTGGGATGCCTATGGACCATTTTTGGCCAAAAATTGCTTGAGCCATAACACATTTAAACCATTTGAAACCAACTAATAAATCTGCATACATAGTCTGAGCATAGCGGATCTCCTTTTTTTTCTATAAATCAGTCAGCCTCACCGGGATCCTTGATCTCTCTGAAGGTGGTGGAGCATCTACTCCTGTAAACCATTTCCAAGCAAAGAAAGGCAGAGAAAAGGATGAGACTATCATCAGGAGTACGGCTTCACCATAAGGAAGTTATGACTGACCAGACTTGTAACCTTTGACGTAAATGACTGGCTTAATAGGTGGTATGAGAACAGAGGGTATTGCCTACATGCCTTCAGTGAGGCCTTTCACACTTTCACCCATAAGATCCCTGTAGGCAAGCTGTTAATGTTGGATGAATAGTCAATGCTTTGTGCAGATATGGGTTGAAAACTCAATGAATGTCCAGGCTGAGAGAGGAAAACATGTCTATTTGGAGGCCAGTAATTGTGGTAAAATATTGGGTAATTTCTAGGTCAAGTCCTGTTAAACATCTTCATTAATAATCTGGCTGATGAGACAGAATTTACCCTCAGAAAATTTGCTGCTGACACAAAAATTGAAGGAGTGGCTGATACATCAGAAGATCCTGCTGCCAGCCAGAAGGATCTTAACAGCCCATAGAACTGGACCAACAAGATCTTGGTGAGGTTGAGCAAGGAGAAGTGCAAGGTGTTGCCTCTGGGGACAAATAAGCTGATTCTCCACTGTGTGCTAGGACTACTCAGCTGGAAAGCAGCTAGGCAAAAAGGACCTGGGGATCCCGATAGGTCCTAAATTGAACAAGAGCCAACAGTGGGTCCTTGCAGCAAAGACAGTGGACCAGATGGGATCCTGTGCTGCATTGAAGTACTGCCAGCAGGTTGATGGAGATGATCCTTCACTGTACACCCTTCTCCCTGTCCCAGGCACTGCTGAAGCCTCATAAATCCATAAATTTAAGCAGGCATGAAGCCTGCTTAAATCCTGTGTTCAGTTTTGTGCCTCTTACTACAAGAAAAACTTAGGGGTGCTGGAGCATGTCCAGAGAAGGGCAAAGGAGCTGGTGAAGGGTCTGGAGCACAAGTTCTGTGAGGAACAACCAAGGGAACTGGGGTAGTTTAGACTGGAGCAAAGGAGACTCAGGGGAGACCTTATCACTCTCTACAACTACTTGAAAGGTGAATGTGGTAAGTCAGGGGTTTTGCTATTGCTCTCAAGTAACAAGTGACAGGACAAGAAGTAATGGTCTCAAGTTGTGCCAGAGGAGGTTTAGAATGGAAAGCAGACAAAATTTTTCACTGGAAGAATGATCAGGCAATGGAACAGACTAGCTGGGGAATTGGTAGAATAACCATGCCTGGATGTGTTCAAAATGTGTGTGGTTGTGGCACTTGGGGTTATATTTTATGGGTGAACATGATGGTTCCAAGTTGATGGCTGGACTTTGAGGTCTTTTTCAACTGTAATGATTCTGTGATTCATCTCTCCTCAGCACTGGCTAGGCCACCCCTGATTTCTGCTTGAGCTTTGAGTTCCTCAGTCCAAGAGAGACATGGACATACTAAAGATTGTCCAGCAAAGAGCCACTAAGATCATGAAGGAAATGCAGCATATCTCCTTTGAGTAAGGGCTGAAAGGACTGGAGAAAGTTCAGCCTGGAAAGAGAAGGCTCTTCAAGAAAGTTATTAATGTATATAAATACTTAAAGGTAGAATACAAAGAGGACAGAAAGAGGCTCCTTGAAGGGACAGGACCAGCAGAAATGGGCACAAAAATATACAATGACTTTGAACTTCAGGAAGTACTTTACTGTGAGGGTGACTAAGCACTGGCACAGATTGCCCAGAGAATCTCCATCCTTGGAGATGATCCTGGATCAGCTGTTCCAGGTGGTCCTGCTTGATCAGGGCAGTTGAATCTGCTTGAAAAAGGCAGATTATATCCACTGGCCCCTTCCAATATAAATCTTTCATATTCTTTCCTTCAATGATCTCTGGATCAAACACTTTTGCATAATGATTGTATCTCCTTAAACTCCAGCCAGCATACCTCCTAGGAAAAGAAAATGCTCTTATTGAAATCATTAGAACTATATATTAATTATATTATATAATAAGTATATTATAAGTATATATATATTATATAGTATATAATAAGTATCATTATTATTATATTAATGCACAATTTATTTCTCTATATTAGTATGAAATAATCTGCTCTGCTGTATATTCTGTTCCTCTTTTGACTTGAAGTTATAGTGTAACTGCTTTCTTTTATAAGAAAGCTTTATCATCCCCACTCACTGAGGAAGATCTACGTTTTTAGAAATTCAAAAATACATATATAACACATATGAATTCTAAGCAATATCAAGAATATTTTCAACAAATATGAATTTCAGTGAATGTGTCTTTCTGGTTCTACTGACAGAAAAAGAAGAAAAATATTGAAAATTAGAAGTTTATATGTTCTGTTGAATAACCCACACCAGGATGATTATATGAAATCGAAGCGAAGAAGACGATACCAGGGGCTTGAATGGAGTTTTATTCTGCAGTATATAGTAATTATGGTAGGAATGCAGTAGGATCATCTACAAATAAGATGCAATCATATATAACTGATTACTTAATCTATGCTTACTTTTTGGGTAATTTTTTTATAAAAACCTGAGGTGGTGTTTTATGGGTGACTGGACACTACTATGAAGTATTAAAATACTTTAGTTAGCAGAAAATGATGACACAAAAAGCTCAAAGTTTATGTTTTTTCTATATTTTTCAGGATTGAAAAAATTATCTGCATAGTTAAACAACTAATGGCACATTTTAAAAATATTTCTGACTTTCCTAATGTCTTCTTGGCAGTTGAGAATTGGAATATAGCTCTTGCCCAAAAGACTCTGTGACACAGCAACCCCTGAACGGGGATGAAGAATCCTGGCCCCATGAAGTGCTAATTCTTCATGTCCAAGCTGTTTGAGCCTCTAGTAGAACAAAGTTATTTCAGAAATCTTTATGGAATCGTATTACTAATTACAGAAGAGGAACAATATGAACATCCTAGCCCAATATATTGTCTATAAGAATTTCTAAGTGTCCTCAAGGACAGTATAAGTCGTTTGCAAGGCACAAAGTCATGGAACAGTTTAACCATGGGAGAAGTCTTTTCTTCATGCTGGCTGATAATCAGTTTCATACCAAGACATGACTCCTTTTGTCTCAGATACATATGCAAACTGTATGAGAGTGCCCTGCCTCCACAGTCCAGAGATTGCACTTTGTGGTTCCAGTCAAACAATGGCTTCATTCTCCAAAAGGGTGACTGGCTAACTGTGAAAAACAGAGATACCCCTATACCTAGGTTTTCTGCCATGGAGAGACACAGTCTATGTTATTTCACATGTTATACTGCAGACAAAAATTAACTGCCCAATTCTTCAATCAACAGCAAAACCACAATTATGTATATTCATAGTGCACCTTATAGCTGACTTTCATAAGAATGCCTGATTAAACCCTGAGGTATCTTGCATCTTGACATCCACAAGTTTTCTTCTAAAAAAAATACTGCAGCTGTTAAGAATAAATGCCAATACTTCTGGCCTTTGTTTCCTGAATCTCTCTTACTTCAGTCTGTCCTGTCCATTTTTTTTAACTGCCTGTAATCTGTTTGAACAAAAGGACAGATGTGAAGCAGCTTATTATCTTCTTTCAGGATCTTTGGATAGGTAAAGTGGAAGAAATGGCATTGTATGCCTGTGTATCTGAGTTTTAACATATCCTGACAATGAGAATATTTCAGTTTGTAACTGTTCTCAGTCATAAAAGAGACAAACAGATCTTTCTCATGGTGGAGTGCTGGATTCAAAATAATTTTTTCCCTCTGGCTTTTATTTGTTAGTATACTACTACAATCTCTGTATATGCTCTGCATGCTCTGTACCTTGTGTCTAACTGCAAGTTTGGTAACTGACATCAGCCTCTAAGAATTTTAGCTTTCCTTGTTCTCCCATTCTATTCTCTAATGCATGTAGTTTTTCTTCTTTTATAATTAAACCTTTTTGTACTATCCATTAAATGCCATGTCCAGCTGAAAACTAATGCACAGAATTTTCATATAGAATGATATTTCAAATGATGACTTCTACAGCATCCATCTTTCCCTAAAAATTTTTATTGTTTTGTGCGCTGGTTATGGTGTCGATTTTTGCTGTTTGCAAAAAGCTTGTGAACCTGTATCTGGTTAGTATTTCTCCTGTAATGTGGAGCTCCTAAAATCTTTATTTTTAGAAATATGCTGCAGTTATTTAAAGAGTATTGAGTGCTGAAACACTGTTGGCCTTCCATAAGCTTTGGTGTCAGACAGATGACTGTCTTATATTGGTGAACTCTATTTATTCCAGTAGTTACTTCAGGCCTGGTTCCTCTGCACTGCATTCTTCAACCTTTCACCTACATCTGCTAATGCCATATATTTTCTTCTATTTATATCCTCTGTTTGATAGATTCTCACTCATATGTGTCATATAGCTTCCTATAAACCTATTTGTTAATGTTGTCTTCTTAGTCCTCTCTAGAGGATTTACATGAAAAATCAGGCAGAACTTGAAATTAAAAACATCAAATACAGCTCTGAATAGGTAGTCATCTTTCTACTTTTTTTTTTTCTGGAGCTCTTTTTTGCAAATATAAATGGGACTGTGGGTCCTTTCTTGGTTTGTCCAGTACTTCGTAGTGCAATCACTCACTGCTTAAGATATTTGCACGACTTATGCTTTATTCTGCGGAGGACTTCAGCTCTCTCTGGATAATAAAATTGCTTTGTCATTGCTTTACTGTGTTTTCTCTAGAATATTAGCTGTTAAGGCACAGCTCCAGCAAAAGAAAATATTCACCCCTGGTTGTTAAAAATTCTTGCAAGGGTAGTTAGTGAGTAAGATCACAATCCTTGATATAATTCAGGAACTAAACTGAACAGAGGTTTGATATGAATAGGCTGGGATCATCTTCCAGTGTGAGAATACTACTATCATTATTTATTGTTATTATTTATTAAATTATAATAATAACAATATTATCATCACCATCATCATCATCATCTCCATCATCTAGGCTTTATTAAAAGAACCAGTGGGTTACTCAGCTTTCGAAAGAGAAACATAAAATATCAGGGAGACAAAATAGGATTCTTTTTTGAAAATATTGTTTATATAAGTCTTTCCAACTGCCCATTCTGGTCTAAAAGGTAGGTTTCATCTTGTTTTGAATTGCTTTTTGTAGCCTTCAGAGTTTTGGTGACACTTCAGCCTCCTCTGGTCACTAACACATTTTTTCTACCACACCTGGCTTGTATGGCTACTCAGTCATCCTTTCCCAGGGCATGAGCTCTTTCCTTGCAGCCCCAGAGTCCCCCTCAGCCATTTTTCTGAGAGACTTCACCTGAATTCTTCTCCTAAAAGGAACCCAGTGCAAACAGAAATAAACAAAACAAACCTACCGTCCACCAGAGGCCTTGTGTCTATAAGTAAGAGAAGAGAATTATAAAGTCCACAGACACAGTCAATTGCATCACTGTTTCATTGTGCATTTTGGGGTCTGCTTTAATCCCCAGGATCTTTATTTTTTTTTTTTAGTTTGGGGTTGTTTAGTGTTTTGTTTTGTTTGGGGTGGGGGGGAGAGTTAGATTTTTTTTGGTTGGTTTTCTTTCTGTGTTTTTTTTTTTTTTTGGTTGGTTAATTGGTAGTTGTTTGTTTTTTTCTTGTTTGGTTTTTGTTTGTTTGCTTGTTTGTTTTTTAGGTGAAAGATTCATGAAATGTGCATTATACAGTGTAAATTCAGTCAGGTCTTCAATCCACATGCTGGATTAGAAGTATTGCTTTTTCAAGTACACATTTGTTTTTAATTACCTCTTCAGTGAAGCTGAACAAATTGCAGTCAGGTCATACCATCCAGCATGGTTCAAAAGTTTTATGAGCTATATTGCACCTCACATCAAGGTGTGCAACTATCTTTCACAAAACGGCACACTAGCTCTCAGCAAGATACTACTTTTACTCTGGATGGGGATGTCTTGCAAGGCTCTTGTATAAATGCAGCATTTATACTCTTGGGGAATGAACACAATCTCCCATTACCGGGATTTGTCCTAGATTTCAAACAGTGGTAGGCACATTTCACCTGTAGCATACATGCACTGTCTCATGGGAAACTTAACACTGTCCATGATAACAGCAATCTGACTATTGAGGGGCTATAGTGGAAACAAGGGTTTACCATGAAGACAGTACAGGCACAGTTGCTCATACTCATACTCACTGAGTTGCTCATACTATGTTCCCTGCTCTGTGACACACTTTCCATTAAGATATCACAGAGATTCTTGAATTTCTCTTTTCCATTTCTGTATTTTCATTTCTTCAGTAAAATTCTTGGTTATTTGTTCAGCACCAACAGCTTAGGGGAATAATTAGTGCTTGAACTGTTCACAGAATAGTGTTTAAGAAAAACATGTGGGCAGTGTTGCCAGCAATAATCTTCTAATCCAGATTTCCAATAGAAAAGTGGTTTTCAAAATTTCTCTCTGGTTTTCATGTAAGAACTGCTAATAGTGAATCTATTGCTCAACAGTATATGTCATTCCAATTAGAAGTGAACGAAAGAAATCTTTAGGTTTTCTATTATGAAAAAGAAATGGGTGAGGAGCAGGGAAGGGAGAGGCCAGAGAAAACAAGAAAAATGAAGGGGATTTCATTTCCAACTAGCACTCACTTCATGTCTCAATGTTAGCTAGCAGCAAGGCAATAATGTTGAAAGACTGCAGTGAGGATCAGGCCATACTGCTAGGCAATGCATACACAGGAAGAATATTGCCTGTGTTGAAATAGTGCCACAGGAAATACCTAAGGTCTTCTCCAGGGCTTGTTAATAATGTTCAGAAATTAGGCTTTTGCTTGCTTCTATTATAGATGTTCTGGTTTCTATCCCAAGGTACTGGAACCTGGCTGGGATGTGCACACAAAGTCAAGGAGGTGCGTGATATCCTGTCAGCCCTGATTCCAGAGCTGTGATAAAAGTAAAAATTGCATGTGAAGGTCACAAGGGAAAGGAATGGGAGAAATAAAGAGGGAGAAGAAGTGCACTGAATTAATTTGCCTTTGAGAGTTTTGCCCATGGTTTATAGAGACAGTAAGGCAGTTACAGAAAAGAATGCTGCAAACCCAAGGGAAGGTAAATACCTGGAATCAGGAAAGGCAGTCTGAAACAATTTTCCTAAGGAGCAATTGTAGAGGGCAGCAGAATGCTGAGCATTTACTGTGCTCAGTGTCATCTGCAAATTGCACCACATGTTTTTGTAACTTCACATTATTAATTACAATAGAGCATACTTCTGGAGTGTTAGTGTTGTGTTTCTTCTGTTGGCATAAAGTTTCCTCTTTTCCTTTTCCTCTTACTCCACGCCAGCCCCCATCTCATGAAACAGGATCAAGTTTCAAACTGCAGTCTGAGATGAAAAAAACAAGGAATAATAAGGAAGGGCCCTGGAAAGGAAAAAGAAGATTGTGGTTTTAAGGGCCTCCTAAGGAATTTCTAGTGTGGGCCACCTCCAACTGCAAATGCTTTATCTATGAATGCAAACTTTATAGTATCAGCTCTAATGTTATGTCTTTGCAGAAAGGATTTAATCACTATTCTGTGGACAAATTGCCAGACAACTCCTGCTTGAGTAATTTGTATCTCAGACAAGCAATGAGCCAAATCATTTGGAGAGAATCAGAAGGAACCTACAGTTTTAACACTTTGAATCAAAACCAAAGTTCAGTTTGAGGTTTGGGTTAGAGATGTACCCAAACCACCACCCTTGTTATAAATAACTCCACATTTTAGAGATGTTTGTTGCAAGTTTGGATCTGATTCTGGGGTCTGGGCTCATTCCAAGTTTGTTATTCTGTCATTTGAGTTCCAGAAAAAGTAGGGAATATTACTCCTGTAAGCAGGCAAATTTAATGATGATTGTAAGCACACAAATTCACAGCTGGTATGTTTCTTTTTCTCCTCTTCATTCTCAGAGTGAGTAACAATTCCGTGAATCTAAGTAAAGGAGCAAAAAAATGTACAATTGTATCAATGGAAGCACTTTATAATAAATAACATTTTCACAGCAATGGAACTGCTAAATATTCTGTTTTCCAATTATACTTTTAAATGCACTAGTTGCTTTTCAGGACTAGGATGTACATCAGTCTGTTCTATGTCCTGTTGAGAGGTAACAATTCTGATTTTATAGATATGAGGACTATCTATCTGTTAAGAAACTTTTTCAAGAAATCTAAGAATGAAAATTTGCAATAATGTAGACCTAAATAAAGGGGAACATATGCCTCACCAATTTAATATTCAGGTATGATAAGATCCCAGGAGAGGTAGATCTTTGTCTTGTCATATTTTCACCTTGAAACCTGTTAGGTTTAACCTCTGCTTCTTGCTGTTTCTGGCATTCACTCTGACTTAAACATCAAGGTTTCTTGTTATTTTGCACAGAACACAAAAAAAAAATATTTTTATGGTTACAGAAAACAAAGGTCAGTTTGACTGCCTTGAGACACTGGAAGTCAGCATTTTCCAAGTGTCCAGAGGAGTGTTCTTTAGTTGGTCTTGTAGATATTAAGCATATTTAAAAAAAAAAAAAATCTTTGGCTGTTCCAAGCTGGATGCTGTCAGAACATGCCATTCTCACTAATATCTTTAACTCAAAGAAATATGCTTTGTTTAGGCACTTCAGTAATATTATATCGGTGTACTTTTCATAAGGTAAAGAATTTTTGCCTCAGAGTTTGCTTTTTACTGCTGGATAAGAACGTCTTGTGCCTAAAATCAGTCATGTAGGGTTTTTCTTCTAGCCCCAGCTTTATACTGTAACAATTAAATAGAAAAATGACAAAACCAGCATGCATTTTCTTTTGGTCTTTATCTGTGTTAACCCACCTGGGGAACTGTTCACACCAAATAACAAGAATAATTAAGTAAATAGAACATACATTTAAAAAAAAAATGTACTTAGTTGGGGTTCCAGTTAGTTTGGTTTTATTTTTTTAACACAGAAAAATCACTTTCTTATTGCAAATAAAATATCTGTATATGGAGTGGATATTGGGGGTAAAAAAAAAGCATAGAGGGGTCTGCTGAGAAACCTGAGTGGTTGGAGGAGCCAAACGCGCCCTAATATACTGTGCAAGCTTTTGAGCTAGCACATCTGCTACCAGTGCTTCAGAGCTGGACATGCAAGATGTATATATTCCTCATTTTCAGTTGCTTTCATCCTTGGCTGACTTCATAAGGAGGTTTTGTGGAGGGATGTTTTTAATGGCAGGATTTCACATGGTAAGGATGCAATTCAGGAAACAAAATTTGGCATGTTGGCATCTGCTAGAGCCAGTCAGCCCGTCTAGATGAATAAAAGCCTGACATGATCACGATGACGCTGTCTATTACAATTTTATCTTTAAACTTATACTAGTCTACTGTTGTGAATGTTTCTAGGGATACAAATTTCTTTTCCATAGTCTAAATGAGAGCTGAAAGTGACAACAGAAAATGATGTAAGTGTGAATTTTAGGTAAATCAGAGTCTATCTTGACCACTTTAAATAGTTTACTGTACTGAACACTTAGAAAATCAAAAAAGTCCCAAACTAAAGTCTGTAATTTTCTGCTTGAAATATTGTCTACTGAAAACACTTACTTACAAAACGTTAGAATTACTGTATGGATTTCATAACTCAGTTTGTATTCTATGGTGTAGATATTGTTTCATCCTGAATATTGTCCTAGGGAAGTGTTTTCACCCTTGACTTCTTTATATGCCAATAAAAAGTGGGTTTTATCCTTTTTCTGCAATTTTCAAATTCTAAAGGGTGTCTTTAGATATGTCTCAAGATAATAACAAGTAATGGACTGTAAATCCTATTTTGTTGCTCATGTTACCATGTTCCTTCTGGGAAGGAGAGTGTTGTCAACTGGCATTTTACAAAGGTCCTTCAGAACGATATTTAATTTTTCTTCATTTCTTGGGAATGGAATTGGGAAGGCTGAAGGTGTTTGAACTGCTCTTGATGCTTATCTGTTTGCTACTGCCTTGGAGGCTTTTCTTCACACCTCTTTGGCTGCAGTTCTGGTAAAGGGTGGAAACCAGCAGTTTCTGGACAGGTTTGTGAACACACTGGCATATTCCATTTTGTCAACAAGCTGGTTTAGGGAGAGATCATTACATAGTTTTGTACTGCCTCTGTTACCCTCAGATATGAAGTGGGACAACATGGCTGTATAGATGTTAAATAGGGAACTAGATTACCATAAAATTGGAAAACTTAAAAGAAGAAAGGAAGGATTATTTGGGATCAAATGTGCATGTCAAAATATAAGATTTTCATTTTTCTATGCCACATTTTATAAGTTATAAACCTATATTGCTTGAAAGATTATTTCCAGAGTATGAACAATTTCTCTTTTAAATATGCATATGTATATGTTTTCACAGAAGGCTCTTAGCTAAATATGCAGTTAAACCTGTTTGTAGCCAGAAAAGTATTACTTAATTTTCATTATACTTAATTCAATTGGATAAATCAATCAGCATTCATACAGGTGAAGCCAGATTTGAATCAATTTCTAAAGAAATGCCTTGAATCCGGCATGAGGCAAAGACCTGAATTCTTTTTGTATTTAAAAAACCCTTAATGCAATGTCAGTAACTCAGATTTATTTTTGGCAACAATTCTACACTTGAAAATGAAATCAACCTCCCAAACCCTTGTTTCCTTAACATCAGAACTTTTGCTTGTGACAGTAATTGTTGCAATAAGTTGTTTAGATTCTTGACCAGATTTGGCTTTCATAAATTATACCGCTGCCATACCAAAGTTATTTAAAATGGAAGACAAATGCCTGAAATTTTTTACTTTCCAATTCATTGAAAGTGATTCTGTTTGTTCTGATTTAGAAGATGAACAAATTCGGAGGTATTGGAATTATGAGTAGAATGAAACCCCTTTTGTTAGTTCCACTTACAACACAGATCCTAAACCAGGCCAGCTGGAATGCTCTCATCTTGAAGGATGTCAGCACATCTCTTGGAATGCTTGAATGATGTACATGTACAAATAAACAGTTGGATGTATCATACGCTTGTATCAGCTCTGCCTCATCTTGTGGTCTGGCAGCTGTAATATTCTCCCCATCCTGTCTCCCTGCCCTGGTTTGTTGAAATGCCTTAAGGATATCAAAATGCAGTAAGCTAGGTGCATCCATTGACTTGTACTTAGTGGATAGCAAGGCATGTTTTTCATTGCTGCTTTTTTTTGTGATATGCTGTAGGCTAACTAGATGGAAATGACAAATTATTTAATGACTGTTCATGTCAGGGGTCTACAGACATCTACAGAAATACGGTCACACTTTGAAATGACTCTGCTTCCTAATTAAAAAATGGCTTTTTCAGTGTGCTCAACTGTTCTCTGTTCCTCAAGACATAACTACACTATGTCAAGCTCAATCTATACTTGCGTTGTAAAGTGTCAGGGAATTTCAAAGGCTCTGCTGCAGCCCTGTCCAGGGGTATCAGTGTTATCCAGTGTTATCAATCAATCAATTCATTGTCAATGTGCCATTAATAAGGTGTCATTAGTGGATCAGTAAGAAAACCCCTAAACCAAACATTTTAGGAATCAATTGTGAGTGTAGACATTTACTACACTGTTAATCTGACTTTTTGGCATACACATCTAACCTGACTTAACACCCAGGACAGAAAATATTCCCTCAGCTCCATCTCTGATAGCACAGCCCTGCTGGTTCTGCTATTGATCTGTTTAGGTTTGAGGATATGGCCTCCACCCTAACACATCCCAGTGTTTCTCCATGATCTTTAGAGCAGTTTATTCTGGAGGAACTATACAAAGTGAACTAAATTACCTGCTGAGTCTCAGTAACTGCTTAATCCTTACTAACAAAGAAGTGCTTGAACTGCAGCTGCTATACTGACCTATTTAGCATAGCTGATGCTGTCAGACCTCCAAATGTGGCTCTGAGAGGCACGACACCTAGAGGTGAGGTAGCAGTCAAATATAGATTTTCTTCTTGTCTCTCACAAGGAAACCAGTTGCTACAAAGATAATGAAGTGCTACAATTCCTTCTATTATCAGGAACTATGGGGATAATTTTCATCATGCTTTTTTACCACTTAAATATATTTCAGTGGCTGCTGGACCACCTGAAGCAGTCAAAGCTACAAGATATTATCTTAAAAAAGAGTTTGGTCTTATGGTAGGTAGTTCCTGTAGAAAAGTCACTATTTCTGTTTAGATTTAAGGTTTAATCCCACTGTTAAAGTCTCACTTTGTAAGAAAGTTTCTCACTACCTACACCAAGAAGTTGGAGAAGAGCTGTGGGAGATGATGAATTGTAGAATACTGCTCTGACAGGAAATACCATCTCAGAAACAGGAAGCAGGAACTGGGAATGCAATACAGACTGGTGCTCTTGAAGGACACTGATCAGTTACCTTTATGCAGCACTAGGCAAGGAAAGGAACACTTACCGATGAACTGTGGAAAGCCACAATTGCATGGTATTACTCTGAGTCAATACAATTTCTATGTTTCCAAGGTGATTAAATCAGCCAAATGTCTCTTTATGATATAGTGAAAATAATTAAGTCTGTGAGAAGATTTTGAAGCAAGTAATTTTTTCCGGAGTTTTCTACCTCTTGGATGAATATTAGTCAATTTCAGTAACTGTTGTATTGGGAAGTATCAAACAGCTGATTGCAGATATGAAGTTGCATAAGCTCACCTGATGAAATTTCTGGTTATTTTCAGTTATTCTTAAAATTTTTTTAGTCTTACAGTAATTGCTTTTGTAAGGAAAGAATAAAATTAAAATATTCACCTATGGAATTTCTTGCTGAGAGTTTGTTTAGTATAAAGTAGAAAAATTAGTTTGAAATATTTTTAATACTTTACTAATTAATTGCCTAAAAAAATCATTCATTAAGCTTTCATTTATTTCACTAATCTCAAGCTGCTGGTTCAAGCTTTGACCCTTGGGATTATCAAATAGACTTACAGACTAGTTCTTCAGAATATGTATATGTATAGGGTATTTCTTGTTGGCCATGGATTCTCTTTCTCTTCTGTAGCAGTTACCAGTTCATCATAAATCTTGCTCCTCTTCTAGTTAGGCTGTCATCTATGATAGTACAGTCTATGAATGGAAAATAGAACTTCTTTCTGTTTATTCTTTTAATTCATTCTTTTTGTTACAATCTGGTTTATTACATCTCTTTCTTCTTAACTGAGTGATTCTATGTTCATATCTTGGTTTTTTGGTTTTCTCCCCCTATAGAACTCAGTTCATATCCAAATCCAGCACAAAAGCAAAATACACACAACCTGCTTTACACATTTCCAGTTTTCACAGGTAGGCTCTGAACAGCATTCTTGTTGTGTAGGTTCATCATAACAAATGACCTTAACATATGTCTCTCTTCTTGTCTAAAAAGACCAGATCTACCTGTCTGCTGTTTCTTCTCCTTCATGGAAGAAATTCTTGGGCAATTACAAAGCTTTTCAGGAAACAGTCTTGATTTGTTCTGTCCTTGGCATAGGACTTTTGTTCTATGTGACATATTCAATTCAATTTACTTTTTATTTGATTGATAATGCTTTCTAATATTTTGACTATTTTTTTGGAAGTAATCAAACAGGCTTTTCAAACCCCAGTCTGACTTTGGGAGATAAATTGGTTCCCTACAGTCATCACTACAACGCAATCACCATCAGGGTGGAATTTCATTGTGAGAAGGGTATTGCAGTGACCATTGAGGAAAAGATGATATTGAATTCACTGAGCCATTATGCTTCCATAAAGTGATTAAAGATTTTAAGTTTATTTAGAAGAAAAAAATATCCCTTAATTTTTATAGCTGACCATGGAAGAATAGTTAGAAGTTTTCAAGAATTCATGTTATTTACCACAAATTGAAGAAGTAACAAGACACCACACCCATATACTAGTAGAAATAAATGTTGAAAAAAATAAGGACTGACTGAAGGAATTGTAGATGAAGGAACTTCATGAAGGTCAACAAGGAGAAGTGCAGGTTCCTACATTTGAGGAAGATTGATCCCATGCACCACTATATCCTGAGGAATACTCAGCTGGAGACCTGATTGCAGAAAAGAATGTGGGAGTTCTGGCAGAGGCAGAAATGTGCACTTGCAGCAAAGGCATCAAATGGCACCTCATGCTGTTGTAATGTACTTCCAGCAAGTTGGAGGAGGTGATTCTCCTCTCCTCAGCATTGGTGAGGCCATACCTGGAGAGCTGGGTTCAGTTCTAGGCTCCTCAATGCAAGAGACACATGGACATAATGAAGATTGTTCAGCAAAGGACACAAAGATGATGAAAAAAATGCATAGTTTCTCCTATGAAGGAAGGCCAAATTTAGATGCTAATGATTAGGAAAGATTTTCTGTTTAACTTTGGTCAAGGTTGAAGGACTGGATGCCCTTTGTATTACAGTTTGTCTGAAGACAAGCCCCTCTTACTTGTTTTTTTCAACAGTTGTACTCTAAATCTATTTCCATATTCTTTATGTTTTGATGCCTATTTTACAAACAACAATTCATACAAAACCAATGTTCTCCTTTGAGTAAAGGAGAGTCTTTGGTCAAGACTTCTTTACTAGATTTCGGGGTATGTTGGTAGTGGATGCAGGTTTAACTCTCAGTTTTTCCTTGCTGACCATGGTACAATTCCTGTCTCTACCTCTCAGTCTACCTCTCACTTATCCTATGTTGATGACATACAATTAGATGATCTTCCCTTTCTGCAGCTTAAGAAATTTGATATGATTACGGTTTGTGCTGAGTTAATTTGCGAACCAGGTTAGATGCACTCTCAGCAAGACGTTCTTATTAGGAGCAACCCTGGACTCCTTGAACAAGAAACCTGATGTACAAACATATTTCAATGATTTGCACTTAACACTTATTTAGCAAAGGAGATATAACTTATGTGTTTTTGGGTTTGGGGGTTTTTTTTGTTGCCTCATGAGCTAAATTACAACCACTAATTCTCAACCATGTTACCTCATCTATCTGAAATCCTCATAATTTGTGTGAATGTGATTGAAGAAATCCCTTTCCCCTGAGGCCTTTGAATGAGTTTGTTTTATTTTGCTGACTGATAAGGGTTGTCATGTTTAATCTAACATCAAAAGTAAGGAGAGGAAAAGCACAGGGAAAACAAACTATAATTTTTTTGAGATCGAGTAGAAAATTTGTACGTTACATGAGTACAAATAATTATGCCTCTTCACACTTGTTGAGATAGAGAGGTGTTTTATTCTCAGGGGATTTTGAACAAACAGATGCCACACTGGGGTGGATTGCTTCAATGGGTGGCCTAGGTTCCATGGGAAGTACATAGCTGTAGGTAAAACTGAAGGGAACAAAAACATTAATTGATTTACTTTAATTACAGGGTAAATCTGTTTTACCATCTTGGCTGTGTTCAACAGTTATTTTTAAGCACTCAAAATCAAGCAGCTAGACATCTCTTTAGAAGGCTGCAAACAGAAATCAGGTATTTTCCCCTTTATACTCACAAAATTTAGTTCACTTTATTTCTTGAAGTCATTATTTTTAATTGTCGTTAGTGATGGATGATAGGACGATAATTATTTAAGTACATGGGTTAAATTCTCCTATGATGTCACTTTGCATTATTTTGTCATGACAGAGTATTTGAATTTCATGCTATTAAACCAACTGAAGGCTATAACTGAAGGTAGTGAAATTATCTAACTTTATCAGCTATGCCAGGTCGGAGTATGTACCGTGAAGTTTCTGAAAACAAAGCAAAATGCACAATCATAGGCAGCCAAAAGGTTTTAGTCCAGAAGGACTGAGGTAGATGATCCAGCTACCTGTTTATCCTGCAGTAGCAAAACAGCATAATTTCAATTATGAGCAAGTAGATATTTCTTATCTTGAATGCTGGCTCCTTGCTTTAATGTAATTAATTATTATTATAGTGCTAGGACTTAGAGGCTTTAAAAAAAGCATCTCAAAATTGCTCTGAATTACTTGTTGAATAGAAAAGAGAAAAGCAAGACAGTAAAGGCTCAACTGGAATAAATGGCATGAGCAGTGCAACAACAGCAGATTCCAGTGATATGTTGATTGGGAAGATGCGGTGAGGTGATGAAGACTTGGATGAAGGGAAGAGAATAAAAAGTGAAAGAAAAGATGAAATAAGGAGAGAATAGAGCAGCAGATGCAACTAAGGAGGAGGGGAAAAGAGAGCTGTGCCAAAACTCACCATATTATTACTTTTGAGAGTTCTTATTTTCACTTTTGTAGCCATTCCCCACAGGTATTGCCACAAGATTAGTTCCCCAAATCCATCGGTATGTCCCCAAAACGTTGAGGGGGAGGAAGATGAACTTTGCCTTCACTGTTTCTCATTCATTCTTTTTTCACCTTAATTTTGCTGCTGTTTCTTTTAACTTGTGAGCTTATCTAATCAAGAGTCTCAGTTTCTCCAGGTGTTGGAACAGCATTAACATTTAAGATGAAAAGGCTATAAAAATGCTCAATCATTCTTGTTCATGTCAGGCTTTGCAATGAAACTGTTTTCTCACTTGTCACCTGTCTGTGCTTGTTCTTCATAATCTTTTTAATGCATCTGTTACTATCAAACTGAGCTCTGAGATGAGCTAAGAAATGTACATTACTGGTTTTAAAGAAGTGAGGGTGAGATGACTGTATCAATGGAATGTTTTTAACATTTATTTTGGGGCGTGGGGGGTGGGGGGGTTCTATGGCTACCAGTGTTGTAACCTTTAGGCTAGAGTAATCATTCTGCAGCTGCTTTTTTCACATCTAAGCATATCTGCAACACAATTCAGATCAAAAAAGAGGCCTGGTAATTTTAAAATGAATGAAAATTCTCTTAAGTACTTTAAATTTTTCAATCCAATACTCATAGTTAAAATCTTCTTTAGTCTTCTGGCACAAAAGTAAAGTGGTAAAAGTTTTTGAGGTAAAAACTTGTGGCAAAACCTTTCTATCTACAGGAAATAACCATGCAATCTCCATACTAAGCATGCTTATGAAAAGCTTCGTAATTTCTCCTTGAAAATTAATGAAATATATCATTAATTACGTACCTTTAAAGAAACCCAAATTTAAAGGCTTTTACCTGGTAGTACTTCACAAAGCCTCTTTTCCCAGATGTAGATGGACTGTAGATGGGCCCAGAGTTTTTTTATGCATAATTTTTGGGTAAGAAAATTTCCCCAATGCTAAGCTTAAATCATAAAAATAAAGGAAAAAGACAGGGATAAAAATATAAGAGTTATTTTTATTGCTGTAATTGTGCAGTGTGTGATTGGAATATTTGGCCAAATATTCCTTGAATTTGATATTTTTTCATTTGATGGCTTCTGAATAACCTCAGACCATGTCTAAATGTATTTTTTTTCACTTTTCAACCCAAATCATAGACGTTATGATAGGAAATTTTTATATGTGATAAACTGAAACTCCTATTAGGCTTTATAAAGTATATCCTTTTACTCATGATAAACCACACCCTTAGCCAACTAATCATTAAATTCTGCATCTTTTATTATACAGGTTCTGAATTTAAAACTTAGTGACGCTTTGCAAAAAAAAGCCTAGTAACTTAAAAAAGAGGCAGACTTAAGCTACATGAATTCTATAATTTATTTGAATTGGTGCCAATAATCTATATTTTTCTGGGATCATTTATACTTTTTACTGCAAGCCACCTGATTTGGGTGAGCAGCAAGACACTATAGCTAGTATGACCAATATTAACTGCATTGTTTCAAGGCTGAAGAACTGTTTGAAAAAGAAGACCTGATAAACAATTCCCTTCTTCCATTTTCTGTGCCACTCATCTTACTTGGATGGATAATTTATGCTTTTCAACATGACATTTTTTCTTTCATAGCACACTGATTATTGCTGAACTCAGATGATCAGTGTATTGTTTCACTCATATTTTGTTATTATTTGTATGATGACCATGTATTAGAAATCATTCTCTGCACAAACTCAAACAAGTAAAATGAGAATGAACATAATTCTCTGCTAGAAGATAATGGTCATCACCATGTCTTTCATGCTCTTTGCTTTCATTAAATACAGAAACATGATGAAGCATGAACCACTGACAGTTCTGTGAAATATTGGAAGTAGAGTCAAAACCAGCCTAAATTCTGAGCACTGTCCCAGCATCCAGATATGACTTACAGAGATCTAAACCCTTCTGTGATTTATTGCTGAAAAATGAGGAGCACTTTATTTAACTCACTCCTTATAAATCGTTTTTCCATCTTCAGAAATGCTTGGGAGCCAAATACATGTTTCATGTTTTTTATGCTGCATTTTTATTGTTGTCATTACCATAGTTGTCATATGAAGAAACAGGTTCTTAGTGTACAAACATATATGAGGACATAGTCCTTGATGTAAGATATTTCCATGCAGGAAACACAGCTTTAGAAGAAACATTAATTCTTTTCATATTAGGTTTCTGCAGAGTCCTGAAAGTGCTGGAAATTTAAAATGTGCAGATAGTGAAAGCTGCTGCAAGTGTGCTGGTTTCACTTGTAATACTCCAAAAGATTTACCTTGCCTTTGACTCTGATTAGTCAGCTTCATTGCTCTTTTGTTGAAAGTCTTTCGTGATACAAATGAAGAGCCAGTCTTGACCTGAAGAATGTTTTTCTTTGTTTATGTGCTTTAAAATGGTCATTATGATCAGTACTGAATAGTCAGGTTTTCTTCATTTAAAGATTTGACTTGTATTGTTTTTGAGTAGCAGGCCACTGTGAAATGCTTCAAAACCTAACTAGGCAGGAAAATTATTTTAGTTTAGAGAACTAGAAAGACACAGTCTGAGGGTTTTGGTTTTTTATAATGTCATTGTGTCCCTTTCTGCTCATAAAACTGACAGGAACTAGAAAACCATAACTAAACTGCCCTCACAAATCTAGAAACAGAAATAAATCGGGCAAGTATATCAAAACACTAAAACAATAGACTGCCTTTTCTGGGGCTCTCTGAGGATCTGTGCACATGTAGACTGTGAGGAAGAGGTAGTGAACCTGGGGTCTTGGTCATCACATCTTCCTGGGCACATTACTCCAGGACACCCATACAGTAACACAGTTTTAAAAAATTGTCCTATCTTGTACTCACGATCTTCACCTATCAAAGAAAAGTATAGAACTGAACTGTAATAAATGTGATATTTTGCATTTTCCTGGCTATGATACTCAGAATAACATTAATGAAAGCTTGAAGAAATAAATTGTACCTTTAATGCATGTTAAGCATCAGAATTGAAACAAACAAACAAACAAACAGATAAACTAAAAGAATGCTACTTAGTCAATATAAAATATCTTCAGAGAAGAGGATTAATGCATGTCCTCCACTCGGAAGCATTGTTCTCTCCTATTCCCTACCTTCACTTTTTAACAGTGCTTGACAATTGGACTAAATTTTCACTGAACAGAATGTCTTTTGCAATTTATAAACCAAAGATGCTGACTGTATGCATAAACCTGGAATAAATGTGCATTATTGATACAGCTGAGTTTCTCAACAATATGATATGTACTGTATTGTTCAATCAGTAGTTTTGAGCTGTCATGTGCCAAAATACCTTTAATTTAAACACAGATGTAATACCTCCCTAAAACAGAACTTGAGCACAGCTTTTGGAAGTTGAGTGTTTCCACATATGTAAAAACTAAATGACTATGATTCAATTCACTGAAGGTTATTTATACCTCAGAACTTACTGTCCTAAAAGTGCCTGTCCCATTGGAAATATGATTCAGATGCCCTGAACTGAAGAAATATTTTCCTTTTTCCTGTGTAAAATATGAAACAAAAGACAACTGAAAACAACCTCATTAAAACAATTCCTTTGTCCTTCTTTGACAAAGTAAATTTTAAAGGCTCATGGCAGCTTCCGTACATAGGTGGTCTATTTTATATAGTAACCTTTCAACAACCTCTGAGATACACTGACTTATTGATGAGTTCTGAGGATTTTTAATCTGTTGAAAATCAGAACATTGTGTAATGAGAGATATCATTTAGTCTACTAAAGGCTAAATTTCCAGTGCAAGAGACTTCTTCAAAAGCATTTCTTGTCCTTGGCCACTTCCACCTATGGTCAGGCTAGGTGAGCACATTAACCAGGATGACCCTTCCCTCCTGGGATCTGTTCCCTTAGCTGTTTGGGAAGACACAAATTGGTTTTTGTGTACCATTGCCAGGAGTTGATGTCATCATTGTGCCCCTATGTGATGTTTAGGTATGCTACAGTTTAGGTACGCTTAGGATGACTACTGGAAGTGGGGCTTTTTTCATATTTAGTAGTTCTAGTGATTTTTACCATGCTTTGACTATAGGTTGAATATCTTTGCATGTATGAAGGCAGGCAAAAAAAGCTTCTTTTAGTGAGGAAAAATGGATATTGTGGATTTATGCTTCAGCTGGCATAAATCATGCCTGTGCTGTTGAAGCCACAGGAAACATACCAGCTACTTCACAAGGAAGCAGCCATGTGTTCTTTGTGACTTTCTTTTTTGGAAGCATCTTTATAGAGTTACAAATGTGTTTCATATCCTTGGTCCTGGGAGGAGAACAAGCCAATACTTGACTATATTCCAGCTTTCTAAATACAGTAATTTAATGATGCCTGTTAATCAGTCGGCTAACTTGCATGGAAAGTCTTTATAAATGAGAAAATAGAACTTCTAGTTTTTACTGTTAGACAATTATTTTTTCTTTAATATAATTGATGTCATTTTTTTTCCAGTGCCAAGTAAAAACAGAGGCATTTTTCACCCTCTAAATCTTCCAAACTGTCACTACCCATAGTCTGAGACAGTTGTGAGAGAGGAGTTGAACTGCATCGGGGTTTAATGTGGTCTCTATGAGGGCTGGGACTGTCATTGCTCAGTGATGTTATTTCATTAGTTTGTGCAAAATGGCTGGGCTGGTACAAGTTACTTGCAGACACTTACATTCCTACTACCTACACGGGAAAACAATTTTTAATAGCAGATAGCAGAAACAGGATGGAAATATTCTTGCTTGAACTGGTGCCACATGGCTGCATCAGCCCATTTAGGGGTGAGCCAGGGGCAGTCTTTCATCAGTCTGACATACCTACAGTTGACTGGAATAGAGAAATACTGCCAAATTTGCAATAAAAAGAAGGAAAAATAACCCTGAAGGTATGATTCTGAAATTTGTTTTCCTGAGACTTATTAAATAGGCCGGGGAGGACCATTATATCACCCCATCCCACCTTTTGTACATCACAGGCCATTAAAACTTCACTTAGCTTACATAGACTCAAAGCTGTCAGAGGGTTTAAACATTTCTGCAGTCTGAAAGCAGAAAGGTCATCCAGAAAAGGACCTGGAAGGACCATGCTATTGCTGACACCTGAAGCTCTAGACTTTGCAGTGTACTGCAAATGTAGAAGGTTAGTCCAGACAATCTCAGGAGATGAACCAGAGTCCACATTTCAAAGTAAGTAATCCCTGAAAAAATGCACCTGGTGATACTTGTTAATCTAATACCACAATAAATTCTCTCTTGATCTCTATGGATGTGAAGAGGCTCTAGGTGAGTGCCTGGGGAAAGTGCTGTTCTATAGCAGACCTATATGGTATCTGCCATGGAACATCGAGCTGTCTTTGCCAAGGATTAATAACAACTCTTTAGCATGAGAGCAATAGGTCTGGAATAGCCCTTTTGAACTGCAGTGGTGCTCCAGCTCTTCCCCAGGACAACCAAGTGTGGTTGTACTAGGCAGAACCACTGTGTTTCATAGATGTATGTGTGTACCATGTGAAGGAAAGAAACATAGTTAGGATCTGAAAGCCCCATGAGAGAAGTCTCCTATGGTCTGATTTAAACTTGGGAAGAGTAACTTTACAAGACTCTGTGCTGTCTGGGACAATGACATGTTACATATGCTCTTGCCTACTTTTTTTCCTTCCCTTGCATTTCAATGGTTTTGCTGCCAGATCTGAATATTCCCATCAAGCTGTCAGCCAAGCTGAAAATACTGATATTGTATGGGACAGCATAGTTACATAGATGAATATATAAAAACCAGAAAAGAAATAAAAAGAAAAAAATAAAAATAATAAAAAAAAAGGAACTTCAAACAACATGACCTTTAATCATACATCTTGATTGGAGAAATTTAAAATGTTCATGACCAACACAAATCTAGACAAATTCCCTATGAGAGCAATATTGTAGTGAAAAAATGACCACTACATATTAATAAATTAGTGCCAAGCCTTAGGCTGCTAAAAGAAAATTGAGAAAAATAGATATGGCACAGCTATGTAACAGGATGATCTGGGTGAAGTGGAGCTCATGGTAGGTGATCAGCTGGTGAAGTAAATTTAGTGACCCTTATTTGATCACTGCTTTTTTTGAGACAGCAGCACTCAGTGATAACATCACAGAATTTTACAAATATATGGTCAGATTGTCTTGCTTCCTGCTCTACTCATCACATGTTATACTAAACTTACAGTAATACTTATAGTACCCTTCACATGTACTCTTCAGAATCAACTACACAATTACTCTAAGTTTTGAAACACCAGATATTGTGTTTATTGACTGCTTCAGTATTGAACACTGCTAAATGTGAGCTTCTGCTTGTAAAACATTTTCCCACATGAGAAAAAAATACAGACCCAATATGCACCTTGTTGTTTGACTTCACACTATAATAGGCCCATTAGCTGGAATTTTGAATTTTTGCTCTCAAAACCATGTAAAACGGTAATTAATTAAGGTGGCTATTTCTCATAATATAGATAGCAAAAGGCTACTAAAGTATCTGTAATAGGATAAAAACAGTGGCATAATGATCAAAACTATGACAGCTCTCTATAACACTAATGAGTAAATGACAACTGATTACAAAAGACACAATTACAGAGGGTTAACATCTATGAAATTAATAATGCTTGTTAATCTCTAGGTGAGGTTTAATAACCACTTGATAGTTATTTAATTCACAATAACTCTTCATATTAAATCTAAATGAAGGGTTATGTTCCCAGTTTGATATTTGTATATTTAACCATGCCACTGGGAGTTGGGTAGCTAAAGCCTTGTATTTCTCATTGAGGCCATATAATCTGAATAGGAACCTTAATTAAATATTACCAAATGTATTTTAGTTGGCAGTAGAAGGCGAAAGACAAAGTCTTGGAACTGAACAGAAGCCTCAGATCTACTGGCAATGCTCAGGGGAAGGAAGGGCTGTGATTCATGCTTGGTTTGTTTTGTTGGAATGAGGTACAGCAGCTAAGTTTAGATACCTGCAGCATGGGCCAAACTTTAAAAAAAGTTGTGGAGTGGAATACAGCAAGACAGAAGGAGAGAGAAATCAGTCAGCAGCTTACTTCGGTGTCCTTCTCTTGCATGAGTTCTACCACTTAACCATTCATTGTGGCTGTGAGTAGTTTCTGGTTGCAGATTGGGTTTCCCTTTCCCACCCATTGTCATGCTAAATGAGCAGCAGTAATATTAACTGGGTGAGCATTCTTTCTTTTAAATTAAAGAGTTTAAAAATTGAATATAAAACCTAGCATCTTAATCTAAACATCTTTGTGTTTGGAAATCTCTTTCCCCTTCTTTGATTACAAGTTCAAGCTTCAGTTTTGGTAGAAACAGTCAAACAATGGGAAAATGATTGAACACAATATTTATGCCAATACTGGTGTACATCTTGGCTATGCCAAAATATTTAAGTACTGCTGGTTTTAGTCCAGCCCTGCAAGTCCTACTGCAACCAAGAAACAGAGTGAGGAAATGGGAAACGGATTCTGTACTGCTTCTTGCATTGTCAGTTTACCAGTTCAGCTTGATCTGACAGTACCTATTAAACGTAGAAAAGGTATTGTGAAATGCAGAATGAGAAGTCTGACTTTCTGACTTCATAAAGTCTGCAGTGATGGAAAGTGAATTTGTCATTTTGTTGAGTTGCCTGATAACACAGCTGAAAGCTGAACGAGACCTAAAAACCCTAGCACTCCTCAATATTTTTAAGGCTTCTCTCATTTTATACATGTTAAAAAAATCTAGCATGGATTAATTTTAGTTGTTATATTACTCTATTACTCTAGTACACCAAAAATGTATGAATCAAAAGTAAAACAGTATGTCACTGAATGTGAGTACTACTAGCAAATCAAATTACCTCTCTGTAGTTCTTTATCCGGTAAGGTTCACCTTGATATGCTTTCTTTTCTTATGTCTTATTGATCTTTTATAACATGAACAACAATAAAATGCTGAAGTGTTTAACTGACACAGTGATTAATTTCTGAAGCCTGTTGTGGTTTAAGACCAGCTGGAAATTAATCTTCTTGGTCACCCTCTTCTCTCCCTACTTCAACCAGGTGGAATGGTGTCTTGGTTTGAAACAAGACAAATAGGGAGAAAAATCAGTCAAACTTGGAGATTGTGATAAGAACAGTTTTGTAATTGAAAATAAAGTACAGTAATAATGGTAAAATATAATAATAGTGATGATGATAATAAGGGAAAAGGCAAGTGATGCACAATGCAATTGCTCACCACACATTGACTGATGCCAGACTCCTCTTCCCAAGCCCAGACTGACCCCTTCTGGGTACCTCTCCCAGTTATATACTGGGGATGACATTTTATGGTGTGGCTTATTCTGTTCAGGTAAATTGCGCTCCCTCCCAGTTTCTTTTGCTCATTTTCTCTCTGGCAGAGCACAGATAAATAAAAGCCCTTTATTTAGGATAAACACAGCTTAACTAAAACCCAATACATCAGTACGTTACCAATACCATTCTCACTCTGAATGAAAAACACAGCACTGTAAAAGCTACTGAGAAGAAATTAACTCTCTCCTGCCTGATACCAGAATATTTTGTCACAGTGAATTTTGTAGGAACACATGACAATACAGCAAATAGTTGTTATTGTTATGCAAGGCAAACCAGTCATCATGCTGAGAAATTACAGAACAGAATAAAGAATTAGTGTGTTGTGACTTTTTTGCCAAAATGAGAAAAAAAACCCTTTTGGTAGAATAAGAAAAACTTTATTATCCAGGCATATACTCTACTAATCTCTCTTTTCCACTGCCAAAATTCCACTCAAAATGATTTCCAACTATTTTGTTTTGGCTTTCTGCTAAATGATAAAAACCAAAACCAAATAAACTGCGCTTTTATATAATAAAAGCTCTGCCAGAAGCAAAAATGTGAAAAGTAAATGAAATTAGCAAGTAGTCTTAGTAATTAAGAAAGAGGAATAAAAAGTACCCTAGAGAAAAATTATTAAATTATTCAATGCTAATAAGAATGGCACACCCTTTTAATTTTGACTCTTAAACTTTTGAATAAATGCTGCTAGAGCTCTTTCAGAAATAAATATGTAACTTCAGCAAACTAATGTCAGAGTATTTGAGAAATGCAGAATAACATTTCTTATGAATAGCTTTCAAAATTTTTAGCTGATACTTCTTTTATAAATAGTTAAGTATCAAAGTATTTTGAGATAGTATGGTTTTTTCATTGGCCTTTACAGAAGTAGTATTTTTCAATGTTCCTTCAGAAATTTTTGTCTGAAAATTGCAAAACATATTGCCCAGTAAATTGAACTCTTCATAGTACCATAACAGATAACCTTAATTTATTTCATAGCTGGAGAAATGAATTTAGCTGGGATCATCCAGCAATCCTGTGTTCAAACTGGGTCTAATTCTTTTTTCATAATATCATTAATTTTAGACCCTGATGACTTGACCAGTTCATTGAAATCCATTCTTATATTGTTATTGATTGATTATGAACTAAAAAAATATAAGTAGCACTTGACAATTTTCCATGTGAACTTTGTAGTAAGAAATACGTTAGAAGAAAAAGAAAATGTATATTAAGAAACATTATTCAATAATATTGAAAGCTACAGAGAAAAAAAAAAAAAGATGCAAAATTCTTTTAAATAATGTTATTCCACTGCAAATATTTTAGTGTCTCCTGTGCCAGTCATCATTCCCTGTTACTGAGTTTGACAGGGCTCCAGGAACTATAGTTTTCACAGAGAAGAATTTCTTAAAATTTCAGCCATAAAGAAGATTCAAGAGGCTTGTCGGCCATAATTTTACTTTTTTTGTGTTTTGGTTGGGTTTGGTTTTCTTAACCTACAGTCATATTTGTTAAGGAATTACAAAAAAATAATCTGGCCTATAGTTGTATTTGACTTATTCTGAACATTTGATAATATCCCAGAACAATAAGCAGGATATGGAAAATCTGAATTAAAAAAAAAAAAACAGTTAGAAATGCATTAGCATCACCTTCCTTTAATTTGCTTGAAAGAGAAAATTGCTTAAAAGAGAAATTGAAAGAGAATTTAAGTGCAGATTATCCATTTTAATGCATCTGCTGTATCTAGAGGCCAATTTAGTAAGAGTAGCTCAGAAACATACAAATACAGGATATATTTAAGGATATATTTTTGAATATTGGAATTTTAATGAGATATCATTTAGCTCTTTTTATCACCAATGTACTATTCAAAATGTTTATTCACTGAGGCATCAGACACAGCAGATATGTAAGAGGCATAAATTGTGCCCCGGTTGGTTAAGATTGTGCTTTTTCTCTCCTACAGATTTTTTGTGATTTCTGACATTTAATTAGTGTAATATTTCTTATTTGGAAATTATTGTGAGTTTTTGATTATCTGCCTAAATTATTTTTTATTTCAAATGTCTATGCTTGGAGATGATGGACTATGTGCTTGCATAGGTAAATGGTAAATAACACAAGCTGCTGGCTTTGAAATCAGAACTTCCTCAGAGCTTGAGATGTTTAGATTTTACTTGCTATGAAGTATAGTTGAAAGTTTAGTAGAGAGTTTGAAATTTCTCAGTGTTTGCAATATTTCTGATATCCCAAATATTTTTTAATATTCCTGCCTGTCTAGTTATAAAAATATATAAATGTAAATAATTTATTCATATTAAAACCATGGTGTCTTAGTCAAAAGACAAACTGAACTGCCTTTCATGTCTTTTATGAGCATTTGCTGTTCCAGTGGGGCACCTTGTTCTGAAGAAGCTTAAAATGTTTGTTTTCAGATGCTGACATTAATAATCTCAGTTTCATGTTATTGAGGATCACACAATCATATAATTATTTGGGGTTTAAGGTATCTTCAAAGGTCTTCTAGTTCAAACCTCACTGCCCTGGACAGGAACATCTTCAACTGGACCATATTTCTCCAAGCCCTATCCAGCCTGGCCTTTAATATTTGCAGAATTGGGCATTCACTTTTTCCTATCACTATTCACATATATAAAAAGTAGCCCATTTAAAAGTACCAGATAACCTAAACAACATCTTTAGTCCAGGCTGAACACCCCAAGCTTTCTCAATCATTCATGATAGAGGTGTTCCTGTCCTCTGACAGAGAGGATCCTCTGGACAGATCCATATTTTGGGACCCCAGAGCTGCTCAGGTGTCGTCTTACAAGAGCAGACTAAAGGGGCAGAATCACCTTCCTCAATCTGCTGGCTTCTTTTGTTACAGCCCAGGGAAGATTGGTTTCCTGGCATGCGAGTACATACTGCCAGGTGATCTTTAAATTTTCACCTGCCATTACTGCCAAGTCCCTCTTCACAGGGCTGTTCCAAATCCATTCACCTTCCAATGTCTGGTGATACTGGTGTTTGTCCTGGTGCAAACAGGACAAACCAGTTTGTACTGGTGTTTTACCTGGTGTTTGATCAGTGCAAGGTGCAGGACCTTGCACTGATCCTTCTTGAATTTCAGGAGGTTCACATGTGATGTGGTTTCACAGTGATGGTTCCAGATGATAATAAGGGTCAGGTCTGGGAGTGTACTGGAAAATGTAGGGGCAATGTTATTCAGGTTTAGCCTATTGGAATTGATGTGCTTAAGATTTGGTTTTCAGACAATTACTCTTTGACTAAATCAGAAAACTGAAACACATACCATGAGGAAAAAATCCCCATTTCTATTCCCAGGTTTGGTACAATCATGTTCCTCCATACCTAAACACAGGTCTAAATGTCGTAAAAACTGATGGAAGTTAGTTGTTCCTAACAGTGTAAATTTATGAATCAATACTTCTGTTCACTCTACAGGGGACAATTTTTACCACAATTTTCAGCAATATAACTTCTGTCATTGGTCTTGTACTTGTTGGTTATAAGAAGATTTTTTCAGGTTACCTTCTGTTAATTTGAAACAAACTGCAGTGTAAGACTAGTCAGTGAATTAAACTGAATCAGCAGGGATTCTTTTTTCTTCACTTTTGTTTGTGTGCTTTTTTTGTTTGTTATGGTTTTTTCTGTTTGTTTGTTTGTTTTGTTTTGTTTTTTTTTTCTCCCTTTGTGGTGGTTTTCTCTATTATTTGATATTAAGGGATGTCCATTTTCATTTCAGCTTTTCTGTGGTTATTTTTTGGAAAAGACTCCCTTCTTCTTTCTCAGTCCTAGTTTCTTTTTGCTTTATTAAAGGTAGCTTGCCTGCAGTTTGCAGATGCACTCTGAATAAGAGCCTAAAGCAGCCACAGAAGATCTGAAGGTGTTACATCAGACACATCCCACCTCAGAGAGAGGAAAGACTGGAAAGCAATCCTTCCTCCAGAGTTAGGGTTTGGTTCATGGAGAAACACTGCTTGCCTTCAGGGTCCTGTTGTGTGCCACAAGAGCAAAGCAGAGAACACCTATGTCAGACCTGGGCCATATCCTGACACCAGGGCTCTGGTTCTGTGCAGTAACATAAGCTCAAAAACAATGATTTCTGAAATTGAACTTAAAAACAAGGTGATCATCCTGGTAAACCTCTAGTCTTTCTCCTTTAGACTTGCATTGTCATCCTTCAGCAAGCATGCCTCAAAAGTTCTTGTTCTCTTGGTCTTGTGATGACTCTGGGAGCTTTTGTGTTAGAGATCACTTTCCTGTCCTAGCATGTTACTGGGGTGGTACTAACAATAATAGTACAAGAAATGTAAGGGCAATATTATTATTAATAAATTAAATCCATCTAATTTGAAAAGGAAAGTTTGTCAGTTTTCACATGACAAAGAATACAGGAAGTGAAAGTACACAGAACAATTTGAGGGCATGTCAGAACCTTCCTAGGCAGCACTGTCATCCCACTCATTGAGTGGGAAGAAATTAAAGTATGTTCTTTGTTTCCAAATTCCAGACTGGCAACTTTGCTTTTAGACACATTTCAATCTTGAGTTGTGTCTGGAAGGTGTTTGTTTTCCATTTTAATGTACAATTTTCCATAATCACAGAATTAAATGTTTTCTATATTCAGGGTATATTTCAATTTTTCACTCCAGTAAGGTATTAAAAAAAATAAAAATCAGACATTCCTGGCTGCAGGAACAGAAAAGATTCAGAGTTCATTTCATAATCATAAGCAGACATCTCCCTCCCTCTCCTTCCTCTTTCATTCTCTCCCCCTCCTTCTCTCCACTTTTGTTTCTTTTTGCTTTTTCCCCCTAAAGTGGTCAAAATTAAATATTCACTTTTTCTCTTTTCTTCTGGATGAGCTGTAATTTCATAATATGATAGTTTTATCAAGAACTAACAACTTTGGTTTGGCGTAGAACTATATAATTTTCTTAAATACAAAGTAATAATTTCAAAGTTTGGGCTAAGGAAGGAAGGAATACTGCAGCTTAGTGAAAGCATATGTTGCTTATGGGGACCTCACAACCACATTCAAATTCAGCTCTTGCCAAATCACGTTACATTGCTAGAACTCCTACTTCAAATTTCCCCGGTGAGGCTCATATGGCCGGGTCTATGTTCCTGCTATGCTGTACTAAGGAGATTCATGGGTTTCTCTTTACATTTTTTATTCCTTCTATAAAATGCTTATGCAGTTTAGATATTCACAAATCAAGAACTCATTTTACCTTTTGTGGATTTTTACAGCATGATTCCCAAAACTGGAGTAACATGGAAAAAACTTAATCACACATACAGACAATTTTTTTGGGGGTTCTCTGCTGGAAGCTGATTGCTTTGTTTTATAGTGAGGCACATGCTGGGTGTATAAAATCTCTCTGACCACACCAGAGCTTGAAGTCTGAGTACTGAGCAGTAATGAAAGATCTAGAGCTGTGCAAAACTATCTAGGTTTGGTTCAAAAAGCTTCTATAATTTTTGCAGAAGATCTACTTATAAATTTTTACAGAGAATTTCCACCCTTTTTGTAGGTACAGGCTATTTTGAAAACTAATTGAGGAGTAAAAAAAGTATTACTGTTATCTTAGACACAACTTGTGAAAAGATTAGAAATACCTTTTTTACATGAAGAATCCACAAAACAATCTGAAGAATTTTATTTTCTGGGATGAATTTTTACACGCTCTTTTCCCCTGCCTTAATAGTAGGGGACATTTAAGACTCAAATCCAACTGAAAGCTCAGACACCACATTCTTCATAGTGTAATGTCAAAGTGGGGACACATTTGACTCCATCTATGCTATGTGTATGCATATACTGGCATTACAGAAGCAAAATAAACAGTACAATAAGAATGTCACTCCTGAAATATCACAGTGCAATTTTAGATGGAAAGTCTTTAAAGCTTTGAATGCATCATGAACTCTTCAAAACCAATCTTTTGTTCAAGGACTCAATATAAAATAATTCACATGCACCAAAATTTTATTTCAGACTGAGAATTCCCACAAGACTTCACTTGTAGTCTTTTATACATCTTGGAAAGATAATGACAAAATCTCTACCTTAATCCATAATTTTTGCATTCTCATTTCATCAAATATTGTTTAATTTGTTATTCTGTTGCAGATCTGTGTTGAACCTTTTGCCCTATCTCTCTGCCCACTGGCAGAGAGAAATATTAAATATGGAAACACTAAATGTTTTCAGAAAACATATAGTAAAAATTCTTCTGTTTCTTTAACGAAAAGGGGAGGAAAGAAAGAAAAAAGATAAAATAACTTTTGCAGACTTTCTTGACTCATTCTGTCCTTAAGAAAATGGTTATGCTGCTCAAGCTATTAAAAGACAAAAGTCTTTCAGTTGCATATAAATGATAATTTCCAAGTCTCGTGGCTTTGCTGAGACATTAGCTATTTTGCTGTGAAAACTTTCAATAAGTCCTACCTTTGGCTCACTTTCATTTGGAAGGGCAGACGAGGAAGGTATCCCAGTCCATGAAAGGGGGGTTGGAACTGTATGACCTTTATGGCAGGTCCTTCCAGCCCAAACTAATTTATGGTTATATGATTCTATGAGTAGGCAAATTTGTGGTTATTTATATGTCAAATTAAAACCTTTTTTGTGGTGAAATGTACCCCTAGTTGTCACATTTTGTGTCCCATTATGTTGGTAAAACACAGTCTTTCTGAATTTCTTGGGAAACAATGAAAACAGGCCATATTCTAAATAGAAGATCTTCCACTAGGTCATGTGGACCAATGCTGATGCAGAAGATTCTTCAAAATTCACTTGGCTATAGCTTATATTAAGTGTAAATATTGCTGTGGGACTTTGACATCAGGTGAGCAGTAGGGAAAGCTCTCATTTATCACAATAAAGTCAATGACACCACATACCAAATGCTTGCATCTTTTTTCTATATGGCAGTTGCGTATTTTTTTGGTATATCTGGTTAGTAAGAGTGACAAATTTAAAGTGGAGTCTCATAGATGTTATATAGAAATCCATCCAACTCTATTCAGAAAATCAGTGCATAAAGTTTTTGCACTCAAAGCTGGTTATTCTTCTAGAGTTTTTCCTGCTTCTTGCAGTGATTGCCATCTTACATTATTTTTAAAATCTCTACATTTCTGACATGGAATGAAGTTTAAGGCTGCCTTTTTTATGCAGTTTTCTTATTCATAAAACTTTCATGGTATCTTTTACACACTGGGAAGCAGAAATATGTATAGGGTAAAGAATTACAAGGATGGATAATTATTTTAGTAATTTACAGCATATCTGAAGACATTTTTCCAAGATGTCTTTGGTTTTCCCCAAAGGTGACTCAATCGAAGAGCAAGTGTCTACCCTACATCAGTTCTGACTTGCTGAAACTTGTATTGCAATGTTCTATATCTTCAGCTGGAGGGCAAGATATCAGGAATGCTGAAAATAACATATACTATGTGCATATATATGCATTATATTGATGCCTTCTGAAGGCTGACCTGGAACAGAGACTAGACAGGGCAAAGGATAAAGCAGGTATTTATTGAAAGGCCTCAGTGTGTGCATCTGGGCCACACAAGAGTCCAGCCAGACGACACCCAAGATGCACCCAAAATGGTCACAAAATGGACACCCAGGTCACAAGGTCTCACGCTTTTGTAAGTGCTGGTCTATTAGCATATTAGAATCAATTGTCCAACCATAGCTTCAGGTTATGAAGCTCCATTCTCCTTGTTTTTTCTTCTCATTTCACTGTTGTTTTCATTCTTAGGCCTGAAAGTTGTTCTTGGTATCAAACTAGAGAAGGAACTGTTTTGTCTATCGCCTCTGTGAAGATTTCTTAGTAGCACTTAATATAAGACCTAAAACTACCCACTAAAACAGCACAGAATCTAAAAATATGAAATATAAAATATAAAAGCTAAAACTTAAGGCATCAATACTGTACATCAAAGTACAGTAGTTATTTTGTGCATTTCTATTGAAAGAACATTTTCTAGCAAGTCTCATGTCAAACATACCAATAAAAAAAAGTATGAAATTAAAGAAATATTAAATCCTGAATTCCCCGATATTCATGATTGGGAAAGCCTGCCAGTTCTCTAAAAGTCAGTCTTCATCTTTTCCAGTGTACTTCTGTAGCCCAGATACTAAGCAGTCTTCAGCAAAAGATAAAGTGTGAATATTTTATCAGTTATGTGCTAGAATATATTTTACTCTCTCATAGTAAGATTAGTGTCATAGAGCTAACAGAAGTACAATAAAGAAAAGGCACAGTTCACAGTGGTAAGAGAATAAATCAGTACTAGTTCAGAACGCCTGTTAAGTTTTAAGATGCCATTTTTTACAGTTATTATTCTGACTATAGCTACGTTATCAACACATGCTATATGTGGTTTAAAGCAAAGATATGTCCCTTTTGAGAATGTGATTAACATCAGAGCGGGGTGCACTTTTGGAACTGAATCTTGCATTGCTGCCCATTCAGCGTTGGTGATGTCGGTCACTGAGTCCACAGACACTTTTACTTCTGCACTGACAGAGAATATGTAGACTCCAGGCTAGTGCTTATTACTCTACACTGACAAAAACCAAATGGATAGGAAAATCTCCAGATCACTTTGGGTTAATATGACCAAGAAAGCACAGTAATAACCATTAAAACCCCTACTAATTGTGTCTTTAGCTGGAGGTTTTTAATAAAGGGTGAAATATAGTGTAGAAAGATTTCTGCTTTGGAAGTTTTCAATTGACTTCCAAGTGATAGAGGAAATATTTCAAATAAAAATTGATATGAGGTGCATTCTTGAGATGTTCACAGCTACATGAGTAGCCTTTTCTGCTTATGAACACATATACCTCTCAAAACATTAAGATAGACAGACCAATTAAAACTGTGACATCCTTATCATTTGCTAACAGGATTTCTTGTAATATGTATCCTCTGCTAAAATTATAAAACATAGAATCTGAGAAATAAAAAATAAGTTCAAAGCCAATTCAAACTCCATTCCCAATGCCCAGTATGACTACTCTTGTCTGTAGGAATAGTAGGAATGGCATAGTAGGAATGGAGACTGTTGGCCTTAGAAACCTTTGAAAGGTTTAACAGGATGCAGTTTTGAATAAATGCTATCTCATAAGTCCCCAGGACACCAGCACAATCTGGGGAAGGTTACCTCTTAAAGAATATTCAGATTTGTTCCACATAGTAAAAACCAGTCTAATTGAGATATATAATGACTGTCATGGTAAGTGATTTTCTTATCTGAGTAGCAAAGCTGATAGGATGGTATGATTCACAGTAAAAGTCCAAATAATGTCCTTTGTGCTTTTACTTTCTTAACAGATCTATTTCCGTGAAAAATTATTTGTTCTCCAGTGAACTTGAAAAGTTACTGACCACACTGGACTTGGCTCAGGAAAAGTTCATAAGCACCTACTTTACTTTGAAAATAGTTCAAATCACTTTTACTTTGAAAATAGCAAATCACTGTTGCTTCAATCTACATCTTATTTAAAGGAATTGTTTGCAGGTCATCTGCATCTGTAACAGAAAAGAGTCTGAAGACATAAGAACTGGAACAAAGAAAAAGTGACTCTGGATGTTGTCACAGATAAGCATCCATTGAACTGGCAATCTGTTTTAGTCCAGATCAGTTACTCTACCACTAATAACAGCCAGTTTCTGCTTGTTGAATTTTGTGCTTTGATGTAGAAAAATATAAATGATTCTGGGGGTACTTTAGCTTATGGATATGGGAACAATTTGCGAAAGCAGAGACATGTGGACTGTAAGATCTAAAGTGATAGGAAATTTTGCTGTGCCTTCTTGTATTTAAGCCAGACAAAAGCTCAAGAACATTGTGACCTTTCTCTTTCTAATGGAACATCTGATTATTCTTCCCAGAGATCCATTAGACACACCACCACAGATTTCTACACAAAAATAGCGCAGGATTAGAGAAACTTGTACAAACACTTGTGAACAATCCATATCTTTGGTTTATTCCTAGCTGGTTTTACCAAAAAGCTGCTAATGTGTTGCTTTGTCTATAATCATGAGAGCAAGATTTTCATTCTTTAATCCTGTGAATGTTGAGGTGTGAAAATAACATAAAACTGCCCTTAGATTAGTGATTCTATGGAGTATCACCAAGGGTAGTTTTACTTGGCTTTAAGGAGTTCAATGTACTCCAATGATTCAAATTATTAATATTTCAATTTATAAGCAATTTCATTATCTTGTCTGAAATTGGTACTATTTCCTAGACAGCATAGCAGCTGTTAAGTACCTGATAAATATGGCTTCATCACACTTCTGGTTTTTTTTTATGTTGTCTTTCTAGGAAGAGGAAAAAAAATTGTTTAGTCTTCAATGTTGTTAAAAATGTGTTGTATTCAATATTGTTAATATGTATTCAATATTGTTAATATGCTCTACATTAGCATTTTACAGTTAGTAGAAATTTTTAAAAGCTGGATATTCACTATATTTGGTTTAATAAAAAAAAATTTCTCATTTTTCAGAGATTTTCAGATAGTTCTAGCTCAGCTATAAATGAGAAAATATGTTTACAAACAAAACTAATGAAAAAATCTCAGAGAAAAAATGATGTTTTGGAAACTGCGGAACAATGGAAGACAAAGACTTCATCCATATGCAGAAACAGCTATGCATTTAGTGACAAAAATTTGTGGCTGAAGAGCACAAATTTTTTGATGGGATTTATCCATGAAAGTCAATGGAATGCTTTTGGAAGACTGCATTTAATAGTCATGCTCTCAAACAGGAATTTATTGACATACTTTCATAGACAAGGGGGGTTTGTAGCTCTTCCAGAACAACTCCCAGTGAAACCTTAGCTCTTCTAAGGTGAGGATATCAGAACATGCCCGCTTGTAGTCTGTGTGATACTTAAGTAAATTGGAAGTTAATTCGCTTTTAGGTACATATGAAAATATTTCTGGATGTAGAAACAAGAGTAGGTTTTTCTGCTATGATGTTGTATAACTTTTAGACAGGACAATACTGAGTCTGTGCATAATTTTTTTTTAATTGTCTATGGTAGCATTAAGTATTGACATTCTTTTGGTTAAATACCGAGAAGAACCTTTTATCATGGAGAATGCATTGAACAGAAAATGAAGACCTAACTGTAGATTGCATGTAAGTCTTCATAGGGGAACTCTGTGTGCAGCTAGCCTGTGTTTGCTATGTTGCTGTAGATTGCAGAAGGTTAAGAATGTGCAGCTGGAAAAATTTACTGGTCTCTGAGCTGCATATTCTTGTTTGTGAGGCTTTACATAGAGGTGCAGTGGTTCTTGCCAGCAGCCAATATAATCTGCCAACTCTTTGTATATTTGCCCTCTGTTTTGTGCTATAAGTCACAGATGTCTATGTTGTATGAGTCACACCTGCAGTACTGGAACCAGATCTTTGAAGAAAAGTAGAAGATGTGTTCAAACTTGAGAAGGTAAAGGAGGAGGAATAATGGCTACTCCTTTATTTTCTTTTAGATTTTTGAAAGATTTTCTTTGACTTCTTACATGACAAAAATATATCCAGAAGTTATTGCATTATATCATTTTGTTAAGGATTTTCAGCTCTGTACATGTATTTCTATAATGCCCTTGCTTGACTCTACATTGTAGATATTACATTTGTGTAGGTATTTTTGTCTATGTGTATAACACGCCCTGAATATATCTTGCATGTGATTTCAATCATGCCTTACTTACAAAAGGGGGGAACTATTAAGAGTGAAATGGAAAAACTATGTCCTTCACACCAGCTTGTATAAAATTCAGTGCTGCCTAACTGCATCATTTACCCTCTATTTGTCTTCAAGGGCATATAAATGTCTGATGCATTTTTGAACATAAATAATTTTCTGCTCTCATCTGACTTAAATGAATCTTCTAAGTAAATATTACTAAACATAATGTCATTCTGTCAGCTAAAAAAATTTTTGGCTTAACTGTAGCCATGGCTACAATAAGGTAGCCAGGATTTTGAAGGCCAGATGTATTTGCTATCAATTAGGTGTGTGTGACAGCAGGAAGTGGTCCAAGGATGTCACAAGTTGAGTATTACACAGAGTTGTTGGGGCAACACACAATGGAATTTTTGTTAATATCTCCCATACTGTATATTGCACAGTGGGAGGGTAGCCACCCTTTGCATTGTGCATTTGCCTGCTATATACTTTCTGCACATCCTTGGAAGCAAGAAGCTGTCAATAAGATAGGAACCTATAAAAGGAAAATATTTTTCTAAAAAGTTCTGATATTGTTTGCCATCTTCATCATGAAGGTATCATGAAATGGTATCTGTGGATCAGACCTTTAAGCCCAAGACAGGGGAAATAACTTTGAAATTATGCCACGTCAGAATTTATTTAAGTAGACATGCTCTGCATGCATATTAGGAACAACAAATTGGTTAACAAATTCTTGTACTTTGCTAACAAAGAAAGGATTATTTGCTCTCACTTTGGCTTTATTTAATTCAAAGGAATTTTTTTGTACACAATAGATAGATAAGAGAATTTTTCATGTAAAGCAGCTTAGTCACAAAAACAAATTGAAGAAATAAACCTGAAGTGAACGTGAAGGTATGAATGCCTCTGTAAACTGTGAAATTAGTATCTCTGGATACTAAATCCAGACTTTTAAACTGAGCAGGTACCAGTAGTTGAGAGTGGGGAGCACTCATGATCTCAGTAATAAAGTCCTGAGCTTTGCTTAGTACTTGAAAATTAAGTTCTGAAAATTCAAGTTGCTTTACCACTAGTACAGCCAAGTTATATATATCCATTTTTATTTTCTTCCCCTAAGAAACTGTGTTAAATAAATGACATTATTTTGCCATCTAACTCCACGTGTAATAGGAATTACTGTGATGCATTTTAAGCTATGGAGGTAATAAGTGCTGATAAAAGAAAGTATTACACAATCTGCAAGTTAATTAAACAAAACACAAATTACAAAGCAATAATTCATGGGGTTTTGCTCAACATCAAGCTCAAAGCAAAACATGATCACAATATCTGTTCAAAAATTTACTGCACAGTAATTCTAGCTTCTAAACATTTTGGTACTGGAGTACACACAAAATGTTTAAAATAGGATGTGAATCATTTTGTTATGAACAACGTCTCATAATAAAGTCAGAACATCAGCAACAAATAGCACATTTTTTTTAAAAAAAGTATTCATATCATTCGCCTTTATTAGTCTAATGAAAGCTGAGAGTCAAGACCAGAGGCCCACTTTACCGAAAAACATTTTGGTTTTGCTGATTATCAAGAGGCTGCTGATTATCAAGAGGCTGAAAATATGCAGCAAGTTTATTTGTTCAAAGCACTGGTTTTATTTTATTATTGGATTTCTGTGGTATGAGAGAAGAAAATGAAACTCACCAGTTATATCAAAAGGAAATCAACCCATATGAACATTTTCATAGTAATATGTTATTATTAGGGATGTAAAAAGAAGTAAGAGACTAATTGAAACTAGACAGAGTAAGTAATTGCTCGCACATTAAAAAGATTTGTCAGAACTTTTTAAACTTTGCAGAAAAATCATGCTTGTCTTTCAAATTACACCTAGTAACTTCTTATCAAGTCAAGTTTTTTAGGTCCTGTAATAAACTGGCTAACCACAGGTTTTATAATGGAACCTGATAGTGAGGCTGTGGGGGAGAACTTTTACTTCCGCTATTGATTTTTTACTCTTTTTTTAACCTGCACTCAGTCTAAAAACACGTAAGTAAGTCAGCAAATCTGAGAGACATCAAACCTTAAAATGAAGTTTATTCATACCTCCCGCAATATGGCTAACATATGTTCTTAACAAATTTCAGCAATCCTGTATAATGAGATGAGGTCCAGAAAATGTCTCTGATAACCTTTCAGTTACTCCATTGGCTCAAAGTGCAGCAGTGACTGTTTCTAGGATTTGGTTCTTCCTGCATATCTTGTATAATGGTAGCAATTATTATTTCTACAAAAGAAGATACTTTCATGTGCATACTTTACTGCACATGCACTTTCATGTGCATTCTTTACTGGTAAATTTGCAGAGCTTTTGCTCTCTTCCCTAAACACCTCATTAGTGATTACAAGAAGTAAAATTTTCTTTATGTGACAAGGAGGTACAATGCATTCTTGGCTTTATATGTCTTTAAAAATATTTTCCAGTCATAAAATTCCATATCAACCTCCCCTGAAGCTCACTATAGCTCTGTTTAATACTGAACTCTGTACAATACCAAAAAGCTTTAATGTACTGCGGCAGATCCTCTTCGGTTTAGAGTTATAGTGCTCAAGGAAAATGAGTCACAAATGTTGTTATGCAATTGATAGATTAAGTTGTTAAATACAGAGGGATCTATTCTCTTGCACTGTCTTGAATAAACAGAATTACATCAGACTCTACATACCAGTAGTTCATAGAAGCACTTTTGTTCATTAAATTCTAGCAGACAGACTCTGATTTAAAAAAAAAAACAGAGTCTGATAAAACTGGTGGCTGATAAGAAATGTAAAATCTAATCCCATTTCCTAAGGCCAGTGGATCACAGCTACATGTAGGTTGAGTGCTCAAAAAATGCCACCATCTCAGATGGAATCTTTTTTTCCAAGGACTAGCTGAATCTGAGATTAACAAGGTACTGACATTTGTGGGTGAGGCAGGGTATATGGGGACAGACAGGGGAGAGATGGAAAATCATGTACTCTGTGCAACATTTATCCTCTGCTTCTGTTCAGGGGAACATAATTTAAAGTTGAAAAGATTGCCATTTACCGTACTACTGGGTAAAAACTAATTATACCCTCAGATGGAGTGCAAAGTTTGAAAGCAGCAATTGGGATTTAAGCTATCCAGTTTCCACAAGAATATTTCATTTAAAAATTAATACAGTTACACATTTTTCAATGAAACACTACTATGATATGTGTTTTGATATGAAAATTAATTCATATTCTAATTATTGTCACAGAATCATAGAAATTTTTATGTTGGAAGGGTTCTTTAAATGTTACCCAATTCCAACCTTCCTATAGTCAGTGGGGAAAGTGTCCACCAGTGAGATTGCTTGGAGCCCCATCTAACCTCATCTTGAACATACGGAGTGATGGAGCATCTATCAGCTCACCTGAGCATCCTGTGCCAGCATTTTGCTCACCTCATCATAAAAATTTTTTTCTTTCTATCTTGTCTGAATCTACCCTCTCATGATTTAAAAGAATTACTGCTTTTTCTGTCTCAACAAGTCCTGTAAACAATTCTGTCTTTGTTTGTTTGTTGCACCTGGTGATTGAGAGCTCTTCTGCTCTTTGGAAAATATACTAAATGATGTACCAGAGCTGTTCTGCTGCCTTGTTCCTGAGGACAGTTGGACCAGAGGGTACTGCCAATTAACTCATTGAACAGCTGAAAGACTTTTTTCCTAAAGTTCAGGGTCCTGATTTTACTCTTTACCTGACCCATACTTCTTAGGACTGAACTCCACCAGTGTGTGATCACTGCAGAACAAACTGTTCCAGCCTTGATGCATTTGATTTCTCTGGTGACCAACAAGCCTAGTGCAGCGTTCCTTCTGGTAGGGTTGTCTATTTCCTGGCTTAAGAAGTTATCCTTCAGGTATTCAAAGTTCTGAAGTTCACTGTGCTACTTTCCAGGAGATGTTGAGGTAGTTGAAGTTCCCCAGCAGGACAAGAGCATGCAAGTGTGACTCTTCTTGTAGCTGGAGTAAGAAGGTTTCACAAATAGGCTAGCCCTGTTGAAGGGCATGTACTAGACACCACCTACATGGATCCCTCGGTTGGTCTTGAATTCTTACCCATAAACTTTTTGACCCACTTATGGCTGTTCTTCAGAGAGAACTCTTCATACTCAGTCCACTACTTGATTTGGAGGGCAATCCCACCATCTCTCCTTTCTTTCCTGTAGCTTCTGAACGGCCTGTAGCTATTGATATCTACATTCCAGCCATGGGATTAACCCCACCAAGTTGCAGTAATGGCAACTATTTAGTAGCTTTCTAGCAGCACGGTGGCTTCCAGCTCCTCCTGGTTGCTGTCCATGCTGCATGCATTGGTGGAGAAGCACTTGTGCTGGGCTGTTGATTATGTTACCGTCTTAGAGGAGCATCCCTTAATTTCTTTGAGATATTTCCCAGATGTTTCCTGGTTGACTCCTTTTACCTCTGGAGCCCCTCTAAGATTTAAAGTGTGCTCCAGTGTACTCAGCACAGCTCAGAGCAACAAGCTGAGCGCCCGCATTTGTATCCTTCCCTCTAACCTTGGTGTATACCAAGAGTAACCATGGCTTGTCATGGCCAAGCCTGATGTTGTACCTTTCCCTCCTCAAGTCATGTGTAAAGTTCTGTCAGTAAGGTTGTGAGCAAAATACTCTTCCCTCTTTGAGAAGGGTAAGTCCTGTCAGATGATGGCAGACCTGGTGCCATGTAGGCCAATCCATTATCAAAAACCCACAAAATTCTGACAGTTATACAAGCCACAGAGCTGTAATCAACTGGGTGTATTGTCACATGATGGAAGTTGGTGTCAGAAGAGAAGGACTAGTGAAGCATTTTATTCACCTGTCCAAGAAAGCCACAGGACAAGGGAATAAGTCAGTAATTACTTAAATATAATTCTGGAACAAATCTGAGCAACAAAAAAAATGCTTTTTAGGAGCGTTGGCCAAACTACTTGCTGAATAGAATATGCCAGCATTTTTTCAATAAGTCTGATGTCCAGCTGTAACAAAATAACATTTGAAAAAAAAAAAAGTGCCAACAAAAAATTATATCAGGTGTTACAACAGCCACTAATTATAAGATTCCCCAAAAGAACCCTTACTGTATCATTTGAGCTCCAAAACCCAATAAGTGTGTAGGCATTATTTTTTTGAATTCTGTATGTGCATCCCAGATGTTAACACTATTTTATAGAATTCTATGATCCAGTATTAGAGGAAAATGCCTGTGTGAAAGAAGTTGACATACTAATTTTTTATCCTGTTTTCACATTGGCATTGAGAAAATGGTAACTCTTCAAACTTTCAGTTCATAGAAATCTCAGTCAAGCCAAAAGTTTTTTTTCTAGCTTTACCTAATCAGCCTTTAATATTACCTCGTCCCAGAATTTTTAGAAGGAGGTACAAGATCTCTTGCTAATGTCCTGCTCACTGTGGGTGTTGCCCTTGGATCAGATCCTCTGCTCTACCTCTGTTTATGCCAATCACATCTCACAGCTCCAAAGTTGCCTCTTACAGTGTCTTTCCCTCATGTCTATCTTCTCGCAGGTTTTTTTAACTCTGTGCTCTGTTACATCCAGACCATTACATTCTAATCACATAGCCAAGGTAGCACATCTATAATAGTAGTATGTAGCTAAGGTAGTCCATCTATGGTGCAGGAGTACAGGCTATAGCCTTTGTTTCTTACAGGAGACTGTAGTGACCAGACTCAACATTTAAATTTTACATGCAGCAGCCATTCCTCCTCCTAATAGTTCCAGTCAGATAACACTGTGAAAGCAAATGCAGGAGCACTCCTCACATCAATTTCTTTGATCTCTTAAGTTATCAGTTTGTAATCAATAACAATTTCACTTAGTATTTCCCAGAAAATTCAGTTTCAAGGACAACATAAAGGATTGGGGACTAAGCGCAGAATTGAGTTCTTTTTTAGGACTTCAGACATCACCACATTCAATATAACTTTATCTACATTTATGGTTTAGCACCTTGAAATCTGCTTCCCTGGGTTCAGTGGAAACCGAATTTTAATGATTAGAGGAAGACCAGAACTAAATTCCTTTCTTAGAAGTTGGTTTTCTGTGTAAACCTGGATCATGGAATCAATCACACAGTTTTACTCTGCTTCCATTCCTTGAAATATAATGAGGATAACTGTGCACAGAAATCACAGGACAATAGGTTCTGGAGGAAGGGGAGATCTTTAGGCACAGGCTCTACCCAGAGCAGGCTCAGCTGTGGGCTCAGGCTAGCCTGCTCTGGTGTTCTTCCAGTCAGGATGTGAAATGTTCCCAATGATGGAGACAGTTCAACCACCCAGGGCAGCTGTCCCACCTCTGGACTGTACTGAGGGGGAAAGGGTCTTTTATCTTCAACCTCACCTCTGCTTGTTTCAGCTTGTGCTGCTTCCTGTCATATTCCCACCAAGCAACACTGGAGCTGGCTTGCATCTTCTCTGTATCCTCCTGCCAATGTCAATAACGCTGTTTGGTATCCCTGAAGTTGTGCATTCTCCCAGCCAAACCAGCCCTGGATCTACAGATTCTCTTTCCAGAGCAAGTACTTCAGTTGTACCACCTTGGTGGCATCCCCTCACCTCTCATCAGTTCTGTCTACATTGAGAAAGCAGCATGGCAATTGTAAAGAAAGCGGAGGGTGGTTAGATATTCTGGTGATAAGAGATATGACAGCTAAGGTGGGGGAAATTTGCCATTGCCTTAAAGCACCCATAATGACATACTTATTACAGCCATTATAGTTTTACACTCCACAAAAGTGACCTGGGTACTACCAGCTTGTTTAATTTTACCATCTAGTAAAAGAAAAAAGAGGACAAACCTAAAACCTATTCAAACAGATTTTATATGTGGTTTTCAGTAAGGATTTATTCCTTACTATATCAAAGTTTCTATTCAAGGTGATACAAGAATAGATGAAATTTATTAAAAAAGGATAGGAATTACAAAGATGGAGATGAGATTTTTTTCCCCTTAACCCATACTTAGCTAGTCACCTTGCTCTACAGCTAATTTCTTATGGTTAGCCACACACTATATTTCTCACTGATGCATCAGCATTCACGATGAAGGTCTAGCACTCAAGTACAACACAAAATTATCTCAAGATCTTAACTGCAATTAAAAGAGCATGCACATATGGTACTTGCCCTCTGCATTTGAGTTATTCTAGAACCCAGTGTGCAGAGACCTTTTTGAGGTCAGTTTCCTCTTTCAAACTGAATATTCAGGAATTTGAAGGATGAGAAGCCTTCCCTTCTTCCCTATTTAAAAAAATTTCTGCAAGAAAACAGAGTCCCCAGGCCTTTCCTTCTCTCTCACCATTAGATATCAAAAATATTATATGACAGGCTTGAGGACACATTTGTTTGCAGTGACAGAGGCTTGTTAGGAAGGAATCCTGTGCTCACCTGAGTTTGGTCGCTCCAATTGGGTCTGGAGCTTTTCAGTGCTGAAGATGGATAATAACATACAATATATGTTGGATATTGTGGCTATAATATAAATATTTTTCATTTACATTTTGAGGAATTTGAGTCCAACCACAGTCCCAGGACACATCCGTGGGTAAAGTGTTTCCAGCTGCATTGTATGCAGTAACCCAACCAAACAATTCTATGACAGCCCTGGAAATTGCATTCTCAATCTCATGTTGGTGCTGGATAGTTGCCACTGGAATTAAAATTGCAACTTTATCCTTTGACCACAAGAGAATTCTCCCCTGAGCCATATCAGGAAATTATACCAAACCAACTGGTGAAGTCCATTTTCTGAAGGAAAATAATATTATGATATAGCACAAGACAGTAGGGGAGCAGGAGCTGTGAGAAAAAGAGCATGATAAGGAAAGGTAGAAGATTTATTTCTGAACACAATAAAGAGGTTAGAATGCAAAAGGAAACAAACCAATGGTCTTTCTGAAACGGCCAGATATAAAACATTTGACACCACTTTGTACAAAGATTTCAGTTCCAGATATAGAAAATAATTTTACTAGAACTGACAGTTGCTCTGGAGCTCACCTAGACTACATTCTGGGCAGAGGGAACTATTTTTCTCAAATGTTCCTTATATTTCAAGTAGAAATTAAGGTGAATGTTGAACCTGATCCAATAAGCCCATTTCCCCTGTCCTTTCTGAAAGCAGAAAAAAGGTGATGGGAAAAGACTTTGCTACATTTTAGTATATCTAGAGAATCTGCAGGTGCAAGTGCATGATTCCAGCTCATGTGACTATTTGCCAAATTAATTGGTGAGTCCTGGGAGATGTTCACAGATAATTTTGTTTTGGACCGGACCTCCATGCCTGGCAATAACAGAGGAACAACACTATCAAGCCTCAAAAAATTTGTACAAAAATCAAGGTGCAGGAAAATGTAGAATCTCTGGAGTACAGCAGAATTTAGGCTCTTTATTAGTACCTGTTTCCTGTACAGTGAACATATAAAGACTGTGCTCATGCTGCCCTCTCTGATATCTCTCCCTTCACTCCCTATTTTAAACCACTTTCAGAGATTTTATCCTGTGCTTCAAGACTCTTGCCAGATGTTTCCATCATCTGCCTCTTATCTGGCTTCATGTGAGGAAGTGGATAATTGCTTTTCTGTGGGTATCATCAATTAATCCTGGTCAAACTGAATGTGAAAATCGAGGGAGCTGGTCACCATCTCTTGAAGTGTAGCTCCATTGTCAAGTATGAAGAGGTAATGAAGGAAAAAAACCCTTAAATTTGTCTTCATTAACAGAAAAAAACCTGACTTGCATTTTAAGTAAAGAAAAATCAGGACATTGAAAGTAAAAGAAATCAGGACATTGAAAAAGATAGTATGGTATAAAACTTCAATTAAAAACATGTATTGCAACATTTGCAATAAAACTGTGGGAGTTGGCAAGACTGGTGGCATTTATGGTTATAGCAGCTTATGTCCTTCACAGCAAAAGAGTTGGCATCAAATAGAGAGGAATCACACAGCAGGGCTCCCAAAATGCAAAACTCAGTGGCTTCAGCCTCTGTCTCTGGGTAGCTAGGTGCCAGGAAAGAGTCAGGACTGAAATCTTGTATGAAGGCAGGAGGAAAAAGGGAAGTATATTCTGAGATGGAGAGTTTAGCTGCTCATAGGTGTTCCATGGAAATAATTTAGGCTACAAAACTATCTGTCTTTTATCTTGAGGTCTGTTTTCCCAGATTATAAATTTTAGGTTGTAAGTATAGAACACCATGCGGTTATTTTGCAAATATAATTTATCAGGTAGCGCGTTTGGTGTAATCTTTGTGACTCATCACTTGAAAGCTTACCTCTAGTTCTGCTCTGATATGTATCCTCAAATGCTACACCATGGAACAATTTTTTCTAAGCTGCCCAAGAATGAAAAGTTAACTTTCCAATGTAAAGTCAACAAAATGTCTGTGCTTTATAAACTGTGTTTCAGGCTATATGTAAGATATATAAAAGAGATACTTACAGAAATCAGATTCTGAATTCACATAAGAGATAACTGATAAGTGGTGTATAATTGTGTTAATTCTGTCAAAGAAAAGGATCAGCACTTTCTGGTGCATCCTAAGAAATACAACTGATGAGCTTGAGTTGCACTGCATAAATAAAATCATTCTCTCCTGTCTCCTTACTCATCTTAAAGAAAAATAAATATGTACATTTTACTGTTCAACTTAAGATTTTTAAAACCTACTTATTCAGACTATAGAGGTGGAGTTGATTTGTCTAATTCAGCACTTACTTTGATGCTGTTCATTACAGTTACAAGATATAGCTCTGTTTTAGACTGGCCTCAAGTAATAGCATGAACGTGAAAAATTTAGATTAGCTATTTTTTGGAAAGCAGTTCTGACATCTGAATGCCAGTTCCTATAGCATTCATATTTTTTAGTTTATTTAGACCTTGTGAGGGAGATTATTTTCATCAGGTCTGAACTGTTACACACATAAACCCACAGAAAATAATTTTGTGCTTTTGCCCTTGTCCTGGTTTCTGCTGGGATAGGGTTCATTTTCTTAACAGCTGGTCCATTGCTTTGGATTTGGATGAGAATAACGTTGATAACACACTGATGTTTTGACTGTTGCTAAGTAGTGTTTACCTGAAGTCAAGGACCTTCAGTGTCTCATGAGCTGCTGGCCAGGAGCTACATAAAGAGCTGTAAGGTAGAAAGGTCAGATGAGTTGAAATCTTTCATCAAGTAGAACATCATGCTCAGTATATAAACCGGGGGAGTTATGTGTTAGGGGGGTGACTTCTGTAAAGTGTGAGGAGATACACAGAAAGGACCTGGTTACTTTGGGGGGATGGGCTGGGCAGCAACCAGAAGGCAGTGAGTAATTTTATTACACATCACTTTTTCCTCTTGTGTTGCATTACTCTCTCTCCCTCTCCATATAATTACAACTATTATTACTACTGTTGTATTATCTTTCCAGCTATTAAATTGTTCTTATCTCAACCCACAGGGTTTACTTTTACTTTGTGATTCTCTTCTCCACCAGACAGGGGCAGGGGGTGAGTGAGAAAGGGCCTGCATGGTAGTTAATTGGTATCTGGAGTTAAACAATATTAACAATGTTAAAGCATTGCTGGACATATCTATATATTTTCAGCTCTCAGTGTGAAAGAATATTCTTTCATATAAATGGGATGTTATTTCTAACACAACATTTTTGGAATTCACATTAAACATTCAAAAATCAGCCTGCTTAAAGGAAGTTTGAGTGGAGAAGTGAATATGAAGGAAAATTAAAAGACTATATTGAGCGGTAGTGAATTATAGGCCTGTTTAGGCATACACACACAAGCCAGAGGATGAAACTTTTGTAATTTTTCAGCTCATTTAGTCTGAAAGGCCTGCATGCTGAGTTACATAGCCAGAGTTCACATCTGCAGTTTGGTTGGTACATTCCTTTGCTGCTGGCATTAGCCCTGTGACCACAGTGGCTTCTAATGCTCAGCTCTTTTAGTGGTTTGGCATCTTTCATAGCCCCTCAGGCTCTACAGTAGAGCAAGCGGACACCCACACTGGACGCCAAGAGAGTCATCTTAATGAATGACATATTACAAGCCTTGTGAAAGTAATTTGCTTTGCTCCATGGTATAGTTGGCTAACTTCCTATTACTGAAGGTTGAGGGCTGAATCCAACACTAAAACTATGCAAATTTTTGTCTTTTGGGCAACATAATACAGAGGCAGGTCTTATTAGAAGTGATTTTTGCTTTTGTTTTCTAGAATGCTTGGAAGTTTTCTACTATCCCATATTAAGGGTAATGAATTCACATCTGAAGAGTTGTCATTTTTATAGCAAGGTATATCTCCTATGAAATCTAGAACAAAGATTCTGCTAAATCTAATTTTCTGACCTGTGATTTGGTGACAATGGCTACTGGCTGTTGACACTGGCCCTTAAAGACCTGATAGCCCAGAGCAGGAAGTTCATTCTTCCCTCAGTCTACAGCTTACTTTCTTTTCTATTCTCTTTTTACAGACCATCATCTGAATACTTCGAGTTTGTGACGTGCAAATATGTAGGCACTCATTACTTCCACAGCTAAGATTTTGCAGTACTTTCTGCTTCTTGCTCCTGTCTCTGAGGTCTTTGCTTCCTGGCCTGTGTCTTCCAAAAAGCACATGCATCATAAGGGAAAGATTTATGTATACAGAAGGAACTACTTTTTTCTATCATGAGCATTAGGCCTGGTAGCAGACTCTGTGAAGGGCCAATGGGGGCCCTTGAAAAAAAATTGGCTTTGATTTTACTGAACTTTGAAGCACTGAATAGAGCTGCTTGTTGTGTGTATGGTTCCCAGTCAGCTCACACTGTGTGAATCTGAGGAGTGGTGTGCTGTGCCAGCATGTGAAACCAATTCAGTTGGGTAGTGAAAGTGTGAAATAGTTCTGTCAGGCAAAGCCAGGATCATAGTTCCCGAGGTTATGGTAGGAAAGATGGCAGCACCTATACCTTCCAGCTCCTATATCAGGCAATGACTTAAAGACAGCATGAGGCGGAAAATTGTTATTCTTTACTTTATTTTGGAATAAGAGTTTCTCCTTCTTGTAACTCCATTATTAAAACTGACCTTAAAAGTAAAATTCAAATATCACAGAATTGCTTTCCTAATGCTGCTTGTCATAGTGATTGTTGTAAGATTTGTTGAAGTTCGTATGTGGTTAAAATGCCATTAGTCTCTTGTGTTGTGGAGGCTTTCTTAATTCCATGCTTGCCTCCTACCCTATCCCTGTTAGCAGTGCTGAAACCATTTTGTCCTAGGAACTGCCTGTAGTTTAGATGTATCACTAACATACAAGGATTTGTGTGGAGACATATGGTCATCATCAGCATAGATATTTAATTTTGAGATGACATTCTATTAATCCATCTGAAAAGGGAGAAGCCACCATATAAATGGTTGCAATTAGCCAAACCACAATTTTCTCTAACCAATAGAGTCTAAACCAAACACCAAAATAGTATTTTAGAATTACAACATCATTCCCAGATTTGCATCTCATGAAGAACTCCCAGGGTTAAGATTCAAGCCATACTGTAAAATCAATCCTCAACTGCAACATTTTAGAGAAGATCAGTGGCAGGTGGTGTCTGCTATAAAAGCCTCATTAAAACACCTTCTGTTTGAATATCACAAAAGGGACTCACCAGATGGAGGCTCAGCTCCACATGGTAGCCTTACCTCAAATGAGAGTTTCACCTGACACTTTGGGGACAGCAGGTTTTTTTCCTTCAACTAACAAGACACTGAGGTTCAAAAGAGGCTATATTACGATTAATCACTAAGCACTTGATCACTAATCCATTGTAATGCCATATGCTGAAGGCATTGTTCATTGTCAAGCCAAGAGACAGGTAGGGCCCCTCTGGTAATGTAAACTGTCCCCGTTTCCACAGATCTAATCTAATTTCACCTCCTTACAGACCTCAGATTCCAGTAAAGATATTTAACTCTTCCTGCTTTGTCTCCTGATGCATTTTTGAATGGTAACAAATCTGATATAGAAACTAATGATGCTGAAATGTGCTGACAGATTGGAAAATGATTTTTCCTGTTGCTGCTTGCTGAAATGAGCAAAATATTGAAAGGATATTTACTCAATTGTGCGCTCAGCCTCTTGGTCCAAAGGGCCAGCTCGTCCCTCATCAGCTGTACAGTTTAACTTCCCACGCTAATCCCAAAACACATCTGAAGAATATGTGATCTAACAGATTAGAACAATTGTCAAGCTAAATCATGTGAGCAAAGTTTATGTTTCTTAAAGGAGACATTGTCACCTTGAACAGGCCTTGGAATGGAAGATTTTTTCAGTGGCTTGGCTTTGGCACTGATCCAAATCATTAAGTGCCAAACAGTGTAGCCAGAGAATTTTTTATAGTTCTGTTGTGTGTTTTGTCTTAAGCTACTTTAAAAACTGCCACCCACTAAGGCTGTTTCTTAAATTAAGAAGGCCAGTTACATTAAATATGTAGTGTTTGTGAAGCAGAAGGAAGGCAGATAAGTGTATTGAATTTTTTTTTTTTTACCAAGTCATACATAGCATCCTATGTCACAGAAGGAAAAGGTAAAAAAGCCAAAACCTGTAATTTTTTGTAGACATTGTGTTAACTGTTCAAGGCCAAAATATGTATTTTTACTAATATGATTTGAGGGCTGGTCCACTTAAGCAAGAAATGAGTCAGAAGTTTGGTATAGAACGTCTGAGCTTGTGCTGCCTTCTTAGACTACTTTATACTTCAAATGTCTTCTGTTCCAGAAAAGACTCCAAGTGTATTGCCAGCTGTACACACTTAAAGATCAATTCAACTACCAGTGAAACATAACCATCTCTGGGGTGGAAGACAGCAGCTCCTCCATTCCACAAAATGCAAAACAGTCTTTTTAGGAGGAGGAAGTAAAAAATTCCTGCTTCAACTGCATTTCAAAGGGAAATTGTGCTGGCAGAGTATAATTACTGTTGAAAATTACCCAGTACACTGGAGGTAGCATTCTCCACTACTGGAAAGGGTGCCAGGGATCTTCAGCAATAACAGGTGCTCAAGACCTCAAGTTTGCTTTGAGTTCAGAAGGCGTTGGCTGACATACATGACAAAATGTTTCGTCTCCATTAAGTAGAATGTCAGGTATCTCTATAGTTTCCAACCCTACCTGTTTCCCTCTCTTCCCAATATGTATTTTACATATAATACAAGGCAGCTGACTAAGTCCATCTAGTCTACTCTAAAAATCTTCATCCTTAATGTAAATTTGACTTCTTTTTAAAACAGGATTCTGATGGTATTTCCAAACCAATACAAGCTTGTCAATGCATTTTTACACTGTCTCTTCTAAGGAAATAAATTTCAGTTATTTTGGAGTGATAATTCCCATTTAACTGGGAAAATTAAGTGTGGTGGCTGAAAAGAGGAGTAACCTAAGGTATAGGAGTCCCACATTCTTGTTTGGTTTCTGACCTGCCTGGGCTTGGATTCAGTAGTTGTATGTTGTGAATTAAGGGTAAAGCAGTCCACAGTCTCCACTGCGTATACTTCATGCATATGTGTCTTCATGTATAGCATCATCTTCTTTTATCCACACAGGTGGCTTGTCTTGATCACAGATGAATGGATCTGGCAGACTTGTTATTAACAAATGATCTCCAAAACCAAAACCAGACCTACGACTGTGTCTATGAGTAAGTGCTGAGTTCAGTGTAAATCTAATTCAACTAACACATAATGTTCCAGGACTGTCCTTGGGTACCCAGGAATAGATTCAAGATTCATAAAATCTTGAAAATATTTAACAAACAACATGTGTAAAAATTTTAAGTGCACATTGATTTTCATTAGTTTTCACTTACTTAAAAATTAGACAATTTAGTACAGAAAGAGAAAACCAGTATTTGGAATCAGTTGCACTTTGAGAAAAAAAGCATCCATAGCTATATATGATTTTGCCTTCTGGAGATTAGATGGGACATGACAAACCTTGGGTATTTAAGAGCCATCTTTCTTGAAAACTAAGTGCTTTGAAAAACTGTTACATAATCCTTCTTGTAAACTGATTAGCAGTGCCCTTTCTGGCTTTGTGTTATATTCCTAGAAAGTGAAGAGAATTTCAGAGAAGTCATAGGTGACCATTTTTCTACTTGTTGAAGGAATGTGACTGTGAGAAAATTCTACTGTTATTATAGCTCTGAAATGGGTTCTAGGTGATCCTTAAGATATATGGATGTATTTGATTGCTTTTTCCCCTGTGTAATACTTTGGTCTCCTCCTTGTTGAACTTCATGAAATATCTGTTGGTTCATTTCTTCACCCTGTGAAGATCCCTCTGGTGATGAATACAGAGGCAGGGTGAGCTGCTGTTGCATCAACCAGGACTTCTGCGTTTGCGTAACTAACAAACTTTCTGAGTGAATGCTTTGTCCTATAATCCAAAATGTTAATGAAGACGTGAAACACAATCAGACTCAGCACTGACTTCTGGGGTTCACTTGTAATTATGGACTACTAGCTTTGCTCCCACTGATCGGTATCTCAGAGCCCAGCCGTTCAGAGTTTTCAATCTACATCACTGCCTACACATCCAAAATTTATATAAAAGAAAATAGGGGAGAAAAAAAAAAAAAAAAAAAAAAAAAAGAGTGTCAAAAACTTGACTGAAATCCACTGATCTCTCTAGTCTGTCAAATGGTTGTTTCATCATAGAAGGTTATCAAGCTGGCCAAGTGTCCTGGTTTCGTCTGGGATAGAGTTAATTGCTTTTCAGTAGCTGGAGTAGTCCTGCATTTTGGATTCAGTGTGAGAATATATATGACAATATATGTGAGAATAGTGCTGATAACAGTCTGATGTTTTGGTTGTTGCTAAGTTGTGTTTACCATAAGTCATGGGCTATTTTCTATTTTGCATCTTATGCTCTGCCAGTGAGGACATAGAAAAAAGAAAGCTGTGAGGAGCCACAGACAGGACAAGTGATTTGAACTTATAAAAGGAATATTCTACGCTCTAAATCATCATGTCTAGTCTATAAATTCTGTGAGTTATCCAGATGAGAGACTGATTAGGGTTTGGGGACTGGGCCTGGCATTGACCAATGTATTGAAAATAACTGTTTTGTGAATAACTTGGTTTTTTCCATTCTTATTCTTATTCTTATTCTTATTCTTATTCTTATTCTTATTCTTATTCTTATTCTTATTCTTATTCTTCTTACTACTACCATTATTAACTATTGTTTCTATGTTTTATTTCATTTTAATTGTTAAGTTGTCTTGATCTCAACCTACAGGGCTTACTTTTGATTTTCCTCTCTTTTCCAGAGAAGTTGTGAGTGAGCAGCTTTGTGGTGAGTAGTTACCAGCTCAGCTTAAACCATGATTCCAAGTGCCATCAGAGATATTTCACACTGGTGTGATGGACAGGTGCAAAAAAGCATATGGACTTGGTTGGTGTATGTAAAACTGTACTGGTATGAAACAATCCTAAAAGAATCTAAGAAGAGTGAAATGAATGATATTTAAAAGGTAGACTGCTTTGAAAGTTCTTGCACTTCTAAAGTCAGATGACACCTATGTAATATTTTAATTTGTAGTTAGGGTTTGGCCAACTGACCCATTAAATTATTTCCATTTTTTTCCTTCGACAGAATGAGCTGAGAGTCTTGAAGGACCAGGAGACCTTTAATGAGTAAATCAATTATAGGGCTAATGTCCTTTTAAATGGTTATTACTACTACTACTACTACTACTACAGCTACTACGAACAATAATAACAACTGTCTAATAATACCATTTGAATAATTAACCTTTTAAAAATAACAGTAACAGTAATAGCAATAACATCCTTTTAAAGGGTTACTAACCCTTAAATGGCTTAATTTTAAGCAGGAATAATATGGATGTCTGATACTTTGTTATTTACACTTAATAGTAATAATTGCACCTATCAAGTTTTTCTGTATCAAAAGTAATGTGTAACTGTTCCTTAACTCAAAATAGGGGAATCCAATAACCCACCTGTGTTAAGCAAATTTTGCGGGACGTAGTGTTTTTTTCTTCTCTCAGTGTTACAAGCAATGTCTTTTTCCTCCATTTGAAAGAATTTCTAGACTTTCTCCTCTTCATTTGTGTGCTGTATGGTTGTCTATGTTAAACCATTTCCACAGTTTTTATATGCCTGTTTCTCGATTCTGGCCAAAAGTCTAGGCTAACAACCTGTTGAACTTGGGTTTGAGAGAATGGAGATAAACAGGTTTTTGCAGATCCTACCTGATAGCATTTTCATGTAAGTAATCATATATCATAGGGTTATTAAATGTAATTAAAATAAAAACAGTGGCTTTTATAATTATTATATCAATGGTATTTATATTCTCTGCCGTCATTTTTATATTCCCCTTTCTGACATATTTTGTTTCTCAGTTCATCCTTTGCGCTAATATTTTACCTTACCTCCCCAAGGGACAAAGATGTTAGAGTTCCAAACACTATTTTAATCCAATTACAAATAACAAAATGTTCCTAAAAAAGGGTCAGAATTTCAAACATAGGTTTGGCTTCAGATATTACTTTTTATGTCTCCTAAGTGTAACATGAATAATCTTGATTTTTGTAAATAGAGAAAACTTTGAGTCGCCCTTTACTTTTTTTTTTTGACATTTTGAATCGTCAATGATTTATTTTGATCAAACATTGGTCAACAATAGTAAAAAAATAGGCTACTTTCCTTATTTAAAAAAAAATGTAATCTTGTGACCCTATGCAAAACTGTCCTTCTGCCAATAAAAATAAACAGAATTCTGTGTCATTATTACTTAAAATTTGCCAGGAGAGTGAAATAAATAAGTACCCATATATTATGAGTTGATAGCCAGTTAATTTGGATAATGCTCATGCACTATGCCAAAGAAACAAGGCTGACAAACTGAAGCCATTGTGTGAAAGGTTTAGAGCCAGCAAGGAGAACTTACCTTCTTTTGGCCTCCTACATATTCAATGAAGATGCAGCAAAATAAATCATTGGTAAAAATGAATCTGCAGCTGATTAATGCATAATTAACCTTATCTGTACCTACCTTATCTGTATTACTCTTCACTCAAAGTGGAATACATGACTTTGCAGTGCTGCTTTGTATGCTCCCTGTTTTTTCACTATGGTCTAGTGGAAGCAAAGGATTCCTTCTTGCTACAAGACATTTTGCTCGACAATTAGTTGTACTATTACATTACTATAAATAGTAATAATCAGATTTGTTATTTTTTCTAATATTGAAGTAGAATAATTGTTTGTGTGTGCCTGGCATAAATATTCACATACTTGTACCATTATGCAAATAATAAGTAAAATAAGTTACAGTATTTTCTCATGTATCTTCCTTCTTTTTTCTTCCTTTTCCACCTTCCTTCCATCACTTTCCCATGCTCTTTTCATGTTTCGTTTAAGCCTCAGATGAGACTTATATTACACTGATCAATTTTTTTTTTTTTTTTCCCCAGTAGTCCAATGGCTGTTCATGGCTTCCTGAGTTATCTGGCTTTCTGTTTGTTTTCTGTCTTCTTATTAGAGTTGTTAGCTCCATTCTGATGTTTGCAGTTTTTGGAAATCTGAATCTTTGTTATTTACATTATCAGTGATCTGACCTGGCTTGCCCACAGCAATGTTCCAACTGTTCTCAGGTCCTTGATTACTAATTATGCAGATGAACAGATTGTGCAAACTCTTTCCTTATGGACACATTTTGGAGGAGTTGTTTTAATAAATTGGTGCTAGTTTTGAATTTTAAGGAAGTGCTGAACATTTCTTAGTTGTTTTTTTTTCATATGTCCTGTTCATATTTGTTGTAGCAATTTATTAAAAAGTGGTGTTTACATACACATATAAAAAAATTCAAACAGATATCATTCAAAAGTGATGAGGTTGTAAGTGGAAGTAGAGGAAGGTAGCTATCCAGAGGAACAGCTTCTTAAACATCACTGGGACTGTGAACAGCCTGCCAGTAGGGTATTTGTAGCTGTTAACATTAGTGAAACAAATTAATCACTAGTGAGCACTGATTAATGTCATAACACTAGGGACGCATAGAGAGAATTCACTTTTGAGGGGAAAGAATTCTGCTGTGTTAATAATGTTTTACCAATTTTTATCCTACTTTTTGAGAGGCAAGTAACAGTGTGACATCCTTTCAAAGAAATGATATCTTCATGGAAATCTTCATCAATATATAGTATCACTGGAAGAAACCAGAACTGATCCTAGTTTGTGTGACAGCACTGGGCATGGGATTACGGTTGTAGGTCATCTTTCTTCTTTAGTGTGCTACTGTGGTGTCCAGAAGATATATTCTCTGTTTGAACAAAATACGTGGTCATGATAATATTGTGCACTCTACTTGGTCATTTGAAGTAATTTTTGGACTTTGGTGAGTGCAGAAACTTCAATTATCACTTGCCACTGCTAGTATGGATTTGTTAGTCTCCCAAGGATCCATCCTTCTCAAAAGACAGACAGTTACCATGTCAGAATATTGGTCCTTTTCATCACAGAAAAGCCTTATGGAAATTAGAGAACTAAGAATTTGTTCTTTTCCTTGTTTCCATCCTCAGACTAGTGAAGGGTACAAAAAGGTAGGATGCAGCAAATATAAAAACAGAAAAAGTAAAGCCCACAAATCAGAAGCATATTTTATGTCTGTGAAATCTGAATATCCATGATTTTTAGACGAAATGTCATTGCAAGATTCATACTGCAAATAGAATCATGAGAAATCTCCTAATGACTTAAGTAGGGATAGATTCCAGTCTTAAATGTTGTTGACAACCTAAATGTCCTCTTAAGTTTTACATATAATTTACTTCCAAGTCTTATGTCAGTCAATGCAGTCATTCAGTCAATTAAAAAATAAAAAAATAAAGCAAATCACTGATTGTTCTTTTGCATGTGAAAAGAAAGATTCATATAAAGAATGGTTCAAGTTGACTAAAAGTGGTTATATCTGACACTGACATGCAGCACCAAAAGCATAAATATGCTTTCTAGTGAAAAAGGAGGAAAAAAGGGTCAGGAAAAGGGGAATCTGTAAAAAATATAATACTTTTAAGCAGCAAATATTAGTTCATATTACTGAAAATGACTTCTACCTTAAGCAAACCATTTACTGCTTTTTGTAATTTTTTTTTATCAGTAGCTTTTGTAGTACTTCACAAAGTATCAGCCTCAGATTGCAGAGAAGCAGAGGCTTCTAGGAAAACTGATTAGAGTTAACCCATCAGACAGACCACTGATAAAGGTGGGAGGAGAATCCTAAATTACAGATCCTCTGGAATTTATTTCCTAGAGCACAGAGAATTGATGGAGGAGGGTTCCTGAGTCTAAAATATAAAATATATTTGAACAGATGTATCTCTGACATAACCTCCAGAAAACTCAAATCAGAAGGCAATGGGACAATGAGTCAGATCACTCAGTATTAGGAGAAACATTCATATTAACTTTGAAGCTGACTATTAATACAAATGCCTTTCAAACAGACTTATCAGTAGAATGTTATCTGAAATGTTTTTCCATTGAAAATGTATATATTCTCATTTACACTGAAGGACCCTAAAAGTTAATATTTCAGGATTCCATTTACAAAATACATTAAAAAGTAGGCTTGTAGGCTTCATTGGTGAACAGAAAGAAAAAAAAAAAAAAGACAGAAATTATATGTATTTTGTATTTTGTGTTTGTAAGCCCATACCTGACCAATAAGGGTCTGCCTGGCTTTGGATCTGTCTACCTAGGTTATTTTGGCAAAAGTTTAGGATGTGGACTAAAAAGATATTTGCAGACTGAGAAAAGTGTAGGAAATAAAGATTTCTTGGAAAGTAGTAGCAGCAACTGCCCTTTCCCTCTGAAAGTAAGTTTTTTCTGAATTGTGACAACGTGTTATATAATTATGAACAAGATTTACCAGTGGGATTCATGTGAGGAAGATAGATTTTATTCCACATCATATTCTTTTTGTTCCAATGAAGAAACTCCAGAGCCAAATCATGCTTTTAGTTATCAAATAGGACATGCATACGACAGACTGCAGAAGAGTTTTATATCAGCAAAAAAAACCTTTTCTAAAATCCCAGAAATTTTTAAATCCCATTTTTCATAGGTGGTAGTCTTAAGTGGTAAAATAATGAATTAATTAATTTTTGGAGGAGAGAGTGAGAGCCACAGATAAGTTTCTTATGCTGTTAGAGAAGATGATGTGATGTTCCAGTGCAATCCAGTTCTAGGTTTTAGGAACAGTCAGAAAGGAAAAGGAGCTCTGATTTATTCTCTCTTCTTTCAACATACTTCTTACTCTCAGCAGACACCTATAAAATCTTCTGGTGTGATGTCAGGATGGAATACCATAACACAGACATCAGGTTGATAGCACAGGATAATCTGCTTTCAGTTTTAGTTGGCGTAAAATCAAACCCACTCTTATTTCCTTCTCTTGTTTTTCTACCAGAATATTCAACACTCCTACTGTCTAACAGGAAAACAAAGAAAAAAGATAATGCTGATGACTGGGGCGGAAGAAGGGTGGGGAAGCATATCTGTTAAGGCATAGGTTTGATATGCATAAGAAAGTGGTCTTGATGAAAGGTACAAAAAACTCATTCAAACATTGCCCAGGACATACAGGTATCATATTTAATTTATTATTAATTGCATTCTCACAAGATTTTGGGATTATATGACATCAAGCTGAATGGGAACTTTTCTCCACTATTTCTTCCTTCTATGTGTTTCCATTCAGACCTTTTAAAAACTGCTAGAGTCTATGTTGTTAAAAATTAAAGGCAAAGTAGCAGCTCTTTTATTATCACTCAGAAAGAAAGAACAGACTTCATGGCTAAATTCAGGAAGATTTAAATTAGACTTTAAAAAAAAACCTACACTGTGATGATTAGAGGAGTGAGGCAGTGGCAAGATTCTGTGCTTTACTACCTGGAAAATGTACAAGCTGATTTCCCTTTTTTTTAGAAGTGACACTCTTACAAATGTTATTTATTTATATGTTTGTTTATTTGTTTGTTTTACTTGGAAATAGAGCTAAGAGAATGAATTACGGTGGTACAGTGGTATTTGAAGAATACAAATTCTGGGTTGTCCTTATAGAGTCAAACATGAAGATACACTATTTAAATTTTCATATTTAGAGAATAATGTTCTAGGAAGTTCACTGATGCTGAAATTTTGATATCTTATTGTGTGGAGACAAACATTACAAGAAGCCCTATTCATAAAATAAATTTATTACATTCTTACTGTGGACTAACAATTTTGAACAGGTAAATGGAAGTTTTCCTTTTTTGCATCCGAGGCCAAAGGTAGTGTTTTCTGTGTTTGCTATGTCAATAATTTTAACTTCCAGTTTTTCCATTTCTCATGCATTGTGAGGCAGCACCACACATACCTCGCCAGGTACAGAACCTCTTTCTCTATTTCTAACATGCTATTAACTGTTATTAAGAAAACTATTGGGCAATGGCTTTGAGATTATCCCTTTCATGATCTAGGATAAATCCACCATGCACTAATTCTGTGCTTTACACCACAGCTATCAGTACCTTCCCAAGGAAGCAAGCCATGAGATATAGTTAAAGTCAGACACAATCACAATTCATGATAAATTTGCCATAACTGTACCAGGTTTCTCTGGATGTGATGCTATTGGACTTGAAGGTGGAGCATCAGGTTCTGCTTTTGCAAAGACTGCTTGTCTCACAGGGCAACTAGACTCCTTGTGCACTCTCTGATAGATAAAGCCTAAAAATTCCTTGGTAGAGATTAGAAGTTTCTTTGCAATAACTTAAACTTCAGTGTGTTATCAACATTAATATCATACTAAATCAAAAACACAGGACTTCATCAGTCACTAAGAAAACCAAAATTTAACTCGATCCCAGCTGAAGCCAGTATACAAAATTATCTGGTTGTATCTTCAATCTGTATCAAGAATATTCCATAAGAAAAATTTCACAAGTTTTCCTGTCTATATTTAACAATAGTTGATAGTCTTCCACTTGTGAGACTAGGGTTGCTAGGTGCCTTCCAGTTGTTATTTGTCCCTGGACATGGACAATGTTTCCGAAAAGGTCAAGGGGAGCATAACTGCCCAGGAACCATTAACCAAGCTTGAGGCCATAAAAAAATTCCTGAGGAGATTGTAGAGATACCTGAGAATGAGAGGGGTAGATGGATGCACCACCCCAAGTCTCAATTAAGACTTTCTCTATTAAGACTTCTGACTTTAGTGCAGGCCTGCAGGCTTTTGTTTTTTTCCTCCTGTCAGAATCACAGAATCAACTAGTTGAAAAGACCTATGAGTTCATGGACCAGCCTATGACCAGAAACTACTGTGTCACTTAGACAATGGCACTGAGTGGCACATTCAGTCTTTAACACCTCTAGGGATGGTGACTCTACCACCTTCCTAAGCAGCCCATTCCAATGTCCAGTCACTCTTTCTTGAAAAATATTGTTTCCCCATCGCCAGCCTAAACCTTCCATGTTGCAGCTTAAGCCTGTGTCCTCTTGTCCTCATGCTGGTTGCCTGTGAGAAGAGACTGTCCCCCATCTGGCTACATCCTCCTTTCAGGGAGTTGTAGACAGTGATAAGGTCACCCCTGAGTCTCCTCTTCACCAGGCTAAACAGCCCCATCTCTCTCAGCCACTGCTTACAGGACTTGTGTTACAGAGTCTTCTCCATCATTGCTGCTCTTCTCTGGACATGCTCCAGCACCTCAACATCCTTCCTCAGCTCGGGGGCCCAACAGTGGACACAGTGCTCAAGGTGTGGCCTGACCTGTGCTGAGTACTGGGGGCAATCCCTTCCCTGCTCCTGCTGCCCACACCATTCCTGATCCAGACCAGGATGCCCTTGGCCTTCTTGCCCACTGGGGCACAGAGCTGGCTCATGTTCAGCTGGCTGTGGACCAGCACCCCCAGGTCCCTTTCTGCCTGGGCACTGTGCAGCCACACTGTCCCCAGCCTGTAACACTGCAGGGGGTTACTGTGGCCAAAATGCAGGACCTGGCACTTGGCCTTGTTAAACCTGACATCATTGGATTCAACTCAACTATCCGGCCTTATCCTCTGCAGAGCCCTCTTAACCTCCAGCAGATTGACACTTTCCACCCAGTTTGGTGTCATTTGCAAATTTTCTAGTGGTAGATTCCATCCCCTTATCCAGATCATCAATAAAGATATTTGTTAGGTTGAAAGAGCCTTCCTTGGTTTTGAATTAGAATTTTGGGCTAACTTGAAAACGGAATAAGATTTTGCTGGCTGTATTCATCTCAGTTATTCTTGTCTTGAGGTAGTACCAAGCAAATTTTACCTTGCCAATTCCTTCCAAGTACAAGTGATAATATTATTACTACTGAAGTGAAAGCTGTAATTCATTTCATGATAACACTGAAGGCTCTATAAGATAAAGAGCAAGCAATTTTTTGGGGCAAAAATCTGTCTTGATGGTAAAGAGAAAGTTTTCATCAAAAGTTGTCGCGTACCACTTACATATGCTTTACAGAGCTGGAAAAGTACAAAGTTTTCTTAAACAGAGACCAAAGCCATGAAGCATTAGACAGAATTATCTTTAATATTCTGTTCTTTTTATTCTCTCAGTTGCTTTGGATATGAACTAAAAGTGCCAAAACTACTTGGAGGAAAGTTTGGTTCTCTTAATATTGAGAGACTATTCAGATGTACATAGTAGCAAAAATCTCAAACAACTTTCTGTTTTCAAACTTTTTAAGCTCATTTTTTTTCTGGCTTAGAAGCCTAACTTGTACAGATGCATTGGAATAAACATCAAAAGTACATAATTTTTCTTTAGAAGAGATTACCTATTCTATACCTAGATGTAGAAAAATGAAATTATGCTATTCCTGTTCCCAACTATCGTTTAATAAAGAAAAAATGCAGTCATGTTTCTTATTCGTTGTTTTCTAGTACCTTGGACTTTGACATGATGTTTCATAGTTTCAGACACACTCTCTTAAATTACCAAATAGTATTATGACTGCCAGTAAGGATGCTTGTTAAATAAAAGTCCACATTTTTGTATCAAAACCAACAAACACAATTGTCTTCAATCTAGAAATCTTACATAATGACTTTTAACTAAAGCTACCATTGAAAGCTCCTAATGAAAATTTAGATTTCACAGTACTTGTGGAATGCCTTTTATAATACCTCACATTCTTGAACAGCTTCTTTAAGGAAAAAGTTCTGTGGTATATACAGATATGTCAGAAGTTTCCTCTCTCATCACAATCTTGCAGCTGACCAGCATTCCTGAAGCATCCTGGAATAGAATGCTTCAAGTAACTCTAGGGACCACAGCAAGTTCCCAAAATATTTTTATTAGAACTTGATAAACAACTTGATTATAATATATTAATCTTGATGAGAAAATATGTTTTTCATCTAAAACAGCAGTTTGGTTTGGAATGAAATTTTGTCTCTGAGTAGTGACATGGAGAACAATTCCTGTGAATTCTGCTGCCTAACCAATTGAAACTATACTGACATCTGCACTGGTTGCCTTTTTCTCTCATGGCATTTTTCCCTCTATCTATCTAATTTTATTCTTTGACTCCAATTATCCATATGACTTTTAAACTCTCTAGAAAATTATTAATTCTGTATCCCAGTTTTATCTTGATTTGGTAGAATTTACTTCAAAAAGAGCACATGGATATATGGGTGTTGTCATTTTAAGCCCAGCTGGAGATGAAATACTATGCAGCCACTTGCTCAAACTTTCCTTTCTATCCCTATTCCAACCCATGGAATGGGGAGAAAAATCAAAGTAAAACTAGTAGGTTAGAATAAGAACAGTTTAATAATTGAAAATAAAGTAAAATATATAAATAATAATAATGGTAAAAATATTAATAATGATAATAACAAGGGGCAAAAAAAGAGCTATGTGCTCTAAATCCAATTGCTCACCAGCCACTGACTGATGCCTGATCCCCCCTTCCTGAACCCAGATCTGCCCCTTCTGAGTAACTTCCCTGGTTATATACTGATCATGATGTTTTATGATGTGGAATATCCTTTTGGACAATTCAGGTGACCTGTCCCAGCTGTGCTCATTCACTGTTTCTCTTGCTTACCTCCTCACTGGAAGAGCATGAGACAACAAACAGTCCTTGACTTAAGATAAACATGACTTAGCAAAACCCCAAAACATCAGTTTGTTATCCATTCTCATTCCAGACCCAAATACAGTACTCTAACAAGAGCAACTAAGCAACTAAGAGGAAATTAACTCCATCCTAGCTGAAAGCAGGACAATGGGTAAATGTAGAGGAGGTGATATGTGAAAAGGAAAAATGGAGGAGTGTTTTGAGTAAAATATACTGTACTATATATATATATATATATATATATATATATATATATATATATATATTTATATTTATATTTATATTTATATTTATATTTATATTTATATTTATATATGTATATACATATATACTTACATATATAGAGAGACCACACATTTCTGACATTTCTTTACTCCTCGAAGGACATGATTTGACACCTTACTCCTTGAAGGCTAGCAAAACAAGCAAACTAAATCACAGTATACTTGCTGGTAACTTTCTCAAACCTTTCAAATTTATATCAAAATTCAGACTATAGCTTGCTTCAATGAAGCACTTCAATTTTATAACATGCTGTCTCCTTTTAAAAGGAGAACATTTTAGCAGAAACCAGAATTCTATGAATTTTATATATATATATATGAGGTTCTCTTATTCTAATTCATGTGAAGACTTTCTGTGGCCTGCATGGTTCCCAGTGTCTAGCAGAAGAAAAGAGTAATACACACACAAGTGTTATTTCTAACCCACTTACAATTAAATGTTCTCCCAACCAGTCTATATATGCATTTTTCTCAATTCTGTTTTGGCTTTCCATGTGATTCAGTGGACCTTTCTAAAGAGAACACATCAGAGAGCCTGAGATGTGGAAACTGGCATTCCTCTGAGCTTCAGAGATTTCTTGAGGTCCAGTTGGCTGAGTAATGTTACTTTAGCCCTTGTGGAGAGGAATTTTTAAAGTTATTGCTAGTAGTAGTAATAGTAGTATTTAATTCTTTATTTCTATTTTAATTTTCTTTTCTCTGCTAGAGCAAAGACCTTCTGTAGTTAACAGTTGTAAAAGTAAAGCAAGGCTTCTTGGAGGACAAGTTGGGAAGAAAAGAGAACCCTGCTAATTTGGAGTCTACATCAGACACCTTTCAGGCTCTACTATGGTAAAATATAACAAGTATACTTTCTTTCCAGAAATAACAGGGAAATTTGCTTTATTCCTCCTTCTCTTAAGCTGCTCACCCTGTAGTTTTTTTCTAAATGTGTCACTTGTAGTAACTTTAGCATGCTTTTTTTTTGCTCAGCATCATGTAACTTTGAGTGGTGTGACAATCCAACTTTCATGAGAGAATCAGTCACTAGTACTTGTAATGAAAAAATTCAGATGACACTATCATGAGTAATATAAGTTCAAAATCCAGGAAAGAGATACACTTGTAAAAGTATTGTCCACAAAATTCTCAAGGCTTCTCTGCAATAGGTCTACAAATGTAAAAAGTTTGGAAGTATCAGCCCTTAATGCAAAGTATTTAAATAAGTTTCTTTTTTCTTGTAGCAGCAGTGCAAGAGGTTATTTTCACAGACATTCAGGCACTCTGAAGACATCCCTTTATAAATATTTTAGAGCAATGTTACTGTTTTATAAGTAATTCTGATATTAATATGTTTCAGGAATTAGTAGGGTTTTTTTGGGTTTGTTTTTTTTTTTTTACTAGTAGCCCAAAATTTAGGTGTTTTAATGAACAAAGGAGATATTACTGTCTAAAAAACTTCCTGTAATTTCAAAGTTTTACTAACTTTCCAAAGTTATTTTTTCAACATCATAGTAGCTCCTAGCCCTTCAGATATTTTTCTTGTGAGGATGAATAAAAAATGACTTTTAAATAAATAAAAATGAATAAAACATTTAACATTTAACGTTTAATAACACTATTTAATTATATCAGTTTTTCTGTTTGTCCATTTCCAATTGACTCAAGCAATGAAAACACTTTAAACTGATTCTCATACTATCACTGCTCCTAGTGCTACTGATTCAGTAAAAAGTTTTATCATTAATACTCTCATACAAATACAAATACAAATACAAATGCCTTGTCATAACATTGACGTCTCCATACGCTGCCTCTCAAACGGTAGTTCTCAGTTATAAATGACATCAGTATTCTACAAATTATTTTCTTCTTTTAGCACATGTTCTCACAATCTCACACAGATTTCACCGTGATCAGTGTAAGGCAAAGGTAGAAAGGGTTAGGAACTCTTGATCTTACCCATGATTCACCTATTCAACTGTTCCTCCTGCTTCCTCCTCCAAAAGCTGTATTAGAGAGGCTTTTTATTTGCTAAATGATAGCCTATGGCAGGACTTAGAAAACATGAGGAAGATAGATTCCTTGCAGCTATGACTGTTATTTTATCTGTTAATGCCCCTGGCAAAACAACTGCTGGAGTTGGCATGCAAGACTGATGGGCTCCCTCATCTAGTAGCTCATCTTTCAAAATGTAGGTGTGTTTTCAATGATGTCTCTGCCTGAGTCCCTGCAGTTGGTAGCATAAATGGTTTTGCACCAGCTTTATTCTGGATATTGCATTGTGTCTAATATGCAATCCACATGAGCCTTAGGGCTAGCCAAGGTGTGGGTGATGACTGCTTATGTTATGGGATTAGAAATTCCAGACTGATTCCTGCCTGTGTTGCAATTGTGCTACATTACTGTCCTCTTTGCACCCTTAGAACAATATCAAGGGCTCAGCTGCAAGGGTTTGGAACATGTGAGTGTTGGAGAGATCCAGCAAAAATATTCTTGTCTCTTAGGCCTCTTATAGCTGAACAAAGTCTTGTGACAAGATTGGCTTTTGACATTGTAAATTTTCTGCATAGTGTATTGTCTTCTATTTTTCAATATAGTTCCATAAAACATGTTGCATAAAAAAATAAGAATTGTAACCACAGGTGGTCTAAAATGGTAATTTGACCTCAAACGTTTCATGTATAGAATTTTATCTGGGTTTTTAAACTCTGATTCCTATTGCTTTTGACATTTTTACTGTGACTAATTCATGATTTTCCCCATAATTTACCACATCAGAATCCAACCCTAATAATATTATATATTATAAAACCACTTTGCCTGCAACTATGTAGCATGAGACACAACTATTGTATGGAAGCCTTCTCCATCATCCCTTAGATAAGGGGAGTTTGCCCAGGAAATAGTCTTTTTCAAGTATATAAGAAACTTTAAATTTCTTAGTATATAATTTCTGTTTCTACTCCATTTCTTAGTGGACTGACACCAGATTTATGAAAATGCCTTGATATGCCACAGCAATGCTGGCTGAGTTAGTGTCTCCTAGTCCCCTGGAAAGCAGTGTGGCCATGTGGCAATGATCTACTGTCAGTTTAAAGTCACTGACAAGGCCAAGTGACAAATGGTATATTATGGCTGTTGGCACCATACCTGAAGCTCTGGATGCAAAGCAAGAGACACAATTTTCTGATGCTGTAAAAACTTTTTTTTACATGCTTCGAAACCCACTTCCAAGTGACTTTCCTGTGTGTTTTATGTTTAAAATAGAGGAGAAATGCAAAACAATGCTTGAATACAAATACATACACATATTTTGCATATTCTATCTAAAACTAAATCAAAACTTTGTTTCATAATATTTCTACAGTGGAAGCAAAAAATAAATACTTACATTATATTTTACATGAAGTTAAGTACTTACATTTTAGAAGTTGCATGTATATGAAATGAAGTATTTTACTACTAGTATTACAGCACTGAAAATTCTTAGCTATGTTTAATTTATAAATCATGCTCTATGAAATTATTTTAATTTTCAGTATCTTGTCCTCCATTTCTTGTAGAAAGCTGCTTTGATAAAAAAGCCAAATGAAATAGAACACAGAAGCTCCTTTTTGAAGAGGATAGGTTCATTGAACCTCTTGCTAGCCTAGAAAGAGGGTTCAGAAGAGGATTTGGATTCTCCTGTAAGTGTTCCAAAAGCTCTTTGTCTGATCAGGTCACTGAAGAATGAACATCCTTGCAGAGTTGTGCTCCCAGCTCAGAAGAGCGGGGACACCTAAGCTCCTGAGACACATGAAAGTCTCTGGGTGGCATTGAAGGGACAGCCAATATAAATGTGCATGGGTAAAGGGATTAAAAGTGAAAAAATACTAACTCAGCCTGCTCTTTGAGCCGAGTGCTTCTTACCACATCGACTGTATACAATATCAAGCATACCGATTGCACCCTTGGCTCTAAGGCAGAAAAATCTGGTTATGTTTCTGCAAAGTTCAAGTCCTAAAAGGCTTTCAGATTAGATTTCCATTCCTTGTTTCTAAACCCTGACTGAACTCTTGAACCCTCAAGTTGAGAGATATGTATGCTTGGGATTGTTTTAATTTTGTTTCGTGTTTAACCAGTTTCATCATTTCAAGCTTAGCACTCACACACCAGAATTCAAATGAGTCAGAAATCTGTGTATTTATCCCTCAGTTTTTAGCAGTGGGCTATATACAGATCTCTCAGAAGGAATACACTTTAAATAGAATTGCACACAAAGCTTGTGAAAAAAGGCTACAGGAACCTACAGGAAAGCAAGGGCGATGCAGTAAATTGAGTCTCTCCTCACATGACAGATGCTCCACTTTACTGACCATCTTTTTGGCTCTGTGTTGGACTTTCTCCACAGTGTTCATGTCTCTTGTACTGGGGAGCCCATCACTGAAAAGAGTACAGCCTCACTAGTTCTAAGTAGAAGGTAAGGATTAGGATAAAAAGGATATTAGAAGGATTAGGGGTGGGAAGAAATTTGCAGACAGGTTCAGGTGAGAGCAAAAACATGCCAGATAAAAAGAAAAGATTAAATAGAGCAGTTCTAAGATAAGAAGCACAAAACCTCACAAAATAAAGGTATGACATAGCAAGGGAAAATAAAGAACAAATGTAATAGAGAAATTTCAGCTGGAAATATTTTGTGGTTTCTTCTGTAAAAATTGATTGAAAACATTACAATGGAAGCATGCCTCCTGATATGTACAAGAATGTACAGAGGTTACAAAAACTTCCATAACTCCATTTAATGAGTTGAGTCACATGGTCAAAAAAATGCTGAAGTTATGGTTCCCAGAGTAACATTAATTACATTTTCTCACTTTTATTTATGACAGAGTCTAGAGTTCACAGCATATTAACCACACTAAGAAAAAAGCATGCATACATGTGAATGTCTTTGGGGAAGAGGTGCAGTTAAGGAAGTCTTAGATCTTAGTTTTAAACTCCACCTGGCTTTTGAAGACAGATCTAAGACAGTTGTTGTGTATAGCATATAATTAATTATGTTGGCTTATCTCTGAAATGAAAAAAATAGTAGTTAAGCAATTATGGGACCAGGATAAATTTAAGAAACCATACTGCTTCTGAGTACAACCTCAGAAAATACTATATAAAGGAGGAGTTATGTGGGAATGAACACCCCATTACTTTGCAGAAACAGGTAGAATAATAAACATAATGAGCATTTTAGACAATCAGATCTTCATAATGTTTTAGCTTTACTGACACATTTCTGATGTAAAGCCTGTTCCAAGAAGAGCTGACAAACTGGAAGTTTATATCATACCAGTTTTGGCTCTGTAAAACTGATTTATGATTCCTGTCCCCTAATAAACTGAGTACCCTCTATATACACACGGTGTATATTTAAACACACACCGCATATTTAAACAAAAGGGTGATTTCAATCTCTAAATTCCCTTCCCCCTTCCTGTTTTCTCCCTCCTTCTTCTTCAACCGCTCTACCACCCACTCCAAAATAATAGCGTTTAGGGAGGAGGTAGAAGTTCAGCCCCTTTTGAAAATCATGAGAGATTTGTATTCCCCAACAAAATTCTGTTCTCCAAATTAGCACAGCTGACAGGACTATCACGGCCCAATTCTTCCTAGTTCATATCTCCTTAAAGTTTCTGCAAATAGATTAAAATTATGGTGCTGAGAGAGGTTGGAAAAACAATATTTTCTAGCTTAATAAACTCCCTTTTTCTTTTCAGTTGGCTGAAATTCACATTGCTGTTAACAACCTTTTAATAAATTCCAAGTTTTGAAGACTGTGTATTTCTATACAGTTTGCTGAAAATAGACTTATAATGTATGAAGATAATTGTACAATTTTTTAGTGCTTTTATGAGGATAATGAAGTGAGAGTTTTTGGAAAAAAAAATTATCTCTATGCACTATTTCTTTTTTTTTTCCAGAAATCTTTTCTTGTTTGGAAGACAATGTTCTCTACTTACAATCTATGATTTTCAGTAGACTGCTTGATTAATTTTTCTGTTAAAACCTTTCATTTTTTTTTCCCTACTCTCATTTCTTCACTGTTAATTATAAGGACGGATCACATGGCAGCATAAATTATATTGGAAGCTATTCAGTGAGTGCAGACCCTGGCCTGTGTACAACAGCTTTTCTTCTGCACTGACTCTTTTTCAAAAGACAGCCACTTCTGTACCCTATTATTCTTTTTTCCTTATATTTTGTTGAGCTCTGCTTCTCTGATCAAGTAAAGGATCCATTAGCCTACAAATTTCTCTTTAGACTTCTTGAGGAAAAAAATACTGCACAGTTCTTTCTCTAAGGCTGTAAAAAATGAGGGAATTGATCTACATTTGGTTATTTGGGATCCTGAAGGTATAGCTGTAAACCATAAAAAAAAAACCCTTTTGTGACAATGTTTAACAAAGGAAAACAAGAAATGTAAGTGGATTTGCTTGCATATTTCTCTCTTGCCTTTGTGCTTGTGCTTTTCTGTCTCATTAATTCTGTAAGTGTAGAAGAGATATGTCTTTTATTTAATAGCAAAACAGATGCAATAGCATAGAAGCATTTAAGATGTTGTCTTCAGGGACACCAAACTAGGCTAGAAAATATTCATAGACTCTAGACTTTCATAGATTGGGAAGGACCTGAGGGAATAACCAAGGGAATTTCCACAACAAATGCTGATTCTCACTCTCCTTTATAAATTCTAGTTTGATATTTTTTCCTAGTGATTACAAGCTGTTTCAGAAACCTAGCTGAATTATTTGTAATTTTCTGCTCTGGAAGGAATATCTCCAGAGGTTTTTTTCTCACTCTCCCTGTATCATCTAACAGAAAGGTTATATTGCAGAATGACATTTTTTGTAACATCTGGTTTATTCTATATTTTTACATTTTTATTAACACTAGCAAATATACTCCTGACTTTTATATAAATTATTTCTTTTTTACTGATAAAAAACTTTGGTAAAAACTCACCTTGCTGAAGGTCACTAAATAACTTTGGACTGGGAGTAGAATCTAAATACTCAAATATATTAATCTCAGGGTTTATGAAAACCCTTGCTTATGATGACAAATATTGCATTAAGAACCAAAGACACTTCAACAGCTGGGAAAGAACACTTATTTTTCTGATTATTCTTGTAGTTTCTCCTGAAAATCTTCCTTCTTTTTTAGGCTTTTCATCAAAAAAGGAGATTTACACAAGTGTTTAGATTTGGGAAATATTCTGGTGGGGAAGCTTTTGCGGCCATCCTTCAGAGGCTCTTTTGACTGCATTCTGTCAGTAAATCCTTCACTGCATTGTTAGGCCCATCCGTGGGAATTTTATGATGGCGTTTGTGAACGTGGTTGTTGAAACACCACAGCAAGACCAGCCTCACTTTCACAGGGACTGTTGTGACTGCCTGTGTCCTGGTGAAGAGAGCAGGGCTCAAGAGCCACTTGTGAGTGCCACCTGACTCCAGTCAAAGTCCTGCTTGTTGGGCAGCAGCATCAGTCTGCACCATGCTTCAGGTAACTAGCATCCCTGATAATGGTGAGAGCACACTCAGGGCTGACTTGACATCTCCAACATGTTGCCAAATTGCGCTGTAAAGAAGTAGTTCTAGCCCTTCCCCTTAGACATGAGACATGACTATTTCAGGAGGTATGTGCAGGTGTGTTTGCCTTGATATGGGCTTAGCAGCTTAGAAGTCATTGCTTCTTTTACTGAGCTTTCTCCTTACAACACTTACTGCAATTGCAGAAGATGACGAAAAACTTGTAGTATTGTCAACATAAAACTAAGGAAACCCTGATGGTACACCTCCTTGACTTCCCCAAAAAACATATGAAAAAGGTATCTTGAGGCTTTAAAGTTTGTTTTGGCATCTTTGAGGAGTTGAAGTATACTTGTCATATATTTTCAGCTTCTTTCTTCGATTATAAAGGTTAGAGACTCCCTTTTATATATGCTTGATTCTGGTAGCTGCAGAGTTTGAAAAAAGATGAAAGGTTTGCTATTACAAATTATAGGAACTGGTGATCTGCACTTAGGTTTATTTCCAGTTCAGTACTTTTTCATGAAATCTTGCTGCTGCATGACTGGGATATGGAAAGCCACAAACAAAATTTCTTGAGCAGATGAGAATCAAAAAAAATTAACAGTCAGTGGAAAATTAAACAATTTTACAGCATTTCTGTAGATACACATACCACAGTTTCCCAGAAATCATGATTCTCTAGGCTTCATTTAGACAGGCAACTATGTTTATATTCTATTCTGTCCTGAAAACTTCAAGTTATGTCAGGTTTAACTGGCTCTGGAGAAATAAAATTAATAGCGTAAAAAAATTGCCAGATTCAGAAAATCCAGTATTGAGCAGGAAAACTAAGTCAGTATGTCAGCGGAAGTGCATTTTGAAACTCACTGCTTACTATTAAACATAGTAGTTAAATTAAGGTCTCTCGATCTTATTTTAAACTATTGGCCTTTCTATAGGGGACCAAGATTTGTGTCTTCCTGTTTGAATGGTTGAATATGTCTGTTTTCCTCCCCTTTCATTACCCTCTGAACCCTTGATACAGTTTAAACATGCTTTCCTTGAAAAAATCCCTATTTTGACTCCTTTTCTTGTCCAGAATCAACTAGTCTACAAGATAAACAATGGTAGTGATGGTACAAAATTTGTTCTAGCTTCATCTATATACTTTATATTGACAGACAACGGAATACAACCGAGACAGTTTTTTTAAGAATAACTGCAGAGTGGTAACTTTGCAAGTTTTCCTCTCTTATTAATTGTATTGTTATTAAGTGCATTTTAGCACAGAAAAGGATGCTTTGAGGTGGGTATCTTAAGTTCTCTAGACCACATTTTGTTCAAAGAAATAGTTGCAATTTCAGTTCTCCTGAAATTTATCCAAACCTTTCAATTCTTCAAAATTGTTCTCAGAGTATTGGTATTGCAGGTATTTCTTCTACGTTGTTTTCACATTTTTTCTTCCATTTAAGGTGGCAGCTCAGTCTTTTACACAGCCACAATATTTGCTCACATCTGCTAGTGATTCTAGAGCAGAAAAAAAAGTAAATTGTGAAAGCTTGCCAGAATTTTAAGATGTTTTGTTCTCAGTAGTTCCACCCAAATATTTTTTCTAAACTCTTCTCCCTTTCCACCATAATATTCTGACTATGCCTTTATGCTCTAGTGTTTTGCAGCTAGAGGTACTACAGTACAGTAAGGTAAAAAACAAGATGATTTGAGCTATTTTGGTCACTGTGAGAGTTCTTGGCTTGTTTCTTCTCTTGTATATCATATTTCTCTATGGAAAACATTTCTCTGAGCTGTTATTAAGCAGCATGAGATGTCAGAAACCCAGGTTGCTGGTCCCACATAGCCATGGTTTATATTTTCTATATACTGAATTATGCCTCATACCTTGATTAAGAAAATTTATGTGATAAATAATTGGAATAAGATAGCAAAATGATGGACAACAACTTTATTTTATATCTTCTTTTCTATCTATTGTATAGCTTCTTTTCAATCTATTGTAGGACAATAGATGTAACATTCATCTGTCAAATCATTTGTCAGTAGAATTCAAAGGAAGAAACACATGTGCAGGCTGTATCTAATGTCAGATGGAGATGACGCATTTTTCTTTAAAGTAGAAGCCACTTACTTCTGAGGTGTAAAAGCGTTTTCTGCAAAACAAATTGGAAGTATCCTCTTTTTTAACCCTTCTTTTCCTTCTACCATTTTTGCTTCTCAGTTTACAAAATGTGAGCCAATCAGTCTGTTATAGTCAGTCTTCATTGTATGAATGGATCAGAAAAAAAGGAACTGTCAAGATTCCCCAAAACTTCAGCTGGTGTCAGCTTGGCTGGGACATGCTTGTTTGGAAAATACTTTTCCTGTGAGTGTTGCCTAGATGGACCAGTGATACTCCACAGGTATGACAGCGCTAATGTGATAGAGGAAGGACATCTGAATATCGTTATTTTAGAACTAGGACAAAGTTCGGATTTCAGCTTACTTTGGTAATATTTGAAGATCCTAAATATGAAGATTTATGAGGAAATAAATATTTGATGAGAAATTGTCCTGATTTCAGCCAGGACATAGTTAATTTTTGGCAGTAGCCAAGGGGGTTGTTCAGAGGGGGTGGGGTGAGTCTTGAGCCATGTAGGCATATATGGGTTGTTATTCCATACCATCCAATTTACCACCCTGGGCAGGAGTGAGTGACTCTTGCTTCTGGGAACAGGGCTGTGGCTTTGGGTGGAACAGAGTGTGGTGCGGCAGAGAACCCATCCACCACTGTTCATTGCTGAGCAGCTGTCAGGTCAGGTGTGGAGGGTATTTTTGTGTTTGAATCACCATCTCTTGTACACTGTTATTAATATTGTTGTTGCTACTATTTGTTTTCTTATATCATTGCTGCTTCCAGTAAATTGTTCCTTTTCTCAAATCTTGATCTTCTCCTTTTGTCCCTTTCACCAGAGGGGTGGTTGGGAGGTAGGGGAGTAGGGAACAGTTTTCAGCAGGCTTCTTTTTAATGGGAGAACTTAAATTTGGAATACTATTCCTAAACCATGACAAAAAAATATAGTTCAGTACCATTTTAGAACTGTTATCAGAAGACTTTTTCTTTATTAACTAACTACATGTCTCACAATGCTTCTTGTACATAACACAGAAGTAGGAGTGATAGAGAGATGGAAGCATTTACATGGCAACAGAAATGAGGAAGTGGAAGGGAAAAACAATTTTAAAAAACTGCCTCTGAAAAATTAATTTTCCCAACAGCAGAATAGAATCTGCACACTTTACATTAAATATATGAAACATACATGAAACCTGTTTGGAATTTTTTTATAGATCTCTTAATCCGTTATATCTGATCTTTAGTATAAGAATTGTGGTATTTGCTTTTTTCTTCTTGCTTTACCTATACTGACATAAAAGTCTTAGTATTCAGTTTTGTGTCTTAGAAGACTACTTTGTTCTCAAAGTCACTGCAAAAAGCTTGAACTAGAAATTTTAAAAAAATTAAATAAACCTCCCGCCCTGTCTAAAGTTCAATCTTTTTTTTTTTTTTTTTTTCCTTTTTGAGAAATCATACAACTAAAAATTTGCAAAGGACACAGAACAAAGCAAGATAATGAAAACCAAGATGAGCAGCTATGGATGGGGCTGCTGCTGTTCTGCACATTTACACCATATTATTATCATATCATACATCAAATTAGTATATATTGATGGCATTAACATCTAGTTATGATCCCATCCAGGTTGTATTCTGAATAAGATGGGGTGTCTTTATACATATCTTGTGCCTGACAATGGAACTCATGTCTATGATCATATTTATTATTTGTAATAGGTGATGTAGTTAGCTAAGGAGCTATCAGACTTTCCAACGAACAGTTTTCTAATAGTCTCTTTATTTAACTCTAAAACAGAAAATCTACATCTAAAGCCAAAAGCTGTTCGAAGTAAGCCAAAGTGAAGATGCTCATACCAATTTGCATTTTTGGTTAGATGAGAAATACGTGTAGCAATAGAGCACCTTCTTTCCTGTTCTTATTACTGTTTCAGCAACCAGCAAGGGAATATGCTACTGGATGGATTTCATTATGCATTCCTTAATATTACCCATACACACCATGTTTACCTAATTGCATGATCTGCAAGGTCTGCAATCAAGGAAACAAGGTATTTACAATACTCTAAGAATATGGCATGGAGGCCAGAGAAACCCTCTGTGACTTTGTTTTCCAGGGAGAATGTGACTTCCCATTTCTTTCTTGATTTCAATAATATTTCTGTACCCATGGGAACAATTGTACCTGTCCTTTAGCTGATGCTTTCCTGCAATGGTTATGGATGTAAATAAGTAAATGAAGTCTTTGAAAGGTTCTTGCCATCATTACATTTAAAAAAGGTTGCAAGTTACAAATTATGTCAATGTAAATGATGCTCCATCAATACATTTTACCAATCTAAGTGTATAATTACTGAAACCCTTGAAGGACACATGTAAATCCATTTGGAAATTATCATTGTTACTGCTTTGGGCTTATATACTAGTATACTTATATACTTTTTGGTTTCAGGATTGATTCTCTTCAGGACAGAGTCCAGACATAGTGCATACTAAAACAGATGTACAAATTTGGAGATTAAAAATACATATTTGGCTGTTCTGGCATATCACTGATTGTTAAAACTATTCTTAAAACTCTTTGCTAGCTAGCCTTGTTAATCAAATGCCCTCTCCTGAGCACCAGTGTAGTACTGATGCTTATTCTACCTGTCAGTAAGCTTTATCTAATTGACAGCTTAAGGGAATACTGTTTTTAATTCAAGGAAGATTCCAATTTTATTGCTGCAGTCTAGATTCTGTCTTTCACCTGTCCCATGTGTTTGCTGTTCCTCTTTCTATTATGTTGGGTTCCAACTTTGTCTTCACTGTATTAGTTCTGGGCAGATTTTAATATTAGGGGAGCTGCTTGTGAAGAAAAACACCATCCCTCAAGTCAAACAGAAGCAGAATCTGGATTTTTGACTGAAAATCCCTCTGCGCTTTCATTTCTCTACAGTGAACCTCACAAAACCTATACAGCTGAAAAAATTAAACTGTCCAGAATTAATGATACCAAGGTCAGTTTTCAGCAAGATAGTATTTATATTGTATTTATACAATAAAATATTTATAAATACAGTATTTACACTGTATTTATAAATACTAATTCCTTTTCTATACTTAATTACACAAAATATTTCACAAGTGAGATGTTTAAAAAAATGGATGCAGCCTTTCCTTGGAAATGTATGTCACTGTCTAAGATGGTTACCCAAAAACAGAAGAAATATGTTCTTTTGCAAGCTGGAAAATAAACTTATTTCTTCTGAGGAACACAGATGGTGTATGTGTCTTGAGAGACAGCATGTCGTACTGCCTCTCCCATAAATTTGTTCTTTTGGTTTGGTCATGGGAAGTGAACTGTTCTATAATTCCTACATTGTTCTTCACTTCTTGTGCTATGAAAAACTTACACATGTAAGTAATCTGCTTCTAAAAGACATTGTGTTTTAGATACTGAGGTGTGTTGCATCCCTTTTAGGGAATGCTCTCTCACCAAAACCCCTCCCCCAGAAACTGTAACCTGGCCTGATTTACCTGCCTCTTGACTCTGACCCTCTTTTCAAATTACTGAAAGGGGAGAGGGAGCTGGTCTTCTCCAGGGAACTGACCCCAGAGGCAAAGACAGCAACCCAAAAGGTACAGAAAGCCTTGTCAGAGAGACAGGCTCACAGGTATGAACCAAGCCTACCTTTCCATTTCATTGTGCTAGGAAAACTGCCACACCTGCATGGTCTGATTTACCAGTGGATCGAGGGGCAGAAAGATTCACTCTTAATCATAGAGTGGGTCTTCCTCTCTCACCAAAGATCCAAGACCATCACTGAGCCACAAGAGTTAATAGCTCAATTGATTCAGAAAGCCAGGATGAGGCTGTGTGAACTGGCTGGTTGTGATTTTACATGTATTCAGCTGCCAGTCAAACTCTCAGAGGAGGGAAGAAACTCTCCAAAGAGACTGACCAAAGAGATGTTTGAGAATTTGCTCCAGAGCAATGCCAGTCTCCAATTATCTCTGGACAGCTACAGGGGACAAATATCGGTCCATGCCCCATCTCACAAGCTGTTTAATGAGGAATTCCACCTCATTCCTTGTGAGAAAAGGAGTCGGAGACCACTCAAAGCTCTCACAGTGTTCATGGATGCATCTGGGGCTTCCCACAAGTCGGTGATGACTTGGAGAAACCAGCAAACTCAGCATTGGGAAGCTGATGTGGAGTTTGTAGAAGGGTCCCCCCAGTTAGCTGAACTAGCAGCTGTGGTAAGAGCCTTTGAGAAGTTCTCGGAACCATTTAATTTGGTGACTGACTCTGCATATGT